>JBBDGP010001952.1:686250-1372500 GCA_037952835.1 Lithobates septentrionalis
CAAAGAATTTCTTTTTTTCTTTTATTATAAAAAGGCTTCACATATTTGCTGGCATATTGATGGCCCCCCTACCCGCAAAGAACTCCAGGTATCGTAACCGGACATCACGGGCACTCAGGGAGGGCAAGCCAGGACGGCCACTTTCAAGCGCCGTCAGTGTGGTTTGATGTATCATTCCGGCCTCAGGCCCAACTGAGCCAGCATAGTTGGCCGAATGTTTCCTTAAAAAGTTATGGAGAACACAGCACGCAAGTATAATATGGTTCAGTTTATACTCCACCATATGGATGGGTGTCATAAATAGGCGGAACCGGCTGGCCAGGATTCCAAATGTGTTCTCCACCACTCTTCGGGCTCTGGTCAGCCGGTAATTAAAAACCCTCTGGTCCGGGGTGAGGGTCCTCATTGGGAATGGCCGCATCAGGTGGTCCCACAGTGCAAATGCTTCATCAGCAACTAACACAAATGGGAGTCCTTCAACATTGTCCTCTGGAGCTTTCAAGTCCAAGCTGCCATTCTGGAGATGCCTGTAAAACTCAGTCTGGGCAATGACTCCACCATTGGACATCCGGCCATTCTTCCCCACATCCGCATACAGGAAGTCGTAATTAACCGACACCACCGCCAACATCACTATACTATTGAACCCCTTGTAATTATAATAGTACGACCCCGAGTTGGGTGGTGGGACGATGTGGATGTGTTTCCCATCAATTGCCCCTCCGCAGTTAGGAAAGTCCCACTGCTCGGCAAAGTGGGAGGCCACAGTCTGCCATTCCTGTGGCGTGGAAGGAAACTGTTGAGGAAAAAACAATAAACATTACTATTTTTCCTCAGAAACATGGCAAGCAGATTAGACACAAACATTATGGGGCAACCTCCACGCGCTTGGTTCTGAACCGGCCTTTTCTAGTCTAGTCCTACGTGGCGTACGTGACCGCGTGGTTGGCGATCAGAAATTCCGACAACTTTGTGCGACCGTGTGTAGACAAAACAAGTTTGAGCCAACATCCGTCGGAAAAAATCCAAGGATTTTGTTGTCGGAATGTCCGAACCGTGTGTACGCCCTATAAGACTGAATAAAAGCCAACCATATTGACCAGGTGCAAAGGGCACCATCCTGTGGTAGGCAGTGCATAATATTTTTTTTTATCTCATTTCATAAACATTTCATAACATTTCTTAGGAATTTTTTAAGGTTTAAGTAAATCACTGAATTTACTGCCTACCACAATATGTTGTCCCTTACACCTGCTCAACTTTCACAGTAATGTTAGCTCAAATCCAGTCTTGGGTCTCATTCATACATCCTACATGACCATGGTGCAGCAAGTATACTGCAAATACCTGCACCTGGGATCTCAGATGTTCCAATCTCTTATTAGCCTATCACTCAGATGAACAGGCTGAGCAACTGACAAAAAAAAATATGGGATCCTGGCTGTAGGTATTCATGGTATATTTGCCATTCCATGGGCATTTAGAATATGAATGAGAAAAGCCTGGTTCACGCGGTAAGTTTTTTTTAGTCCAACCCAGCGGGCTGAATGAAAAAAAAACTAGGGAGCTTAGGAGGAGCTTGCTGTACTAATGAGTACACTACCGCACCACAACTGCTGCATTGCATTGCAAGGCCTCATGGCCCCACTCTGCTGTCACATGTTTTTACCATACCTCCCCCAACATAAAAGTGTAACTGATGCCTTTAAGTTTGAAAGACCCGAACCCACCCATGAAAAAAAATTATCTACGGCCCTGTCAGTAACATTATTGCAAAGTTTACCATTGAGACGTTGAGAGCAGTCAGTCTGTGTTCAGTTTAAGGTGGATGTTAAGCAGCAGTAACACAAATGCAAAGTTTACCTGTGAAGGGAGAGAAGAGATGTTCAGATGAGCAAGAACAGAAGTGCCACTTATTTGAAGAATGCCACTTTATTGGAAGAACCCCAACATGCACCACCCTAGCATGTTCTCCCCCTAGCATTATATTGTAAGGGTAGGGACTGATGTGAATACACAGCATGTAAGGTGCTGTGCATTCACATCAGGTGGATCTTTTATTACAGTTATGTATAGTGTATAGCATCAACACAATTTATGCTGCTATATACAGTGCCTTGAAAAAGTATTCATACCTCTTCAAATTGTCCACATTTTGTCATGTTACAACCAAAAACTAAATTGATTTTATTGGGATTTTATGTGTTAGACACAAAGTGGCACATAATTGTGAAGTTGAAAAAAAAAAACGATAAATGGTTTTAACATTTTTTTACATATAAATATCTGAAAAGTGTGGCATGTATGTAGCCCAACTGAGTCAATACTTTGTAGAACCACTTTTTACTGCAATTAGAGCTGCAAGTCTTTTGGGGTATGTCTCTACCAGCTTTGCACAGCTAAAGAGTGAAATATTTGCCCATTCTTCTTTGCAAAATAGCTCAAGCTATGTCAGATTGGATGGTGAGCATCTGTGAACAGCAATTTTCAAGCCTTACCACATATTCTCAATTGGATTTAGGTCTGGACATTGACTGGGCCATTCTAACACATGAATATGCTTTGATCTAAATCATTCCATTGTTGCTCTCCTTGGTGGACGGCTGCTCCGGGGGGAGGAGTTGCTGACCAAGATGGCCGCCTAGGCAGACCGTGGACTGACATGCTGCTAAGACAGAGCGTCTGACGTACATCCAGCTGGGACAAGCCTCCGATATGCTATCGGCTTTACGCTGAGTATATCTCCCCACACATGCCCTTCTGATCCTGATATCGACCAGCACAAGGCGGCAGCGAATGCAACACAGATTGAAAAGGCATACCTTGACTCATAGGAGCGGAGACCTGCGGGAGACGGAACGAGAGATAAGGCCGTGGAAGAACCGTGAGCCGGGAGACAGCGGACGCGGGAAGGCGGGAGCCCCTGTGAGTCTGCGAGAGCAGACGGCAGCGGTTCTCGCTGGTGAGCGTCCTCCCCGGCAGAAACAGCAGACACGGAACGGCAGAGAGAAGCCAAACCCAGGACCCCAGGATCTCCAAACCATAAAGGTTAGCCGCCTATTTTTGAAACTAAAGCTACCATTAAGATATTAATTCATCGAACATTGCCGAAATTGCTGAACTTTAAGGGAGTGAAAGACTGGAGCTTCAGGCATGACATAGGGGCCCTGTCTCCAGTGTTTTCTATGTTATTCCCTGAAGAGTTTTTCTTTTTTTGTTGTTGGTTTTTTTTTGAGTTTCTGGAAATCCATGTTTCATACTGGAATATAAAGAACATAGAGATATAGCTCTTAAAAAAAAAAGAGGGGAAAAAAACTCTAAACATACCTCTGCCTCCCTGCCCCATGGACTAAGAGATAAAATAAAAGGAAAATAAGAACAAAAGAGGGGGGAGTACGGAGAAGGTGAAGACAAAGGGGTTAAGAGATGGAAAAAAAGAGGAAAGGAAAGAAGCATGGCCCCTAAGAAGAGCAATAAAACCCCGCAATCCCAAAAAAGTAAAAAAGACAAAGCAGAAGACACGAATAAAAACACTACAGGGACACAATCTATACAAACAACTGATATTAAAGAATTCTTTCAACAATTACAGTTGCAGATACACCCTCCCCAGGAAACAAGAATGCTACAATCATCACATGATCTGTTAAATATAATGGAACCAATAGAAACATCCAGATCATCAGGGGAAGAGCAATTAAGACACCCTAGAAATAGCTCATTAATGGACACAACAGGGTCCTCAAGTGAACACAAAGAGGAAGATAAAGAAAAATGGGATATAAGAGCCTATATTCGCTCGCTGCCCACCAGGGCAGACATGGACCAATACGTACATAGATTAGAAAAGTCATATAAAGAAGAGATCCAAGAACTTAAAATATCTACAAAAAACATGCAAGAAAAGACAGACAATATCGATAAGAGAATGTTAAAAACAGAACAGGAACTGCTAAAAATAAAGGAAAAAACACAGAAACAGGAAACTCAATTAAAACAAATAATAAACAACCTAGATGAACAAGAGAACAGAAGCAGAAGATCCAACATAAGAATAAGAGGATTAAAAGAATCAGTGGGCCCAAAAGAACTTATAACAACACTACAAAAAATATTTCAGGAAATCACTCAGGATATTGATATAAAAGATCTAATTATTGAAAGAGCACACCGGATAGCAGGAATAAGGAAACCAGACATTAACCACTTGAGCCCCGGACCTTTATGCTGCCTAAGGACCAGAGGTCTTTTTCCAATTTGGCACTGCGTCGCTTTAACTGCTAATTGCGCGGTCATGCAATGCTGTACCCAAACGAAATTTGCGTCCTTTTCTTCCCACAAATAGAGCTTTCTTTTGATGGTATTTGATCACCTCTGCGGTTTTTATTTTTTGCGCTATAAACGGAAAAAGACCGAAAATTTTGAAAAAAAATGATATTTTCTACTTTTTGTTCTAAAAAAAATCCAATAAACTAAATTTTAGTCATACATTTAGGCCAAAATGTATTCGGCCACATGTCTTTGGTAAAAAAAATGTCAATAAGCGTATATTTATTGGTTTGCGCAAAAGTTATAGCGTCTACAAACTAGGGTACATTTTCTGGAATTTACACAGCTTTTAGTTTATGACTGCCTATGTCATTTCTTGAGGTGCTAAAATGGCAGGGCAGTACAAAACCCCCCCAAATGACCCCATTTTGGAAAGTAGACACCCCAAGGAAATTGCTGAGAGGCATGTTGAACCCATTGAATATTTATTTTTTTTGTCCCAAGTGATTGAAAAATGACAAAAAAAAAAAAAAAAAAAATATTTACAAAAAGTGGTCACTAAATGATATATTGCTCACACAGGCCATGGGCCTATGTGGAATTGCACCCCAAAATACATTTAGCTGCTTCTCCTGAGTATGGGGATACCACATGTGTGGGACTTTTTGGGAGCCTAGCCGCGTACGGGGCCCCGAAAACCAATCACCGCCTTCAGGATTTCTAAGGGTGTAAATTTTTGCTTTCACTCTTCACTGCCTATCACAGTTTCGGAGGCCATGGAATGCCAAGATGGCACAAAACCCCCCAAAATGACCCCATTTTGGAAAGTAGACACCCCAAGCTATTTGCTGAGAGGCATATTGAGTCC
This sequence comes from Lithobates septentrionalis, assembly GCA_037952835.1. Lineage (NCBI taxonomy): Eukaryota > Metazoa > Chordata > Amphibia > Anura > Ranidae > Lithobates > Lithobates septentrionalis. Next base: position 691,388 of record JBBDGP010001952.1, read on the forward strand.
ATGGAATATTTTATATTTTGACACAAGTTGCGGGAAAGTGACACTTTTTTTTTTTTTTTTTTTTTTTTTTCATAAAGTTGTCACTAAATGATATATTGCTCACACAGGCCATGGGCATATGTGGAATTGCACCCCAAAATACATTTAGCTGCTTCTCCTGAGTATGGGGATACCACATGTGTGGGACTTTTTGGGAGCCTAGCCGCGTACTGGACCCCGAAAACCAATCACTGCCTTCAGGATTTCTAAGGGTGAAAATTTTTGATTTCACTCTTTACTGCCTATCACAGTTTCGGAGGCCATGGAATGCCCAGGTGGCACAAAACCCCCCCAAATGACCCCATTTTGGAAAGTAGACACCCCAAGCTATTTGCTGAAAGGCATGGTGAGTATTTTGCAGCTCTCATTTGTTTTTGAAAATGAAGAAAGACAAGAAAAAACATTTTTTTTTTTCTTTTTTCAATTTTCAAAACTTTGTGACAAAAAGTGAGGTCTGCAAAATACTCACTATACCTCTCAGCAAATAGCTTGGGGTGTCTACTTTCCAAAATGGGGTCATTTGGGGGGGGTTTTGTGCCACCTGGGCATTCCATGGCCTCCGAAACTGTGATAGGCAGTGAAGAGTGAAATCAAAAATTCACGCCCTTAGAAAGCCTGAAGGCGGTGCTTGGTTTTCGGGGTCCCGTACGCGGCTAGGCTCCCAAAAAGTCTCACGCATGTGGTATCCCCGTACTCAGGAGAAGCAGCAGAATGTATTTTGGGGTGTAATTTCACATATTTCCATGGCATGTTTGAGCAATATATCATTTAGTGACAACTTTGTGCAAAAAAAAAAAAATTTGTCTCTTTCCCGCAACTTGTGTCGCAATATAAAATATTCCATGGACTCGACATGCCTCTCAGCAAATAGCTTGGGGTGTCTACTTTCCAAAATGGGGTCATTTGGGGGGGTTTTGAACTGTCCTGGCATTTTATGCACAACATTTAGAAGCTTATGTCACACATCACCCACTCTTCTAACCACTTGAAGACAAAGCCCTTTCTGACACTTATTGTTTACATGAAAAAGTTTTTTTTTTTTGCAAAAAAATTACTTTGAACCCCCAAACATTATATATTTTTTTAAAGCAAATGCCCTACAGATTAAAATGGTGGGTGTTTCATTTTTTTTTTTCACACAGTAATTGCGCAGCGATTTTTCAAACGCATTTTTTGGGGAAAAAACACACTTTTTTTAATTTTAATGCACTAAAACACGCTATATTGCCCAAATGTTTGATGAAATAAAAAAGATGATCTTAGGCCGAGTACATGGATACCAAACATGACATGCTTTAAAATTGCGCACAAACGTGCAGTGGCAACAAAATAAATACATGTTTAAAAGCCTTCAAAAGCCTTTACAGGTTACCACTTTAGATTTACAGAGGAGGTCTACTGGAAAAATTACTGCACTCGATCTGGCCTTCGCGGTGATACCTCACATGCATGGTGCAATTGCTGTTTACGTTTGACGACAGACCGCCGCTTGCGTTCGCCTTAGCGCGAGAGCAGGGGGCGACAGGGGTGTTTTTTTTTTTTTTTTTTTTTTTTCTTTATTATTTTTTTGCTTTTTTAATCTTACTTTTAAACTGTTCCTTTCATATTTTTTTTTTTAATCATTTTTATTGTTATCTCGGGGAATGTAAATATCCCCTATGATAGCAATAGGTAGTGACAGGTACTCTTTTTTGAAAAAATTGTGGTCTATTAGACCCTAGATCTCTCCTCTGCCCTCAAAGCATCTGACCACACCAAGATCGGTGTGATAAAATGCTTCCCCAATTTCCCAATGGCGCTATTTACATCCGGCGAAATCTAAGTCATGAAATACTCGTAGCTTCCGGTTTCTTAGGCCATAGAGATGTTTGGAGCCACTCTGGTCTCTGATCAGCTCTATGGTCAGCTGGCTGAATCACCGGCTGCATTCTCAGGTTCCCTGTTGAGACAGGAGAGCCAGAGAAAAACACGGAAGACGGTGGGGGGGGGGGGCATTCCCTCCCACGGCTTGTAAAAGCAGTCTAGAGGCTAATTAGCCGCTAGGATTGCTTTTACATGAAAGCCGACCGCTGGCTGAAAAGAATGATACCAAGATGATACCTAAACCTGCAGGCATCATTCTGGTATAACCACTCAAAGTCGTGAATGGCGTACCTGAAGACAAAAAAATGGTTAACAATGGTTAACAATAAAGCACAGTAAAGTGTAAATAATTACACACCTGAAAAACAAACATGATAAAACATAATAACAATAACAATAACAATAAAACATTGCAGAATAGAATACAGTAAAAAAGAGCAGAACAATAGAGAGAGAGAATAGAGAGAGAGAGAACAATAAAACAACTATTTTTTTTTATTTCATATTTTTTTTTTTTTTTACACTTTTTTTGTAACTAACTTTTATAACGGTAACCGGTTCCAGGTTCGGGTCTCTCAAAATGCGATGGCATTTTGGGAGACCCTGTGAAAGTGTGCCTAGTCTGTGCAATGCTGTACCCTACGCTAATACTCAACTAGTGAATGGTAGCGTTCAAAACATTCACCAATGCAAAGACCAGGATTGTTAGGACAGGAGGGACAATAATAGCGGGCGTCACGCCTATATCCGCGCTTGCTGCAGACACGACATCTTTTTTGGGGGGTTCGTTGGGTAGGGGTACTCGGGAGGACATAAAAATGCCTCTCATGCAGCCGACTGCATTTGGTTGGGGATGTGAATGGGGGAAGTACGGGCGCTGCAGAAGCGGTGGGTTCCCAATTAGGATTGGCGAATGCAGCAGGAAGGGCATTATGGGCACGACGGGCCTGTGTTTGTCTTTTTGGTGGCAGCGGGACACTACTTGTGCTTGCCATCTCGCCAGCTTGAACTGCACTTATGGGACTCGCCACGTCACCACGTGTTACTGCAGTGCTGGTTTGACTACGACCGGGGTGTACTAGGCCGCTGGCGCTTGCCAGTTCACCAAAACGCTACCAAAAAACTGTTAGCGATCGCAGGGATCAGGCCTGACTCTGCGAACGCTGCAGTTATGCTTTTAGTGTTTTGTAAGTGACAGTGATCGATCGATACTGCACTTGGGTGGGCTGGGCCGGGCGGAGGGGCAAAACGCAGGTGCTAGCAGGTATCTGGGCTGATCCCGCTAACACTGCGTTTTTGGGAACCCTAAACTGCTGGTGACGCTAGTATAGATCTGATCGGATCAGATATTGATGCGATCAGATACTATACCACTAAGGGAGGTGTACGGTGCGTGCGTGGGTGTTAGCGGTACTGGCGCTAATCTGACGCTGCCTGGGGCTGGTGCTTGCCAGTTCACCAAAATACTACCAAAAAAACTGTTAGCGATCGCAGGGATCAGGCATGACTCTGTGAACGCTGCAGTTATGCGTTTAGTGTTTTGTAAGTGTCAGTGATCGATCGATACTGCACTTGGGTGGGCTGGGCCGGGCGGAGGCGCAAAACGCAGGTGCTAGCAGGTATCTGGGCTGATCCCGCTAACACTGCGTTTTTGGGAACCCTAAACTGCTGGGGACGCTAGTATAGATCTGATCGGATCAGATATTGATCCGTTCAGATACTATACCACTAAGGGAGGCGTATGCTGCGTGCGTGGGTGTTAGCGGTACTGGCGCTAACCTGACGCCTGGGGCTGGTGCTTGCCAGTTCACCAAAATGCTACCAAAAAAACTGTTAGCGATCGCAGGGATCAGGCCTGACTCTGCGAACGCTGCAGTTATGCGTTTAGTGTTTTGTAAGTGACAGTGATCGATCGATACTGCACTTGGGTGGGCTGGGCGGAGGGGCAAAACGCAGGTGCTAGCAGGTATCTGGGCTGATCCCGCTAACACTGCGTTTTTGGGAACCCTAAACTGCTGGGGACGCTAGTATAGATCTGATCGGATGAGATATTGATCCGATCAGATACTATACCACTAAGGGAGGCGCATGCTGCGTGCGTGGGTGTTAGCGGTACTGGCGCTAATCTGACGCTGCCTGGGGCGACGCATATCACCGCCGGGCGATCGGGGGGCTAAACCTTTATTCGGTAATAAACGGCGGGTGCCCTGACACTATAAAAAATAAACAAACTAACCAGCGTCAACCGTAACGGTTATACGGTGATCAGTGGTGAAAGGGTTAACTAGGGGGCAATCAAGGGGTTAAAACATTTATCAGATAGTATAGGGGGGTCCCTGACGCTATAAAACGCTGACGGCGAACCTAAATATTTACCTCACTAACTAGCGTCACCAGCGATCAGAAAAATGATCGCTTAGTGACACTGGTGACAGGGGGTGATCAAGGGGTTAAAACTTTATTAGGGGGGGTTAGGGGGGTACCCTAGACCTACAGGGGGGTAACAGTATCTGTCCCAACACTGTAACTGTCACAAACTGACACTATGCAGTAATCAGAAAAAAAAAAAAAACTGCTGGTGTCAGTTTGTGACAGGGGGGGGGGGGTGATTGGGGGGGGATCGGGGGGCGATCGGGGGGGGGATCGGGGTGTTTTGTGTGCCTGGCATGTTCTACTGTGTGTGTGTGTGTTGGTGCACTCACATTGATGTCTTCTCTCCTCGGGCCGGAACGGAAAATACCGACCCGAGGGGAGATGACATCATTTCCTTTGCTGCTGTTTAGCATACAGCAGCAAAGGAAGATTCTCATTGGCCGGCGGCGATCGCGAGGGGGGGGCCAAGAACGGATGGTCTCCCCCTCATCACCGATCGCCGCTGGACAAAAGACGACCGCCTCGGGCACCGGGGGGGGTCCGATAGGACCCCCCACCCGCGGAAGGCAAATCACGTACCCTGTACGTGATTTTGCCTGTCCGTGCCACTTTGCCGACGTACATCGGCGTGAGGCGGTCGTCAAGTGGTTAATAAACCTCGGGACATTATTTGCAAAATGCATTATGCTCATATTAAGGATAAAATCATGCTTGCAGCTCGCCAAAACAAAAATATTCAATTTGAAGGAGAACCTCTTCTGCTCTTTCAGGATATATCAAAATATACACTGGATCGCAGAAGAGCATTGAAGCCCCTGGTAGAGCAACTAATAAAAAAGAAAATTCAATATAGATGGAAATATCCATTTCAGTTGCAAATCCAAAAAGAAGGACAGACTACCTTATTCAGAGATATGGAGGATTTATCGGAAGTTCTAGCGATTATAGGAATTACGGAACTTGCATTGCCGGACTGGCCTATAGAATATATGCAAACATATAGGAAAAAATAATGGGGCCCGTGAGGAAGAAGAGGGAGGGGGGGGCAGAGGATAAGTTAAGAAAATCAACTATAGTCTTGAATTAAAAATGTTTATTTTTTTTTCTTTTTTTTTTTTTTTTTTTGACTGCACTAAGAGAAATGTAAATATATTCACAGATAGATAAAAGTTGCTATAAATATTAACTAATTCACACGAAATAGTAACGATATGGATACAGGAATAAAAATTTCTTTTTTTTTTTTCTTTTTCTTTTTTTTTTTTTTTTTTTTCTTTTATTTTTCCTTTTTTGGGTATTGATCGCACTAAGAGAAACGTAAATATACCCACAGATAGATAAAAGTTTTTATAAGTATTAGCTAAGTCACATGAAATGGTAATGGATACAGATATAGAAATACATTTTTTTTTTTCTCTCCTTTGGTGGTATTGACTGCACTAAGAGAAATGTAAATATATTTATAGATAGATAAAAGCTGCTATAAAGGCTAACTAAGTCATATGAAACGGTAATGTTATGGATACAGGAATGAAAAATTTTTCTTTTTTTTTTCCCTTGGGTATTGACTGCACTAAATAGAAACGTAAATATATTCACAGATGGATAAAAGTTTTTATAAGTATTAAATCTAGGCACATGAAATGGTAATGTATATGGATATAGAAATAAGAATTGTTTTTTGTTTTTTTGGTTTTTTTTTTGTTTTTTTTTTTCTTCTCAACTTTTGTAATAACCGAAAGTTTTTGTCTGTACTTAAGATATTTAAAGATGTTTGCTGTTTGCACCATAAGATATGTAATATACACAAAAATAGATAACAATTTTTATAAGTTTAGATAAACGAGATGAAATGAAACTATACACTTAATAGGTACACAGTAAATATAATAGCACTAGAAGGGTACTCACTTTATAAGTAGCTCTAGAAGGAGAAAAATTTTTTTTTTTTTTTTCTCTTCTCTCCCTCTTCCTTTTTTCCCACAATTATGTTAAAAATTATATTTATAAGTTCTCTCCCGGATGGGGAGAGGAGGGAGAGGAGGGAGAAAGAAGTCTATAAGGTTAAAAATATGGATATTTAGAAGAGACTATAGTGACCTGCCCCCCTCCCCCTATACCCCTCCCCAAGAAGGGAGGGGGTAGGAAGGGAGAAGAGAGTCAAAGGAATTTGAGAAGAAAGAGACCCAAAACTGGAGTAAGAGTAAAGAAATGATAAAATGCGGTAGGAGTCCAACGGTCGAGAGGCGACCCTTGGTCATTAGACTCAAAACCCCCCATAGTAGGGAACTTACTTAGATAGTAAGAAAGACTAAATTTTTTTCTAGTCAATAGATTAAGTGAGAGGAGTGAGTGTGGGGGGTTTTTTTTTTTTTTTTTTTTTTTCCTTTCTTCTTCTTTGTTGTTCTATTCTGTCCTAAGATATGAAAATATGTTCATACAATATTAGAGGCCTCAACTCAGCAACAAAAAGGTCACAGGTCCTATACTCTCTTCATAAACAAAAAGTGGGAGTAATCTTTTTTCAGGAGACGCATTTCCGCACAGACCACATCCCAAAGCTACAAAATAGATTTTATACTACCTGGTATCACGACTCTTTTCGATACTCAAAATCAAAAGGTGTCTCCATAGCAATACATAAAACAATACCTTATCAGGTGACAGAAGAATGGTATAATAAGGATGGAAGAGCAATATTACTCAAACTTATAATACATGGTAAAAAGTATACATTTATCAATATATATCTACCTAACCAAGAACAATATAAAGTAGGAACACAAATATTGAAACAGCTAATGGAAAAAGCCGAGGGGATAATAATAATTGGAGGTGACTTCAATATTGTCCTGGATAGGGAAATGGACACAACGGCACCCTCATTAACGCAGACAGGGAGAGAGAAAAAAAATTTTCTAGACATGATAACAAAATACCAGTTGATTGATATCTGGAGGGTATTACACCCAACAGAAAAAGATTTCACATTTCACTCAGCTGCACATAAGACATATCATAGATTAGACTTTTTTTTGATCAATCAAAAAGGGATGGCTGAAACCCTATCCTCCGAAATAGGCAGCTCATTATGGTCAGACCATGCACCAATATTTCTGGTTTTGGACCTGCTTAAGGGTAATAATACTAAAAGAAATTGGAAGCTCAATGATAATCTATTTCATGATGAGACCTGTGTGACAGAAATAAGGAGGGCAATATCAGATTTCTTATGTGATCATAGAGAGGATACCACTTCTCTACCGATCAAGTGGGAAACATTAAAATGTGTAATCCGAGGTCTATTTATAAAACATGGGGCTAGATTGAAAAAGGTAAAAGGGAACAGAAAGACTCAACTGCTAAATGAGATACCCAAAATTGAAGCTCAACACAAACAAAATCCAGGGCGGGAAAGGTTAATAGAATTAACAGAAAAGAAGACAGAATTAAAGGCACTGATAAATGAGCAAACCCTACGAATAAGAGACAGCAATCGTGCCCTGTATTACCACCAGGGTAACAAACCAAGTAAACTCCTTGCAAACGCTCTACACCATCGGGGAAACGTACAACCCATTGTTAAGATAAAATCAGATAAAGGCGACACGAGATACGACCCAAAAGAGATATTGAAAGAGTTTCAAACTTTCTACACAAAACTATATAATATTCCCAATCATGCCACAGATAATGCCACAGAAGGAATCCAACATAATATAGAGCAGTATGTGAGAGAAACAGCACTTCCTGTATTGGCCTCGACAGATAAGATACATCTAGATCAGGATTTTACAGAGATAGAAACGCAAAAGAGTAAAGAAATGATAAAATGCGGTAGGAGTCCAACGGTCGAGAGGCGACCCTTGGTCATTAGACTCAAAACCCCCCATAGTAGGGAACTTACTTAGATAGAAAGAAAGACTAAATTTTTTTCTAGTCAATAGATTAAGTGAGAGGAGTGAGTGTGGGGGGGGGTTTTTTTTTTTTTTTTTCCTTTCTTCTTCTTTGTTGTTCTATTCTGTCCTAAGATATGAAAATATGTTCATACAATATTAGAGGCCTCAACTCAGCAACAAAAAGGTCACAGGTCCTATACTCTCTTCATAAACAAAAAGTGGGAGTAATCTTTTTTCAGGAGACGCATTTCCGCACAGACCACATCCCAAAGCTACAAAATAGATTTTATACTACCTGGTATCACGACTCTTTTCGATACTCAAAATCAAAAGGTGTCTCCATAGCAATACATAAAACAATACCTTATCAGGTGACAGAAGAATGGTATAATAAGGATGGAAGAGCAATATTACTCAAACTTATAATACATGGTAAAAAGTATACATTTATCAATATATATCTACCTAACCAAGAACAATATAAAGTAGGAACACAAATATTGAACCAGCTAATGGAAAAAGCCGAGGGGATAATAATAATTGGAGGTGACTTCAATATTGTCCTGGATAGGGAAATGGACACAACGGCACCCTCATTAACGCAGACAGGGAGAGAGAAAAAAATTTTTCTAGACATGATAACAAAATACCAGTTGATTGATATCTGGAGGGTATTACACCCAACAGAAAAAGATTTCACATTTCACTCAGCTGCACATAAGAAATATCATAGATTAGACTTTTTTTTGATCAATCAAAAAGGGATGGCTGAAACCCTATCCTCCGAAATAGGCAGCTCATTATGGTCAGACCATGCACCAATATTTCTGGTTTTGGACCTGCTTAAGGGTAATAATACTAAAAGAAATTGGAAGCTCAATGATAATCTATTTCATGATGAGACCTGTGTGACAGAAATAAGGAGGGCAATATCAGATTTCTTATTTGATCATAGAGAGGATACCACTTCTCTACCGATCAAGTGGGAAACATTAAAATGTGTAATCCGAGGTCTATTTATAAAACATGGGGCTAGATTGAAAAAGGTAAAAGGGAACAGAAAGACTCAACTGCTAAATGAGATACCCAAAATTGAAGCTCAACACAAACAAAATCCAGGGCGGGAAAGGTTAATAGAATTAACAGAAAAGAAGACAGAATTAAAGGCACTGATAAATGAGCAAACCCTACGAATAAGAGACAGCAATCGTGCCCTGTATTACCACCAGGGTAACAAACCAAGTAAACTCCTTGCAAACGCTCTACACCATCGGGGAAACGTACAACCCATTGTTAAGATAAAATCAGATAAAGGCGACACGAGATACGACCCAAAAGAGATATTGAAAGAGTTTCAAACTTTCTACACAAAACTATATAATATTCCCAATCATGCCACAGATAATGCCACAGAAGGAATCCAACATAATATAGAGCAGTATGTGAGAGAAACAGCACTTCCTGTATTGGCCTCGACAGATAAGATACATCTAGATCAGGATTTTACAGAGATAGAAACGCAAAAGGTAATCGAGGCACTAGTATTGGGGAAGAGCCCAGGCCCTGACGGCTTCACCCCAAGATTCTATAAAATATTCAAGGAAGAACTAATCCCCATTATGACACAAACATTTAATGCAATATCTCCATCATTATCTTTTGTTCCACAAAGTATGCAGGCCTATATCACACTTATACCTAAACCAGAGAAGGATCACACCTTATGTGGAAACTATAGACCAATTTCTCTGACAAACATCGACCTGAGACTATATGCCAAAATAATTGCCAATAGACTCGCTCCTCTAATGCCGACATCTATACATTTAGATCAAGTGGGGTTTGTGGAAGGAAGAGAAGCTAGAGATAATACTTTAAAAACAATTACACTGATGGAACATGCAAAAAGGAACTCCATCCCATCCTGCCTATTGACGATTGATGCTGAGAAAGCGTTTGACAGGGTGGGATGGAGTTTCCTTAGAGAAACTTTAATACAATGGGGACTGGGTCCTATACTTTTGGATAAAATAATGGCCCTATATAAGAATCCAACAGCTAAGATACGGGCGAACGGGGACTTATCAGATATAATCCCCATAACAAACGGAACCCGCCAGGGCTGCCCACTATCCCCAATACTGTATACACTGGTGATGGAACATTTATTAATAGCGATTAGGAAAAATCTAGATATACAGGGGATCAAAGCAGGAGATAAAGAATATAAAATGTCTGTGTATGCAGACGATATCCTAATGTACATCACAAACCCACTGATATCAATACCAAACCTGATAGCAGAATTCAATCGATTTGGTACACTAAGCAACTTCAAAGTAAACTATAGTAAATCTGAAGCCTTAAATATTAATCTATCAAGGGATATGGTAGAACTCCTTAAAAAAGACTTCTCATTTAAATGGCAAGAGAATACAATTAAATATTTGGGTACCTATATCCCTACTGATTTAGATAAGTTACAGGAGTATAACTATGTCCCAATGGTACAGAGAATTGCGAGAACGTTACAAAATTATGAAAAGGGAATGTTCTCCTGGATAGGTAGAATAAACATAGTAAAGATGGATATACTACCTAAAATATTATATGTCCTTCAGACAATACCCATTTTTCCCTCAACAAAAAATATGGACAAATTACACAGATTAATAGGAAAATTCATCTGGAGAGGCAGGACACCCAGAATTAAAAGGACGGTGTTAAATAAAACAAAAGAAGACGGCGGCCTTGCTCTCCCGGATATAGGTACATACCTTAGGGCAATAATGATAACCAGAATAGTAGACTGGTTCCATAACAGAGATAATAAACAATGGGTAAAGCTAGAAGAGGATATTACAACTCTTAAGCTAAAGTCCCTTCCTTGGATTAAGAAAGCACAAAGACCACCGGAGAGAGAGATGCCCTCCCTAGTGGTAGTAACATTGAAAGCATGGGATAATATGATAAAAAAAGGGAGTGGATCTACCTATAGAGGTCCAATGACCCCGCTATTTAGCAATCCAGAATTCCCACTGGCACTCAAAGCTAAAACGTTCCTGAAATGGAAAAGAAATGGGGACACTAGAATAATAGAAACGATGGAAGAAAATAAACTGCTCCCATTAGAAAAAATAGGGATAGAACATAAAAATAAATGGATGCAACATGGTCTGCTCCGGCGGTATATAGAATCCTTAACAAAAGAATCCATAATAGATAGACCTATGACAAACCTAGAAAAGATCTTTGTGCAAGAATCAAGACCCACCCATGTCCTATCTAAAATTTATAAATATCTAATCTCAGAGAACAACAGACAAATATTACCATATGTAAAAAAATGGGAAGCAGAGATCGGAATAGAATTTCCTAGAGAAATATGGGGAAAAGCATTTAGAGCGACCCATAAACTCTCAATATCGGCTAAACATCAAGAAAGAAACTATAAAATCTTAGCCAGATGGTATAGATGCCCTGTAGACTTACATAAAATGAACCCAGATAACACAGACAGGTGTTGGAGATGTCATTTAACCCAAGGCACAATGTCACATATTTGGTACTATTGCTCTGAAATCCAACCATTCTGGCAAAAAATATTTGAAATCTATAGAACATTGACCGGGATAAAAATATATCCAGAAATACAAGTAGCAATTTTATCTATGATTTGAGGTTCAATAAAAAAGATTAAAAAGGGAATTCTGAAATATTTTCTGACAGCAGCACGAACGGTAATAGCAAGAAAATGGAAAAACACACTAGCACCGTCTATTGCAGAATGGGAATGTGAGATGACGGAGATGCATACCCTGGAGGAAAGAATGATAATAGAAGAAAGGGTAAAAATACCAAAACAAAGTATTTGGACTAGATGGGAAGAGTTTAGAGCCTCTTCAATACTCTTGAGGACAATATAGGAATAGTAAAGAACATAAAAATTTTTTTTTTTTTTTTTCTTTTCTTTCTGTTTTTTCTGTTTTTCTCAGTATGAATGTGTATGAATGTGGGGAGATGGGTAGGTAAACAGGTTTTAAGTATAGGATGTACATCCCTGACTCAAAAAGAAGAAGAATTAAAATATAAAAGAAATTTCGAATGATGTTTTGATAAATAATGGAAAAAACTGTTTTGTCATACGGATGTATATAAGTATAAGTTGATTAAATGTATTCTTTGAAAATGTTTTGATAAATAAAAATTGTTAAATAAATCATTCCATTGTAGCTCTGGCTGTATGTTTAGGGTCGTTTTCCTGTTGGAAGGTGAACCTCCACCCCAGTCTCAAGTCTTTTGCAGACTCTAATACCACATACACACGACTGGTTTTTCCGTCAGAATAAACTCTGAAGGCTTTCCCAACGGAGTTACGATGGAATTCCGCTGAAACTGTCTTGCGTACACACGATCACACCAAAATCCAACCGTCAAGAACGCGGTGACGTACAACATGTATGACGGGACTAGAAAAAGGAAGTTCAATAGCCAGTAGCCAATAGTTCCGTCTCTAACTTGATTCAGAGCATGCGTCGTTTTTGGTCCGTCGGAACAGCATACAAACGAGAGGTTTTCCCGATAGGAATTGGTTCCGTCGGAAATATTTAGAACATGTTCTATTTCTAGGTCCGTCAGAATTTAAAAAAAAAAAAGTCAGATGAGACATACACACGATTGGAATATACGATTACTTTTTCTGATGGACCATTCCGCTCGCGTGTATGCGGCATAACAGCTTTCCTGTCCCTTCTGAAGAAAAGCATCCCCACAACATGATGCTACCACCACCAAGTTTCAGGGTGGGGATGGTGTGTTCAGGGTGATGTGCAGTGTTAGTTTTCCGCCACACATAGTGTTTGGCTTTCAGGCCAAAAAGTTAAATTTTGGTCTCATCTGACCAGAGCACTTATGTTTGCTGTGTCCCCCATATGGCTTCCCCATATGCAAACAGACTTCTTATGGCTTTATTTCAACAATGGCTTTCTTCTTGCCACTCTTCCATAAAGGCCAGATTTGTGGAGTGCACGATTAATAGTTTTCCTGTGGACAGATTCTCCCACCTGAACTGTGGATCTCTGCAGGTCCTCCAGAGTTACCATGGGCCTCTTGGCTGCTTCTTTGATTAATGCTCTCCTTGCTTGTCAGTTTAGGTGGACGGCCATGTCTTGGTAGATTTGCAGTTGTGCCATACTCTTTCCATTTTCGGATGATGAGTTGAACAGTGCTCCATGAGTTGTTCAAAGCTTGGGGTTTTTTTTTTATAACCTAACCCTGCTTTAAACTTCTCTACAACTTTATCCCTGACCTGTCTGGTGTATTCCTTGGCCTTCATGATGCTGGTTGTACACTAAGGTTCTCTAACAAACCTCTGAGGGCTTCACGAAACAGCTGTATTTATATTGAGATTAAATTACAAACATGGATTCTATTTAATAATTAGGTGACTTCTGAAGGCAATCGGTTCCACTAGATTTTAGTTAGGGGTATCAGAGTAAAGGGGGCTGAATACAAATGCACGCCACACTTTTCAGATATTTATTTGAAAACAAATTTGAAAAGCATTTACCATTTTTCTTCCACTTCACAATTATGTACCACTTTGTGTTGGTCTGTCACATAAAATCCTAATAAAATACATTTATGTTTTTGGTTGTAACATGACAAAATGTGGAAAATTTCAAGAGGTATGAATACTTTATCAAGGCACTGTACATACCCGTAATAAATAAATCAACTCCTCCATTGGACCTACACAGATGAACAATATGTAATAAATGTAATGATCATACCATTTCATAGGATTGCAGAAAGGGCTCTACACACCAAATATGCAGAGCTCCTCCCACCAGCCTACAAACTTTTAGCAAGAGAGGGGAAAAAACATGCTACCATAAAAGCTCCCCTTTGAAGGTGGAAAAGAGGAAGCAAGCTTTATTCATTATACTTTCTTAAGATTGTGGCCTATATCAATCAATTCAATTTTGTTTTATTTTGCTACCATAAATGCTCCCCCTTTGAGGATGGAGCCAATTATGAAAGAGGAAGCAAAATTGTATTTTTTATACTTTTCAAGATATTGTCTTATATCAATTAATTTAAATTTTTTTGAAATGGATCAATAAAGAGACTTGATGTCCACACTACCACAAAAGTACCACTTTAAATCATGCATAACATGTAGTATATGTTTTAGAAGCTCTGAGATACCCCACCGGTCTCCTGGTGAGAGTGTTGAGGTAGATATAAACCCACTCCCCCAGCCCTTCATTAGGAGGACTTATGCCTGCTACAATAAATTTCCCTTTAACAGAGACAGTTCCCATATGTATTTTTGGGAACATATAGGGCAGTGATGGCAAACCTTGGCATCCCAGATGTTTTGGAACGACATTTCTCATGATGCTCAATTACACTGCAGAGTGCATGAGCATCATGAGAAATGTAGATCACTTCCAAAACATCTGGGGTGCCAAGGTTTGCCATCACTGATATAGAGTATGGAGACCACTGGATAATTAAATACTTTGCTATTTTTCCTGTAAAGATTCCCAGTGCCTCCCCCTCCTCCACTATACAAGGCAAATATATTTTATACTCTGATGTAAAATCTTTAGACAATTGAATCTTTGTCCAAAGGCTGCTTCATTGTTATAAACTACTACAGAAAGAACTACAACGCATCTGCCCCTACTGGCCTGTCTAATCACAATGTAATTTCTATTCCTTAATCTAGCAAGATTGTTCTTGTTAATATGAATAGTGGTCTTCCTTTTAGAGAAGTATTTACAATGTACTGTCTGTATATTGCCAGTCATTAGGTGTTTTTTATTGAGCAATATCCCCAAGGCTAATGGTATATACAGTTAGTGAAACATCTCTCCAGTAGGTAAACATATGTTGGACGGCAGGCATTCTGTTACACCAGGGCAATGTAACACCTGAAGCATAAAGCTGTCTCTGTTGATTCTTCTGGATCTCTGCTCCTCTAATGCTTCCCTCAGTCACTGGCTTTGTGTTCCTTATTTCCTAAGCATGCCTTCCATCACTATAAAAGCAGCGCTGCAAGTCCAAAATGAAAAGCAATGCTGTAAGTTAACAGTACTCTAGGGATTATTTATTTTTTGTCAGCTAGAGATTAAATGGCACTGAGCATTTCTCAAGCCTTGAGATGACACCTTTATAGCTTGCTGAATCGGGGCCAGAGAGGGGACAGGACATATTTGCAACCTCTGCTTCCTTTGCAGAACTCCCACTTTTATGAATTATTTAGTTAAAAAGGCACGCATATAGTGCTTTAGCAATTACTTACTCTGGGTTCCAATAGTAGATTTAAACTCTTATCTATCATCTCACTAGGTATTAGAGTAAGGGTTGTCTTTTGCAGGATATGGGAAGCATGGATTTTTCAGCACAATTTCTATTTGGAAAAAAATCTCTGATGGTAAAAGTTGAAAAAATAAATTTTAACCTTAACATTAGCTTTGTTGGTACCTATATCTAATTATGAGCATATTTTTGAGCAGCAAGGAGCACCTCTGTAACTCAAAAGTACTAAATATTGTATGGTTGCGGACCTAAGTGTTCTGTTTACCAAGTTATTATCGGAAAAATATTGATATGTGTGACCGTTAATTCTTTTTAGTGAATTAATTTGGGAAATCCCTAAGACTAAAATCCCACACTTGCATGACATTAAGAAGTAGGCTCCACTTTAACAATCTCCTTGCCAGAATCCTGAGCAGCTATGAAGACCCTAAGTTAGATACTTTAGCTGTAAATATAGTAATTCATGATTTACAACATCCAGTATAATTGCTTCTTAGATGCTTCTGAGATCATTCAGAATTCACTGACAAGTGCATTTGAACTACATTTGACCCGCTTCTGGCCTTCATTTGACCTGCCCATTCATGTCTAGCCATGTATGTTGCAGCATGCCTTGACATGCTTTTTTTCTTTTTTTTTTCTTGCATCAACACGTATTATGTTGCACATGTCCGTTCATGCCCTATGGGTCCTCAACATGCATCCATGGACAAAAAAATGCACCTGCCTTTTTTTTTTACAACACACTGCAGCAACACAGAACATGTGTTTTCACATGTAGGCATTGTGGTGTGTTTAAAGGTCAAGTCTGTTTACTGAGTGAATGTAAATTTAGGAGCCCATTCAAAATGAATGGTTGCAAACCTCAAACTAGTATACAAATAATATATACATCACCATCTACAACACGTTAGCACTAATGTAATGTGAAATGAAATCACTTCCTGTTCAAGCAATTATGCTTTTACTTTGCAGGGATCAAAAGAGATAGTAAAACCCATCAGGTTTTACTTCCTCTTTAAGATTACCATTTCTAACTGGTTTGGTACCTTCTTTTTTATAGCACCATTATTGGGTAACAGGATATATTTACTTGTTTTTTTACAGGTAGGAAAGGTTGAGGCAAAGAACAGAGGACCCACCTTGTTCAGCAGTCCCTGCAGGGGTAGCACTTCACAACATTTAAAAATGATTTATTATTTTTATTGATTACATTTGCATATACATTTATATTATATATAAAGCGTCTCTAAAGTTATGCTCATTTTCTTATATCAATTAAAAGATGAGGACTCCTGGATTAATTTTCTGTCTTAGGGGAAAGTGGAGATTAGTAATAAAACAAAAATTTATCTAAGCCTATAGAAGAGAACCAAATTAAATGTATTTTTTAAGAAATTCAACTTGAGGGATCAAATAGCAGGGCTTTAATGAGTAGAATGTTGTATTACAGTGCAGTGCATAACTTATGCAAGTTATAGTTTAATTTTAAAAATAAATCACATTCCATTTATGCATAGCCTCTGCTTAAATCCTTCTATGCTGTCACAAAGAGAGGTCACCATTTTCCCCACTCTGAATCTTAACTTTTTTTCTAAGCACAAGTGCGACTTATTACTTCTAGGATACTCTGGTCTATAGGAAGAAAACCAGGTTGCTACATGCAGGGATGTGTGGCAAATAATTTTTTACTTAAATAAATAACCAATTTAAATTGTCATATATAATCATCCAAACTCTCAAAAAACTCTTATGCCCCGTACACACGGTCGGACTTTGTTCGGACATTCCGACAACAAAATCCTAGGATTTTTTCCAACGGATGTTGTCTCAAACTTGTCTTGCATACACATGGTCACACAAAGTTGTCAGAAAATCTGATCGTTCTGAACGTGGTGACGTAAAACACGTACGTTGGGACTATAAACGGGGCAGTGGCCAATAGCTTTCATCTCTTTATTTATTCTGAGCATGCGTGGCACTTTGTCCGTCGGATTTGTGTACACACGATCGGAATTTCCGACAACGGATTTTGTTGTCGGAAAATTTTATATCCTGCTCTCAATCTTTGTGTGTCGGAAAATCCGATGGAAAATGTGTGATGGAGCCTACACACGGTCGGAATTTCCGACAACAAGGTCCTATCACACATTTTCCGTTGGAAAATCCGACTGTGTGTATGGGGCATTAGAAGGGCAATCATTGGCAAAAAGATACATATTTTTCATTATAGCCTATGATTACTATATAGGATTTGTAGAGCTCCAACAATTTGCACATCCCTTTATAATCTAAAAGGAGACAGTATAATTGCAATACAATTCAAGACAAAAGGGTTGAATTATAGAAAAGGTAGTAACTGTATGGGGATGAGCTGGTGTAAAATTTAGTTGTTAGGTAGAAGTGGAATAGACTTCCCGAACTATGATGCTGTGGGTATGAGTGCTGCCAGCGAGGAGGGAGGAGCCTGGTAATGGCTCTGTGCACGGCGTGAGGATCCTGAGAACCCTCTCCCTGCAGCTGAGAGGAATGATCGGCCTGATGAGAAGGTGTAGGTAGCTTCCCTCCCCGCCCCCCCTGCTCATCACTCACTGAGCTGTCTTGTGGAGTAAGCCAGAGGAAGTTTGTACCTGCGTCTGACTGCAACAAGCTGCAGTAAGCGTCCCTTTTTGTCCCAACTTCAACAACTAAAAGATACGTACCGTATTTTTATTTTTTTTTGGCTTTTTTTCTATTGCAATTGTCTTGAAGTGAAAAGGCAAAGGAAAAGTAATAGAGCAAAAGAAAGGGAAAGGGAAAGAACATATTGAAATAAAACGAAATAAAATGGAATAAAAAGCGAAAGTAAATGAAAGTAAATGAAGGCGAAAGAGCTGAAAAAGTATAATCAAGTGAGCTAAGAAAAACAATAAAAACAGGGGGGGAACAGGGGAGAAGGAGAAGGTGAATGAGAGACAAGCCAACGGAAGAGTTGTCTCCCAGCCCCCACCTGCTTGCTGCTGCTGCTGCTGCAGTAGCTCCCTTTCTTGTGATCTTTTTTTTTTTTTTTTTTTGGTCTTTTTTTGTTTTTGTTTTTTGCAAATGGTATTAACTATAGGCTCGGTAGTATAAACTATAGAATAAGAAGAAATTTCATAGTAACAAAATGTGGAACATATAAGCTCATACTGGAACTATACTGCTGAATATATAAATCATCTTGCTGAATACTTGAATTAGATTGCATTATACCGCTAAAACATTTGAATTATTTTTATGAGCACCTGGGCCCTCATGCACATGGGCTGTTGGGAGAACGTTGTGAAAACGCTAGTGTCTTTGCAGTGACTTTTTTTTTTTTAAACTTTTTTCAGCGCTTTTTGCAATAGCGTCTTTGAGCGTTTTTGAGCGTTTTTTTTTTTTTTTCCCTCCTCTTTTGGCTCTTTTCTATTGCAATTGTCTTGAAGTGAACAAGCAGGGGAAAAGGCGAAAGAGCTGAAAAAGTAGAATCAAGTGAGCTAAGAAAAACAATAAAAACAGGGGGGGGGACAGGGGAGAAGAGAAGGAGAAGGTGAAAGAAAGACAAGCCAACGGAAGAGTTGTCTCCCAGCCCCCACCTGCCTGCTGCTGCTGCTGCTGCTGCTGCAGCATTTCCCTTTCTTGTAAATTTTTTTTTTTTTCTTTTTGCAAATGGTACTAATTATAGGCTTGATAGTACAAACTATAGAATAAGAAGAAATTTCATAGTAACAAAATGTGGAACATATAAGCTTATACTGGAACTATACTGCTGAATATATAAATCATCTAGCTGAATACTTGAATTAGATTGCATTATATCGCTAAAACATTTGAATTATTTTGCTGAGCACCTGGGCCCCCATGCACACGGGCTGCTGGAAAAGCGCTGTGAAGACGCCGGTGTCTTTGCAGTGACTTTTTTTTTTTTTAACTTTTTCCAGCTTTTTTCAGCATTTTTGCAATAGCATTTTTGAGCGTTTTTTTTTTTTTTTTCCAGCTTAAGAATGCTTAAACAATTGAACAGCACCAAGGAATGCTTAATATACTTAAGGTAGTAACATAACTTCTGGAAAACGGGGACTACTCATATCTCATTAATTTATTTCTATTATTGGATTGTGGGGAGGATGCTGGGTATGAGAACGGAATAAAAGAAATATTAGTAAAAATAAGTCAATTTAAAAAGGCTGGGAGATTTTTTCATCATTAAGAGACCCCAATCAAGGGGTATTCTGGAAGGCATCTTCGAAGATCTTATAAATCCAGCCATAGAAACAAACATGAAGGGGAAAACAACAAGAAGTGCGGGAGCAATACCGAAATCACCTAGGACCAGCCTAGGCCCAAGTCCAGGCCCTATGAACAGGTATATACAGCAAGGAATCGGAGAAGGAGAGAAACAAGTGGGTTCAAAGGGCAGACAAATAGATACAAAAGAGAAGGACAACAAGGATAAAAAAGGCCAGTATAAAGTACAAACAGAAACCAGCCACCTCTCAGAACCCAGAATGGAGCCAGAAATGGGAGAGGAAGACAGAGGAAAGGAGGAAGGACAACAAGGGCCACAGTTGCCAACAAAACAGGATATGGAAAAAATGTTCGCGGCACTAGAGAATTCCCTAAAAGCAGAGATGTCAACACTCCATAAAGATATGGGATATATGTTAAACAGAGTGGAAGAAGTAGAGATCAAAGTAGACCTACATCAAAAAAACATAAAGGAACTAGAAGACGAAATAAAGAAATTAAAACGGGAACAACAGGAACAATCATATAAAATAGAAGAGCAAGAAAATAGAGATAAAAAGAAAAACTTGAGAATACGTGGGTTACCGGAAACAGAACAAGCAGAAAATCTAATAGAAAAAATGAACAATCTCTTCAACCAAATCTTGGGAAAGGAAACAACTAACACAATAGGAATAGAAAGTGTCTTTCGAGTAAAAAAACCTCAAAGGTTTGCAAGGGAAACACCTAGAGATGTAATCGTACGCTTTGAAAAATGGGAAGAAAAAAAACAGATCTGGATAAACCTAAAGAGGAAAACACAAATAGAGTTTGCGGGAGGTAAATTACAAATATTTCAAGACTTATCTCAAGAAACGTTGAAAAGACGACGGATACTAAAGCCATTATTAGAAATCCTCCGGGAGCAAGAAATTCAATACAACTGGGGTTTTCCAGCATGTCTAATAGCAAGGAAAAACGGAATAAGTGCGAGGCTAAGACATGTGGAGGAGATTCCGGACTTTTGCAACAAACTAGAAATCCCCTCCCCAGAACTGGAAAAATACGCAAATAGTCAGGAGCGAATAACGGCAAGAGATGACCTACAGTGGCAAGTAAATTCAAGGATCAGACATCAAGATGTGGACTCTCGAGGAAATTAATATCTGAGAAAATACCACACAACGGTGCAAGGGGCCTTAGAGTGGAAAGGGGGGGGGGCTGGGGTTGATGGGATGGGAAAAAAGGAAAGTGAAAGGATTGGTAAAACACAACAAAAACGCAGGGAGAGGGAGACAGGGACTCACGGAGTGGACAGGGGGTCGCCCTATTAGTGCTTAGGCAGGGGGGGAATAGGGTGTCTTACAGAGCTCCGCCTCACAATAAATAGAGCAGAGGGGGCAGAGCGTGCCCCACAAAACAAAGTAAAACGCTCTCAGCTCTAGAGAATATGGGGGTAAAAAACCCATATCAGAAAAAAGGGAGGGGGAGGGTGGGAGGAGGGAGGGGAGGGGAGGGAGGGGAGGGGAGGGAGGGTGGGGAGGGAGAGGTCTGAGTCACATGAGTGGTTACATAGGCACACCTATTCTGAGACAAGAGATGAGGAGACCCCGTGCGTCCGCTGGGTGTCCCCTCCATCCGGTCTCCTAGGGGGACCGCGTGGGGGGGAGGGCCGGAGGACGGGCGGGGAAGAAAAGGCACAAGAATGGAAAACGTAAACAGCATAAAAATAATCTCTTACAATGTCCAAGGACTAAATTCCCCAGGGAAGAGAAACATCATCCTCCGAGAACTAGAAAAAAGTAAAGCAGAAATAATTTTCCTACAGGAGACGCATATAACCCAAAACTCAAGTGCCAAAATTTATTCAAGAAACATACCAACATGGTATCAAGGAGACTCGCCAATAAGAAGGGCCAAAGGAGTAGCCATCGGTATAGGGAAAAATGTACGTTTTCTAATAGATCAAAGGAAAATAGACCCGGAGGGTCGATATCTTTTTATTACAGGAACTATACACGGGGTAAAATATACATTGGCCAATGTCTACTGTCCTAATAAGAACCCTAAAAAATATTTGATAGATATAATTAAAATACTAATGGAATTCAAGCAAGGAAAATTAATACTAGCTGGAGACTTCAACTTCAGCATGGATAATAAAATGGACAGTACCTCAAGAGTAAGGGACAAAGAGGTAAATCAACTAAAGAAATTAAAAAGAACATTATATGAACAGCAACTAATAGACCCTTGGAGAATTCAGCACCCCAGCACAAAGGACTACACATTCTACTCAACAGTACACAAAATTTACTCCAGATTGGATTACATCATGGTCGAACATAGAAACTTGGAAGAAATAGAAGAAACAAAAATAGGCATAATAACCGCCTCAGATCACAGCCCAGTAATCTTGAGAATGAAAATAAAAGGAGAAGTCCTTGAAAGGGGTCCATGGAGAATCAACGAAACTTTATTAGAAGACAGTGAGACCGAAAAAAGCATCATAGAAGAAATTAAAAGATATTTTGAAGAAAACGATACACCAGAGGTATCGAAAGCAACAATATGGGAGGTGCATAAATCTGTTATTAGGGGCAAGTTAATAGCTATAGGGGCAAGAAAAAAACAGGAAAGGAAAACAAACATGCAACAAATAATTAAAGAAATTTATGAATTGGAACGAAAACACAAAAATCAAGTAAACAACAAAATCTTCGGCCTACTATCTCAAAAGAGAGAGCAATTAAAAGACTGGATGGAACAAGAAGAAAGGAAGGACTACAACAGAGTAGTACAAGAAAAATATAAATGGGGTAATAAACCAGGAAAATACCTAGCAAATCTGGCAAAAAAAAAGAAGTCTTTGAATTACATTGAGAAGATCAAAAATGAAAAAGGAGAAGTGGTAAATAAAATTACAGATATAGCGATAACATTTCAAAAATACTTCAGCTCCCTTTATGCAATAAAAGGACAGGAAAGTTGGAAAGAAGCGAATACAAGAACAAAGAAGATACAAGAATATTTAAAAAAAGCAAACTTACCAAAACTAAAAATAGACCAACTAGAAGAATTGGAAAAAAATATTACGCATGAAGAGGTAAAACTGGCATTAAAGGAAACTCCCGTAGGAAAAAGCCCAGGACCAGACGGGTTTACGGTCAA
Organism: Lithobates septentrionalis; assembly: GCA_037952835.1. Classification (NCBI taxonomy): domain Eukaryota; kingdom Metazoa; phylum Chordata; class Amphibia; order Anura; family Ranidae; genus Lithobates; species Lithobates septentrionalis. The sequence continues at coordinate 714,289 of JBBDGP010001952.1, forward strand.
ATACTATAAAAAATTTGAAGAACAGCTGACTCCAAAACTATTAGAATATATGAATTCCATAGGGGAAGATGAAGAAATAAGAAGTGAATCGTTATTAGCTCATATTACAATACTACCAAAAGAAGGGAAAGACAAAGTTAACTGCTCAAGCTACAGGCCAATAGCCCTATTGAACGCTGATACGAAGCTGTACTCCAAGATCCTGGCCACTAGGATAAAAAAACTAATCCCACTGTGGATCAACCCGGACCAAACTGGTTTTGTCCCGGGGAGAGAGGGGCGGGACAACAGCCTAAAATCATTATTGATGTTGCACGAGAAGGTGCAGAATGAGACCCCAGTTCTATTCCTGTCATTGGATGCAGAAAAAGCATTTGACAGGGTAGACTGGGGTTTCATGATGGATACATTGCGGCACTTGGGTATTGGGACAAAAATGATGAAGTGGATAACAAATTTGTATAATGGCCCGACAGCAGTCGTAAAAGTAAACGGTAGACTCTCTCCAAATTATGATGCAGAATGGAACACGGCAAGGCTGTCCACTGTCTCCACTATTATATGTATTGGCCTTAGAACCACTATTAGCAACACTCTGCAATAACAAAGAGGTAGAAGGAGCGAAACTAGGAGGAAAAGAGCATAAGATCGCTGCCTACGCGGACGACCTCTTGATGTACGTATCCAACCCAAGAGTGTCACTCCCAAACATACTGAAAGAAATTAAAAAATACGGAGAACTGTCAAACTTCAAAATTAATCCAATAAAAACGGAAATATTAAACATAGGTCTAGAGGAAAAGGAAGTTCAGTTTTTACAAAAAGAATTCCCATTCACTTGGGTAAAAGAACTAAATTACCTTGGAATTAAAATAACTCCTAGAGTCGAAAAAATTTATCAGGCAAACTTTATTCCACTGATCAATGAGGCCAAAGAAGAAATGAAAAAGTTAAGAATACAGCCACTTTCATGGATTGGAAGAATAAATATGTTTAAGATGACGATATTACCTAAAATAAACTACAGATTACAGATGTTACCAGTAAAAATCCCGCAGAGCTTTTTTAAAATAATTAAAACAATCCTGCTAAAATACATATGGCTTAATAAAAAACTAAGAATTAAATACACGCTGATCACAAGGAAAAAGGAGCATGGGGGTCTTGCCGTCCCAGATATAAGTAGGTACTATAAAGCCATAGTTTTAACACGAATGTTAGAGTGGACAAATGAGAAAAATGAAAAAAAATGGGTGGAAATGGAAAACACAATAAGTGGAGCCACACTACATAAGAATATTTGGATTCCACCGAAATATAGAATATTGGACACCGACACGCACGAAATAACAAAAAATGTATTTAAAATTTGGGACACCATTCACTTAAAGAATGAATGGAAATATAATTCACCACTATTAGCACTCACAGGATCGAATCTCTTCACCCCTGGGAGGGAAATATTTGAAATCCAAGGAATAGGTAACCCACGACTGAAAGATATCACTAGAAATGGCAAAATAAGAACACGAGTAGAAATAGAGGAAAGGAATGGATGGAAGATGAATGAATGGAATTATACTCAAATAAGGCACCTAGTAAGCACAATACCACACCCACTGAGAGATGAAACAAAATTAACTGCACCGGAAAAGCTATGTAGCAATGAAACACCATTAAAAAACGGAACATCAAAAATTTATAGTATACTGACAGATTTGGAAGCACAAGAAAGACCAGAATATATAAATCAATGGGAAAAAGAAATGAATTTAAAAATAGATAACCAAAAAGTGGAAAAAATGATAGAAATGGGATATAATAAGGCTTGGGACATGAAGACCATAGAAATGAATTATAAACTAGTATCAAGATGGTATATGACCCCAGTAAGAATACACAGATTCCATCAAGATAGAACCTCCTTGTGTTGGAGAAAATGTGGCCAAATAGCAACGATCACACACATATGGTGGGAATGCCCAATAATAATGGAGTACTGGAAGGAAGTGTTAAACAACATAAAGGAAATAACTGGAGAAGAAATAGAACAAAATATTTGGACTTGCCTCTTCCATATCTACAATAAACCTAAGAAACAATATAGAAAATCAATAATACCTAACCTCCTGAATGCGGCCAAGGCCTTAATTCCCAAGAATTGGCTAAAAAGTGGAAAACCAGACATTAGAAACTGGCTAAAGGAAATAGATTATCACTACAAAATGGAAGGAGGAGAGAAAGGGGATAATAGTAGATGGGAAAGTTGGAAAAACTACAAAGTCTCGGATATTTATTTAGATAGAATAAAAGATAGAACAGGTGCAGAGCCAAGTGGATAAATAAATAACATAAAGGAACGGACCAGACACAGTGGAGGGGGAGGGGGGGGACAAGGGGGGGGGGGCGGGGGGAAATAAGAGGGACTGAGAGAGACTAAGATAATAATAGGGTTTATAATTATAGAAGGCGTTTTGTCGCCGGTTTTTAAAAATATTTAAGAATATCCTAGAAGGGAAAAATAATAAAGATGTGACAGAAACAATCCACAATGATGTGAAAAAGGAGAAGAGATAAAGTTTGACACATAAAGTTGAAATAATGTCTCTCGGAAAACTTTCGCTGAAGTGAAAAAAAAAAAAAAAAAGGAATAGACTTCCCTGGACAGGCGAGTTTTCAGGGATCTCCTAAAGGCAGACAGAGTAGAAGATAGCTGGATAGACTTGGGTAGGAAGTTCCAGAGGAGAGGATAGGCTCAGGAGAGGTCTTGGTAATTCATAAACATCCAAGGCCCTTGACGTGATTCTGTCCCGTGGGATACAGCTCTCAACAAAGAAGCTCCTTGTTCCTTGGCACTATTGCCAGTGTCAAAGAACACTGATCTGTTGATGAGAAATGGTTCTCAAAGTCCACTGGTAAACTGACACTTCCAAGAGATTTGATCTTCTGGGTCCCTCACAGGTCTCACTGATTCCTTCCTCTAGCACCCATATCATTACAGGAGACATCTGTGATAACGAGGTCAAGAGGAGAAACCAGTGAGAGCTGCGGCGGACCTATGACATTGATATTACCTGATGTGTCAGTTCCAGCAGACTTCAGAAAACTTTTCAGTAACAGAGCAATGTTCAGAAGCATGGAAAGCAGAAAAGGTAAATATCCAATTTTTTCTTTACAAGTTGCTGCTTTATTGACAGTTGTAACTTATGCAGCAGGCTCACTTTAATGTAGCTTCATACAGTTTACATAGTCCAACTTTGTTCTACTCCTTATCTGTCTTAATTGTAAACTTATATGGGCAAGGGACTCTCTTCTAACAAAAAAGCTAATGACATGCTTTAATCCAGTTCCATAAGCTGGTTCCTTGTAAGTAAATAATTGCACTGTGTCAGATACCTGGTAGAGGCCGAGCTGATGGACCTCCTGTCCAGTACCCCCTGAAGTTTGTGACAGGGTGTAGTAGGGCAAAGAGTGGCACAGGTGCCTGTGGTAGGTTCTGATGCTGTGGTTGGCTGGATGACAGTGTGAATACGCCTGAAATGCTGTGGATGTCAGACTGGAACTTGTGCAAAATGCTGTCACACAGATGGAGCAAAGGAATTCACGGTCGCAAGCGTCAAAGCCATAGTCAAAGAAAGCCACAGTCATGAACAACCAGGAAGAAGAGGTACCAATTCAGAAGGCCGAAGCAGGGTCAGAAGCCAGGCTAAAGTCAACATCGGATAGGCAGGAGAAATACAAAACAGAAGCAGAGTATGGCATCAGAGTACAGGGCAAGGTCAACAACAGATCAGAATCAAGTGGAGACAGGAGGCAAGCACAGGATAATCAGCATGCAGGTCTGGTCAGAGGTCACTGAAGCTGATGAACACTTTTCAATTCCCTTTAGTTCTGTTATGCCTTGAATTGGCCACTGGATTTATGGGAATGGCCATGCGCTTGATCTTCTTGATACACTGGAGTCTATTTAGTAAAACTGGAGAGTGTAAACTCTGGTGCAGCTGTGACCAAACAGCTTCTAAAGTTGATTGATTCCTATGCAGAGTTGCACCAGATTTTACACAATCGGTAAACCAACCCCACTGCATTTTATATCTTTAATTTACGTATACCTTTATGTGCGTGTCTTTTCATGTGACCCTAGTTTGTTCTCAATTGTGAATGCATTTGTTAACTTGGTTCAAGGTCTTGGGTGAGAAATGATTGTGCATTTATAGGGTACAGTATAAGAAAAACATTCTCAAAGTAATAAAATCATTTTCTAATAACCAATTGTTTTATCATATCTTTTAAGGCTGATAAAACAATACAAGTATTTATTCCTGCTCCTTTTTCTTGCAGCCCATTGATTAAAGTGAGAGTGTGTAGTAAAGGCATCCTCCTATCGGGATCAATATTTTAGAAAAACAGTATGGAATTATTCTTACTATTGCTGATTTTTTTTATATTGAATTTTAATTCGGACCTTCTAACTCATTAACTGTTTTTTTGCCTGTCAATTAATTTTTATACCCAGGACAATAATATCATAACATTGCCAAAGATGCTCACATAGCCTCAGTGGCTTGACCTATATACTATGGCCCACAAAGGTAAGTCCATAAGCATAGTACAGTATATAGTAATATGTTTTTCACAATTCTCTAAATAATTAATTATGCATGAACTGCCAGCTACATTAGAACAGAAGGTATTTATTCTAGTGAGACTTTTCACACAGACAACACTTTTGACATATGTGCCAACTTGTTACAGCAAATAAAATATAGACACAGGTTTAGAAATATTATTTCTGTGTATTATGGTTAGTGTAGTAGAGAAAAGATGTCTAGAGTAGGCCTTCCTTGTTTTGAGGCTTGAATCTGGAGAAACGTTTCTTTAGCGAATAAAAAACCCAGGGCTCCAGTTCCTTAGTCATGAGGGCTTTGAATGCAAAGGACATTGCATTGATTATTAAAAAAGCCTCAACCCCCCCCCCACCCCCGCATGATAAAAACAGCCTTCCCCGACTCCTGTGCAAAAAAGAGTCCTTCCCGGCTGTAGCGCCAGTCTTATGGGGCGGATTGGCCCAGGAGGCAAAGTTATAATACCGGCTGGGTGAGGACGTTCAGACAGACTGGCCGCTCTTAATACAACTGGTCTGGCGGTGGCCACCAATACTAAGTGTGGCACTGGCACTGCAGCCTAATGATCTGCCTATCCTACTCCGTGCTATCCTTGGGAGAAAGTTACGATATGTAACTTCCTCCCATACAGGGCTCTGTGTCAGAAGCACGGAGAAAAAAAGGAGGAAAACCCCCAGCCAGGTACGGCATCATTTCAATATAATTAATTTAATTTCTTTAAACATCCTTCATGATCCTTGTCCTCCTATCTTATAAGATATTTGGACTTGTGTTTGCTGACACTGATTATTTCACCTATTTGTATAATGACTAGAGACTTCCTAGTCATTATACAAATAAGTGAAATTATCCTATGATTACAATCAGTAGCAGCAAACACAAGTCTAAATATCTTACAAGATAGGAGTAATCTTACTAATCATAACAGAAGGCCGCACTGATAAGGCTGCACTGATGGACACAGATGAGGTGCACTGATGGGCACTGATGAGGCTGCACTGATGGGCACTGACAGGATGCACTGATGGGCACTGATAGGCTGCACTGATGGCCACTGATGAGGTGACACTGATATGCTGCACTGATGGCCAATTATAGGCTGCACTAATGGGCACTAATAGGCTGCACTGATGGGCATTAATGAGGCTGCACTGATAAGGCAGCACTGATATGCTGCACTGATGGGTACTTATGAGGCTGCACTGATGGGCACTGATGAGGCTGCACTGAGGGCCACAAGGCTTCACTGATAAGCTTCACTGATGGGAACTAATAGGCTGCACTGATGGCCACTGATGAGGCTGCACTGATGGCCACTGATGAGGCTGCACTGATAAGGCAGCACTGATAAGGCAGCATTGATATGCTGCACTGATGGCCACTGATAGACTGCACTGATCAGCACTGATAGGCTGTACTGTTGGCCCCTGATGAGTCTTCACTGATGACCACTGATGAGGCTGCACTGATAAGGCAGCACTGTTATACTGCACTGATGGGCACTGATGAGGCTACACTGATGAGGCTGCACTGATGGACACTGATGAGGCTGCACAGATGGGAACTAATAGGCTGCACTGATGGGCACTGATAGAGGATGGGGTGTGGTTTACAGATGACAAGGTGGGTCTTCAACAGGAAGGGGTGTGGCCTTGACAGGAAGGGGTGGGTCATATTTAAGATAGGGGTGCACGAGTTTAGTCAGGCCTAGGGAAGCACACCAATACACCAACTGAACAGTAGTCAATTACATCTTTTCTTGAAATTATATATAAAAAAAACTACCCCATTATAGTCTTGAAATTACAATGTTTTGGTGGCTAATCTACTGAAATTTGGTCTCATCAATCAGTGAAAGCTCTACATCTAAAAATATCTAAAACTTATCTTAGGGTATAATATATATATATATATATATATATATATATATATATATATATATATATATATATATATACAGGGTATTCCAACCATCAGCACTCAGTAAGCTTCATGGTGTTAGGGGCCCTAAGTATACAGTTTTCAGCAGCAGAAAAACACTGCAAACTAGTCACACAAGTAAATGACTTCCATTTATAAAAGTTTTGCACCCTTTACAGTGTGCAGAATGCAGAATAGTGCATCCACACCACCTGGATACTTCCAGCCCCCTATGAAGGAGCAGTTGGAGGAATTTATCCAGTCTTTCTATCCCACCAATTCACCAGCAGCTGAAATATTGGTTTACCCAACTGCTGAACTACCAGTTGGTTATGAATATCTTAGACCTAGATAACACTAATATTTAGTATATATTAGACTTGGATAACACTAAAATATAAGTGAGTCAGTAGCTTTGTGTTCAGAATTTTAATAAGCTACCACAAGAAAATCACAATAAAGCTAATCAACCCAATATCAAAACTGGTGAAAAAGAAAAGAGACAGACATACTGTATAAAGGGTCAGTACCCATTTTGTTAACTCCCATAGATGATGTTAAGGTTTTTCTCATTCCTCACTCCTGAAAGAACTGTAGGTTGTGAAGGGTAGTATTGGGATAAACGGGCAAGTATAATTGCTCCCTTCTTTTAAGGGGACTCTCAAAAGGCATTATTACTCAACCCCAGAGGACACTAGGGTCTATGACCACTTAAAGTTGGAAGTGCATTTTCCATAGAACTAATAAATCACATAATTACCAGATCCACAGATAGTGGATACATGTATGATGGATCTGTACCTTAGACCCCTGCCATTTGACATGCAATGATAGGGTTTATGATGGAGACATGAAAACCACTGATCAGTTGGTTGAGATGGTTGAGAGATACATTGTAACTGAGTTACTTGCTCCCAAGTCCAAAGAGTCCAGCTAGCTGGAGAGAATAAAACAAAGGCGTATTTACACTATGTCCCCCCTAATGGTGACCTGGATTTAGTGTGGGCAAGAGGAGATTCATTCCCTGCATGGATTGATGAGATGACTACTGCTTTACTGCTTTATTAAGTTACAACAAGAAGCACTGTCTGTTTTCGTTTCATAAAGACAAGCCTGATAAGGTCACAATAACTGCATCCAAAGTACAGTATCTCACAAAATAACTCAACACACAGCCATTAATGTTTAAACCGCTGGCAACAAAAGGGAGTACACCCCTAATGTGAAAAACTGAGCTGCAGCATGGTGGCCAAGACCATACAGTGGTTTAACAGAACAGGTTCCACTCAGAACAGACCTCTCCATGGTCGACCAAAGAAGTTGAGTGCACGTGCTCAGCATTATATCCAGAGGTTGTCTTTGGGAAATAGATGTATGAGTGCTGCCAGCATTGCTGCAAAAGGTTGAAGGGGCAGGGGATCAGACTGTCAGTGCTCAGACCATAAGCTGCACACTGCATCAAATTGGTCTGCATGGCTGTCATCCCAGAGATAGCCTCTTCTAAAGATGATGCACAAGAAAGCCAGCAAACAGTTTGCTGAAAACAAGCAGACTAAGGACATGGATTACTGGAACCATGTCCTGTGGTCTGTTGAGACCAAGATAAACTTATTTGATTCAGATGGCGTCAAGCGTGTGTGGCGGAAACCAGGTGAGGAGTATAAAGACAAGTGTGTTTTGCCTACAGTCAAGCATGGTGGTGGGAGTATCATGATCTGGGGCTGCATGAGTGCTGCCGGCACTGGCGAGCTATAGTTCATTGAGGGAACCATGAATGCCAACATGTTCTGTGACATACTGAAGCAGAGCATGATCCCCTCCCTTCAGAGACTGGGCCGCAGGGCAGTATTCCAATATGATGACGACCCCAAAAACACCTCCAAGACGACCACTGTCATGCTAAAGAAGCTGAGGGTAAAGGTGATGGACTGGCCAAGCATGTCTCCTGACCTAAACCCTATAGAGCAACTGTAGGGCATCCTCAAACGGAAGGTGGAGGACGCAAGGTCTCTAACATCCACCAGATCTGTGATGTCATGATGGAGTAGTGGAAGAGGACTCGTGGCAACCTGTGAAGCTCTGGTGAACTCCATGGCCAAGAGGGTTAAGGCAGTGCTGGCCACACAAAATATTGACACTTTGGTCCCAGTTTGGACATTTTCACTTAGGGGTGTACTCACTTTTGTTGCCAGCGGTTTAGACATTAATGGCTGTGTGTTGAGTTATTTGAAGGGACAGCACATTTACACTGTTATACAAGCTGTACACTCACTACTTTACATTGTAGCAAAGTGTCATTTCTTCAGTTTTGTCACATGAAAAGATAGAATAAAATATTTACAAAAATGTGAGGGGTGTACTCACTTTTGTGAGATAATATATATCTATATATCTATATATATATTATATATATATAGATATATATATAGATAGATCTATATATATATAGATATATATATAGATCTATCTATATATATATCTATATATATATATCTATATATATATAGATATATATATATCTATATATATAAATATATATATGTGTGTGTGTATGCGTGTGTGTGTGTAAATAAAACACTACACATTGTACACAATGTACATTTTTCGCTGGTTTCATCTGCCTGCGTGCAGAGTCTTGAATTGGTTGAAACTACTGATAAAACCCACAGAAAAGACAAAGAGAGCAAGTGTCTCTTAAGAGGGCAATAAAAACCCCAAGGCACTGTCTGAGAAAAGCAAGCCACATTTTATTAAACACAATGATACATTAAACACCACACAAATAAATATAAACTACAAAAAATTATATTGCAAGCGGGCCATGGTAGGTAATCAATCACAGACCCTAAAAATTAAAAATGACAACGATGTCGTTAAAAACAGGGGAGCCACGGCTATGCATACCACATATATACACCATTCACCATTCAAACTCTTGTGAAATTGATTCAAAGCAGCAAGCAGCTGTTGATGAAGTATTGTGAATCACTTTTCAGAGGCATGGTATTTAAGGAGTTGTGCGTATTTGTGGATGGAAAGGATATTGGAAGTCCGTGTAACAGGCTAGTTGAGCCCAGTAAAGAACAGCAACTAATCAGGGCACTAGAAAGGTAACCCAGGGGGACACAGCAAGGCGAGACCAGCAAGATTGAATAATTCAAATGCAGATTAAGCAGATAAGACAGCGGTATTAATGGCAGCAGCAAGCAAGGAAATGGAGTAATGAGCGGCAATGGAGAGGCATTTAGGCAGTCATAACAACAGTACTTCTTCTCACCATCTGGTCAGTCACCAGCATCCATGGATCGCCATACTCAGCCCCAGATTCTGGCTGGAAGTGTTAGTCCATACAGTGCCATATTCCTGTTTGGAAAGCAGTGTTCACGCTGCGCTGTTTAGGCTGTATAGTAAGGCTGCTAGAGCGCCGGTCATTAGCTGTTCGGTCCCAGCTGTTCTTCCATCCACAGCGTTTGCATGTGGTTCCGGGATAGCGTGCTGACATCACGTGCTGATGTCAAACCTGACGCGTTTCACCAGCCAATGACCGCTGGTTTCCTCAGGTAAACTTCATTTTTCTACTGATAAAACCCACAGCCAATGCATAGAAAACCTATCCCAGGGTCAGTAGTTATGATACAATTTGCAAATATGATGGCAAACTGACACTCCTATTTTCTCTATTGTAGTTACACATTTCTATAGTTATTCAGGGCATCATTATAACGTTTAATTTAAAAAAAAAAAACAAGATACATACTTGCAAATGGCAAAGATCAAATAAAGTTAATATACTTGTTATGGTATTTTATATATTGTAATCTATTCACAAATAAACTTTAGGAAGCCAGTGACTATTTTCTCCCTAATCCGAACTTATCTTTAGAAAACACACTGGTCTACTATGTTAGTGTAGCACTAACCCCTGAAGGAGCTGCTGTTATTTTTATTCAGGCTTACCGTTACCATCTTCACAGTATTCGTCATAGGGGTCCCTTAGCAGTTGCTCAATTGAAAACACTGACTCCAACACTTAGTCCTTTTTCCAAGTTTTATTAAAGAAACAGAATATGCAATAGCAAGGTAGAGGGTGAAAAGGATTCAGGTACCTTGGATCTTGTGGTTAGAGGTAATTTCTATATCCAGCGAATAGCACTTCCACAGCTGGATTTAGCAACCACCGGATAGGTCTCTCTCACCAACCTAGCAGCCGATGCGATGCTCGAACACGGTCTCTGCCACAGACCTGACAATCTTGAATGAACTGATTACTGTGCTTGATCCCAGATGCCTCTCCGACTGCGTTCCCAGGCTCTTCTCAAGATACGAGCCTTATGCTCGGTCCTCTCCTGAAGAGTCCTCCCCTGGTCACTACAATCCCTTGCTTCTTCCCGCAGGCAAGACAGCAAAGAGACCATCCTGTGGACCACTAAAACTCTGAGCCTTCTTTTAGTAGCTAGGCCTTGAGTCCGCCAACCTCAAGGCAGAAATTTTAAGCAACAGCAATTCCCCAGGCCAGAAGGGCCATGAGGTCAGGAAGCGTCAACCCCAACCACATGGTGTCTGTCCCTTAAATACCCCTACCCAGAATGCACGGTGGATGAACCACTCCCACCGAACTGTTTCTGAGCAAAGAGTATCCAATATGTCCAACCAGACTGTATTTACAACATCCACCAATGGTAACAGCACCACCCATGGTCGCATTGAAATCTGCACAGTCCAGCTAAACTGGTAAAGAAACCAATAATATTAGGAAAATAATAAGCTGAGCCAAACTGTAGCTTTAACTAACTTAAATTTCAAAAGAATAGCGTCTGCTCTTCAGGAGCAGGGCACTACATTAGGTATACTAACATTCTTTGCCACTGATTGCTAAAAAGAAATTAGTTGCAAGCATTAGTAACTGCAGTCCAGATCTTGTCAACCAATTACTCTGCCCATTAAAGAAGGTTCTGAGAAGACAGGTATATCTTCAATGAAAGCTTATTTATAAATCATGTACTATTGCTACACAAGCAATTTTGTAATTTATTCTTATTTAAAATTGTCATTTCAATCTTAGGATGCTGCAGTTTTCTAAAATTGTCAAAAATGTAAAATGTTCCCTGACACCAGCTAACCTGTAGTGGTTCTTTACACAGAAAGATGATTGCACATGTAAGGTAGCATTCATTAAAAATTAGCTACAAATCAAACGCTTACGAACACATGAGTACTAAATATTTATAAAATAAAGATCATGTAGTTGAAAGGTAAATTTTTACCTTGCAGATACTTCCTCCTCAGTAATCAGCTAGAAAAATTCCATGAACTGTCACTTTTAAGCCTTCTTTATCTTAAAGTGGGGTTCCACCCAAAAAAACAAAAATACCTGAAAAATTCTAAAAAACAAAACAAAAAAACATTTGGATATTTTTTTTTTTTTACTTACCTCTAAATGCCTGTTGCTAGGTGGTCCCTCCTAGTCTGCCTCTTCCTTTGCCTGGGCTGGTGACATCACTTCCCCCTCGGCACAGGAAGGGCTCTGCTCCCTCCCTCCTGTCAATCATCTGGGACCCATTACAGGTCCCAGGTGATTGAGCGGCCAATCACGGCGCGCGGCGCCGCTCGTGCATGCGCAGTGGGTGCCAGGCTGTGAAGCCACAGCCCGGCGCCCACAGTTGAAATTCCGGCGCCGACGAGCGGAGGGGGGGGGCGAGCGGGGCTTCGATCCCCCGCATCGCTGGACCCAGGGACAGGTAAGTGTCCAATAAAAAGTCAGCAGCTGCAGTATTTGTAGCTGCTGACTTTTAATTTTTTTTTTTTTAATGGACCCCCTGGGTGGAACTCCTCTTTAAACTGCAACCAACAAAGAGCAGTAGGCTGCACAGCAAAGTTAATAATGCCAGATAAATAGACATAGATTTCTAAGCATGCATACAGGGGGTCCCCTAATTCCACACATTCGACTTACAAACGACTCCTACTTACCAACGGAGGGAGACAACAGGAAGTGAAAGGAAATCTACCCGTAGGAAGAGAAATTCACTCCTGTAAGAGTTATTATTGGATAAAGGTACCTCCACTGATGCATTATCACCAAGGCTTGTTTCCACAACAACCCAAAATTTTCAAAATCCAATTGTCATTGGGACAGAAAGTGAGGTTAAATCTTCTGAACAGGGGCACACACAGCAAAACAAATGTTACAGGGGTGTTAACCCTTCCCTATGCTATCCAAAAAGCTTGAAAATAGTTTTTTTGGCTGGAGCTACACTTAAAAAATGTACCTGTTCCGACTTACAAACAGATTCAACTTAAGAACAAACCTACAGTCCCTAACTTGTTTGTAACCCGGGGACCCCCTGTAGTTGCATTTAAATACATATTTATCATTATTATTAGTCATACTTTAGCACAAAATAATCTTTTTCAACTTACTGATTCTTTAACTTCATTATTTAGCTTGTTTTGTATGCATCATGTATATTGGAGTATGCATATCAAATGTGTACATAGTATTTTATCCAAGATAATATTTACACTACAAAGCATTAGAATTCTAAAATCAAATTTTGGATTTACTTGCAAACAGAAGATTATCAATGCAAAAGTCAGTGTGTCTCTGTAGGATTATTGTTTTAATTACTGCTCTTTTTAGTTGATGCAAAAGATTCCCAGTGCAAACCAAGGTCTAGTATATTTTTGTATTATGTCTTTGTACATGTATGTCAGAGCACTTGGGATTTATATAAATGGATATTGTTTTGTTTTTCTACTTTTTATGTGCTGTAATAATACATCCACAGCACATACTCTATAGACTAGAATTTGTTTTATGTAAGCTTGTCTTAATCTGTCAATTATAAAAAGGTGTCCCAGTACAGAAGGTATGCTTTTTCTGTTTATAATTGCATTCCAAATAAGATATTCTAATGTCAGTGACACAGGCCTTTCATGTGAAATGGGATTCAATTCACCACATTAACTAAGACTAAAACTATAATAGCTGTATAAATAGTTTTCTGTGCAATGTGACCTTTTAAGTTGTGAAAGAATATTTATAACCAGTTGCTGTTGGCGAGCATTAGAATTAACAGTTAGGACACTTTATTATCAGACAAATAGATAAATGCACCAGCATGCAATATATTCACTGTATTACCAATCAAGGTCTGAGTTCATCCAAAGCATTTAGTTGTATTGCTATTAGCTGGCCACCTCTAAGCCCTATTGCAAAAAGTCAGCCAGAGTGCTAAAATGTGTCACACAATCAAAGGGTGTGCAAGTCAAACCGGGACTTTTAATTTTACAGGTAAAAAAAGTGATGCTAGTGTAGCGGTACTACATGCAGTAGTAAGTGGCAAGTGTGTCCTCTTACTGATAGGCGGCGCACATGTCGTGGGCCAGTCCAGAGACCGTTAATCAAGATGGCAGATAAAAGTTTTACTGCGTGCACGGTTATGAAGTTACTTGTGAACGAAGGTGTAAAACCCGCAGATATCTACAGAAGACTTCAAACACAGTACAGTGATGAGATGCTCATTCACAAACATTTGCATTTTTAAAAAGTTGGCACACCCCCTGGGTATCAAGACTTCAAGCACAGTAGAGTGATGAGACCATAAGTTGCAGTAAGACATTTGAATGGTGTAAATGTTTCAAAGATGGCCGTACTTCCATCAGTGATGATCCCGGTCGTGGTGGTTCCCAGCCCACAGCAGTTATTCCAGTAAACATTCAGCCTGTGGGACGCCTGATCCTGTATAACCTGTCTTGAAATTGCACAAGAGATAAATCTTTCTGTGGGAACGGTGAACACAATCTTTCACAAACATTTGCATTTTTTAAAAGTTGGCACACCCTGGGTATCAAGACAGTTTTTGGCTTTTGACCAGCACAGCAGAGTTGAAGTCTGCATTGCGTTGTTTGACAGAGAAGGACAGGATTTTCTGGATTGCATCATTACATGTGCCATGTGACGAAACCTAGGCACATCATTTCACTCCAGGATCAAAATGAGCATCAAAGCAGTGGAAGCATGCAGACTCACAATCACCAAAAATTTTGAACAATTGCGTCTGCAGGTAAAGTGCTGGCAAGTGGAAAAAATGGCCTGGCTGGATCAATAAAGGCATCCTATTTCTTCAAGACAACAACATTTTTAAATGTGCCCCATCCCACCGAGCTCACATGCAGAAGCGAACACATACAAGAGTAGCGCCCGTATATGAAAACGGTGTTCAACCACACACAAGGTATCGCCGCAATCGGTAGAGCGAGAGCAATAATTCTAGCCCTAGACCTCCTCTGTAACTCAAAACATGCAACCTGTAGAATTTTTTAAACGTCGCCTATGGAGATTTTTAAGGGTAAAAGTTTGTTCTACGACCGGGCGCAATTTTGAAGTGTGAAATATTGGGTACAGTGGCGGCTGGTGAAGTTTTAGGATGGGGGGGCGCCAGACCCCGCCCTTCCTTTTTGACCCTTCCCACTTGGTGAAAATGGGCGTGGTTTCAGCGAAATAGTGGGCGTGGCTCTAAGGTGGTGTGGTTAGCATCTGAGATGAACGAGGGATGGAGGGAGAGGGAGAGGGATGGAGGGACAGCAGGCCCAGACCCTACACAACAATAGAAATATGTGTAATCTAGAAAGTTTAACAATCAGCAGATAAAGATACTCCAAACAGCTGGTGTTAGCGCTTCAATCATCCCCGTACCATGGTTGTTATGGTGTCAGGATGATTGAAGCGCATTATTACTATTATTACATTGTAATATAAAATGAAATCATTCAACTCATCATAATGCAGAATCAGTGGGAGCCCCGAGTGTGTCACTTGCCACTTCGCCTACAACCAGATGCCATCAGCTGTCCCCAGCAGTCCCTTCTTACATGCAGCCTGTGTCACATCAAATGCAGCCTCTGTTCCCCCCCCCAAATGCAGCCTCTGTCCCCCCCAAAATGCAGCCTATGTACCCTTACATCAGAGTTGCCATCAGTGTCCCCCCACAGCATGTGTCCCCATCAGAGCCCCCCACAGCAGGTGTCCCCCACAGCAGGGTGTCTCCATCAGAGTCCCCCCACAGCAGGTGTCCCCATCAGAGTCCCCCCACAGCAGGTGTCCCCATCAGAGTCCCCCCACAGCAGGTGTCCCCATCAGAGTCCCCCCACAGCAGGTGTCCCCATCAGAGTCCCCCCACAGCAGGTGTCTCCATCAGAGTCCCCCCACAGCAGGTGTCTCCATCAGAGTCCCCCCACAGCAGGTGTCCCCATCAGAGTCCCCCCACAGCAGGTGTCCCCATCAAAGTCCCCCCACAGCAGGTGTCCCCATCAGAGTCCCCCCACAGCAGGTGTCCCCATCAGAGTCCCCCCACAGCAGGTGTCCCCATCAGAGTCCCCCCATAGCAGGTGTCTCCATCAGAGTCCCCCCACAGCAGGTGTCCCCATCAGAGTCCCCCCACAGCAGGTGTCCCCATCAAAGTCCCCCCACAGCAGGTGTCCCCCATCAGAGTCCCCCATCAGAGCGCCCCACAGCAGGTGTCCCCTATCAAAGCCCCCCCACAGCAGGTGTCCCCTATCAAAGCCCCCCACAGCAGGTGTCCCCCATCAGAGCCCCCCACAGCAGGTGTCCCCCATCAGAGCCCCCCACAGCAGTTGTCCCCCATCAGAGTCCCCCCACAGCAGGTGTCCCCCATTAGAGTCCCCCCACAGCAGGTGTCCCCCATCAGAGTCCCCCCACAGCAGGTGTCCCCCATCAGAGCCCCCCACAGCAGGTGTCCCCCATCAGAGTCCCCCCACAGCAGCTGTCTCAATCAGAGTCCCCCAAAGGCAGGTGTCACCATCAGAGTCCCCCAAAAACAGGAGTCGCCCATCAGAGCCCCCCACAGCAGGTGTCCCCCATCAGAGCCCCCCAACAGCAGGTGTCCCCATCAGGGTCCCCCCACAGCAGGTGTCCCCATCAGAGCCCCCCCACAGCAGGTGTCCCCCATCAGAGCCCCCAACAGCAGGTGTCCCCCATCAGAGCCCCCAACAGCAGGTGTCCCCCATCAGAGTCCCCCCACAGCAGGTGTCCCCCATCAGAGTCCCCCCACAGCAGGTGTCCCCCATCAGAGCCCCCCCACAGCAGGTGTCCCCCATCAGAGCCCCCAACAGCAGGTGTCCCCATCAGAGTCCCCCCACAGCAAGTGTCCCCATCAGAACCCCCCACAGCAGGTGTCCCCATCAGAGCCCCCCCACAGCAGGTGTCCCCATCAGAGCCCCCCCCACAGCAGGTGAGCAGGTGTCCCCATCAGAGCCCCCCCACAGCAGGTGAGCAGGTGTCCCCATCAGAGCCCTCCCACAGCAGGTGAGCAGGTGTCCCCATCAGAGCCCCCCCACAGCAGGTGAGCAGGTGTCCCCATCAGAGCCCCCCGCAGCAGGTGTCCCCTATTAAAGCCCCCCACAACAGGTGTCCCCCATCAGAGCCCCCCCACAGCAGTTGTCCCCATCAGAGCCCCCCCCCACAGCAGTTGTCCCCATCAGAGCCCCCCAACAGCAGGTGTCCCCCATTAGAGCCCCCCACAGCAGGTGTCCCCATCAGAGCCCCCCACAGCAGGTGTCCCCCATCAGAGCCCCCCCACAGCAAGTGTCCCCATCAGAGCCCCCCCACAGCAGGTGTCCCCCATCAGAGCCCCCCCACAGCAGGTGTCCCCATCAGAGCCCCCCCACAGCAGGTGTCCCCCATCAGAGCCCCCCCACAGCAGGTGTCCCCCATCAGAGCCCCCCCACAGCAGGTGTCCCCCATCAGAGCCCCCCACAGCAGGTGTCCCCCATCAGAGCCCCCCCACAGCAGGTGTCCCCCATCAGAGCCCCCCCCACAGCAGGTGTCCCCCATCAGAGCCCCCCCCACAGCAGGTGAGCAGGTGTCCCCATCAGAGCCCCCCCACAGCAGGTGTCCCCCATCAGAGCCCCCCCCACAGCAGGTGTCCCCATCAGAGCCCCCCCACAGCAGGTGTCCCCCATCAGAGCCCCCCCACAGCAGGTGTCCCCATCAGAGCCCCCCACAGCAGGTGTCCCCCATCAGAGCCCCCCCACAGCAGGTGTCCCCCATCAGAGCCCCCCCACAGCAGGTGTCCCCATCAGAGCCCCCCACAGCAGGTGTCCCCCATCAGAGCCCCCCCACAGCAGGTGTCCCCCATCAGAGCCCCCCCACAGCAGGTGTCCCCCATCAGAGCCCCCCCACAGCAGGTGTCCCCCATCAGAGCCCCCCACAGCAGGTGTCCCCATCAGAGGCCCCCCACAGCAGGTGTCCCCCATCAGAGCCCCCCCACAGCAGGTGTCCCCCATCAGAGCCCCCCACAGCAGGTGTCCCCATCAGAGCCCCCCCACAGCAGGTGTCCCCCATCAGAGCCCCCCCACAGCAGGTGAGCAGGTGTCCCCATCAGAGCCCCCCCACAGCAGGTGTCCCCCATCAGAGCCCCCCCACAGCAGGTGTCCCCCATCAGAGCCCCCCCACAGCAGGTGTCCCCATCAGAGCCCCCCACAGCAAGTGTCCCCCATCAGAGCCCCCCACAGCAGGTGTCCCCCATCAGAGCCCCCCCACAGCAGGTGTCCCCCATCAGAGCCCCCCCACAGCAGATGTCCCCCATCAGAGCCCCCCCCACAGCAGGTGTCCCCATCAGAGCCCCCCCACAGCAGGTGAGCAGGTGTCCCCATCAGAGCCCCCCCACAGCAGGTGTCCCCCATCAGAGCCCCCCCACAGCAGGTGTCCCCCATCAGAGCCCCCCCACAGCAGTTGTCCCCATCAGAGCCCCCCCACAGCAGGTGTCCCCCATCAGAGCCCCCCCACAGCAGTTGTCCCCATCAGAGCCCCCCACAGCAGGTGTCCCCATCAGAGTCCCCCACAGCAGGTGTCCCCATCAGAGTCCCCCAACAGCAGGTGTCCCCATCAGAGCCCCCCCACAGCAGGTGTCCCCCATCAGAGCCCCCCACAGCAGTTGTCCCCATCAGAGCACCCCACAGCAGGTGTCCCCATCAGAGTCCCCCAACAGCAGGTGTCCCCATCAGAGCCCCCCCACAGCAGTTGTCCCCATCAGAGCCCCCCAACAGCAGGTGTCCCCCCATTCTCCACACAGCGGTACTTACCTTGGGTCTCCTGCGGTGTCCTCCTCCTCACACTGGCACCAGCATTCTTCCTGCTTCCTCTCTCGGGCGCAATGAGAGAGAGAACCAGGAAGTGACATCTGACTCAGGGCAGATGTCAATCAAATCTGAAGTGCCAAGTAGCTTCCGCCCGGCGCCTGTAGTATGTATTGCTATGGCCGAGCGGAAGCTACTCGGCGCATCAGAAAACGCCACAAGGCGGGCTAAACGCCCGCAAATGCAGCACCACGTCTGCAATCTCGTGATTGCATAGACGTGGCGCTTCCTATAAGTGCACTGTGTCCGGTGTCGCACTGTATCCGGCGTCCGAACACAGTGCACTTAAGGACCTTTTTTTTCCTTTTTTTTTTTTTTAAAGGGCCAGTATTAAATTTTTTTTATTTTTTTTGACTTTTTTTTTGTTTGTTTTTTTTTTTTTGCTGCCTGGAGGGTGGGGGGGGGGGGCGGCGCCCAGGCGCCCCCTATGGACGGGCCGCCACTGGTTGGGTATCAATTTACTTGGCATAACATTATCTTTCAAATATAAAAAAATTGGGCTAACTACTAAGTGTATTTTTTCCAAAAAAAGTACACTTGTAAGACCACTGCGCAAATACAGTGTGACAGAAAGTATTGCAACGACCGCCATTTTATTCTCTAGGCTGTTAGAAAAAAAGTATAATGTTTGGGGGTTCTTATTAATTTTCTAGCAAAAAAAAAACGTTTTTATCTTGTAAACAACAAATCTCAGAAAGAAGCTCGGTCCTTAAGTGGTTAAAAGAGTTCCTCGGAGGTCAGCATTTCAGCACTCACGACGAAGTGAAACAGGCTGTCCTAGGATGGTTCAGGCATACTGACAAATCTTTCTATTCTGAAGCTTTCCAAGCATTAGTTAAATGCTGTGATAAATGTATAAACGTAGCAGGGGAGTATGTCCAAAAATAAATGCAGTTTCCACTACTTGAAATGTGTTCTTTTATTATAAAACTCAAAAGTCCCGGTTTGACTTGGACGCCCCTGTATTATGCTTAGTTCAAGAAGCGAAGTCTGAGAGATTGATGTAATCAATCTGCTGCAGGTGACCACTCTTAATGTAATATTGTAACTTTTAGCCAATGACGATGTGAGAGGCAGCAGCAACTTGTTGAGGTCACAAGATTAATTTACTAAACAAAATGAGAATGGTAACTGAAAAAAATGTGTGGATATTCACTTCAATTATACAATCATGTGAAAAGGTAAAATATATATAAATTTTAGTCCAGGAAATAGATGCCTTTTCTGAGAAAAAGCATACAGTGCCTTGAAAAAGTATTCACACCCCTTGAAATTTCCCACATTTTGTCATGTTAGAACCAAAAACATAAATGCATTTTATTGGGATTTTATGTGATAGACCAACACAAAGTGGCACATAATTGTGAAGTGGAAGGAAAATGATAAATGGTTTTCAAACTTTTTGACAAATAATTATCTGAAAAGTGTGGCGTGCATTTGTATTCAGGTCCTTTTACTCTGATACCCCTAAGTAAATTTTAGTGGAACCAATTGCCTTCAGAAGTCACCTAATTAGTAAATAGAGTCCACCTGTGTGTAATTTAATCTCAGTATAAATTCAGCTGTTCTGTGAAGCCCTCAGAGGTTTGTTAGAGCAGTGGTCATCAACCCTGTCCTCAGGGCCCACTAACAGGCCAGGTTTGCAAGATCACTGAAATACATCACAGGTGATATCATTTGCGGCTCAGTGATTGCAGTATTCTAGTCTGCATCTCCCCAAGGTAATACATAAAACCTGGCCTGTTAGTTGGCCCTGAGGACAGGGTTGATGACCACTGTGTTAGAGAACCTTAGTGAACAAACACCATCAAGAAGGCCAAGGAAAACACCAGACAGGTCAGGGATAAAGGTGTGGAGAAGTTTAAAGCAGGGTTAGGTTATAAAAAAATATCCCAAGCTTTAAATATCTCATAGAGCACTGTTCAATCCATCATCCGAAAATGGAAAGAGTATGGCACCACTGCAGTTAGACATGTGCACCGCCGAAAAATTTGTTCAATTTCCTTTCATTGGTTTTGTTTTGTTTTTTCGATTTGATCGCAATTTGTGAATTCGTAAAATCGAAAATTTGTAAATTTGTAAATTCGTAAATTCATATATATGTAAATTTAAAAAAACGAAAATTCAAAAATTCAAAAGAATAACTAACTAACTAATAATAACTAACTATTAAATTATAGGTATTGGCATTTCCTTTCAAATTGGCTGTCTATGAATGTAACGAATACCAAATCATCCGAAGTTACGAAATATCCGAAATAACGAATGCCGCATCTAAACAAATGGAATGGAACAAATTAATAATAAATAATAATTATAATAAAACGTTTTTATTATTATTATTTTTACTTTTTATTGTCAATTCATTATGTTACATCCATTTAGATACAGCATTTGTTTAATTCATATTCGTTACGTTCACTAACAGCCAAATTTGAAAGGAAATTCCAAAACCTATAATGTAATAGTTAGTAATAGTTACCGTATATACTCGAGTATAAGTCGAATTTTTCAGCACATTTTTTTGTGCTGAAAGTGCCCCCCTCGACTTATACTCAAGTCAATCACTTTTCTGCAGCAAAAAATTTCATTTTCCGAACCGACTTTGGGGCCCCGTATCTCAGGGCCACTTGGTGCTAGGAACCCCAAATTTGGTGTGCAAACCCAGTGGAACTGGTACCATAACATATCCAGCTGGGGTTCCTAGCACCAAGTGGCCCTGAGATACGGGGCCCCAAAACTGGTTCGGAAAATGTCATTCTCTGCTGCAGAAAAGTGCTTGACATTTTCTGAACTGATATTTGGGGCCCTGTATCTCGGGGCCACTTGGAGCTAGAAACCCCAGCTTTGGCAATTTTATGGTGCTAGTTCCACTGGGGTTGCACACCAAATTTAGGGTTCCTAGCACTAAGTGGCCCCGAGATACAGGGCCCCAAATTCGGTCAACTGTGTCCATCTGCAGCAATGTCATTTCGGGACCCTTTGAGTTCAGAGACCCCAAATTTTGGCTGCAGCTAGGGGGCCCTTAACTACCGAGTTTGAAGTTCAGGGGACCTATGGCTGCAAATGGGCACAGTGAGGCATGCAAATGGGCACAGTGATGCTGCAAATGGGCACAGTGATGCTGCAAATGGGCATTGTTGACCCTCTTTTCCACTTACAGTAGCTGTGCATTTCTCATCCTCGTCTTATACTCGGGTCAATACGTTTTCTCCATTTTTTTTGTGGAAAATTAGGGCCTCGACTTATACTCGGAACGACTTATACTCGAGTATATACGGTAAGTTATTATTAGTTAGTTATTATTTCAAATTTTTGAATTTTCGGGTTTTCGAATTTACAAATTTACAAATTTTTGAATTTTCGAATATTCGAATTTACGAATATTCGGAAAAATTTGTTAAACAGGTTTTCGTTAATTCGGATATTTCCGAATTAACAAATTTGTCGAAATTCTTTAAAAAACGAATTTGGAACGAAACAAATTTCACATGTCTAGAAGCACTCAAGAGGCCCATGGTAATTCTGGAGGAGCTGCAGAGATCCACAGCTCAGGTGGGAGAATCTGTCTACAGGACAACTATTATGCCCCATACACACGGTCGGACTTTGTTCGGACATTCCGACAACAAAATCCTAGGATTTTTTCCGACGGATGTTGGCTCAAACTTGTTTTGCCTACACACGGTCGCACAAAGTTGTCGGAATTTCCGATCGACAACAACGCGGTGACGTCAAGCACGTACGACGAGACTAGAAAAGGCCAGTTCAGAACCAAGCGCAGCACCCTTTGGGCTCCTTTTGCTAATCTCGTGTTAGTAAAAGTTTGGTGAGAGACGATTCGCGCTTTTTCAGACTCGTGGCTTTCAGATCGTTTTCTGCCGTTCAGTTTGTGCTTGTGGGTTTGTATCTGCTCTTCAGTGCGTGCAAGCAAGTTCCGCGTGACTTTAAGGAGTCATTGTATTCTCGTTCGTTACTGTTTTTCAGGTCGCTCTTCACAGGCCTTGCTGTTCTTCAGTGCGTTCTGTTACTTCGTTCTGAGCAGCCGACCGTTTTCTAGCCATGTTTCGTATGCGTACTCCTCGTAGAGTTTGTGCTGTGCGGGGGCTTGGTGTTGGGGTCCTGACCTTGACACAAGTCCAGTCCATGAACAGGGTGGGGAGGAGTTCATGGACCAAGAATTGGTTGCTTCAGCGTGACCAGTTCTCTCATATGCCTTTGCTCCGTGAGATCCGTGAGAATAATCCTAATGATTTCAGGAACTTTCTCCGGATGACGGACCCCGTGTTTCACCGTTTGTTGGCTTCGCTGACCCCCTATATCAGCAGGCAGGATACCTGCATGAGGCAAGCCATCACTCCGGAGCAGAGGTTGGTCGCTACCTTGCGGTATTTGGCCACAGGGAGAAGCCTGCAGGACCTCAAGTTCTCGACAGGCATCTCCCCCCAGGCTCTGGGTATCATTATCCCAGAGACCTGTTCTGCCATCATCCAGGTCCTGCAGAAGGAGTATATGAAGGTAAGATTTTTATCCATTTATATCACATTTTATTGTATTGAATGTTTGCTAATATATTGTATTTCTTTCCTCATTCCCTAATTACAATGATTGTATTATGCTGTGAATGTCCCCTTTGTTCTCATGCATGCTGGATTTTTATGTAATTATTCTTTTATGTCCTTCATACATATTTGCCCTTCAATAACCTCTCCAGCATGGTGTCTCCTGGCCTATATTCACCTCATGTAGTCACTTAACAATGTATTTTATCAGCTCCATAGTAGTGCTTTACCCCAAACACCCCCTAAAATGTTAGGAAATGTTATTTTGGATTTAAATTCAGGCAGAGTGGCAGAGGCTTTTTTTGTGGTGTCCCCAATTTTTTTGTAACCCTCCCTCCCCCCAACTGCTAAGTCAGCTGATCCCAATTCTCTATCCTCAATCATCTATCTGCTGACTTTGCCAAACCCATACACACTATACCCATCTCTTTACTGGTCAGATTTATGGATGAATTCCCCAAAGCATGTAGTGCAAGGGCCTGCCTGTATACTTTCCAATGGTACTGTTTATAGTTCTTGTATCCTATTATGATCTTGATAGGTAATAGCAGAATGTCCAAATGTGCTCAAATGTGTACAGTGTGTATTTATATCTTTGTATTATGACACTTCTTACCTGTCCAGTGGGTTGCCAATAGTGTAACTAAGGAGGGGCTGTTCCAAGTAATACCCTGTATTTAGGCATTCATCTCTCAATGAAGTGAAGAGGGTTACCTGTCCAAGAGTCCCCCCCCTATAATGTTAGAAATGGCCCATGAGAGGGGGGGGGATATGATAGGTGTACCTTATACTTTGTTGTTGTTAATTTCCCCTTAATAAATGCTATCTGGAGGTTGACCCATAATGTTTGTGTCTAATCTGCTTGCCAGGTTTCTTTGCCAAAATAGTAATGTTTATTGTTTTTTCCTCAACAGTTTCCTTCCACGCCACAGGAATGGCAGACTGTGGCCTCCCACTTTGCCCAGCGGTGGGACTTTCCTAACTGCGGAGGGGCAATTGATGGGAAACACGTCCACATCGTCCCACCACCCAACTCGGGGTCGTACTATTATAATTACAAGGGGTTTAATAGTATAGTGATGTTGGCGGTGGTGTCGGCTAATTACGACTTCTTGTATGTGGACGTGGGGAAGAATGGCCGGATGTCCGATGGTGGAGTGATCGCCCAGACGGAGTTCTACAGGCGTCTCCAGAATGGCAGCTTGGACTTGCCACCTCCAGAGGACAATGTTGAAGGTCTCCCATTTGTGTTCGTTGCTGATGAAGCATTTGCGCTGGGGGACCACCTGATGCGGCCATTCCCGATGAGGACCCTCACCCCGGAACAGAGGGCTTTTAATTACCGGCTAGCCAGAGCCCGAAGAGTGGTGGAGAACACATTTGGAATCCTGGCCAGCCGGTTCCGATTATTTATGACACCCATCCATATGGCGGAGTATAAACTGAACCAAATAATACTTGCCTGCTGTGTTCTCCATAATTTTTTAAGAAAACATTCAGCAAACTATGCTGGCTCAGTTGGGCCTGAGGCCGGAAATCCAAATCCATCAACACTGACGGCGCTTGAAAGTGGCCGTCCTGGCTTGCCCTCCCTGAGTGCCCGTGATGTCCGGTTACGCTACCTGGAGTTCTTTGCGGGTAGGGGGGCTATCAATATGCCAGACAATCTGTGAAAACTTTTGAAAATAAAAACCAACCCAAAAAAATTCTTTGTGGACATTTACTGCTTGTGTTTCTTTTAGCTGACCCTGACAGAAATGTGTTGAGTGCAGAAAATGTCGTGATTGGGTAACCTTAGAAAAAACTGTGTTGGCTGGTAATTCCTAAATGCAAAAACACATTTCACTAGAAGTGCACTTGCAACTGCACTGAACCTGCACTTGTAGTGCAAAGTGTCTTTTCTCTTAGGAAATAACCCCCATTTTGGCATAAAAGAGCAATTACATCACCCCAAAAGTGTTGTAGTGTTGAGACAATAATCCACACATTCTTGATTAAGCCACTTTTTTATAGCTGCACAATCACATGTGCATTTACGAAAGGTTTTTAAAACAAACCAACATGTTTGTTGTATAACAATGTTTGCAGTAGCATTATGAAAATTCAAAATATCCATTTCAGATAAAACAGGCCTGTGTAAAACCAACAAGAAAGCCTAAAAACTTGAACTTACAAAGTTCACATTAGGTAAAACCGGAAGGCTATATCAGACATCAGTATTTAGGAACTGGGTTTGATATAGAGTTCAGATGGGGGAAATCACCCCTGGAAAAGCCAAATTTGGAAGATGCACACAAATTTACGAATGTCAACATGTGCTATCTGCCATCAGGGGGGATCAAGGGACGTGTTTTGGGGGAGCAAGCCCTTCCTCAACGCGACTTTATAATTGAGGAAGGGTTTGCACCCCCAAAACGCGTCCATTGATCTCCCGTGATGGCAGATAGCACATGTTGGCACACTGTGTGCATCCTCCAAATTTGGCTTTTCAAAACATTGAAAAATATTTGAAAAGATTGCACCACAATAAAACAGGTGATTTTGTGGGGTTTAAATTCGCCCCAAAACATCAATGATGTTATTATTTTTTTTAATAACATCATTGATTTGTTGCTGTATGTTGTGCAATTCGAGATTACATCCCATGATCTCCCCGATCAGGATCTGGGCACTTTCAGAAGTAAAGCGTTCTGGATCCCTCATATCACGATCACCTAAAAAGAGATAAAGAACAAAAAAAAGGTCTCAAAAATCTGCCACCAGCCATCTCTTTTACCTGAGCCTATGGTCGCAGACACTCACCTGTTGTGGTGCCAATCTCCACCACATCTTCTTCTTCCTCCTGCTCTTCTTCTTGTGTTGGTATTTCCCCTTCTTCCAGAGGTGGGGGGTCTCTGGTCTCCTGGGATGAGGGGTGTCCTCCGAGTCTTTTCTCCCCTATGTAAAACAAAAATGGTATAATTAGCACACAGATATTTGATGGCAGAACTATAGAACTAGGAAACATTGCTTGGAAGTGGGGTACAATTGTCTATTTTAGCCGAGTTCCAAGATGTATTTTTTTTATTGCCCTTTGTCAAGCTGCAATACTTTACCGGTTTAGTTTTAACTTCACAGATGGAGACCCCCCTATAGTATACACTGGAGCACCTGTGTGGCCCCCCTAATAAAAATGGTGTTCTTTTGTCCCACACTAGTGCTCCAGTGTCCAGATGTGAAAACAGCTGCTCAGTGTCCTCTCCTTACACACAATCTAGTTGGCATTTCATTCGAGTAACAAACCCATCTACACAAACAAATATTTGGCATCCAAGTAGGCCCCCAAAAATGTGTGAAAATGCATATGGCCTCAACAATGGTGTTCTAGAGGCCGAAAGAAAAATGTTTGATACGAACGAATAATGTGCCCATGAACATTAAAGTTGACCTTTGGAAACGTTACAACTAATCAAAGCATATGGAGCAGAACGAACGTAATAAAGACATAAAGAATAGGAACACAGCACAACTACTTACTTTTTTGCAGCACTCTCCGGATCTTTCGGTACTGCTCTGACTCTCTCAACTTCAGGTCCGACCACCGCTTCCTGAGCTGATCTTTAGACCTTCGTACCCCGAAATTCCGCTCTAGACTCCTGACCACTTTCGCCCTGATTTTGGCCTTTCGGATGTTGGGGTGGGGGTAAGGCCCATATTTTCCGTCATAGTCGGACTTCTTCATGATGTCGACCATCTCCAACATCTCCCCAAACGGCATATTTGTGGCCTTAAAACGTCTCCTTCTGGATCGGGACGTGCCTGGATCCGCCCTTTCCTCCTCCTCCTCCTCCTCGTTGCTACAATTAGCCCGCACCTGCTGTATGTCCGCCATCATGCTCTTCCCCCACTGCGCCGAATGAAAAGGGGCGGGGAATACACTAGAAAGAACGTCAGGGGCGGGCGGAGTTACACGCATGCGCAGTGTATATAAAGCGTAACACACGTGCGTATTACGTTTGATCTGTGAGTGGAGGAAGGAGCATTGAACGCGGCGATCGTAAGAACGAAGGTAAGAGACAAACTTGGGCCTATACTGCTTCTATAGATTGAGGCCTATATTGTAACAAGATTAGGAGAGTTTGGTCTGACATTAGGCTTTGTCTTGTGTTGTGTCTTGCAGTGAACATGGATATGGTACTGAAAGAAGATACTGACTTCATGTCAGTCTTCATTGATATGCTAAGGGAGCTGCCCTGTCTGTGGGAGATTACCCACCCCCATTACAAGAACCAAGCAAAGAGGAAGGCAGCACTGGTGCAATTGTGTGAAATTATGAAGCAGGTGATCCCCACGGCAGACATCCTCTATTTAAAGATTTTCATTGGTGGCCTGAGGAGCACATATCTGAGGGAGCGCAGGAAAGTCCTGGATTCACAGAGATCCGGAGGAGCAGATGACATCTATGTCCCCAGGATGTTGTACTATGACAGGCTGCATTTTCTGGCAGGCCAGACTGAGCCCAGGCCATCCCTCTCAAGTCTTCCTTCCACACTTCCTTCCCGTCCGGCTGAGGCTTCTGACGCCCAACCTGGGCCTTCCAGGCCACATGTGGAGGAGCCCAGATTGAGCCAGGTATAGCATTCTTCTAAATATTTCTGCTTGTCCAATCAATGATGTTAACTAGATGTTAGTTGGGAGTACTAATTTAGGATTGTGATTGATGATGCAAAAACTAAAACCATGTCCCCCACAGGGAAGTCTCAGCCAGGAGGTGGCCGGGCCGAGCCGGCTGGCTGATGTGCAGGTCCCTCCAACCCCGGTGAAAACAGAAAGTGGCAGTAGGAGGAGTACCCTAGAGTACCCTAGAGGAGGCGGCTATCAGATTTTTTTGTAGGGCTACAGAGGTCCTGGGAGCACCCCACACCAGGCAGGAGAACATTGGTGCATTCATTGCATATAAAATGCAGAGGATGGAGGAGGGCCAACAAGCCATGTGTGAGGCCCTCATATCAGAGGCTCTGGAGAAAGGTATGAGGGGCCAAATGACACCTCAGACACACCTTTGTGATGGTCCTCCTCCTCCTCCTCCTCCCTCTCCTCCAGGTCCCCCCAGTCCTCCTCCAGGTCCCCCCAGTCCTCCTCCTCCTCCAGGTCCTACTCCTCCTCCTGCCACATCTACAACTGCACAGCGACAGCCCGGAAGGAAGTGTGAAAGGAAGACCAGAGAGTGATTGCCCTGGATCCAGTCTGGTCGGCCAAAATATGCAGCCTCTTGTGGTACCACAGCCTGGGGACACTGATGTCATCTGCTGCTATCCCGATCTCTGTGAATCCCGGACCAGACTGCCCTCCCTCACATATGGACTCCTCAGGCCACCAATTTTGAGCTTTAAGAATTGTTGTCTGCCGTGGGGGTCCCAGGCTTCACTAATTTCTCATGTTTCTCCAGTGTTGCCTTCCTCTTTGTTTGGTTCTGATACCTTAATAAAGGATTTTTGTTTTGAATTATACTCTCCTATGTGTTTTACTTCAAAAATGATGGTTTGTTTGTGAGGATTCAGGTACATTTCAAATATACAATGTGAAATGAACAAGGGACACCAACAACAAAAAATCTCATGGAGATTAAATAATAAAAGATATCAATGGTGTTGGGGTAACTTGACACACAAAACACACACCAAAAATATTCTGGAGTAAAAATAAAAATAACATTGAACAAAGATCAGCCTTGGAAAAAATACAAACATTAAAGAAAAAAAAAGGCTTTTAAAAAAAAAAAAAAAAAACATAAAAAATATAAAACTGTCAGATGTGACAACTAATAACAATATATTGAGGGAATCCCACTAAAAAAACACAAATAAAAGTTTGTGAAAAGTGTGTGTGAATATGAGCAGCAAAACTACTTAATTCTTGTCACATTATAAAGAAGAAGACAGTGCGCTGTATTAAACCATTTTTTACATTGCAGCGTGACGAAAGTGCTGTATCCATTCCGAACGCTAAGTTTACCAGAACGAGCTGTCCCGTGTCGGAATTTCTTCTGAGCATGCGTGGCACTTTGTGCGTCGGAACAGGCCACACACGGTCGGAATTGACGCGATCGGATTTTGTTGTCGGAAAATTTTATCTCCTGCTGTCCAACTTTGTGTGTCGGAAAATCCGATGGAAAATGTCCGATGGCGCCCACACACGGTCGGAATTTCCGACAACACGCTCCGATCGGACATTGTCCGACCGTGTGTACGGGGCATTAGTCTTGCACTCCACAAATCTGGCCTTTATGGAAGGGTGGCAAGAAGAAAGCCATTGCTGAAAGAAACCCATAAGAAGTCCCATTTGCAGTTTGTGAGAAGCCATGTGGAGGACACAGCAAACGTGGAAGAAAGTGCTCTGCTCAGATGAGACCAAAATTGAACTTTTTGGCCTAAAAGCAAAATGCTATGTGTGGCAGAAAACTAACACTGCACATCACCCTGAACACACCATCCCTACTGTGAAACATGGTGGTGGTAGCATCATGTTGTGGGGATGAAAAATATAAAATGAGCAATGGCGCCAAAAAATACAAAGTGACCAATAATGTAATGCTGCACCAAAAATTAGTGAAACATAAAATAATAGAAAAATTGGGCGCAGAACCATATAAATATGTATATGAATATGAAATCACCCAATCATGCGTGAGTGCACCATATATATACCAGCACATATAGCATAAATATGACACCAAACCAGTCCAGCATAAATAATGAAATTATATATAAAAACATATATATTAGTTCAATTCTTCTGTATATGTAGTGACTACAACACCGTGCCTTGCTAAAGTGCAGTGTGCTTTATTCTTGTTAAACAAAAAGTGCTTCAAACGAAGTGTTATATAAATCTGCTCACCAGATATCTCTGGCCACAAAGTGACCACCAGGCATATAATAGAGGGAAAAAGCTTTCCTCCACTAGCTGGGATCCTCCAAGCCAGATACAGTATAACTCCAATCGACTGTTTCCAATATCGATCAAAATTCATTCAATCATGGATGGTGAATGGTAATTCCTCAAAAGGATAGTTCCTCAAAGTATTACACTCTGAAGTGTAAATCCAATGCTCCTTATCTGTAGATCTGTGAAAATTGGCTCCCCCATAAACGAGCCACAGAGAGGCAATATAGTGTAATACTGTTTTTAATAAAAAAGCACTTACATGCCAATGTAAAGTACAGCAGATAGCAGCACAGCTGGGGGATGAGGCAGAGGCCGGTCCGTCATTCAGTGTGTAAAACGGGAAGCACGGCGTGCGTCTCAGCTGGGAATGGAAGTGTAAACTCCTTTATCAAGCGTCCCAAGCCTTGTTTTCAATGGATTTTGTGCTCTAGCGCATGTCATCAGGAAAATTGTTCATCAAAATATATACAATACAATAAAATACATTTACGTTTTTGGTTGTAACATGACAACATGTGGAAAATTTCAAGGGGTAGGAATACTATATGTAAACTACAAAAAAAAGTTTGGACCTAAGATATAATTTAACATGCATGCTCATATAATATGTAAATATAAATCTGAAGCTAGGTTCACTTTAAATGCTAATGGTTAAGTGCGGTAATTCATTATAGTCATTTACAATGTAGTACCAGAATTATACTTTTTTTACACATTACTTTATTAAAAATCTTATCCTTACCCAACCACCATCATTTTCCATGGACCCAAAAGTAGCCCTAGTAACGTAGGCACTCTGGTCTGGTTGCTGTATGTGAGAACTGATGTGATGATAGATGTACCTTGTGTATCAAACTGTCAGTAGTGATGGCTGTTATTATCTTCTCGCATCTACCAGTCAGGTACAAAACTGCTCAGAAAAATGACTGCTGTAATCTAAAAGTTTAAATCTGAAATGTGGATTGGGATACTGACAATTTGGTGACACTATAGACAGGAGTTTTCACAAGAGATGAGGAAGCCTTTCTACTCCATATACTGTAGGTGTTGAAAAAGTAGACACAATAAGTTTGGTTATTGAAGGTAGGGATGGGCGAATGGTTTGGCCCGAGCATAAGTTCGGGCCGAACTTCCATTGTTTGGATGTTTGGAGAACAGCCAAAGAAAGGGGACGTTCGACTATTTGTTCGGCCCCCCAAACTGACCACAATGCATTGTGGCATTGAACAGTGCATTGCAAGCCCTGATTGGCTGACGCAGTGAAAGCTTCAGTCAATCAGGGCAAAGAGCACTGTCAGAGTCATGATTGGACACTGTCATCATGACTTTATCCAATCATGGCTCATTCCTGCCCCACAGTATAAAAGTATTCTTTCAATGGCAGGCATTTTCAGTGTGATTTTGGTGTGGAGAGAGAGGTAGAACAGGGCTCTGTTCAGTGCTATTAGTTAGTGTGCTATTCTGTGCTATTTTGCTTCAATTGTCAGTGTAGAATATTAGTTTAGTGTCAGTCTAGGGATAGTGTGAGTGTAGTGAGGAGGACCATCATTCAGCTTTTTATAGTGTGCAGCTAGAGTAGGGACAGCTCAGATAGTTTCACTGTAGTGCAGTGAGACCGTGTCAGTAATCTTGACATTAGTATAAAGCTAGAGTAGGGACAGTTCAGATAGCTTCAGTGTAGTGACGGTTGAACACTGTCTATATGATTGCGTTACTGCCAGTTTAACACCATATCATATTGCGTGCGTTACTGCCAGTTTAACGCCATATAGTTTTGCATGCGTTACTGCCAGTTTAACGCCATATTGTATTGCGTGCGTTACTGGCAGTTTAACGCCATATAGTTTTGCGTGCGTTACTGCCAGTTTAACGATATATAGTTTTGCGTGCGTTACTTCCAGTTTAACGCCATATCATTTTGCGTGCGTTACTGCCAGTTTAACGCCATATCGTTTTGTGTGCGTTACTGCCTGTGTAACGCCATATAGTTTTGTGTGCGTTACTGTCAGTTTAACGCCATATAGTTCTGTGTGTGTTACTACAAGTTTAACGCCATATAGTTTTGTGCGTTACTGCCAGTTTAACGCCATATCGTTTTGCATGCATTACTGCCAGTTTAACGCCATATCGTTTTGCGTGCATTACTGCCAGTTTAACGCCATATAGTTTTGCATGCATTACTGCCTGTTTAACGCCATATAGTTTTGCGTGCATTACTGCCTGTTTAACGCCATATAGTTCTCTGTGCGTTACTACAAGTTTAATGCCATAAAGTTTTGTGCGTTACTGCCAGTTTAACGCCATATCGCTTTGCGTGCGTTACTGCCAGTTTAACACCATATCGTATTGTGTGCATTACTGCCAGTTTAACACCATATTGTATTGCGTGCATTACTGCCAGTTAAACGCCATATAGTTTTGCGTTTTTTACTGCCAGTTTAACACCATATACTTTTGCGTGCGTTACTGCCAGTTTAACGCCATATACTTTTCCGTGCGTTACTGCCTGTTTAATGCCGTATAGTTTTGCGTGCGTTACTGCCAGTTTAACACCATATTGTTTTGCGTGCGTTACTGCCAGTTTAGCACCATATAGTTTTGCGTGCGTTACTGCCTGTTTAACGCCATATAGTTTTGCATGCGTTACTGCAAGTTTAACGCCATATTGTTTTGCGTGCATTACTGACAGTTTAACACCATATTGTTTTGCGTGCGTTACTGCCAGTTTAAAGCCATATAGTTTTGCGTGCGTTACTGCCTGTTTAATGCCATATAGATTTGTGTGCGTTACTGTCAGTTTAATGCCATATAGTTCTGTGTGCATTACTACAAGTTTAACGCCATATGGTTTTGTGCGTTACTGCCAGTTTAACGCCATATCGTTTTGCGTGCATTACTGCCAGTTTAATGCCATATCATTTTGCGTTCATTACTGCCAGTTTAACGCCATATAGTTTTGCGTGCATTACTGCCTGTTTAACGCCATATAGTTTTGCATGCGTTACTGCCAGTTTAACACCATATAGTTCTCTGTGCGTTACTACAAGTTTAATGCCATATAGTTTTGTGCGTTACTGCCAGTTTAACGCCATATAATTTTGCGTGCGTTACTGCCAGTTTAATGCCATATCGTATTGCGTGCGTTACTGCCAGTTTAACGCCATATTGTATTGCGTGCATTACTGCCAGTTTAACACCATATAGTTTTGCATTTTTTACTGCCAGTTTAACGCTATATAGTTTTACGTGCGTTACTGCCAGTTTAACAACATATTGTTTTGCGTGCATTACTGCCAGTTTAACACCATATTGTTTTACGTGCATTACTGCCATTTTAACGCCATATAGTTTTGCATCCGTTACTGCCTGTTTAATGCCATATAGTTTTGCGTATGTTACTGCCAGTTTAACACCATATCATTTTGCGTTCATTACTGCCAGTTTAACGCCATATAGTTTTGCGTGCATTACTGCCTGTTTAACGCCATATAGTTTTGCGTGCGTTACTGCCAGTTTAACACCATATAGTTCTATGTGCGTTACTACAAGTTTAACGTCATATCGATTTGTGTGCGTTACTGCTAGTTTAACGCCATATAGTTTTGCGTGCGTTACTGCCAGTTTAACACCATATCGTATTGCGTGCGTTACTGCCAGTTTAACGCCAAATTGTATTGCGTGCATTACTGCCAGTTAAACGCCATATAGTTTTGCGTTTTTTACTGCCAGTTTAACGCCATATACTTTTCCGTGCGTCACTGCCAGTTTAACGCCATATAGTTTGCGTGCGTTACTGCCAGTTTAACGTCATATAGTTTTGCATGTGTTACTGCCAGTTTAACACCATATAGTTTTGCGTGTGTTACTGCCAGTTTAACGCCATATAGTTTTGCATGCGTTACTGCCAGTTTAACGCCATATACTTTTCCGTGCGTTACTGCCTGTTTAATGCCATATAGTTGTGCGTGCGTTACTGCCAGTTTAACGCCATATTGTTCTGCGTGCATTACTGCCAGTTTAACACCATATTGTTTTGCGCGCGTTACTGCCAGTTTAGCGCCATATAGTTTTGCGTGCGTTACTTCCTGTTTAACGCCATATAGTTTTGCATGCATTACTGCCAGTTTAACGCCATATTGTTTTGCGTGCATTACTGCCAGTTTAACACCATATTGTTTTGCGTGCATTACTGCCAGTTTAACGCCATATAGTTTTGCGTGCGTTACTGCCTGTTTAATGCCAGATAGTTCTGTGTGCGTTACTACAAGTTTAACGCCATATAGTTTTGTGCGTTACTGCCAGTTTAACGCCATATCGTTTTGCGTGCATTACTGCCAGTTTAACGCTATATAATTTTGCGTTCATTACTGCCAGTTTAACGCCATATAGTTTTGCGTGCATTACTGCCTGTTTAACGCCATATAGTTTTGCATGCATTACTGCCAGTTTAACACCATATAGTTCTCTGTGCATTACTACAAGTTTAATGCCATATAGTTTTGTGCGTTACTGCCAGTTTAACGCCATATAGTTTTGCGTGCGTTACTGCCAGTTTAATGCCATATCGTACTGCGTGCGTTACTGCCAGTTTAACGCCATATTGTATTGTGTGCATTACTGCCAGTTTAACGCCATATAATTTTGCGTTTTTTACTGCCAGTTTAACGCTATATAGTTTTGCGTGCGTTACTGCCAGTTTAACAACATATTGTTTTGCGTGCATTACTGCCAGTTTAACACCATATTGTTTTGCGTGCATTACTGCCAGTTTAACACCATATACCTGTAGTTTTGCATGCGTTACTGCCTGTTTAATGCCATATAGTTTTGCGTATGTTACTGCCAGTTTAACGCCATATCATTTTGCGTTCATTACTGCCAGTTTAACGCCATATAGTTTTGCGTGCATTACTGCCTGTTTAACGCCATATAGTTTTGCGTGCGTTACTGCCAGTTTAACACCATATAGTTCTATGTGCGTTACTACAAGTTTAACGTCATATCGATTTGTGTGCGTTACTGCTAGTTTAACGCCATATAGTTTTGCGTGCGTTACTGCCAGTTTAACACCATATCGTATTGCGTGCGTTACTGCCAGTTTAACGCCAAATTGTATTGCGTGCATTACTGCCAGTTAAACGCCATATAGTTTTGCGTTTTTTACTGCCAGTTTAACGCCATATACTTTTCCGTGCGTCACTGCCAGTTTAACGCCATATAGTTTGCGTGCGTTACTGCCAGTTTAACGTCATATAGTTTTGCATGTGTTACTGCCAGTTTAACACCATATAGTTTTGCGTGTGTTACTGCCAGTTTAACGCCATATAGTTTTGCATGCGTTACTGCCAGTTTAACGCCATATACTTTTCCGTGCGTTACTGCCTGTTTAATGCCATATATTTGTGCGTGCGTTACTGCCAGTTTAACGCCATATTGTTCTGCGTGCATTACTGCCAGTTTAACACCATATTGTTTTGCGCGCGTTACTGCCAGTTTAGCGCCATATAGTTTTGCGTGCGTTACTTCCTGTTTAACGCCATATAGTTTTGCATGCATTACTGCCAGTTTAACGCCATATTGTTTTGCGTGCATTACTGCCAGTTTAACACCATATTGTTTTGCGTGCATTACTGCCAGTTTAACGCCATATAGTTTTGCGTGCGTTACTGCCTGTTTAATGCCAGATAGTTCTGTGTGCGTTACTACAAGTTTAACGCCATATAGTTTTGTGCGTTACTGCCAGTTTAACGCCATATCGTTTTGCGTGCATTACTGCCAGTTTAACGCTATATAATTTTGCGTTCATTACTGCCAGTTTAACGCCATATAGTTTTGCGTGCATTACTGCCTGTTTAACGCCATATAGTTTTGCATGCATTACTGCCAGTTTAACACCATATAGTTCTCTGTGCATTACTACAAGTTTAATGCCATATAGTTTTGTGCGTTACTGCCAGTTTAACGCCATATAGTTTTGCGTGCGTTACTGCCAGTTTAATGCCATATCGTACTGCGTGCGTTACTGCCAGTTTAACGCCATATTGTATTGTGTGCATTACTGCCAGTTTAACGCCATATAATTTTGCGTTTTTTACTGCCAGTTTAACGCTATATAGTTTTGCGTGCGTTACTGCCAGTTTAACAACATATTGTTTTGCGTGCATTACTGCCAGTTTAACACCATATTGTTTTGCGTGCATTACTGCCAGTTTAACACCATATACCTGTAGTTTTGCATGCGTTACTGCCTGTTTAATGCCATATAGTTTTGTGTTCGTTACTGCCAGTTTAACGCCATATCATTTTGCGTGCGTTACTGCGAGTTTAACGCCATATTGTTTTGCGTTCGTTACTGCCAGTTTAACACCATATCATTTTGCGTGTATTACTGTCAGTTTAACGCCATATCGTTTTGCGTGCATTACTGCCCGTTTAACGCCATATAGTTTTGCGTGCATTACTGTCAGTTTAACGCCATATAGTTCTGTGTGCGTTACTACAAGTTTAACGCCATATAGTTTTGTGCGTTACTGCCAGTTTAACGCCATATCGTTTTGCGTGCATTACTGCCAGTTTAACGCCATATCGTTTTGCGTGCATTACTGCCAGTTTAACGCCATATAGTTTTGCGTGCATTACTGCCTGTTTAACGCCATATAGTTTTGCATGTGTTACTGACAGTTTAATGCCATATAGTTCTCTGTGCGTTACTACAAGTTTAATGCCGTATAGTTTTGTGCATTACTGCCAGTTTAACCCCATATCGTTTTGCGCGCGTTACTGCCAGTTTAACGCCATATAGTTTTGCGTACGTTACTGCCAGTTTAACGCCATATCGTATTGCGTGCGTTACTGCCAGTTTAACGCCATATTGTATTGCGTGCATTCGCCATATAGTTTTGCGTTTTTTACTGCCAGTTTAACGCTATATAGTTTTGCATGCGTTACTGCCAGTTTAATGCCATATAGTTTGCGTGCGTTACTGCCAGTTTAACGTCATATAGTTTTGCGTGCGTTACTGCCAGTTTAACGCCATATAGTTTTGCGTGCGTTACTGCCAGTTTAACGCCATATAGTTTTGCGTGCGTTACTGCCTGTTTAATGCCAAATAGTTTTGCGTACGTTACTGCCAGTTTAACGCCATGTCATTTTGCGTGCGTTACTGCCAGTTTAACGCCATATTGTTTTGCATGCGTTACTGCCAGTTTAACGCCATATCGTTTTGCATGTTTTACTGTCAGTTTAACGCTATATTGTTTTGCGTGTGTTACTGCCAGTTTAGCGCCATATCGTTTTGCGTGCATTACTGCCAGTTTAACGCCATATAGTTTTGCATGCATTACTGCCAGTTTAACGGCAGATCGTTTTGCGTGCGTTACTGCCTGTTTAACGCCATATAGTTTTGCGTGCATTACTGCCAGTTTAGCGCCATATCGTTTTGTGTGCGTTACTGCCAGTTTAACGCCATATTGTTTTGCGTACGTTACTGCCTGTTTAGCGCCATATGGTTTTGCGTGCGTTACTGCCTGTTTATTGCCATATAGTTTTGTGTGTGTTACTGCCAGTTTAACACCATGTCATTTTGCGTGCGTTACTGCCAGTTTAAAACCATATTGTTTTGCGTGCGTTACTGCCAGTTTAACGCCATATCGTTTTGCATGCGTTACTGCCAGTTTAACGCCATATTGTTTTGCGTGCGTTACTGCCAGTTTAACGCCATATCATTTTGCGTGCGTTACTGCCAGTTTAACGCCATATCGTTTTGCGTTCGTTACTGCCAGTTTAACACCATATCGTTTTGCGTGCTTTACTGCAAGATTAACGCCATATCGTTTTGCGTGCGTTACTGCCAGTTTAACACCATATAGTTTTGCGTACGTTACTGCCAGTTTAACGCCATATCGTATTGCATGCGTTACTGCAAGTTTAACACCATATAGTTTTGCGTGCGTTACTGCCTGTTTAACGCCATATAGTTTTGCATGCGTTACTGCCAGTTTAACACCATATCATTTTGTGTGCGTTACTGGCAGCTTAACGCCATATTGTTTTGCGTGCGTTACTGCCAGTTTAACGCCATATAGTTTTGCATACGTTACTGCCAGTTGAAAGCCATATAGTTTTGCGTGCGTTACTACCAGTTTAACGCCATACAGTTCTGTGTGCATTACTGCAAGTTTAACGCCATATAGTTTTGTGCATTACTGCCAGTTTAACGCCATATAGTTTTGCATGCATTACTGCCAGTTTAACGCCATATCTTTTGCGTGCGTTACTGCCAGTTTAACGCCATATAGTTTTGGGTGCGTTACTGCCAGTTTAATGCCATATCGTTTTGCTTGCGTTACTGCCAGTTTACCGCCATATCGTTTTGCGTGCGTTACTGCCAGTTTAACGCCATATAGTTTTGCATACGTTACTGCCAGTTGAACACCATATAGTTTTGCGTGCGTTACTGCCTGTTTAACGCCATATAGTTTGCGTGCGTTACTACCAGTTTAACGCCATACAGTTCTGTGTGCGTTACTGCAAGTTTAACGCCATATAGTTTTGTGCATTACTGCCAGTTTAACGCCATATAGTTTTGCATGCATTACTGCCAGTTTAACGCCATATCTTTTGCGTGCGTTACTGCCAGTTTAACGCCATATAGTTTTGGGTGCGTTACTGCCAGTTTAATGCCATATCGTTTTGCTTGCGTTACTGCCAGTTTACCGCCATATCGTTTTGCGTGCGTTACTGCCAGTTTAACAACATATTGTTTTGCGTGCATTACTGCCAGTTTAACACCATATTGTTTTGCGTGCATTACTGCCAGTTTAACACCATATACCTGTAGTTTTGCATGCGTTACTGCCTGTTTAATGCCATATAGTTTTGTGTTCGTTACTGCCAGTTTAACGCCATATCATTTTGCGTGCGTTACTGCGAGTTTAACGCCATATTGTTTTGCGTTCGTTACTGCCAGTTTAACACCATATCATTTTGCGTGTATTACTGTCAGTTTAACGCCATATCGTTTTGCGTGCGTTACTGCCCGTTTAACGCCATATAGTTTTGCGTGCATTACTGTCAGTTTAACGCCATATAGTTCTGTGTGCGTTACTACAAGTTTAACGCCATATAGTTTTGTGCGTTACTGCCAGTTTAACGCCATATCGTTTTGCGTGCATTACTGCCAGTTTAACGCCATATCGTTTTGCGTGCATTACTGCCAGTTTAACGCCATATAGTTTTGCGTGCATTACTGCCTGTTTAACGCCATATAGTTTTGCATGTGTTACTGACAGTTTAATGCCATATAGTTCTCTGTGCGTTACTACAAGTTTAATGCCGTATAGTTTTGTGCATTACTGCCAGTTTAACCCCATATCGTTTTGCGCGCGTTACTGCCAGTTTAACGCCATATAGTTTTGCGTACGTTACTGCCAGTTTAACGCCATATCGTATTGCGTGCGTTACTGCCAGTTTAACGCCATATTGTATTGCGTGCATTCGCCATATAATTTTGCGTTTTTTACTGCCAGTTTAACGCTATATAGTTTTGCATGCGTTACTGCCAGTTTAATGCCATATAGTTTGCGTGCGTTACTGCCAGTTTAACGTCATATAGTTTTGCGTGCGTTACTGCCAGTTTAACGCCATATAGTTTTGCGTGCGTTACTGCCAGTTTAACGCCATATAGTTTTGCGTGCGTTACTGCCTGTTTAATGCCAAATAGTTTTGCGTACGTTACTGCCAGTTTAACGCCATGTCATTTTGCGTGCGTTACTGCCAGTTTAACGCCATATTGTTTTGCATGCGTTACTGCCAGTTTAACGCCATATCGTTTTGCATGTTTTACTGTCAGTTTAACGCTATATCGTTTTGCGTGTGTTACTGCCAGTTTAGCGCCATATCGTTTTGCGTGCATTACTGCCAGTTTAACGCCATATAGTTTTGCATGCATTACTGCCAGTTTAACGGCAGATCGTTTTGCGTGCGTTACTGCCTGTTTAACGCCATA
The DNA here is from genome assembly GCA_037952835.1 of Lithobates septentrionalis. Classification (NCBI taxonomy): domain Eukaryota; kingdom Metazoa; phylum Chordata; class Amphibia; order Anura; family Ranidae; genus Lithobates; species Lithobates septentrionalis. The sequence continues at coordinate 754,488 of JBBDGP010001952.1, forward strand.
TAGTTTTGCGTGCATTACTGCCAGTTTAGCGCCATATCGTTTTGTGTGCGTTACTGCCAGTTTAACGCCATATTGTTTTGCGTACGTTACTGCCTGTTTAGTGCCATATGGTTTTGCGTGCGTTACTGCCTGTTTATTGCCATATAGTTTTGTGTGTGTTACTGCCAGTTTAACACCATGTCATTTTGCGTGCGTTACTGCCAGTTTAAAACCATATTGTTTTGCGTGCGTTACTGCCAGTTTAACGCCATATCGTTTTGCATGCGTTACTGCCAGTTTAACGCCATATTGTTTTGCGTGCGTTACTGCCAGTTTAACGCCATATCATTTTGCGTGCGTTACTGCCAGTTTAACGCCATATCGTTTTGCGTTCGTTACTGCCAGTTTAACACCATATCGTTTTGCGTGCTTTACTGCAAGATTAACGCCATATCGTTTTGCGTGCGTTACTGCCAGTTTAACACCATATAGTTTTGCGTACGTTACTGCCAGTTTAACGCCATATCGTATTGCGTGCGTTACTGCAAGTTTAACACCATATAGTTTTGCGTGCGTTACTGCCTGTTTAACGCCATATAGTTTTGCATGCGTTACTGCCAGTTTAACACCATATCGTTTTGTGTGCGTTACTGGCAGCTTAACGCCATATTGTTTTGCGTGCGTTACTGCCAGTTTAACGCCATATAGTTTTGCATACGTTACTGCCAGTTGAAAGCCATATAGTTTTGCGTGCGTTACTACCAGTTTAACGCCATACAGTTCTGTGTGCATTACTGCAAGTTTAACGCCATATAGTTTTGTGCATTACTGCCAGTTTAACGCCATATAGTTTTGCATGCATTACTGCCAGTTTAACGCCATATCTTTTGCGTGCGTTACTGCCAGTTTAACGCCATATAGTTTTGGGTGCGTTACTGCCAGTTTAATGCCATATCGTTTTGCTTGCGTTACTGCCAGTTTACCGCCATATCGTTTTGCGTGCGTTACTGCCAGTTTAACGCCATATAGTTTTGCATACGTTACTGCCAGTTGAACGCCATATAGTTTTGCGTGCGTTACTGCCTGTTTAACGCCATATAGTTTGCGTGCGTTACTACCAGTTTAACGCCATACAGTTCTGTGTGCGTTACTGCAAGTTTAACGCCATATAGTTTTGTGCATTACTGCCAGTTTAACGCCATATTGTTTTGCATGCATTACTGCCAGTTTAACGCCATATCTTTTGCGTGTGTTACTGCCAGTTTAATGCCATATAGTTTTGGGTGCGTTACTGCCAGTTTAATGCCATATCGTTTTGCGTGCGTTACTGCCAGTTTAACGCCATATCGTTTTGCGTGCGTTACTACCAGTTTAACGCCATATAGTTCTCTGTGGGTTACTACAAGTATAACGCCATATAGTTTTGTGCATTACTACCAGTTTAATGCCATATCGTTTTGTGTGCGTTACTGCCAATTTAACGCCATATAGTTTTGCGTGCATTACTGACAGTTTAACGCCATATCGTATTGTGTGCGTTAATGACAGCTTAACGCCATATAGTTTTACGTGCATTACTGCCTGTTTAATGCCATATAGTTTTGCCTGCGTTACTGACAGTTTAATGCCATATCGTTTTGTGTACATTACTGCCAGTTTAATGCCATATTGTTTTGCGTGCGTTACTGCCAGTTTAACACCATATAGTTATGTGTGCGTTACTAAAAGTTTAACGCCATATAGTTTTGTGTTCTACTGCCAGTTTAATGCCATTTACTTCTGTGTGCGTTACTACCAGTTTAACACCATATAGCTATTTGCATCTCTGTACGTTTGGTGCATTATATTGCAGTATATTATATTGTATCTGTGGAGTGTGTATGTGTAGTGTGAGTACTCAAATTAAAGGGCACCAAACACCTCTTTACATTGATTAAAGTGCATCTACATACAGATTTCAACTTCTCCTTTACATTTGCTTATAAGCACCACCCCCTCCCTCCCAAAAATGTCTGGGAGAAGAACAAGGAGAGGCAGACGTTCCCTTGGCACTGTAAGGGGGCCAGCAACAAATGTGTCCACAGACACAGCTGGACGTGGTGGTCAGTCCTCAGGCAGGGCATCATTTCCTCTGTTTAGTGAGTTTGCCCGTGCTATCCAGCCACAGCATGCAGAGGAGGTGGTGGACTGGCTTACTAAACCTTCCTCATCCTCTGTCACACAAGCAGAGACAAGTGTGCAGTTCCCTGCAGTTGCCAGAGTGGATAAACCTGCCTCCTTGAGTTATTTGACCACAGCGTCAGCCACTTGCTCCTATGCCCAGCCATTACTGGATTCAGATGCTGGTTCTGAGGTTGAGGATGACAGGAACATGAGCCTAGAGAGAGGGAGGAACACTGGTAGACAAATTGGCAATCATGTTCCCCAAGCCGCAGCGTATTGCCAAGTTGTCTCCAGTGGCAATGATGAAGATGGAGGAGATGGAGATGATGATGAGGTCACTGATGCGACTTGGGTGCCAGATAGAGCAGAGGAAGAAACTGAAGGTGAGGCGGTACAACCCCAAGGAGGTCGGCATCAAGAAAGAGTAGAGAGCAGCCACCCTATTCCATCACATTCTGCAGCTGTTATCTCCTGGCCCACTCCCCACAGCTCAGCTGTATGCACCATTTTCAGCACATCTGCAGCAGATCACACTGTTGCTATCTGCAAACTGTGTCACGGGCACATTAAACGTGGCAAAAACACCAACCATTTGGGTACCACATGCCTAACAAGGCATTTAACGTCCAACCACTCAGCCCGTTGGCAAGAACAACTAATGCCCCGTACACACGGTCGGATTTTCCGATGGACAATGTCCGATCGGAGCGTGTTGTCGGAAATTCCGACTGTGTGTGGGCTCCATCGGACATTTTCCATCGGATTTTCCGACACACAAAGTTGGAGAGCAGGAGATAAAATTTTCCGACAACAAAATCCGTTGTCGGAAATTCCGATTGTGTGTACACAAATCCGACGGACAAAGTGCCACGCATGCTCAGAATAAATAAAGAGATGAAAGCTATTGGCCACTGCCCCGTTTATAGTCCCGACGTACATGTTTTACGTCACCGCGTTCAGAATGATTGGATTTTCCGACAACTTTGTGTGACCGTGTGTATGCAAGACAAGTTTGAGCCAACATCCGTCGGAAAAAATCCTAGGATTTTGTTGTCGGAATGTCCGAACAAAGTCCGACCGTGTGTACGCCCCATAAAAGCCACACAAAAGGGGCACAAATCTGTCCCTCCTCCTCCTTACCCACTTCAGTCTGCCCCTGCGATACCGAGTCATTACCTTTCAGCAGCCTCCACTGACAGAGATGATGGTATAGCACAGGGTGTCTAAGGTCCTAGCAGCTCATCTACCAGCAGCACACCACCAGCTGTAGACTGTAGCCGGAAAATTTCTCTGCCCCATCTTCTGCAGTGGAAAAAAAATACAGTCCCTGCCACCCACATGCCCAGCGCCTGAATGCAAGCTTGTCAAAGCTGTTGGCTCTCCAACTTCTGCCTTTCAGCCTGATGGATTCTGCCCCCTTCCGTGAATTCGCACAATGTGCTGTACCACAATGGCAGGTTCTCAGTCGATACTACTTTTCACGTAAGACCGTTCCATCCCTCTACCATCACGTGGAAGGGAAGTTTCTGGCATTGTTGGGCATCCACCTTACTGCTGACTGCTGACACGTGGTCCAGCAAGCATGGGCAGGGATGATATATTTCATTCACAGCACACCGGGTAACGCTGCAGGCAACTTGAAAGGATGCAGGACAGGGTTCAGTGCTGCAGCTTGTTGTGCCCCCACGTCTCCATACAGCTGGTGGTGATAATGCCAGACCTGTGAGCTCTACCCCCTCCTCCTCCTCCTCTGCCACCTCCATGCCCTTCTTTGCAGAATTGTCCTATGAACATCAGGTACCCCTAAGCGTTCAAAGGGCTTTTTCCAGAGTCAGGCTAAAAGGTGCCATGCAGTGCTTCAGCTGGTGTGTTTAGGGGACAGGAACCACACCGGAGCAGAGATTCTTGCAGCTTTGCAAGGACAGGCCCAGAGGTGGTTCACACCATGCCAGCTGGAGCCAGGAATGGTGGTGTCCGATAATGGCTCAAACATCCTGTCCGCCCTTAGACAGGGAAAGTTGACACATGTGCCATGCTTGGTACATGTCCTCAATTTGGTGGTGCAGCATTTCCTAAGTTCGTACCCAGAGTTGCAAGATGTACTAAAGCAGGCCAGAAGAGTCTGTAGCTATTTCAGGCGGTCATACACAGCCAGTGCTCAGTTGGCTGATATTCAGCGGGAATTCCACCTGCCCATAAACCGCATGATTTGTGACATGCCCACCAGGTGGAACTCAACTTTGGGAATGCTGCAGTGGCTATACATGCAGCAGAGGGCCGTCCACCAGTACTTGTGTCAGTACGGCACGACGACAGGCTCAGGCCGCCTCGGCTTTTTTCCCCACGCCAATGGCTGATCATTAAGGATGCATGAACTGTATTGTCACCATTTGAGGAGGCCACAAGGATGGTGAGCAGTGACAGTGCATGCATCAGTGACACAATTCCTGTTGTGTTCCTGCTGGAGCAGACTCTTCATGGCATTATGGACAGGGCACTGGAGGCAGAGCGGCAGGAGGAAGAGGAGGACTTCCTTTCCTCTCAAGGCCCACTTTATGCAGACACCATCATTCCTATGTCACAGAAGGAGGAGAGAGGGGAGGAGGATGAGGAGGAGGATTCTGGCACTTTCATAGGCTTTCAAGAAGAGGAAGACATGCATCAATCTGTAAGCGATGGCTTTTCAACCCCAGGACCCTTGGGAGTAGTACGTGGCTGGGAGTAGGAAGTTCCAGATGCTGTCATCCTGAGGAGTCTGCTTCTCAAGCCTCTGCAAATTTGAGGTGCTTGGGCAACCTCATGTATCAAAGCCTGCAAAAGGACCCAAGAATACGTGGCATAAAGAAGAAGGATGATTACTGGTTGGCAACCCTCCTTGACCCCCGTTATAAGGGGAAGGTCACTGAACTCATCCCGTCCCCACAGAGAGTGCAGAGGATAAAATCTCTTGAGGACACATTAAAGAGGATTTTATTGAACGTTTTTCCTGACTCTAGTAGGTTACAGTGCAGTGGAAAACGTCGTTTTGAGTCTTCGGTTGGTCAAGAAAGGAGCGTTGGAGAAGGCATCTGCCTAAGTGAGGCATTTCGGAATGTTTTTAGTCCTCGCCTCAGGGCTGTCAGCTTCCACATCCCATCGGCAGCATCTGCATCACATGGTGGACGATTACCTCGGGGCCAAAACAGAGATGGAGAGCTTTCCAGCTGGCGATCCACTGGCTTACTGGGTCATGAGAATAGGGTTACGGTGGGAAGGCACCACAGACACCCAAAGATCAATTTTTCTGCACCTGTTTGACAGGTGCATATCATTACAATTTTTTACAGCAAGGCAAATTCTTGCTTTCATCAAGATTATCTCTCTAGGGTTATGGTGGGGAGGCGCCACCGACACCCAAAGACCAATTTTAACGCACCCGTTACTTATATCCAAAGTCAAAGTGACACCATAATGTATCCAAAAAATATCTAATCTTGTTCCCAGTGCAATATATTGTGGCCTCATCATACACACTGGCTCCCCAGCTGTTGCTGAGCAAAATAAAGGCAGTTTGCAGGAAAAATGTCATTGTTTTGGCTTTATAAATTCAATTATTGCTGCAGCAGATTCTAGACATGGTACAGATCTGTCACTTTACAGTAATAGGGCGTACACACGGTTGGACTTTGTTCGGACATTCCGACAACAAAATCCTAGGATTTTTTCCGACGGATGTTGGCTCAAACTTGCCTTGCATACACACGGTCACACAAAGTTGTCGGAAAATCCGATCGCTCTGAACGCGGTGACGTAAAACACGTACGTCGGGACTATAAACGGGGCAGTGACAATAGCTTTCATCTCTTTATTTATTCTGAGCATGCGTGGCACTTTGTCCGTCAGATTTGTGTACACACAATCGGAATTTCCGACAACGGATTTTGTTGTCAGAAAATTTTATATCCTGCTCTCAAACTTTGTGTGTCGGAAAATCCGATGGAAAATGTCCGATGGAGCCCACACACGGTCGGAATTTCCGACAACACGCTCCGATCGGACATTTTCCATCGGAAAATCCGACCGTGTGTACGGGGCATTAGTCTAAGGGGACCCCCCTGGCACTATATTGGAAGGAATTTTTCATTTTTAGGCTTTCACTTTAAAAATCAGAAAATCACTGCTCATTTAAAAAAGACGTTTTTCACTTTTTTTTATTGATCCATGTCCCCCAGGGCAGGACCTGGACCCCTATAACCATTGTATGCCTAATTACTTGCATTTAAGCATTCAAAATGGGCACTTTTGATATTTAACGTTCGGGTCCCATTGACTTTAATGTAATGTGGTGTTCGAGGTCCGAAGGTTCGCAGTGTTCGGAAGTTCTGGTCCGAACAGGGGTCTGTTCGGCCCATCCCTAATTGTAGGTAGCGTAGAGAAATAGACTCAGGCCAAACATGTTCTATTAAAACATTTGCCCTATCTATATATGGACAATTCTGAAATCACAGAAATTAAATTCCACATTTATTATGCACATAGGATAAATTTATGAATCAAAATATATTCTACTCCCCTTAGATAAATGTCATCGTATGGCTTTTTATATACAGAATGCACATCTAGCATCTGTGCTTCAGTATAAAGATTATAAATTAAATAAAAATAAAAAATAGGGTTCCAGTATTTTATTTTCATTTATTTTCAAAAGTGGTTACTTATGGCAGCTCTCGGGGCCAATAAGGTGTAGGGTGTTACGCATTATTTTTGAATTCGTTCGTTTGTTTACTTATAAATTAATAAAGATGTTTCTATATTCAGAAACAAGAGCCGCCAAAAGTAACCACTTTTCAAATCCTGATACTTGTCCAGTGTTTGTGCATGCTAGCACTTTTGCTTCACCTAGTGAGCATTCCAATTCTGATTTTGGCAGAAAAGCGCCTTTACCTGAATGCGAACTGCACTGATCCACCAGAAAAAGTACAGCTAAACGATGTTTGGCTGTACTTCTCCTTTACCTAAACAGTCAGAAGCCCACGTATGTGTTTTCTACTCATCTAGCAAAGAGTGACATGCCATTTCTGTACCACAAAGTTATTATGGTATATTATACTTACAATTAATTTTAATTGATGACCAGCAAATGCAACCTTGTAGCTTTGTTTGGAAGCAGGCTGCTTCCTATTTACCATCTTGTATAGGTCTGGTACAGTGCCTACATCTTCTGGGAGCTTTGTATGGTTTCTCTAGGAGTAGGTGCATCCTTAAAGGGGTTGTAAAGGTTCGTGTTTTTTCACCTTAATGCATTCTATGCATTAAGGTGAAAAAACACCTTTCAGTGACCGGCTCCCCAGCCCCCCGTTTTACTTACCTGAACCCCCCGAACCTGTCCCATGGGGACACGCTCTCTCTCTGCCCGGGGTTCTCGGCTCTTGATTGGATAGATTGATAGCAGTGCAGGCATTGGCTGCTGTCAATCAAATCCAATGACACAGCTGCCGGGGGCGGGGCCGAGTCCTGCATTCGGCATCTATGGGCGCCGAATGCTGGACTCGGGAGCGCACCCGCAAGGTAACCCCCCGGGAAGTGCTTCTCCCAGGGGGTTATCTGATGTGGGGAGGAGCCGCGAGAGCCGCCGAGGGACCCCAGAAGACGATGTTCGGGGCCACTCTGTGCAAAACAAGCTGCACAGTGGAAGTAAGTATTATATGTTTGTTATTTTAAAAAAAAAAAAAAAGAACCTTTAGTGTCACTTTAAGGGGGAGATGAGGCAGGATTTGTACCAGGTTGGCAAATATTCTTTTCAAGCCAGGCCAACATAAACCTTGCCTCACTCATCATTCTTTTGAAGAAGGAGCCCACCCAACTTACAGCATACAGAGATGCTTAAGAAAAGAAAAAAAAATACACTAAATTTACTTTTTGTCAGTACTTTATCTACTTAGCATAGTCACTACATTTTTTGTTAAAATACAGTTATCCTTTAATGTCCTTTTCTAATTTCAAATACTCTAAAATTAAAAGGTTGGATTGTCTCAGTGAACTGAATGGCTTATTAAACATCTTTGCTATCATCCTTTTCTTTTATCTGTGCAATTAAAACTTTACTAGGGTGTTATTAAATGCACTGGGGTGACATGAAAGATATCGCCTGTGATCTTCTCTGTCCTTTTTATAAATAGACAAAAAAATAGAAATTATCTCTCTGCACTTTTCCAGATCGGCAGACTCCAGGGAACTAATTAGTGTAGCACCCAATCCTTGGTCTAGCAAAAAGTGACAAGTTCGGTGTATGTGAGTAAAAAAAGCATGGCTGATTTAAGAGTTTCTTTGGGAGTTGGTGTAAATATATGTGAGATGGAAAGCCTAAAGGTAGGGATTGAAGTAGAAAGAAATTCAACTTTCACTTGTCTGTCACTCTTAAAATTAATCTTTCCACTAGGTATACTGCTCCTGGCATTCTTTCACCAATATTTACCTTGATTAAATCAATCATAACATAGAAAACGAATATAAGCTGCATGCAGTATGTCTTTGAAAGACCGTTAACAGTTAATATGATCACTGCTGTCTGTGCATTACTACATGTAGATGAAAATAACTCAAATGTCTTTATACCTTAAATTAGTAAAAAAGCCATGGGATTTAATAAAATATTGCAAAGTGGTAATCTGAGTAAGATCATGTGTTAATATACACTAAGCGTAATACATTTTCTCATTTTAGAGGCTACAACAAATGCATGCTTACAGAACAAAAAGCTGTCAGTCATATTGCAAAGCATCAGGCTTTATTGCTGCCTTGTAAATGTATAAGTTGAACTTGGCTTAAAATTAAGATATATTATCAGCAATGATAGATGAGAGATTAGTTCAGTATTATCACATTTACAACACTGATTACTGTAATGAAAATATCAAAGTAGGATGATTTTGCAGATAACTGAAATGTAACATAAATGTAAAAGTGGTATGATATTACAGTAATGCTTTTAATTCAATGGTTTTACAATTAGAGCACACTCATAATTAAGTGGTCAGAATAGCAAACAAATGATGACAATTTAAAATCTGAATAGACAGCTCTTGAGCCTGGAGACTGAAAAAAAGTAGCATTTAATTTGCAATATTTTTCTGACAAGTTTGTATACAGATAATGGTGTTGGTCACTTCACCAAACCTTTCAAATAGAACCGAGCAGGGAGTCAAGATTATCCCATTTCCAAGTCTCCACTCTGTTTAAAGATCTGAGAAATATATTTTATCTCTAATAAAATCAGAAATGTTAACTGCAGAAAAAATAAAGTCATTCTTTCTGATAATACACATTTTAGGCTTTTATTTGTGCACAAATAAACTTGTTCCGGGATTGCCCAGAATTGCCTAGGAGTTAACAAAATGGTATATCAAGCCTGCTCGCAACAACCATGAAGTGAATGGACTTGTTGCAATCCGACTGATGCACTGGTGTCAGAAAACATATCCCCAATAGGGATGAGCTTCGTGTTCGAGTCGAACCCACGTTCGACTCGAACATAGGCTTTTCGGTCGTTCGCCAAATTCCGAACGTTATGGTACGTTCGCGCCAAATTCGTGTGGCGTGTCACGACCCATAATTCACTGCGGCATCGCAGTGCATTGCTGGCTGATGATTGGCCAAGCATGCACTATGACCCGCATGCTTGGCCAATAACAGCGCCGTCGGTAGAGAGAGCTGTAATTGGCCAAAGCCAGGATGGCTTTGGCTAATTATGGCTCAGGGGGTTTAGAATACGCCCCACACTATATAAGACCGCCTACATGGCGGCCCTGTGTAGTGTGTGTTCCGGCGTTGAGATACATAGATAGACAGAGAGACAGAGAGATTTCATTTGAGTTAGCTAGATTAGGCAGAACAATCAGTGAGTTAGCTGCACTTACAGTGTATTGTGTATATATATATATATGCATCCCAGGTGTTGCATATATATATATACACTGTATTCAGTTTAGCTAGATCAGTTCCTGTTATCTTCCTACTGACAGGCAGGCTTGTCTTGTTACAGTATTTACAGCTACCTGAAGAAAATTGCTGGTGTTCTTTTGATGCTATTAGTACCACAGTCAGGCAGCTAGACTATTTACAGTTAGTGTAGTGTGTCCTGCTCACAGTGTTCAGCTAAAACTACAAATTAGTGTAGTGAGACCTCTGCACAGTGTTCATCTAAAGCTACAAGTTAGGGCAGTGCGTCCTGCTCATAGTGTTCAGCTAAAACTACAAGTTAGTGTGGTGCGTCCTCCTCACAGTGTTCAGCTAAACCTACAAGTTATTTTTTGCGAGCTCTGCACAGTGTTCATCTAAAGCTACAAGTTAGAGTAGTGCGTCCTGCTCACAGTGTTCAGCTAAAACTACAAGTTAGTGTAGTGAGACCTCTGCACAGTGTTCATCTAAAGCTATAAGTTAGTGCAGTGCGTCCTGCTCACAGTGTTCAGCTAAAACTACAAGTTAGTGTGGTGCGTCCTCCTCACAGTGTTCAGCTAAACCTACAAGTTATTTTTTTGCAAGCTCTGCACAGTGTTCATCTAAAGCTACAAGTTAGTGCAGTGCGTCCTGCTCACAGTGTTCAGCTAAAACTACAATTTAGTGTAGTGAGACCTCTGCACAGTGTTCATCTAAAGCTACAAGTTAGTGTAGTGCGTCCTGCTCACAGTGTTCAGCTAAAACTACAGGTTAGTGTAGTGAGACCTCTGCACAGTGTTCATCTAAAACTACAAGTTAGTGTAGTGCGTCCTGCTCACAGTGTTCAGCTAAAACTACAATTTAGTGTAGTGAGACCTCTGCACAGTGTTCATCTAAAACTACAAGTTAGTGTAGTGCGTCCTGCTCACAGTGTTCAGCTAAAACTACAAGTTAGTGTAGTGAGACCTCTGCACAGTGTTCATCTAAAGCTACAAGTTAGTGCAGTGCGTCCTGCTCACAGTGTTCAGCTAAAACTACAAGTTAGTGTGGTGCGTCCTCCTCACAGTGTTCAGCTAAACCTACAAGTTATTTTTTTGCAAGCTCTGCACAGTGTTCATCTAAAGCTACAAGTTAGTGTAGTGCGTCCTGCTCACAGTGTTCAGCTAAAACTACAAGTTAGTGTGGTGCGTCCTCCTCACAGTGTTCAGCTAAACCTACAAGGTATTTTTTTGCGAGCTCTGCACAGTGTTCATCTAAAGCTACAAGTTAGTGTAGTGCGTCCTGCTCACAGTGTTCAGCTAAAACTACAGGTTAGTGTAGTGAGACCTCTGCACAGTGTTCATCTAAAACTACAAGTTAGTGTAGTGCGTCCTGCTCACAGTGTTCAGCTAAAACTACAATTTAGTGTAGTGAGACCTCTGCACAGTGTTCATCTAAAACTACAAGTTAGTGTAGTGCGTCCTGCTCACAGTGTTCAGCTAAAACTACAAGTTAGTGTAGTGAGACCTCTGCACAGTGTTCAGCTAAACCTACAAGGTATTTTTTTGCGAGCTCTGCACAGTGTTCATCTAAAGCTACAAGTTAGTGTAGTGCGTCCTGCTCACAGTGTTCAGCTAAAACTACAAGTTAGTGTAGTGAGACCTCTGCACAGTGTTCATCTAAAACTACAAGTTAGTGTAGTGTGTCCTGCTCACAGTGTTCAGCTAAAACTACAAGTTAGTGTAGTGAGACCTCTGCACAGTGTTCATCTAAAGCTACAAGTTAGTGCAGTGCGTCCTGCTCACAGTGTTCAGCTAAAACTACAAGTTAGTGTGGTGCGTCCTCCTCACAGTGTTCAGCTAAACATACAAGTTATTTTTTTGCGAGCTCTGCACAGTGTTCATCTAAAGCTACAAGTTAGTGTAGTGCGTCCTGCTCACAGTGTTCAGCTAAAACTACAAGTTAGTGTAATGAGACCTCTGCACAGTGTTCATCTAAAACTACAAGTTAGTGTAGTGCGTCCTACTCACAGTGTTCAGCTAAAACTACAAGTTAGTGTAGTGAGACCTCTGCACAGTGTTTATCTAAAGCTACAAGTTAGTGCAGTGCGTCCTGCTCACAGTGTTCAGCTAAAACTACAAGTTAGTGTGGTGCGTCCTCCTCACAGTGTTCAGCTAAACATACAAGTTATTTTTTTGCGAGCTCTGCACAGTGTTCATCTAAAGCTACAAGTTAGTGTAGTGCGTCCTGCTCACAGTGTTCAGCTAAAACTACAAGTTAGTGTAGTGAGACCTCTGCACAGTGTTCATCTAAAACTACAAGTTAGTGTAGTGCGTCCTACTCACAGTGTTCAGCTAAAACTACAAGTTAGTGTAGTGAGACCTCTGCACAGTGTTTATCTAAAGCTACAAGTTAGTGCAGTGCGTCCTGCTCACAGTGTTCAGCTAAAACTACAAGTTAGTGTGGTGCGTCCTCCTCACAGTGTTCAGCTAAACCTACAAGTTATTTTTTTGCGAGCTCTGCACAGTGTTCATCTAAAGCTACAAGTTAGTGCAGTGCGTCCTGCTCACAGTGTTCAGCTAAAACTACAAGTTAGTGTGGTGCGTCCTCCTCACAGTGTTCAGCTAAACCTACAAGTTATTTTTTTGCGAGCTCTGCACAGTGTTCAGCTAAAGCTACCTGTAGAAGGTTGGTGGTGTTTTCCTGATCCTATCACTACCGCAGGCAGCTAAATAAGCTGCAAGTAATTTTTTTTGCGAGCTCTGCACAGTGTTCAGCTAAAGCTACCTGTAGAAGGTTGGTGGTGTTCTCATACTACAGGCAGGCAGTAGATTTTGCTAGCTGCAGTATCAGTACATATATATATATATATATATATATATATATATATATATATATATATATATATATCCCAGCTTAGTGCAGCTACAGGCCATTAGTATGTCTGGAAGGCCAAGAAGGAGAGGCAGACAGTCACAAGCTAATAAAAGAGGGCAAGCAGGCTCTGTTTCTAGTGCTGGTCGTGGAGACGGTGCATCCTCATCAGCACATGGCCGTGGGACACGCTTGACCTTTTTTTCGGCAGCTGGCCGTGTTGAGCCGCAACATGCGGAAGACTTGGTCGAGTGGATGACCAAGCCATCCTCATCCTCCTCATCCTCTCTCACCCATGCTCAGGGTACTTTGTCTGGCAAAGCAGCGGCCTCTTCCCTCGGCTCAATGTCATCAGTGAGTACTCCCCTAGCCCCACCATGTCCTCCTGAGGAGTCCCTCGAACTGTTTGACCACAGTGTTGGGTACATGCTCCAGGAGGATGCCCAGTGTTTGGAAGGCTCTGATGATGATACTGAGCTCGATGAAGGCAGTAACATGAGCACGGACAGAGGGGGTGCCCGAGAAGGACAGCAATCTGGCAGTCATGCTCCCCTGCTGCAGCATACTGCCAGGTTTGCTCCAGTGATGAGGAGGGAGGGGATGATGAGGTCACTGACTCAACGTGGGTGCCTGATAGGAGAAAGGAGGAGGAGGCAGCACATCACCAACGAGGCAGGATGCCCTCCAGGGGCCAGCCTAAGGGCAGCACACTGACTGCATCACACCCCAAAGCTCCACATGTGCACGGCACTGCAGTCTCTGCACGTTATTCAAAAAGTTCTTTGGTGTGGGCCTTTTTTGAGACAGGTGCATCAGATCGCACCGCTGCTATTTGCAACATATGTCTCAAGTGTATCTCGCGTGGCCAAAACATCTCCCGCTTGGGTACCACATGCTTGACCAGACTTATGTTGACCTGCCATGCAGTTCGTTGGCAAGCGTATCTAAAAGACCCACACCAAAGAACAAAGAGGACCTCTCCTTGCTCCTCATCAGCTGAGATCTCCAACCCCACTATACCTTCAGTCCTCTCTGAGACCTGCACTGAGAGGAATGAAGGTGTAGAATTAGGTGTGTCACAGCCAAGTACTTGTGGGCAATCTGCTTTCGGTACACCGACGTCAGATTGTACCAGGCAAATTTCCCTGCCCCAGCTGCTGCACCGCCGAAAGAAGTTTGCTCCCAGCCATCCACATGCCCAGTGGTTGAATGCTAGCTTGGAAAAATTGCTAGCACTTCAACTGCTGCCTTTTCAGTTGGTAGACTCTGCCCCCTTCCGTGAGTTTGTGGAATGTGCGGTTCCTCAGTGGCAGGTACCCAAACGCCACTTTTTCTCACGGAAGGCGATTCCGGCTCTCTACCGGCATGTGGAAGGCAATGTCCATGCCTCGCTGGACAGGGCGGTCAGCGGTAAGGTGCATATTACTGCTGACTCATGGTCCAGCAGGCATGGACAGGGACGTTACCTAAGTTTCACGGCGCATTGGGTGACTCTGCTGGCAGCTGGGAAGGATGCAGGACAAGGTGCAGTAGTGTTGGAGGTTGTTCCGCCACCACGCCTCCAAAATGCCACTACTAATGATTGTGACACACCTCTCTCCTCCACCTCCTCCTCTTCTTCTTCCTCCATGGCCTCTTCCTGTGCTTTGTCCTCAGAACCAGCGGTGCTCCGTAGCCGTTCAAGGGGCTACGCAAGTACGCAGGCCAAAAGATGCCATGCGGTGCTTGAGCTGGTGTGCTTGGGGAACAGGAGCCACACTGGGGCAGAGGTTCTGTCAGCTCTGCAGGGGCAGGTTCAGAGGTGGTTGACGCCACGCAAACTTAAGGCAGGAATGGTGGTTTGCGACAATGGCACCAACCTCCTCTCTGCCCTCCGACAGGGACAAATGACCCATGTGCCCTGTTTGGCTCACGTCCTTAACTTGGTGGTGCTGCGGTTCTTGGGCAGGTACCCGGGCTTACAGGATGTCCTGAGGCAGGCCAGGAAAGTATTCATAGTCATATAATGCCAGTGCTTGGCTGGCGGACCTCCAAAAGGAGTTTAACCTGCCCAAGAACCGCCTAATCTGTGGCATGCCCACCAGGTGGAACTCAACGTTGGCCATGCTGCAGCGGCTGCACACGCAGCAGAGGGCCATCAATGAGTACCTGTGCGACTATGGCACCAGGACAGGGTCAGGGGAGCTTGGTTTTTTTCCCCACGCCAGTGGGCCATGATCAGGGATGCATGCACTGTCCTGTCACCATTTGAGGAGGCCACGCGGATGGTGAGCAGTGACAGTGCATGCATCAGTGACACTGTCCCCCTTGTCCACCTGTTGGAACACACGCTGCGTGGAATAATGGACAGGGCACTTGAGGCAGAACAGAGGCAGGAAGAGGAGGACTTCCTTAGCTCTCAAGGCCCCCTTTATCCAGACAGTGTTCCTGCATGCCCGCCGATCACACAGGAAGACGAGGAGGAGGAGGAGGAGGAAGATTGTGTCAGTATGGAGGTGGAGCCTGGCACTCAGCATCAGCAGCAGTCTTTAAGAGATCGGTCCCAAGAAACACATGGACTTGTACGTGTCTGGGAGGAGGTGGCTGCACACCATGTCGTCCTTAGTGACCCAGAGGACTCCGGACCGAATGCCTCAGCAAACCTACGCTGCATGGCCTCCCTGATCCTGCAAAGCCTGCGTAAGGATCCTCGTATTCGTGGTATCAAGTAGAAGGACCAATACTGGCTGGCAACCCTCCTTGATCCACGTTACAAGGGTAAGGTTGCGGACCTTATCTTGCCATCGCAGAGGGAGCAGAGGATGAAACATCTTCGGGAGGCCTTGCAGAAAGGTCTGTGCAACGCGTTCCCAGAGACTGGGAACTCCTGTTTCTGGACAACGTGTTGCTGAGGCTTCGGTCAGTCAAAGAAGGAGCGGTGGAGAAGGTGGCCGTCTGACCGATGCGTTCAGACAATTTTTTGGTCTGCAGCCCCAAGGTATGATCGGTTTCAGCAACTATCGCCAGCGTCTGTTTTACATAGTGCAGGAATACCTGGGGGCAAGATCTGACTTGGACACCTTTCCCACCGAAAATCCTCTGGGTTACTGGGTCTTGAGGATGGATCACTGGCCAGAGCTTGCACAGTATGCAATTGAGCTACTGGCCTGTCCTGCATCCAGCGTTCTTTCGGAACGCACATTCAGTGCTGCTGGAGGCTTTGTAACCGATCACAGGGTGCGTCTGTCCACCAACTCGGTCGATCGACTGACCTTCATAAAAATGAATCAGTCTTGGATCACCACCAGCTACCAAGCACCTGATGCTGATGTAACTGAATAATTTTTTTTGAAATCTCAGATCCCTTCAAAGACTGCCTATGCTGATGCTGAGTGACTATCCTTACCTGAGTAATTATCCTCTTCCTCCTCAATGATCATGCTGATAGCTTGTAAGAACATTTTTGGTTCTGGGCACACCACGAGTGCCTAAGGCCCAATTTTTCAGCCCCTGTTTAACAGGAGCGTGTAATTACAATTTTTGATGCAATACTTTGCAGCAGGGCTCGTTTCTGCGTTCCAACTAGAGTATCTGTGAGGGGTTGCAGTGTTGTGGCACCAGCACCAGTGCCTAAGGCCCAATTTTTCAGCCCCTGTGTCATGAGAGGGTTTACCCGTTGGTGTTGGTGGCGCTATTGGCCTCTTGGATCGCAGTACCAGTGTCCACCAGCGGGTGTCTTCCAACACCTGGGACCTGCAGTAAGAGGTCTCTCCTGCTGGTGGCACTGTTGCATCCTTGGGCCGTAGTACCGGTGTCCACCAGCGGGTGCACTCCAGCAGTGTGGAGCAAACAGCACCCTCTGCGCTCAGGTGTGACTTGAAGTCAATTATAGTCAGTCCTATAAATACCCGGCAAGCCCTCATATGCTTGCCTTGGTATCTTTCTTCCTTGCGCCCTGAACCTGTATCCTGAACCTGTATCCTGAACCTGTATCCTGAACCTGTATCCTGAACCTGTATCCTGAACCTGTTATCCTGTAAAACTGTATCGGACCCTGAACCTGTTCCTGAGCCTGTATCCTATCCCATCCATTATCTCCCTTTCCCAACCTGCCCTTGTTACAGTTGCTGATCTCCTGTGTATGACCTTGGCTTGGCTAACGTTTATGTCTTTGGTATATCCCTTGTTCCTGCTGACCTGCTGTGTATGACCCTGGCCTGGCTGACATCTGTCATTTCGGTATTGCCCCTTGCTATATATATTGTTGTTTGTAGTGGGGTTGTTGTGTTGGTTTTTCTGTATTTTCTGAATTATCACTTATTTTAATAAATATTATTTATTCATTTACATGCATTTGGGTTTTCTCTGTCCAGTCCACACAGTCTGGTCACACCTGTTCATGACAGTATACCAAGACCATCTCTGACCAGAAGTGGCTGCACTGAGAAACCGTCCTGTTACGGTGGGTGCGCAAAAGATGGACTTTGATGAAATTGGCTATTATTCTCTGCTGGCGGCAGAGGATAATGAATATTGCCGTCAGACTCTTAAAGATTGGACCCGTGACCAACTGCTGGAAACGATCCAAACAGCCCATTTACTAGTAGGTCGGGGTCATGCGTTATTTGAGGATGATCCGGCTTTCTTTGATTAACATTATTCCGCTTGTTCCATGCAGGTGTTATCCGATTGCATTTATTCAGTACAATCTCTGGTTAGTCAGGCTGTGTGTGAATCAGCGTTTGTTCAACCTGTGCTGCAGGCATGGTCAGATCTCCTGTCTTTAGCTAAGCCACAATATTCCAGCCCTGCCATTAATCATCTGCCTTCCAAAAAATCTATCTCCCCGTCGCCTATGGCAACCTCAGCTACAACCCAGTTTAATCAGCTCCCTACCAAATACTACCACCCAGTCTCCAAGTGTCGCACCTATCCTGCCTTCAATCCACCTGTCTCTTCTCCTACACCTGAAACAGTCCCACAAAACCCTTCTCTAGCTACAGTTCCTTGGTCTTCCTTCTGCCCAGCTACTTTCTTTTCTTACAGCACTGCACCTACATTCAAAACTGCACGGGCTAAACCAAAAAAGAAACGGAAGTTCTTCCCCACTCACACAATCCTGCCAGTAACCCAACCTGCTCCCACTCTCCAGTCTGATGTGCCAGCTTCCCAGTTTGATATGCCAGCTTCCCAGTTTGATGTGCCAGCTTCCCAGTTTGCTGTGCCAGCTTCCCAGCCTGATGTCTTGCAGTTTGCCTTCCAGCCTGATGTCTCGAAGATTGCCTCCCAGTCTGATGTGCCAGCTTCCCAGTCTGATGTGGCAGCTTCCCAGTCTGATGTGCCAGCTTCCCAGTTAGATGTGCCAGCTTCCCAGTTTGATGTGCCAGCTTCCCAGTTTGCTGTGCCAGCGTCCCAGCCTGATGTCTTGCAGCTTGCCTTCCAGCCTGATGTCTCGAAGATTGCCTCCCAGTCTGATGTGCCAGCTTCCCAGTCTGATGTCTCGATGCCTGCCTACCAGCCTGATGTGCCTGCCTTTCAGTCTGATGTGCCAGCTTCCCAGTCTGATGTGCCAGCTTCCCAGTCTGATGTGCCAGCTTCCCAGTCTGATGTGTCAGCTTCCCAGTCTGATGTGTCAGCTTCCCAGTCTGATGTGCCAGCTTCCCAGTCTGATGTGCCAGCTTCCCAGTCTGATGTGCCAGCTTCCCTGTCTGATGTGCCGGCTTCCCAGTCTGATGTCTCAAAGGTTGCCTTCCAGCCTGATGCCTTGATGCCTGCCTTCCAGTGTGATGTGCCTGCCTTCCAGTGTGATGTGCCTGCCTTCCAGTGTGATGTGCCAGTTCCCCCGTCTGTTGTCTCAGTGCCTGCCCTCCAGCCTGATGTCTCGAAGCTTGCTTCCCAGTCTGATGTGCCAGCTTCCCAGTCTGATGTGCCAGCTTCCCAGTCTGATGTACAAAAAGAGGGGGGAGAAAAATAGATTATTTCTCTAAAGAAGGTCAACAGAGAACACTAGGGTCAAATACAAAACCAGCTTTATTGATTACCAAAAATTCTTTACCTAATAATAGTAACAAAAGTGAGGTTTGAAGCAATATAGACAGACGGTTATAACAAACATATTAAAATTTGGACAACGTTGTCACCATGGATATTAAAATCAAATGGGAGCCGCGGCCATACACCCACACATTCTCATCATACACACTGGATATAAAGTGTTTTCTGGATAGTCATGCACATTAGGTGGCCATGTAGGAATAATTTTCTGGTATTAAGTGTCCAATTGTGCAGGAACAGTCCTATATCACTAGTATGGAGGTAATGTGAGTGGGTGGATGATCTGACAAACCCATCATCCACCCACTCACATTACCTCCATACTAGTGATATAGGACTGTTCCTGCACAATTGGACACTTAATACCAGAAAATTATTCCTACATGGCCACCTAATGTGCATGACTATCCAGAAAACACTTTATATCCAGTGTGTATGATGAGAATGTGTGGGTGTATGGCCGCGGCTCCCATTTGATTTTAATATCCATGGTGACAACGTTGTCCAAATTTTAATATGTTTGTTATAACCGTCTGTCTATATTGCTTCAAACCTCACTTTTGTTACTATTATTAGGTAAAGAATTTTTGGTAATCAATAAAGCTGGTTTTGTATTTGACCCTAGTGTTCTCTGTTGACCTTCTTTAGAGAAATAATCTATTTTTCTCCCCCCTCTTTTTGTACTATATGTTTAAAAGGCCAACTTGAACTGCATTCAGGCTTTTTTTTTTCCTGGATGATAGGTCTATACTCACCCGCGGAAACTAGCCATTATCGCTAAATTAATACGGGTTGATCCGGGCTAATACTCTTGTTTTTTTTTTTTTTTTGTCCCAGTCTGATGTGCCAGCTTCCCAGTCTATTGTCCCAGTGCCTGCCTTCCAGCCTGATGTCTCAGTGCCAGCTTCCCAGACTGACGTGCCAGCTTCCCAGACTGACGTGCCAGCTTCCCAGACTGATGTGCCAGCTTCCCAGACTGACGTATCTGCTTCCCAGCTCGAAGTGCCCATGCCTGCTGCCCAGCCTGATGTGCCTGCTGCCCAACTCAATGTGCCCATGCCCGCTGCCCAGCCTGATGTGCCTGCTGCCCAGCTCCAAGTGCCCATGCCCGCTGCCCAGCCTGATGTGCCTGCTGCCCATCTCGAAGTGCCCATGTCTGCTGCCCAGCCTGATGTGCCTGCTGCCCAGCTCGAAGTGCCCATGCCTGCTGCACAGCCTGATGTGCCTGCTTCCCAGCTCGAAGTGCCCATGCCCACTGCGCAGCCTGATGTGCCTGCTGCCCAGCTCGAAGTGCCCATGGCTGCTGCCCAGCCTGATGTGCCTGCTGCCCAGCTCGAAGTGCCCATGCCTGCTGCCCAGCCTAATGTGCCTGCTGCCCAGCTCGAAGTGCCCATGCCCGCTGCCCAGCCTGATTTGCCTGCTGTCCAGCTCGAAGTGCCTGCTGCCAAGCTCGAAGTGCCTGTGCCCGCTGCCCAGCCTGATGTGCTTGCTGCCCAGCTTAAAGTGCCCGTGCCTGCTGCCCAGCCTGATGCGCCTGCTGCCCAGTTCGAAGTGCCCGCTGCCCAGCTTGGTGTATTCCTGCCCGATGTCATCTCGGATGTACCCGCTGTCATCTCGGATGTGCCCGCTGTCTGCTCGGATGTGCCCGCTGTCTGCTCGGATGTGCCCGCCGTCTTCTCAGATGTACCCACAGTCCAGTTTGATGTACCCGATTCCCAGCCTGATGTGCCCTCATCTGTTCGGTTGGAGGCCATGCACTTTGGACAATTGCACCTTGCTGGAGCGTCCGGAGGCCGCTCCTTTAGGGGGGTACTGTCATGAGAGGGTTTACCCGTTGGTGGCGCTATTGGCCTCTTGGATCGCAGTACCAGTGTCCACCAGCGGGTGTCTTCCAACACCTGGGACCTGCAGTAAGAGGTCTCTCCTGCTGGTGGCACTGTTGCATCCTTGGGCCGTAGTACCGGTGTCCACCAGTGGATGCACTCCAGCAGTGTGGAACAAACAGCACCCTCTGCGCTCAGGTGTGACTTGAAGTCAATTATAGTCAGTCCTATAAATACCCGGCAAGCCCTCATATGCTTGCCTTGGTATCTTTCTTCCTTGCGCCCTGAACCTGTATCCTGAACGTGTATCCTGAACCTGTATCCTGAACCTGTTATCCTGTAAACCTGTATCGGACCCTGAACCTGTTCCTGAGCCTGTATCCTATCCCATCCATTATCTCCCTTTCCCAACCTGCCCTTGTTCAGTTGCTGATCTCCTGTGTATGACCTTGGCTTGGCTAACGTTTATGTCTTTGGTATATCCCTTGTTCCTGCTGACCTGCTGTGTATGACCCTGGCCTGGCTGACATCTGTCATTTCGGTATTGCCCCTTGCTATATATATTGTTGTTTGTAGTGGGGTTGTTGTGTTGGTTTTTCAGTATTTTCTGAATTATCACTTATTTTAATAAATATTATTTATTCATTTACATGCGTTTGGGTTTTCTCTGTGCAGTCCACACAGTCTGTTTAACAGGGGCGTGTAATTACAATTTTTGATGCAATACTTTGCAGCAGGGCTCCTTTCTGCGTTCCAACTAGAGTATCTGTGAGGTGTTGCAGTGTTGTGGGACCAGCACCAGTGCCTAAGGCCTAATTTTTCAGCCCCTGTTCAAAAGGGGCATGTAATTACAATTCTTGATCTAATATTTCACAGCAGGGCCCATTTCTGCACCCACCAAGAGCGAGTGAGGACTTACAGTGTTGTGTCACCAATACCACCACCACCACCAAAGGCCCAATTTTTCTGCCCTTGTTCAACAGGGGCATGTAATTACAATTCTTGATCTAATATTTCACAGCAGGGCCCATTTCTGCACCCCCCAAGAGCGAGTGAGGACTTACAGTGTTGTGGCACCACACCACCACCACCACCAAAGGCCCAATTTTTCTGCCCTTGTTCAACAGGGGCATGTAATTACAATTCTTGATCTAATATTTCACAGCAGGGCCCTGCGAGGGCTTACAGTGTTGTGGCCACAACAACACCTAAGGCCCAAATTTCTGCTGAGTATATAGGGCAGGCCCTTACTTTCAAACATCTAACTTACAAACGACTCCTACTTGCAAATGGAAGGAGACAACAGAAAGTGAGATGAAATCTACCCCTAGGAAGGGAAATTCTCTCCTGTAAGAGTTAATATGGGAAAAACATTTCTCCTTTCCACTGATGCTTTCCAATCATTGTTCCACAAAAAACCCCACATTTTCAAAAAACATTTGTCATTGGGACAAAAAGTGAGGTGAAATCTTCTGAAGAGGAGGACAGACAGCAAAACAAATGTCACAGGGGTGATAACCCTTCCCTATGTTTTCCAAAAAGCTTAAAAAAAGATTTTTTGGCTGGAGCTAAACACGTTAAAAATGTACCCATTCAAAATTACAAACAGATTCTACTTAACAACAAACCTTCAGTCCCTGTCTTGTTTGCACCGCCTGTATACTGCTGTTCAGAGTATATAGGGCCTGGTGGCCCCACACCTTTCCTTATTTTAATTTGGGTGCGGGGTTCCCCTTAATATCCATACAAGACCCAAAGGGCCTGGTAATGGACTGGGGGGTACCCATGCCGTTTGTCTCACTGATTTTCATCCATATTGCCAGGACCCGACATTACATTAAAGCCGCAAGCAGTTTTAAATGACTTTTTTTCCTTTAAATGACATTTTGTGCAGGGACTGTTCTAAGCACAGGAAACACGCGCCACTTTACAGGCATACTATAGACACCCCCCAGGTACGATATTTAAAGGAATATTTCGCTTTTTTTTTACTTTAACCACTTGACGACCGCCGCACGACGATGTACGTCGGCAGAGCGGCACGGGCAGGCAAAAGGGCTTACCTGTACGTCCTTGCCTGCCTGCGGGTGGGGGGTCCGATCGGCGGCGCATTCAGGTCAGGGTCGATCAAAGGTGAGGGGGAGGCCACTCATTCGTGGCTCCCCCCTCGCGATCGCTCCTGGCCAATGATAGACTTCCTCTCCCTCTGTAATCTAAACAGAGGGAGAGGAAGTGATGTCATTCCTTCTCGAGCCGGTCTTTTCGTTCCGGCGCCGAGGAGAGAAGACATCCAAGTAAGTTTGCACCAACACTACACTAACAATAGAACACGCAGGCACACTTGTCACCCCCCTGTCACCCCCCAGTCACCCCCTGATCACCCCCCTGTACCCCCTGTCACATTGACACCAAAAGCAGGTTTTTTTTCTGATTATTGCATTGGTGTCAGTTTGTGACAGTTATAAGTGTTAGGGCAGTTAGGGTTAGCCCCCTTTAAGTCTGGGGTACCCCCCTTTAGGTCCAGGGTACCCCCTAACCCCCCTAATAAAGTTTTAACCCCGTGATCACCCCCCGTTGCAAGTGTCACTAAGCGATCGTTTTTCTGATCGCTGTATTAGTGACACAGGTGACGCTAGTTAGGGAGGTAAGTATATAGGTTCGCTGTCAGTGTTTTATAGCGACAGGGACCCCCATATACTACCTACTAAAGGTTTTAACCCCCTGATTGCCCCCTAGTTAGCCCTTTGACCAGTGATCACCGTATAAGTGTTACGGGTGACGCTGGTTTTTTAGTTTGTTTATTATAGTTTTAGGGCACCCGCCGTTTATTATCTTATAAAGGTTTAACCCCCTGATCGCCCGGCGGTGATATAAGTTAAGTTTTTAGGTTTAGATAAGGTCTGTGTTGCCCCAGGCAGCGCCAGGTTAGCGCCAGTACCGCTAAAACCCACGCACGCAGCATACACCTAACTTAGTGCTATAGTATCTGAACGGATCGATATCTGATCCGATCAGATCTATACTAGCATCCCCAGCAGTTTAGGGTCCTCAAAAATGCAGTGGTAGCGGGATCAGCCCAGATACCTGCTAGCACCTGCGTTTTGCCCCTTGGCCCAGCCCAGCCCACCCAACTGCAGTATCGATCGATCATTGACACTTACAAAACATTAAACACATAACTGCAGCGTTCGCAGAGTCAGGCCTGATCCCTGCGATCGCTAACAGTTTTTTGGTAGTGTTTTGATACAGTCGCTGACAGTCAGGAGCTTTTTTGCCTGTGAGTCTCACTAGTGTACCCCTAAATTTAGAGCCCAAAATGGCAAATCGAAGGTACACTAGTGAAGAGGCCTACACGTTTCTGAGCATGACAGATAGTGAAGAGGAAGTCACTCATCTGTCATATTCAGGCTCAGAATACGATCCTGTAGAGGACAGCGGCTCCATGACAGATAGCTCTGACGACGGAGTTGTGGTCCCTGCTAAGGTCAGGCGTACCAGACCCCAATCTTCTTCTTCTGTCCTTGAAGTGCAAGAACCGCAGGGCTCTCGTATGGAGCAGAGAAGTACTAGTGCCGCTATTCCTTCTGGTGAACTGGCAAGCACCAGCGGCCTAGTATACCCTGGTCATACATCCAGCACTGCAGTAACACTTGGTGACGTGGCGAGTCCCATAAGTGCAGTTCAAGCTGGCGAGACAAGTAGTGTCCCGCTGCCACCAAGAAGACAAAGACAGGCCCATCGTGCCCATAGTACCCTTCCTGCTGCATTCGCCAATCCGAATTGGGTACCCACCACTTCTGCAGCACCCGTACTTCCCCCATTCACTGGCCAACCCGGAATTCAGGTGGAAACAGTTGATTTTACACCACTGGATTTTTATTCACTGTTTTCACCGAAGATCTCTATAGAACTATTGTGGACCAAAGCAATTTATACGCTGGTCAACACATCGCCACTATTCCCCAGTCCTCCCTTGCCAGAGATTGGAGACCAATTATGGTCTCCGAATTTAAGCTCTTTCTGGGCCTTTCCCTCAACATGGGCTTGAATAAAAAGAGTAAGTTGCGGTCATATTGGTCCACTGACCCAATTTACCATGCGCCCGTGTTCTCTGCCTCCATGGCCAGGGCACGATATGAGCAGATTTTGCGGTTCATGCACTTCAACGACAATGAACTCTGTCGTCCTCGTGGAGACCCTGAATACGATCGGCTCTACAAAATTCGGCCCCTCGTAAACCACTTCAACCAATGTTTTGCAGACTTGTTTACTCCCCATCAAGTTGTCTGCGTTGATGAGTCCCTGATTAAATTTTCTGGCCGCTTGTCATTCAAACAGTACCTTCCCAGCAAGCGTGCCAGATACGGGGTCAAGATGTATAAGCTCTGTGACAGGGCCACAGGCTATACATGTAGATTTATGGTTTACGAGGGCAAAGATAGTCACGTAGAGCCGACAAACTGCCCTGACTACAAAGGAAGTGCTGGCAAGATAGTGTGGGACTTAGTGTCACCCTTTTTCGGAAAGGGGTACCATTTATATGTGGACAATTATTACACGAGCGTGCCACTTTTTAGTCACTTGTTTGATCAGCGGATTGGAGCATGTCCCCAGCGGCTTGTAGATTCCCGTCTTAGGCTGGGGGAGAGAGCCTGCTTGCAGTGTAATAATTTGCTCGCTATGAAGTAGAGGGATAAGAAGAATGTTTTCGTTCTCACCTCCCTTCATGCAGACACGACGGCCCAAATTACTACGGCGACTGGTGTTGTGGAGAAACCCCTCTGTGTCCACGTATATAACCAAAATATGGGAGGGGTGGACCTCAACGACCAGTTGTTGGCGTCGTACCTAGTTGCCCGTAAGGCCAGATGCTGGTACAAAAAAGTGTCTGTTTATTTATTTCAATTGGCTTTGCTGAACGCTCATGTGCTATACAGAGCTTCAGGATGGACTGGATCCTTCATTACATTCCAGGAAGAGATCGTCAGAGCCCTTCTGTATCCAGACGGTGCTCCACCTCACCATCCCCAACCAAATGCATGAGAGGCATTTTTCTTATGTCTTCCCGAGTACCCCTACCCAACGAGCCCCCGAAAGAAAATGTTGTGTCTGCAGAAAGCGCGGATTTAGGCGTGACACCCGGTATTATTGTCCCTCCTGTCCTTGCAATCCTGGTCTTTGCATTGGTGAATGTTTTGAGCACTACCATACACTAGTTGAGTTTTAGCGTAGGGTACAGCATTGCACAGACTAGGACACACTTTCACAGGGTCTCCCAAGATGCCATTACATTTTGAGAGACCCAAACCTGGAACCGTTACAGTTTTAAAAGTTACAGTTATAAAGAAAAATGTAAAAAAAAAAAAAAAAAAAGTAAAAAAAAAAAAAATACACAAAAAAAATATAAAATAAAAAAAACAAAAATAGTTGTCGTTTTATTGTTCTCTCTCTCTCTATTTTCTCTCTATCGTTCTGCTCTTTTTTACTGTATTCTATTCTGCAATGTTTTATTGTTGTCATGTTTTATCATGTTTGCTTTTCAGGTATGTAATTTTTTTATAGTTTACTGTGTTTTAACCATTTTTTTGTTTTCAGGCACGCCATTTAGCTGCAGCGCGGATTTATTTATCTTGACAGCAACAGCGTTTGCTCCCACGATACATAAAGCCGTGACTCCAGCGCTGTCGGAGGTGATTTCCCCACCACAGTTACATACTTCAGCATATATGCCGAAGCGTGGGGGCAGCAGTGGGTGGAGGAGCGATTTGCTCCTGCCTTTTGTGGGAGGATGCCCCCATGCTTCGGCATATATATATTTTAGGTAGGCACAGGTTGCGTTAAATGTTTTATTTTTTACTATGGTTTTTTTGTATTTGCTTTGCAGGTATGGTAAGTCTTATGCCCCGTACACACGGTCGGATTTTCCGATGGACAATGTCCGATCGGAGCGTGTTGTCGGAAATTCCGACCGTGTGTGGGCGCCATCGGACATTTTCCATCGGATTTTCCGACACACAAAGTTGGACAGCAGGAGATAAAATTATCCGACAACAAAATCCGATCGCGTCAATTCCGACCGTGTGTGGCCTGTTCCGACGCACAAAGTGCCACGCATGCTCAGAAGAAATTCCGACACGGGACAGCTCGTTCTGGTAAACTTAGCGTTCGCAATGGATACAGCACTTTTGTCACGCTGCAATGTAAAAAATGGTTTAATACAGCGTACTCTCTTCTTCTTTATAATGTGACAAGAATGAAGTAGTTTTGCTGCTCATATTCACACACACTTCTCACAAAGTTTTATTTGTCTTTTTTTAGTGGGATTCCCTCAATATATTGTTATTAGTTGTCACATCTGACAGTTTTATATATTTTTTTTTTTTTTTTTTGGTTTTTAATCCTTTTTTTTTCTTTAATGTTTGTATTTTTTGCAAGGCTGATCTTTGTTCAATGTTATTTTTATTTTTACTCCAGAATATTTTTGTGTGTGTTTTGTGTGTCAAGTTACCCCAACACCATTGATATCTTTTATTATTTAATCTCAAGGAGATTGTTTGTTGTTGGTGTCCCTTGTTCATTTCACATTGTATATTAGAAATGTACCTGAATCCTCACAAACAAACCATCATTTTTGAAGTAAAACACATAGGAGAGTATAATTCAAACAAAAATCCTTTATTAAGGGATCAGAACCAAACAAAGAGGAAGGCAACACTGGATCAACATGAGAAATTAGTGAAGCCTGGGACCCCCACGGCAGACAACAATTCTTCAACCTCAAAATTGGTGGCCTGAGGAGTCCATATGTGAGGGAGGGCAGTCTGGTCCGGGATTCACAGAGATCGGGATAGCAGCAGATGACATCAGTGTCCCCAGGCTGTGGTACCACAAGAGGCTGCATTTTTTGGCCGACCAGACTGGATCCAGGGTCCAATCACTCTCTAGTCTTCCTTTCACACTTCCTTCCGGGCTGTGGCTGTGCAGTTGGAGATGTGGCAGGAGGAGGAGTAGGACCTGGAGGAGGAGGAGGACTGGGGGGACCTGGAGGAGGACTGGGGGGACCTGGAGGAGAGGGAGGAGGAGGAGGAGGACCTGCAGGAGGAGGAGGAGGACCATCCCAAAGATGTGTGTCAGGTGTAATTTGGCCCCTCATACCTTTCTCCAGAGCCTCCGATATGAGGGCCCCACACATGGCTTGTTGGCCCTCCTCCATCCTCTGCATTTTATATGCAATGAATGCACCAATGTTCTCCTGCCTGGTGTGGGGTGCTCCCAGGACCTCTGTAGCCCTACAAAAAAATCTGATAGCCGCCTCCTCTAGGGTACTCCTCCTACTGCCACTTTCTGTTTTCACCGGGGTTGGAGGGACCTGCACATCAGGCAGCCGGCTCGGCCCGGCCACCTCCTGGCTGAGACTTCCCTGTGTATGAAAAAGGGACATGGTTTTAGTTTTTGCATCTTCAATCACAATCATAAATTAGTATTCCCAACTAACATCTAGTTAACATCATTGATTGGACAAGCAGAAATATTTAGAGGAATGCTATACCTGGCTCAATCTGGGCTCCTCCATGTGTTGCCTGGAAGGCCCAGGTTGGGCGTCAGAAGCCTCAGCCAGGGGGGAAGGAAGCGTGGAAGGAAGACTTGAGAGGGATGGCCTGGGTTCAGTCTGGCCTGCCAGAAAGTGCAGCCTGTCGTAGTACAACATCCTGGGGACATAGATGTCATCTGCTGCTCCGGATCTCTGTGAATCCAGGACTTTCCTGCGCTCCCTCAGATATGTGCTCCTCAGGCCACCAATGAAAATCTTTAAATAGATGATGTCTGCCGTGGGGATCACCTGCTTCACAATTTCCAACAATTGCTCCAGTGCTGCCTTCCTCTTTGCTTGGTTCTTGTAATGTGGGTGGGTAATCTCCCACAGACAGGGCAGCTCCCTTAACATATCAATGAATAGTGACATGAAGTCAGTATCTTCTTTCAGTACCATATCCATGTTCACTGCAAGACACAACACAAGACAAAGCCTAATGTCAGACCAAACTCTCCTAATCTTTTTACAATATAGGCCTCAATCTATAGAAGCAGTATAGGCCCAAGTTTGTCTCTTACCTTCGTTCTTACGATCGCCGCGTTCAATGCTCCTTCCTCCGCTCACAGATCAAACGTAATACGCACGTGTGTTACGCTTTATATACACTGCGCATGCGTGTAACTCCGCCCGCCCCTGACGTTCTTTCTAGTGTATTCCCCGCCCCTTTTCGTTCGGCGCAGTGGGTGAAGAGCATGATGGCGGACATACAGCAGGTGCGGGCTAATTGTAGCAACGAGGAGGAGGAGGAGGAGGAAAGGGCGGATCCAGGCACGTCCCGATCCAGAAGGAGACGTTTTAAGGCCACAAATATGTCATTTGGGGAGATGTTGGAGATGGTCGACATCATGAGGAAGTCCGACTATGACGAAAAACATGGGCCTTACCCCAACCCCAATATCCGAAAGGCCAAAATCATGGCGAAAGTGGTCAGGAGTCTAGAGCGGAATTTCTGGGTACGAAGGTCTAAAGATCAGCTCAGGAAGCGGTGGTCGGACCTGAAGTTGAGAGAGCCAGAGCAGTACCGAAAGATCCGGAGAGTGCTGCAAAAAAGTAAGTAGTTGTGCTGTGTTCCTATTCTTTCTGTCTTTATTACGTTCGTTCTGCTCCATATGCTTTGATTAGTTGTAACGTTTCCAAAGGTCAACTTTAATGTTCATGGGCACATTATTCGTTCGTATCAAACATTTTTCTTTCGGCCTCTAGAACACCATTGTTTAGGCCATATGCATTTTCACACACACGCATTTTTTGGGCCTACTTGGATGCCAAATATTTGTTTGTGTAGATGGGTTTGTTACTAGAATGAAATGCCAACTAGATTGTGTGTAAGGAGAGGACACTGAGCAGCTATTTTCACATCTGGACACTGGAGCACTAGTGTGGGACAAAAGAACACAATTTTTATTAGGGGGCCCACACAGGTGCTCCAGTGTATACTATAGGGGGGTCTCCATCTGTGAAGCTTGTACTAAACAGTTAAAGTATTGCAGCTTGACAAAGGGCAATAAAAAAAATACATCTTGGAACTCGGCTAAAATAGACAATTGTACCCCACTTCCAAGCAATGTTTCCTATTTCTATAGTTCTGCCATCAAATATCTGTGTGCTAAGTATACCATTTTTGTTTTACATAGGGGAGAAAAGACTCGGAGGACACCCCTCACCTGAGGAGACCACAGACCCCCCACCTATGGAAGAAGGTGAAATCCCCCCAACCCAAGAAGCTGAGCAGGAGGAAGAAGAAGATGTGGTGGAGATTGGCACCACAACAGGTGAGTGTCTGCGACCACAGACTCAGGTAAAAGAGATGGCTGGTGGCAGATTTTTGAGACCTTTTTTTTTGTTCTTTATCTCTTTTTAGGTGATCGTGATGTGAGGGATCCAGAACGCTTTACTTCTGAAAGTGCCCAGATCCTGATCGGGGAGATCATGGGATGTAATCTCGAATTGCACAACATACAGCAACAAATCAGTGATGTTATTAAAAAAAATAATAACATCATTGATGTTTTGGGGCGAATTTAAACCCCACAAAATCACCTGTTTTATTGTGGTCCAATCTTTTAAAATTTTTTACAATGTTTTGAAAAGCCAAATTTGGAGGATGCACACAGTGTGCCAACATGTGCTATCTGCCATCACGGGAGATCAATGGACGCGTTTTGGGGGGGCAACCCCTTCCTCAATTATAAAGTAGCGTTGAGGAAGGGCTTGCTCCCCCCAAACATGTCCCTTGATCCCCCCTGATGGCAGATAGCACATGTTGACATTTGTAAATTGGTGTGCATCTTCCAAATTTGGCTTTTCCAGGGGTGATTTCCCCCCATCTGAACGCTATATCAAACCCAGTTCCTAAATACTGATGTCTGATATAGCCTTCAGGTTTTACCATATGTGAACTTTGTAAGTTCAAGTTTTTAGGCTTTCTTGTTGGTTTTACACAGGCCTGTTTTATCTGAAATGGATATTTCGAATTTTCATAATGCTACTGCAAACATTGTTATACAACAAACATGTTGGTTTGTTTTAAAAACCTTTCGTAAATGCACATGTGATTGTGCTGCTATAAAAAAGTGGTTTAATCAAGAATGTGTGGATTATTGTCTCAACACTACAACACTTTTGGGGTGATGTAATTGCTCTTTTATGCAAAAATGGGGGTTATTTCCTAAGGGAAAAGACACTTTGCACTACAAGTGCAGGTTCAGTGCAGTTGCAAGTGCACTTGTAGTGAAATGTGTTTTTGCATTTAGTAATTACCAGCCAACACAGTTTTTTCTAAGGTTACCCAATCACGACATTTTCTGCACTCAACACATTTCTGTCAGGGTCAGCTAAAAGAAACACAAGCAGTAAATGTCCACAAAGAATTTTTTTGGGTTGGTTTTTATTTTAAAAACTTTTCACAGATTGTCTGGCATATTGATAGCCCCCCTACCCGCAAAGAACTCCAGGTAGCGTAACCGGACATCACGGGCACTCAGGGAGGGCAAGCCAGGACGGCCACTTTCAAGCGCCGTCAGTGTTGATGGATTTGGATTTCCGGCCTCAGGCCCAACTGAGCCAGCATAGTTTGCTGAATGTTTTCTTAAAAAATTATGGAGAACACAGCAGGCAAGTATTATATGGTTCAGTTTATACTCCGCCATATGGATGGGTGTCAGAAATAATCGGAACCGGCTGGCCAGGATTCCAAATGTGTTCTCCACCACTCTTCGGGCTCTGGCCAGCCGGTAATTAAAAGCCCTCTGTTCCGGGGTGAGGGTCCTGGCCGCATCAGGTGGTCCCCCAGCGCAAATGCTTCATCAGCAACGAACACAAATGGGAGACCTTCAACATTGTCCTCTGGAGGTGGCAAGTCCAAGCTGCCATTCTGGAGACGCCTGTAGAACTCCGTCTGGGCGATCACTCCACCATCGGACATCCGGCCATTCTTCCCCACGTCCACATACAAGAAGTCGTAATTAGCCGACACCACCGCCAACATCACTATACTATTAAACCCCTTGTAATTATAATAGTAAGACCCCGAGTTGGGTGGTGGGACGATGTGGACGTGTTTCCCATCAATTGCCCCTCAGCAGTTAGGAAAGTCCCACCGCTGGGCAAAGTGGGAGGCCACAGTCTGCCATTCCTGTGGCGTGGAAGGAAACTGTTGAGGAAAAAACAATAAACATTACTATTTTTGCTCAGAAACATGGCAAGCAGATTAGACACAAACATTATGGGTCAACCTCCAGATAGCATTTATTAAGGGGAATTTAACAACAACAAAGTATAAGGTACACCTATCATATCCCCCCCCCTCTCATGGGCCATTTCTAACATTATAGGGGGGGGATTCTTGGACAGGTAACCCTCTTCACTTCATTGAGAGATGAATGCCTAAATACAGGGTATTACTTGGAACAGCCCCTCCTTAGTTACACTATTGGCAGCCCACTAGACAGGTAAGAAGTGTCATAATACAAAGATATAAATAAACACTGTACACATTTGAGCACATTTGGACATTCTGCTATTACCTATCAAGATCATAATAGGATACAAGAACTTTAAACAGTACCATTGGAAAGTATACAGGCAGGCCCTTGCACTACATGCTTTGGGGAATTCATCCATAAATCTGACCAGTAAAGAGATGGGTATAGTGTGTATGGGTTTGGCAAAGTCAGCAGATAGATGATTGAGGATAGAGAATTGGGATCAGCTGACTTAGCAGTTGGGGGGAAGGAGGGTTACAAAAAATTTGGGGACACCACAAAAAAAGCCTCTGGCACTCTGCCTGAATTTAAATCAAAAATAACATTTCCTAACATTTTAGGGGGTGTTTGGGGTAAAGCACTACTATGGAGCTGATAAAATACATTGTTAAGTGACTACATGAGGTGAATATAGGGCAGGAGACACCATGCTGGAGAGGTTATTGAAGGTCAAATATGTATGAAGGACCTAAAATAATAATTACATAAAATTCCAGCATGCATGAGGACAAAGGGGACATTCACAGCATATTACAATCATGGTAATTAGGGAATGAGGAAAGAAATACAATATATTATCAAACATTAAATACAATAAAATGTGATATTAAAGGATAAAAATCTTACCTTCATATACTCCTTCTGCAGGACCTGGATGATGGCAGAACAGGTCTCTGGGATAATGATCTCCAGAGCCTGGGGGGAGATGCCTGTCGAGAACTTGAGGTCCTGCAGGCTTCTCCCTGTGGCCAAATACCGCAAGGTAGCGACCAACCTCTGCTCCGGAGTGATGGCATGCCTCATGCAGGTATCCTGCCTGCTGATATAGGGGGTCAGCGAAGCCAACAAACGGTGAAACACGGGGTCCGTCATCCGGAGAAAGTTCCTGAAATCATCAGGATTATTCTCACGGATCTCACGGAGCAAAGGCATATGAGAGAACTGGTCACGCTGAAGCAACCAATTCTTGGTCCATGAACTCCTCCCCACCCTGTTCATGGACTGGACTTGTGTCAAGGTCAGGACCCCAACACCAAGCCCCCGCACAGCACGAACTCTACGAGGAGTACGCATACGCAACATGGCTAGAAAACGGTCGGCTGCTCAGAACGAAGTAACAGAACGCACTGAAGAACAGCAAGGCCTGTGAAGAGCGACCTGAAAAACAGCAACGAGCGGACAAGATCGCACAGAAAACTCCAATACGAACTGACTGCACGCACTGAAGAGCAGATACAAACCCACAAGCACAAACTGAACGGCAGAAAACGATCTGAAAGCCACGAGTCTGAAAAAGCGCGAATCGTCTCTCACCAAACTTTTACTAACACGAGATTAGCAAAAGGAGCCCAAAGGGTGCTGCGCTTGGTTCTGAACTGGCCTTTTCTAGTCTCGTCGTACGTGCTTGACGTCACCGCGTTCTTGTCGATCGGAAATTCCGACAACTTTGTGCGACCGTGTGTAGGCAAAACAAGTTTGAGCCAACATCCGTCGGAAAAAATCCTAGGATTTTGTTGTCGGAATGTCCGAACAAAGTCCGACCGTGTGTACGGAGCATTACTGTTATACTGTAATGTTACTTTGTTTTTTGTTAACCATCATTTGCTTAGCAGGTACGCCATTCAGTTGCAGCGCGGATTTATTTATCTTGACAGCAACAGCGTTTGCTCCCACGATACATAAAGCCGTGACTCCAGCGATGTCGGAGGTGATTTCACCACCACAGTTACATACTTCAGCATATATGCCGAAGCATGGGGGCAGCAGTGGGTGGAGGAGCGATTTGCTCCTGCCTTTTGTGGGAGGATGCCCCCATGCTTCGGCATATATATATTTTAGGTAGGCACAGGTTGCGTTAAATGTTTTATTTTTTACTATGTTTTTTTTTGTATTTGCTTTGCAGGTATGGTAAGTCTTACTGTTATACTGTAATGTTACTTTGTTTTTTGTTAACCATCATTTGCTTAGCAGGTACGCAGTCCGGTTGCAGCGCGGATTTATTTATCTTGACAGCAACAGCGTTTGCTCCCACGATACATAAAGCCGTGACTCCAGCGCTGTCGGAGGTGATTTCACCACCACAGTTACATACTTCAGCATATATGCTGAAGCGTGGGGGCAGCAGTGGGTGGAGGAGCGATTTGCTCCTGCCTTTTGCGGGAGGATGCCCCCATGCTTCGGCATATATACAGTGGCTTGCGAAAGTATTCGGCCCCCTTGAACTTTTCAACCTTTTGCCACATTTCAGCCTTCAAACATAAAGATATAACATTTTAATTTTTTGTGAAGAATCACCAACAAGTGGGACACAATTGTGAAGTGGAACGAAATCTATTGGATATTTTAAACTTTTTTAGCAATTAAAAAACTGAAAAGTGGTGCGTGCAAAATTATTCGGCCCCTTTACTTTCAGTGCAGAAAACTCACTCCAGAAGTTCAGCGAGGATCTCTGAATGATCCAATGTTGTCCTAAATGACTGATGGTGATAAATAGAATCCCCCTGTGTGTAATCAAGTCTCTGTATAAATGCACCTGCTCTGTGATAGTCTCAGGGTTCTGTTGAAAGCGCAGAGAGCATCATGAAGACCAAGGAACACACCAGGCAGGTCCGTAATACTGTTGTGGAGAAGTTTAAAGCCGGATTTGGATACAGATTTCCCAAGCTTTAAACATCCCAAGGAGCACTGTGCAAGCGATCATTTTGAAATGGAAGGAGTATCAGACCACTGCAAATCTACCAAGACCTGGCTGTCCCTCTAAACTTTCAGCTCAGACAAGGAGAAGACTGATCAGAGATGCAGCCAAGAGGCCCATGATCACTCTGGATGAACTGCAGAGAACTACAGCTGAGGTGGGAGAGTCTGTCCATAGGACAACAATCAGTCGTACACTGCACAAATCTGGCCTTTATGGAAGAGTGGCAAGAAGAAAGCCATTTCTCAAAGATATCCATAAAAAGTCTCATCTAAAGTTTGCCACAAGCCACCTGGGAGACACACCAAACATGTGGAAGAAGGTGCTCTGGTCCGATGAAACCAAAATCAAACTTTTTGGCCACAATGCAAAACGATATGTTTGGCGTAAAAGCAACACAGCTCATCACACTCAACACACCATCCCCACTGTCAAACATGGTGGTGGCAGCATCATGGTTTGGGCCTGCTTTTCTTCAGCAGGGACAGGGAAGATGGTTAAAATTGAGGGGAAGAAGGATGCAGCCAAATACAGGACCATTCTGGATGAAAACCTGTTGGAGTCTGCAAAAGACCTGAAACTGGGACGGAGATTTATCTTCCAACAAGACAATGATCCCAAACATACAGCAAAATCTACAAAGGAATGGTTCACAAATAAACGTATCCAGGTGTTAGAATGGCCAAGTCAAAGTCCAGACCTGAATCCAATCGAGAATCTGTGGAAAGAGCTGAAAACTGCTATTCACAAACGCTCTCCATCCAACCTCACTGAGCTTGAGCTGTTTTGCAAGGGAGAATGGGCAAGAATTTCAGTCTCTCGATGTGCAAAACTGATAGAGACATACCCCAAGTGACTTGCAGCTGTAATCGCAGCAAAAGGTGGCTCTACAAAGTATTAACGCAAGGGGGCCGAATAATTTTGCACGCCCCACTTTTCATTTTTTTATTAGTTAAAAAAGTTTCAAAAATCCAAAAGATTTCGTTTCACTTCACAATTGTGTCCCACTTGTTGGTGATTCTTCACAAAAAATAAAAATTTTATATCTTTATGCTTGAAGCCTGAAATGTGGCAAAAGGTTGAAAAGTTTAAGGGGGCCGAATACTTTCGCAAGCCACTGTAAATGGTGCATGTATGCCCATCATTAGAAGTGGGTGGATGAAGGGAGGTATTCTAATGGTGGGCATACCCACCGATCAATATCTTTTTTTCGTTCAGCCCACAGGCTGCATGAAAAAAAAGTTTACAATATATGCCCAACAAGGACCAGCAGCGTACTGGTATGTTGCTGGATTTTGAGTGGTTATACCAGAATGATGCCTGCAGGTTTAGGTATCATCTTGGTATCATTCTTTTTCATTTAAAAGCAATCCTAGTGGCTAATTAGCCTCTAGACTGCTTTTACAAGCAGTGGGAGAGAATGCCCCCCCCTCCCCACCGTCTTCCATGTTTTTCTCTGGCTCTCCTGTCCCAACAGGGAACCTGAAAATGCAGACGGTGATTCAGCCAGCTGACCATAGAGCTGATCAGAGACCAGAATGGCTCCAAACATCTCTATGGCCTAAGAAACCGGAAGCTACGAGCATTTCATGACTTAGATTTCGCCGGATGTACACAGCGCCATTGGGAAATTGGGAATGCATTTTATCACACCGATCTTGGTGTGGTCAGATGCTTTGAGGGCAGAGGAGAGATCTAGGGTCTAATAGACCCCATTTTTTTTTAAAAAAGAGTACCTGTCACTACCTATTGCTATCATAGGGGATATTTACATTCCCTGAGATAACAATAAAAATGATTAAAAAGCATAAAAATGAAAGGAACAGTTTAAAAATAAGATAAAAAAAAAAAAAAAAGCACCCCTGCCCCCCCCCTGCTCTCGCGCAAAGGCGAACGCAAGCGTCAGTGCATGCGTGCATGTGAGGTATCACCGCAAAGGTCAGATCGAGGGCAGTAATTTTAGCAGTAGACCTCCTCTGTAAATCTAAAGTGGTAACCTGTAAAGGCTTTTAAAGGCTTTTAAAAATGTATTTAGTTTGTCGCCACTGCACGTTTGTGCGCAATTTTAAAGCATGTCATGTTTGGTATCCATGTACTCGGCCTAAGATCATCTTTTTTATTTTATCAAACATTTGGGCAATATAGTGCGTTTTGGTGCATTAAAATTTAAAAAAGTGTGTTTTTTCCCCAAAAAATGCTGTGTGAAAAAAAAAATGAAACACCCACCATTTTAATCTGTAGGGCATTTGCTTTAAAAAAAATATATAATGTTTGGGAGTTCAAAGTAATTTTCTTGCAAAAAAAAAATAATTTTTTCATGTAAACAAAAAGTGTCAGAAAGGGCTTTGTCTTCAAGTGGTTAGAAGAGTGGGTGATGTGTGACATAAGTTTCTAAATGTTGTGCATAAAATGCCAGGACAGTTCAAACCCCCCCAAATGACCGCATTTTGGAAATTAGACACCCCAAGCTATTTGCTGAGGGGCATGTCGAGTACATGGAATATTTTATATTGTGACACAAGTTGCGGGAAAAAGACAATTTTTTTTTTTATGAACAAAGTTGTCACTAAATGATATATTGCTCAAACATGCCATGGGAATATGTGAAATTACACCCCAAAATAAATTCTGTTGCTTCTCCTGAGTACGGGGATACCACATGTGTGAGACTTTTTGGGAGCCTAGCCGCGTACGGGACCCCGAAAACCAAGCCCCGCCTTCAGGCTTTCTAAGGGCGTAAATTTTTGATTTCACTCTTCACTGCCTATCACAGTTTCAGAGGCCATGGAATGCCCAGATGGCACAACCCCCCCCCCCCCCAAATGACCCCATTTTGGAAAATAAACACCCCAAGCTATTTGCTGAGAGGTATAGTGAGTATTTTGCAGACCTCACTTTTTGTCACAAACTTTTGAAAATTGAAAAAAGAAAAAAAAAATTTTCTTGTCTTTCTTCATTTTCAAAAACAAATGAGAGCTGCAAATACTCACCATGCCTCTCAGCAAATAGCTTGGGGTGTCTACTTTCCAAAATGGGGTCATTTTGGGGGGTTTTGTGCTATCTTGGCATTTTATGGCCTTCAAAACTGTGATAGGTTGTGAGGAGTGAAATCAAAAATTTACGCCCTTAGAAATCCTGAAGGCAGTGATTGGATTTCGGGGCCCCGTATGAAGCTAGGCTCCCAAAAAGTCCCACACATGTGGTATCCCCGTTCTCAGGAGAAGCAGCAGAATATATTTTGGGGTGTAATTCCACATATGCCCATGGCATGTTTGAGCAATATATCATTTAGTGACAACTTTGTGCAAAAAAAATAATTTAAAAATTGTCACTTTCCCGCAACTTGTGTCAAAATATAAAATATTCCATGGACTCAACATGCCTCTCAGCAAATAGCTTGGGGTGTATACTTTCCAAAATGGGGTCATTTGGGGGAGTTTTGTGCCATCTGGGCATTTTATGGCCTTCAAAGCTGTGATAGGTAGTGAGGATTGAAATCAAAAATTTATGCCCTTAGAAATTGTGAAGGCAGTGATTGGTTTTCGGGGCCCCATACGCGGCTAGGCCCCAAAAAAGTCCCACACATGTGGTATCCCCATACTCAGAAGAAGCAGCTAAATGTATTTTGGGGTGCAATTCCACATATGCCCATGGCCTGTGTGAGAAATATATCATTTAGTGACAACTTTGTGCAAAAAAAAAAATTGTCACTTTCCCGCAACTTGTGTCAAAAAATAAAATATTCCATGGACTCAACATGCCTCTCAGCAAATAGCTTGGGGTGTCTACTTTCCAAAATGGGGTCATTTGGGGGGGGTTTGTGCCATCTTGGCATTTTATGGCCTTCAAAACTGTGATAGGTAGTGAGGAGTGAAATCAAAATTTTATGCCCTTAGAAATCCTGAAGGCGGTGCTTGGTTTTCGGGCCTTTACGCGGCTAGGCTCCCAAAAAGTCCTAAACATGTGGTATCCCCGTACTCAGGAGAAGCAGCAGAATGTATTTTGGGGTGTAATTCCACATATGCCCATGGCATGTTTGAGCAATATATCATTTAGTGACAACTTTGTGCAAACAAAAAAAAAAGTGTTACTTTCCCGCAACTTGTGTCAAAATATAAAATATTCCATGGACTCAACATGCCTCTCAGCAAATAGCTTGGGGTGTCTACTTTCCCAAATGGGGTCATTTGGGGGGGTTTTGTGCAATCTTGGCATTTTATAGCCTTCAAAACTGTGATAGGTAGTGAGAGGTGAAATCAAAAATTTACGCCCTTAGAAATTATGAAGGCGGTGCTTGGTTTTCGGGGCCCCGTACGCGGCTAAGCTCCCAAAAAGTCCCACACATGTGGTATCCCCATACTCAGTAGAAGCAGCTAAATGTATTTTGGGGTGCAATTCCACATAGGCCCATGGCCTGTGTGAGCAATATATCATTTAGTGACAACTTTTTGTAAATATTTTTTTTTTTTGTCATTATTCAATCACTTGGGACAAAAAAAAAATATTCAATGGGTTCAACATGCCTCTCAGCAATTTCCTTGGGGTGTCTACTTTCCAAAATGGGGTCATTTGGGGGGGGTTTGTACTGCCCTGAAATTTTAGCACCTCAAGAAATGACATAGGCAGTCATAAACTAAAAGCTGTGTAAATTCCAGAAAATGTACCTTAGTTTAAATATACACTTATTGACATTTTTTTTACCAA
Source organism: Lithobates septentrionalis (assembly GCA_037952835.1). NCBI lineage: Eukaryota > Metazoa > Chordata > Amphibia > Anura > Ranidae > Lithobates > Lithobates septentrionalis. Next base: position 794,229 of record JBBDGP010001952.1, read on the forward strand.
AGACATGTGGCCGAATACATTTTGGCCTAAATGTATGACTAAAATTTAGTTTATTGGATTTTTTTTATAACAAACAGTAGAAAATATAATTTTTTTCAAAATTTTCGGTCTTTTTCCGTTTATAGCGCAAAAAATAAAAACGGCAGAGGTGATCAAATACCATCAAAAGAAAGCTCTATTACAACCACTACCGGGAGAAGGGAGGGAGGATGCGGACGTGACGTGTGACGCCCGTACAGGGGGAGGTGCCTGACGGCGGCGCCGATGTGAGGGCGGAAGACGAGTCGCTCCAAACGGGAATGAGACGCTGAACGGGGCGAGAGCCTGCAGCGTACCCAGGAGGCTTTCTGGCTGGGATATATGACCTCCCGTGGGGTTTCCTTTCCTCCCGTGCCCCGCAGCCACAACAGCAGCACAATATAGAGGCGGATTTACCGCTCAGCATCCCTTCCCGGTAATGGTGGATCATCCATAGGGCCGGATGCACAGGTGTACAAGGAGCCAGAAAGGGAGAGGATTCAGTGGGTCCAACAGCTTTGGAGCCGGTATTGTCTTAGAGAGAGCAGTCACCATGTAATTGCTTGATGTCCTGCTGCCTGCCCTGTTCCACCTTCCACCTCCTTCCCCCTCCACCTGTACCAAGATCCTCGGTTCATGCACATCACAGAGTTTGCAGAGTTACAGAAACGGAGCAGCGCTGTTGGTGAGTGACATGAATCAGAAGGCAAAAGGTATGAAAACTTTCTTGTCCATAGTTAAATGCTAAATGCTGACGAACTATAAGGCTAAGTGTGCAAAAGGATATTCCTGCGCTATCAGATATGGAATTGGCTAAAAATGGAACAGCTGCATGCACCTATTAGGTATCACTTGGCCTAAATGAATGTTATATAAATAGATGGTGCCGCGCTAATCCTTTTATGTGAGCTTCTAATTGTTAAATAAATAAAGAAACCGGCCTGGAGGGCCACTGATATATATAAACAGGTGATGTAACCCACTGTGCAGACTAAGATAAATGGAAATAAATAGAAATAAATATGTGGGTGTAAACAATAAATAGCCTAAGTGCTTAAATAGAATATCACTCGTGACTGACCATAAGTATGACTGTTCAAATAATGTGAGAAAAGACGGTAAAAATGAGTAGCATAAACTACATTACATAATTATCAATCACTAATCAGCAAAGTGCATGGTGCCAACACTGTGCAACCTAGATATCTGAATCATATAGTAACTATATAATGTGAAACAACAAGTTTTCCATAAAGTGCAAGCGTGCAAACAAACGTAAAATATATGTGTAAATAATGACTACAAACTGAATAGTAATAAATTAAATATCCCAACAAGTTGAATGAAAACGAGGGGAAATCACACAGGAAAAACGTCCATATTCTTAAATAATCTTGTGACATATGGTGCTGGCATGCGCATGTAGCAGTTAAAGTGCCTGGTGACTCAAAGTTTCATGCAGCTTCGTGTGTGAACACTCCAGTGAGCAGTGGCCCCTTACCTCACAGAAATGGGGCAACAGCATGCTTCGTGTGTGAACACTCCAGTGAGCAGTGGCCCCTTACCTCACAGAAATGGGGCAACAGCATATGACCAAACTGGTTCTTTAACTTTTTCCACCTAGCGGCTCCTACGTATTCCTCACCGTCCTGGGGTGGGGTTCCCTCAGATATGGTCCAGGGGGGTGTTTAAAAACAGGAATAAAAGGAACCTATAAATATCTCCGGTTCACGCTCCCGACAGCTGCTGTTTTATAACTTGCAGGAAAATGCAGAATTTTGTTTTCTTAAAACATTCACTGTTATTGCTTTCAGAATGACTGGAAAGTTGGCAAATTATCCATGTAATGTCAACATACCGGAGATACCGAGACTGGAGCAGAAGTCTGTGCGCGCCCCCGCCCTATGTACAGGGTCCACAGAGCGCGCAGCCGGCAACTCAGAAGGCGCGCCCCCGTCCTCCGCCTCACACTTGTTGGTATCACTGCTTCCTACTCCGGTATTCCCCCTCCTACTCCGGTATTCCTCCTCCTCACACTGCTATCCCGTCCGCTCTATCGCAACGCACTACCTCTGCTCATTACCCAAACAGTTTTAAGAAAACAAAATTCTGCATTTTCCTGCAAGTTATAAAACAGCAGCTGTCGGGAGCGTGAACCGGAGATATTTATAGGTTCCTTTTATTCCTGTTTTTAAACACCCCCCTGGACCATATCTGAGGGAACCCCACCCCAGGACGGTGAGGAATACGTAGGAGCCGCTAGGTGGAAAAAGTTAAAGAACCAGTTTAGTCATATGCTGTTGCCCCATTTCTGTGAGGTAAGGGGCCACTGCTCACTGGAGTGTTCACACACGAAGCTGCATGAAACTTTGAGTCACCAGGCACTTTAACTGCTACATGCGCATGCCAGCACCATATGTCACAAGATTATTTAAGAATATGGACGTTTTTCCTGTGTGATTTCCCCTCGTTTTCATTCAACTTGTTGGGGTATTTAATTTATTACTATTCAGTTTGGAGTCATTATTTACACATATATTTTACGTTTGTTTGCACGCTTGCACTTTATGGAAAACTTGTTGTTTCACATTATATAGTTACTATATGATTCAGATATCTAGGTTGCACAGTGTTGGCACCATGCACTTTGCTGATTAGTGATTGATAATTATGTAATGTAGTTTATGCTACTCATTTTTACCGTCTTTTCTCACATTATTTGAACAGTCATACTTATGGTCAGTCACGAGTGATATTCTATTTAAGCACTTAGGCTATTTATTGTTTACACCCACATATTTATTTCTATTTATTTCCATTTATCTTAGTCTGCACAGTGGGTTACATCACCTGTTTATATATATCAGTGGCCCTCCAGGCCGGTTTCTTTATTTATTTAACAATTAGAAGCTCACATAAAAGGATTAGCGCGGCACCATCTATTTATATACAGGTGAAAGCCAGTAAATTAGAATATTTTGAAAAACTTGATTTATTTCAGTAATTGCATTCAAAAGGTGTAACTTGTACATTATATTTATTCATTGCACACAGACTGATGCATTCAAATGTTTATTTCATTTAATTTTGATGATTTGAAGTGGCAACAAATGAAAATCCAAAATTCCGTGTGTCACAAAATTAGAATATTGTGTAAGGGTTAAATTTTGAAGACACCTGGTGCCACAAACTAATCAGCTGATTAACTCAAAACACCTGCAAAGGGCTTTAAATGGTCTCTCAGTCCAGTTCTGAAGCCTACACAAACATGGGGAAGACTTCAGATTTGACAGCTGTCCAAAAGGCGACCATCGACACATTGCACAAGGAGGGAAAGACACAAAAGGTTATTGCTGAAGAGGCTGGCTGTTCTCAGAGCTCTGTGTCCAAACACATTAATAGAGAGGCAAAGGGAAGGAAAAACTGTGGTCAGAAAAAGTGTACAAGCGATAGGGATCACCGCGCCCTAGTCAAGATTGTGAAAAAAAACCCCTTCAAAAATGTGGGGGAGATTCACAAGGAGTGGACAGCTGCTGGAGTCAGTGCTTCAAGATCCACCACCAAGAGACGCTTGAAAGACATGGGTTTCAACTGCCGCATACCTCGTGTCAAGCCACTGTTGACCAAGAAACAGCGCGAAAAGCGTCTCACCTGGGCTAAGGAAAAAAAGAGCTGGACTGCTGCTGAGTGGTCCAAAGTCATGTTTTCTGACGAAAGCAAATTTTGCATTTCCTTTGGAAATCGAGGTCCCAGAGTCTGGAGGAAGACAGGAGAGGCACAGGATCCACGTTGCCTGAAGTCTAGTGTAAAGTTTCCACCATCAGTGATGGTTTGGGGTGCCATGTCATCTGCTGGTGTCGGTCCACTCTGTTTCCTGAGATCCAGGGTCAACGCAGCCATCTACCAGCAAGTTTTAGAGCACTTCATGCTTCCTGCTGCTGACCTGCTCTATGGAGATGGAGATTTCAGGTTCCAACAGGACTTGGCGCCTGCACACAGCGCAAAATCTACCCGTGCCTGGTTTACGGACCATGGTATTTCTGTTCTAAATTGGCCAGCCAACTCCCCTGACCTTAGCCCCATAGAAAATCTGTGGGGTATTGTGAAAAGGAAGATGCAGAATGCCAGACCCAACAACGCAGAAGAGTTGAAGGCCACTATCAGAGCAACCTGGGCTCTCATAACACCTGAGCAGTGCCAGAAACTCATCGACTCCATGCCACGCCGCATTAATGCAGTAATTGAGGCAAAAGGAGCTCCAACCAAGTATTGAGTATTGTACATGCTCATATTTTTCATTTTCATACTTTTCAGTTGGCCAACATTTCTAAAAAATCCCTTTTTTGTATTAGCCTTAAGTAATATTCTAATTTTGTGACACACGGAATTTTGGATTTTCATTTGTTGCCACTTCAAATCATCAAAATTAAATGAAATAAACATTTGAATGCATCAGTCTGTGTGCAATGAATAAATATAATGTACAAGTTACACCTTTTGAATGCAATTACTGAAATAAATCAAGTTTTTCAAAATATTCTAATTTACTGGCTTTCACCTGTATAAGGCTAAGTGCTTATTATCCTTACCAAGTTCTGGAGAGCTGAGGCATATGATCTTTTAAGATCTGGACTGCTGGGAGATCCGTTTTTATTGAATAACTGATAACTGAATAACTGATTATTGAATACTGAATTACTGAACAACTGAACAACTGTTGATTAAGTGTATTTGTCGATCAATGCTTGGAGTCTGGTTTTCTTATATACCTCTTCTCCATGTGGGCAGCCCTGAGGTAATTTACGAAAGTCCCTGCGTTTATAAGGGGTATGAGTTAAAGGAGAGCAAAAGGAAAGGAGGAGAATAGAGGGGGAAGGCAAGGACTTTTTTTGCTACTAGCCATTACAGCTGTGGAGACGCACTGGCGGGAGGGTGCGGGTATACTGCGAGGTAACGGGATTGGAGAGGGCAAGAGGAGGCCGGGGAATCTCAAAAGTATACAGAAAAAATTAAGCTGAGGGTTTCCCCCTCGGTTGTATGGGAAGCGCACAAGGCGTACATTAGAGGGGTCTTTATTTCCATAGGAGCCGGGATAAAGAAAAAGAGAAAGGTAGAAAGGGAGAGGATGATAGAGGAAATTCATTTATTGGAACAGACCCATAAGAAGTCTAAGGGGTCGAACCAGGAAGTCTTCCGACAACTAGCAGCCAACAGGGAAGAGTTGAGGGACGTCTTGGAACAGGAATCCAAGCGAGCTCTCAATAGGATAACAAAGGATAATTTTCTATGGGCAAATAAGACTAGCAAGCATCTGGCTAATTTAGTGAGAAAAAAAAGAGACAGAAATTTCATTGAAAAAGTACAAAACAACAAAGGGGAATTAATATCGACTAGTAAAGGCATAGCGAATGAGTTCAAAAAGTTTTTTGAGACACTATATTCCATTGGACAAGATAGAGGTGGCAACCCAATACATAGGGGCAGGGTCGAGGAATTTTTGAAGGGGGCAGGAGTTGCGGAGCTCACTGAAGAAGAGAGAACAATCCTTGATAGACCGATAGGTGAAGATGAAATCTTGGCAGCACTGAAAACTTCCCCAAAGGGCAAGAGTCCAGGGCCTGATGGCTTTACCACTTTGTACTTTGAAAAATTGAAACATATTCTGGTCCCTAGACTCTGCCATTTCTGAAACAAATTGGATGCCAATTGTGAAATGGGGAGAGAGGCCCTTTCAGCCTCGATTACCCTGCTATTAAAAGAAGGGAAAAATGCCCAGCTCTGCTCTAGTTATAGACCCATTTCGCTGCTAAATGCAGACGTAAAACTTTATGCGAAAGTGTTGGCTAGCAGATTGAAGGATAAAATGTCAACTCTTGTGCATGCCGATCAGGCCGGTTTTGTGCCTGGGTGACAGAGTAGGGATAATGGGGTACGAGCAGCGCTCCTGTTGGAAGCTAGTAAACGAGATGGACCCCCAGTTCTATTCCTGTCAGTGGACGCGGAAAAAGCGCTTGACAGGGTAGACTGGGGGTTCATGATGAAAACGTTGGAAGTAATAGGGGTGGGCCCGAGGTATATTTCATGGGTCAAGGCCCTATATAACAATCCTACGGCTTCGGTCAGGGTGAATGGGGTCCTCTCAAAACCCTTTAGCATGACAAATGGGACTAGGCAGGGGTGTCCGCTGTCCCCCTTGTTGTTTGTCCTTTCCTTGGAGCCTCTTCTAGCCACTATTCGTAATAACCCAGATTGTAGTGGGGTGAAGATAGGATCAGAGGAACACAAATTGGCAGCTTTTGCCGACGATGTAATTTTTTTTATCACAAATCCCAGAATCACCCTCCCGAATGTGCTACAGACCCTAAGAAGATATGGGGAAAATTCTAATTTCAAAATAAATTTAAAGAAGTCGGAGATCCTGAACATTAGCGTGGGTAAACAAGAGGAAGCTCATCTTGCTCAGGTGTTCCCTTTTCCTTGGAAAAAGGAAATTAAGTACTTAGGGATAAAACTATCCAATACTTTCAAAAAACTACCTAAAGAACTACATTCCACTTCTGGACGAGATTAGGAAGGAAGCTAGAAGATTGGCAGCGAGGCCTCTTTCATGGTTTGGACGCGTGAACGCGGCTAAAATGATATTGGCCCCAAAAATATTGTTTAAATTTCAGATGTTGCCAATCCCTCTTCCTCAGTACTATCTTAGAGCGTTAAGAATTTTGATTTCAAGATTTGTCTGGGGTGGCAAAAAACCACGCATTTCATATGCAGTTTTGAGCAGGGGGAAAAAAAAGGGGGAGTAGCCCTACCCCACTTTAATAAATATTACTTAGCAGTTATATTATCACGTGTGATTGAGTGGTCAAAAAAGGACTCAGAAAAAAGATGGGTTAACATAGAACACTATTTGAGTAACACAGATTTAGTACGGAGTATCTGGAACCCTCCAAAGTATAGAGCACTGGGCACAAGCTTAGCAGAATTGACACGGAACACGCTCAAACATTGGGATTTGCTACACGTTCAGAATAAATGGACACAAAATTCACCTTTAATTTATATGAAAGATAATTTATTTTTTGAGCCAGGGATGAGGGAGGTGGGAGGGAATTGGTTGAAAGAGGAAGGTACTCAATTAAAAAACTTCTTGAATAAGGGGAAACCGCACGTTTGCAGAGTTAAGGGCAGAACCAGGATGGTGGGTGATAGATGTGTGGAGGTATCTCCAGCTTTCGCATTTCGTTGAAAAATTACCGAAACCACTCAGAAGCGAGGAGGACTATAGACCATTCGAGCGGCTCTGTGTGAGGGAGCATGCGGGTGGAATTATAGCACAAATTTATAGGATCCTGGGCGGGGTGTCGGAGCTGGCGGCACCTCCTTACATCCAAAAGTGGGAGCGGGAATTAGGGTCACAATGTAGTCGTTGGATAAAATATTGAATTTGGTACACCTTGCTGCACGTGACACGAGGAGAATTGAAACTCATTACAAGTGTCTGGCAAGATGGTATGCCACCCCAGACAAGTTAAACAAAATCGATAGTACTAAATCCGAGTCATGCTGGAGGGGGTGTATTAGTGTGGGAACAATGGCCCACATATGGTGGGAGTGTCCCCAAATAAAAATCTTTTGGGAAAAAATCATAAAATTTGGTTAAGGAAATTACAGGGGAAGCCATCGCAGAAGATCCGTGGGTGTGTTTGTTCCACGGTACGGCAAAGTCGTTGAAGGGTTACCGATCCTCAATGGTTCCTATACTGCTGGATGCAGCCAAAAAGCAGATAGCAATGAAATGGCGGGACCCGGCTAGCCCAAATATCCGCGACTGGCTCTTCTGTATTAATGAGGTGTACAATGTGGAAAGTATAGACAGTGAAGGAGGGGTACCGGAGGAGGGAGAGGTTCGGGTGGGCAAATGGGTAGGATGGCAAAATTATAAAAAGACCTGGAGCTACTTGGAGGAGGTTACAAACATAGCATAAAGGATGGACGAACTAGATAACAATGTGGGGATCAGAGGTGTAAGATGTCCCCTTTACAACCTTCTGCAGGATCAGGGTGGGAGGGCGGGGGGGTTGGGGGGAGGAGGGGCGGGTTGAATGATAGTAATATGCTTTATTTGGTCTATGAACTATGTAGTTTGTGTTTTTTTTGTATTGTTTTGGATTTGTATGGATAAAATATTAAATAAAGTATTTAAAAAAAAAAAAAAAGCTCTAGTTGTGGGAAGAAAAGGACGCAAATTTAGTTTGGGTACAGCATTGCATGACCGCGCAATTAGCAGTTAAAGCGACGCAGTGCCAAATTGGAAAAAGTCCTCTGGTCCTTAGGCAGCATTATGGTCCGGGGCCGAAGTGGTTAAGCATCATTAAAATCACTGCTCCCGAAAAAACTGCCGTTTTTAAAAGTTTTTTTTGCATTGATACATGTCCCCTGGGGCAGGACCCGGGTCCCCAAACCCTTTTTAGGACAATACCATGCAAATTAGCCTTTAAAATGAGCACTTTTGATTTCGAACGTTCGAGTCCCATAGACGTCAATGGGGTTCTAACGTTCGTGCGAATTTTCAGTCCGTTCGCAGGTTCTGGTGCAAACCGAACCAGGGGGTGTTCGGCTCATCCCTAATCCCCAACTCTAATTCATAAAAACTATGGAGACTTCAGAAGAAAGAACTCTTCCTCCCAGCAGATGAGGTTTTGCCCTCTGCCTCCCATGTTGATTTGGTTTACAGTCCAGACAAAATGTAAACTAAATTATGGAGCATGAGAATGGCATTTTGTATATCGCAGATTGCCTGTTTGACCTCCTGCCGACCACTCACAGTAAATATACTGTGAGCAAGCAGCAGGTGCAGGCTCCGCAACATACATGTACATTGCCTGCTTGCTTCTTGGTTTGTGGCGCTCATGCCTGCACCCCCTTCCAGCGCCCCTTGTCAGCCTGTGCTGTAACTGGAAACAGCACAAGTTTGGTAGCAGATTTCAGCCAATGATTTCAGTTGAAATCTTCTTATCGGTTGTGTCCAATCACACACAGTTCTGTGTTTACAAACACACATAACTCTGTGTAGAGTGAAATGAACAGCGATCTGGCTATTTCTTCTCCTTGAAAAGCAGGGAGAAAAAACAGCTAGACCAGTAAGTAAAAGCAGCACACATTATACTTGATAGGCACAGAGTTAACCCCTTGTATCCTTCTATCCCTATATGTTAACCTCTTCCCAACCTGTGTCATTAGTATAGTGTACAGTATTTTCACTGATCACATTATTAGTGTCACTAGCGATGTCAGTCTCAGTTAGTGACCCTTCCCGCCAGTTTCTGTCAGCGCCAAATTGACTGCCACCCTATCGCAGTCACACTACAAGTCGCTAATCACTGTTATTACAGTATAGCATCTATAATTGCATAAATTATAGTATATATATGACATCGTTTGTAGACATTATAACTTTCACATAAACCAATTAATTATTGAGATTTTTTTTTAACAAAGACATGTAGCAGAATACATTTTGGCCTAAATTTATGAAGAAATTGTAATTTTTGATTTTTTTTTATTGGATATGTTTTATAGAGTAGCAAATATTTTTGTTTTTGTTTTCAAAATGTTTGATATTTTTTCATTTACATTATATAATACAAATTAAAAAACGCAGTAGTGATAAAATACCACCAAAAGAAAGCTCTGTTTGTGTGAAAAAAAAATGTTTCAAAAAATAAATGTTTTAAATAAATGTTTTAAATGCGTACAGTGTTGCATGACTGGGAAATTGCCAGTTAAAGCAGCACAGTGCTGAATAGCAAAAAATGCCCTGGTCATGAAGGGGGTAAAACCTTCTAGATGCCAAGTGGTTAAACAAGGCAGATTGCTGAATTTTCTTGGTGTGCTTCCATGAGAACGATACTACAAAAACAGTAACGTTTATTTTTGTTTCCCTCATCGTTTATATCTAGTTGCAAATTGTGTAATTCCCCTTGTCTTTTTTTTTGCCTTCTTGTAAGCTTCATCTTTGTACATATGTTTAAGCACTACCCATCTTCAAGTTTTTAAATTACAAAAACTACTAATAGGTGGCTTTTGTGTACTGAGCTAGGACTCAAATCTCTAAAGAGGTTATTGCATTGTGTTACCAGTTTCTGTATGCTTGGTATAAACTCCTTGTTAATCTGTATGCAATTGCGTGTTTTCAGATTGAATGCAGCATTCATTTGTGCAAGTTGTAGCAGATTTGCTAGACAGGGGTCATGGTGTGTGTGTTTTTGGTTGTCTAGCAGACCAGTCTACTGACAATCTGATGGGTTGTGACAAGCTATCCTAATCTTGAATCTGGTGTGTGGGTTTGCATGTGGGACAGTCGGACTGGTGAAGTGTGCGGTATTCCAGTTCACAGGATAACTTGGGGAATCTCTGAAACTTGTGTACATTGCCTGGCTGCTTCACAGCCCTTAGAATGTACCAGATTGTATGCAAGATTTGCATCCACCAGTGTGTGGCCAGACAGTTAGATTTGGGTGGAATCTCCCTCGGCCAGAGGTATTGTGGGCTCTAAAAATTGTATAATAGCTGGTTTTACCTGCTCAAAATAAGCTCTCCTCTCATTTCTTCTCCACCAAACAAGGTCCTCACCCCAGTTAGCTAGTTTCTGAAGGCCCACGTTCTTGATGTCAGCTGACAGGCAGGGGATATTAGAGTTTGTGTGCTGTTACATGACTTTTTCCTCTGTCTAGACTGAGGAACATGGGATTCTCGTGAGAGTGGCAATGTGCCAGCAGGCTCATTGGTTTCTGAGCGTGAGCGGCAGCTGGCAGGCTATGATAATTTCTTGCGTTGACTGGCCTTTCTCATCTCTGTACCCCCATTTGTGGCAGTTACCTCTAAGTTTGTCTATTTTTTATGTTTTAATTGTTTTGGAAGGTAAAAGAACACAAGTACAAAGCTTGAATAATTTGTCAAAGGCACATTGGAAAAAGGAATAAACGTGGTCTATGTGTTTGAGAAGACCCATAAAGAGACATCTACATAAGCTGTAAAGAAGCCATTCACTAATTAGTTCAAGAAAGTTATGCGTGATTTGCAAATCCATTAAAGTGAAAATAAACTCTAAATGTATTTGTTGGCATTCATATAAGGAAGGGAAACACTGCAGTAAACAATGTTATTGCTAACATATGGTGGGAGGTAGCCTCTCCCAGTGCACAACTGCCTGACTCCACTACAGAGATTCTTCTATACCAGTGGTCTCCAGACTGTGGCCCGAGGCCCGGATGTGGCCCTTTGCTTGCCTTTATCTGGCCCTTGGGGCAATATTCCACCAACTGACACCAATGATGGGGCACCATTCCCCCTACTGCTACTGACACCATCAATGGAGTACTATTCTCCTCATTGATATCAAGAATGGGTCACTATTTCTCTCATTAAAACCAATGATGGGGCACTGATGCCGGGGGATTTTCTTCTCTCACTGGGCACAGTCCGGCCCCCCTAAAGCCTGAAGGACAGTAAACTGGCCCTTTGCTTAGAAAGTTTGGAGACCCCTGATGTACACTATAAAAATCATGGGATATTCCCTCAGGGTTGAAATCTCTGCTGTTTCATCAATCCAACAAATTATTCCCCATGTATGTGCTTATGCAGAAGATTTGGAATAGGGCAAAACAACTACAGCAGGTCATCAACTTCACTTCTTACAGCCCCATTTGGTACAATAATGCCTATATAGAACTTGCCAAATTGCAATATGGCGCTAAATGTATATCCTATTGTGCTACCCATTTAGAACAATTTTTTGCCAACAGTAGGATGTTATCCTTTCAGGAATGAAGTGTGAATTTCCGCCACATATGCACTTCCTATATACATAACTTTACTATGCGGTAAGAGCCATGAGTGTTTCTTGTTAATGGTGCTTTCCCTCACCCCCATCTTGAATTTTGTGCACCACTGAATCGACAAAGGGTTTCACATCTCGGTGCTAAGCCATGTTATTGACATCCTTTTTGAAAGATTATCCCTCTAATGCATCAAGGCAGTGGAAGAAATATGTAGGCTTGTTTATTAAAGACCAGTGGGAAGAGGCATTGCAGAGAATACAGCTCAGCTCCCTTAATGTTTCTCAGCGACTCTCCCAATTGTATATTTTGTTGAGAGTTCACTACACCCCAGTAAAACTTTTTAAGATGGGAGTGCTTGCTGACTCTCTTTGCAGTAGATACTGCAGGGACCATGGCAATTTGATACATTTGCTATGTCGCTTTAGGAGTATCTCACCAAAATAGTTACATAGTTAGCCTAGTTGAAAAAAAGGCACAAGTCCATCTAGCTCATCCAATAAAAGGAAAAAAAATACAATCATATATACACAATTCTATACACACAGTTGATCCAGAGCAAGGCAAAAAGAATCCAGTAAAGCACGATTCAATTTGCTCTAGCGGGGAAAAAATCCTCACTGATCCCCCAAGAGGCAATCAGATATTCCCTGGATCAACTTTACCTATAAATATTAGTTTTCAGTTATATTATGGATATTTTGTTGAACGGGATGACCAAAATCTGACTTGTATCTTAGTGCACACTTCTGGGAAAATCAGTAAGCCAATCACACAAGCAGGAAATGACATTTCTGGGGGGCGTTTCGTACACCATCTGCAGGTTGCAATATTGCACTGCATTTTACAGAAAATTACAGCACTGCAGATTCAAAAAGAAAGGGTATTTTTAATAACTTTCAATTACAATATGACTTGTGTAGCAATTATAGATGTTATATTAATTTTTTTATTTACTTTTTTTCCCACAAAAGTGGAGTTACTTATTTTGTTCTCATCATGTATAAATCTAAAACGCAACTAAAGAGTGATAATAACTGTATCTGGTCCCCATAAATAGAAATCTCAATAATGAAATCTGTCTGATAAGCTGTAATATTAATCATACCATTCCAATCCAATTATGTTCTTCATTGTGAGCAGAGTGAGCATCTATAAGATCTTTTAAACAATTTTTAAAAAGGACATACTCTGAAACATCAGGATATGATTGTTAATATTACTTTTGTCAGCTGCTGAGATTTCAATAGTATTAATAAAGCTTGAAATTACATGTGCCACAAACATTCTGCTTTGGATGTTTGGTGTCCCTCCAATTATTTAAAGTAGTATTAAACCCAAGACCAAAAATGTTTTCCAATCATTAGATGTGGTGGCTGCATTTGTTTTCTTTTTTTAGGTTTTTTTTTCCTTAGTTTTTACCTGGTGATCTGTCCAGTAACATACTATACCTCCTGTTTTAGAGTGCCTCTACTCTGGATGAAGGAGCACAGGGACATCTTTGAACAGCAACATTGTTAGTCTGGGGGGAAGGGGAGAGTTAGATGAATGAACAGATTTGGATACACTAACAAATTGAAGCCAAACTCACACTGCAGTTACACAGTCACAGCAACAGGTTTTTTTCTTTTGGGATAAAGATTTTACATGAATAAATAAAAAACGCTACATTTGCAGGACAGCTTGTTCTGTTGAAAATTAACAGACTTACTGTCTGGATCCCCAGATGAAAATAAAAGAAAGAAAGCCAAAAAAAGAAAACAATGCAGCTATCACATCTTATAATTGGTAAGCTGCAATATAATAAATGATTGCTTTTGGGTTCAATACTGCTTCAATTGTGCTATCAACTTGCAATTTTTAACTATATGGAGACCTGCCATCAATGATCTTATACTATCAGCTGCATAAAAAGTGGAGCAGCCAATATTGTAAAAAAAAAATATTTTTCCAGTATTGTGGTAAAACTTTCAAATAAAATGTACTAAAAATAAAAAAAAAATATTGTATAAAAGAATACACTATACTAGAAATTCAAGATGCGCAACTTAACCCAGTAATAGTTAAAGCAGGGTTCCACCCAAATTTTGAACAATATCTGTATGTATTCTCTTCCTTGCCTAGATGCTGACATGCCGTTTAAAAAATTTAAATCGCAGTAATTACCGTTTATTTTTCTATTCTTCTTTGCACTTCCTGGTTCTCCTCCCGTGGGAGTAGGCGTGTTTCTAGCCTCTCCCAGACTCCTGGGAGCTAGTCTCAGGCTTCCCAGGATGCCACTGAGCATGTGCGGGAACGAGCGGTGAATGCTGGGAGCACAGCATTCACCACATCCAGGAAATAAATGCTTGTGGGCTTCAAATGCCCACAATGAAGATGGAAACCGCCTGCAGTGAATAATATAAGTTATTCTTTCCGACGAAATCTGACACAGGCGGACATATTACACACAATATGTGAGTATGTAATGCTGTGAAGAAAAGTTTGTGAATGAACTCAAAAAAAAAAAACGATAGATAGGTGGACCCCCCGCTTTAATCTCCCTTAATTTCTGGTCCTTGATTGCTAAGTATATAGTCCTATGCCTATCTCGTCTGCTCCTCAGATAAAGCAGAAAAATTACTTTTGCCCCCTGCTTTATGACAAAACACATCCTTACAGCTGTGTGGAAAGATTAAGATATAAAAATAAAATAATCCATAGAGGTTTTGGGAAATATTTTTTTTTTCCTTAATTCCACTTCATTTTTGGAGAACCAAAAGTCTTTAAACTATATTTCTGTTATTTTAGTGAAACAATGTCTGCTTACGATGAATACTTTTGCAGAACATCTTGCAATGCAATTTTATTCATGATGAATTTTAGCAATTTTTGACCTCATTTTTCCTCTGAGAGCAATATCAGCCGTATTGATAAGATTTCATAGTTCCCTTTCAGGCTCTCAACAAGGTTAAGATGAGTGCTGCCTCAGCAAGATGCTGAGCAGTTGATTCATTCTTTTATAATACCACAGTTGTATTACTGTAATTTGATTTTGGCTTGATTCCCAGACCATTCAATGTGTAAATTTCACTTTGCACAATTTCAGATGCCTAAGTGCTGAGAGTCTTAAAGGAAATTAAACCATTATATAAAAACAACATAATGAAATACTGAATTTAAATAATACATAAATAACCACATAGTTAATGTTAGTGCTAATTTTATAATGTATTTTTTTTACAGTTTAGCATGAACTACTAAATAAAAATAAAATAAAATAAAAAAAGCCTATGCAAGGCAAAGCAACAGGTTCACTTTAATTTAAATAAAAAGAAAAAACTGCGCTGAAATGGAGTGGATATGCTGTGGTTATAAGTGGGGTACACCAAATAAAGTAAAGAAAACAAAAAACCGCGCTCAGCCTTATAGATGTGAATAACAATGTGATAAGAAAAAAATATTTGAACAGTCCTTATAGTGCCTATAAAGTCCAAGATTATAAGTGAATTCAAATCTTCAAAGATCAATCAAAGTTGATAGGTGCACAGACGGATCAAATGGAACAGCAAATAGTATATAGAATGCTTACCAGATGGCAAGCCAAATAAAACGAGTGGCTTAAACCCAGCCTGAGCCTTTAAGGAACCAATCCCGGTGCATTTGAGCAATACTTCCACTCGTGAAGAAAGAACGTGAATTCAAACGAATTTATCCCAAATTTTTTTTTAAAAAAAACATAGTGTAATATTGTCAACAAATAAGAAAAAAAAAGAAAGGAAAGCCCTTACACAGTGATGAATCATAGAGGATCATA
This sequence comes from Lithobates septentrionalis, assembly GCA_037952835.1. NCBI lineage: Eukaryota > Metazoa > Chordata > Amphibia > Anura > Ranidae > Lithobates > Lithobates septentrionalis. The sequence goes on from JBBDGP010001952.1 coordinate 809,880, forward strand.
TAAAACACCCAGTGCCCATAAACACACAAAGGGTCTCTGTGCAAGTGACATAAATAAATGAATAATGGAAATAAACCCAATGGTGAGTAAAAACAAGAAGCTTGCAGAGTTACTGCTTACCAGATGTTAATAGAATGAGGTAAATTAAAACGACAACCACCGGATAGTTGAATGGTAGGGGTAAACACAAAATGCCGCAAACCACACCAATTTCCTGCTTACCAGATGGAAGCCTTGGATAGACACACTGACACAGCTTGGGAAACAGCCTCCTTACACCGGGCAATGTATGCCAATCACGTCCGTCAGATGGAAGCCCTGGATAGACACACTGACACAGCTTGGGAAACAGCCTCCTTACACCGGGCAATGTACGCCAATCACGTCCGTCGGATCAGATGGATCTCTGGTTAGGGAGATCAAACAAGCTTGTTTGATCTCCCTAACCAGAGATCCATCTGATCCGACGACAAGCTTGTTTGATCTCCCTAACCAGAGATCCATCTCCCTAACCAGAGATCCATCTGATCCGACGGACGTGATTGGCGTACATTGCCCGGTGTAAGGAGGCTGTTTCCCAAGCTGTGTCAGTGTGTCTATCCAGGGCTTCCATCTGACGGACGTGATTGGCGTACATTGCCTGGTGTAAGGAGGCTGTTTCCCAAGCTGTGTCAGTGTGTCTATCCAAGGCTTCCATCTGGTAAGCAGGAAATTGGTGTGGTTTGCGGCATTTATGTGTTTTCCCCCTACCATTCAACTATCCGGTGGTTGTCGTTTTAATTTACCTCATTCTATTAACATCTGGTAAGCAGTAACTCTGCAAGCTTCTTGTTTTTACTCACCATTGGGTTTATTTCCATTATTCATTTATTTATGTCACTTGCACAGAGACCCTTTGTGTGTTTATGGGCACTGGGTGTTTTTATGATCCTCTATGATTTATCACTGTGTAAGGGCTTTCCTTTCTCTTTTTTTCTTATTTGTTGACAATATTACACTATGTTTTTTTAAAAAAAATTTTGGGATAAATTCGTTTGAATTCACGTTCTTTTTTCACGAGTGGAAGTATTGCTCATATGCAGCGGGATTGGTTCCTTAAAGGCCCAGGCTGGGTTTAAGCCACTCGTTTGATTTGGCTTGCCATCTGGTAATCATTCTATATACTATTTGCTGTTCTATTTGATCTGTCTGTGCACCTATCAACTTTGATTGATCTTTGAAGATTTGAATTCACTTATAATCTTTGACTTTATAGGCACTATAAGGACTGTTCAAATATTTTTTTCTTATCACATTGTTATTCACATCTATAAGGCTGAGCACGGTTTTTTGTTTTCTTCACTTTAATTTAAACCTCTACAGATGCATATATTTTAAACAAGAAGAAGAAAGAGAATGTGCGTGGCCTGTTGCATGAGTACTTTTAAAACGTTTATTAAAACAAACTGGTGCGTACAGAAAATAAAAATACTACGTATTCATAAGAGTGGGTCAGTTACAATGTAAGTACCCCCTAGTCAACTGAGTTAAATATAAAGTTTAAAAAATGGTGCCCATATATGGGATACAAATTGAACAATCGGCTAACGTGTTTTGAGGGTTTTCCTCTTCCTCAGAGCCTTGATATACCATGGAATGTGAGGGGAAAAAAACTGCGCTACTGTAGATATACAAATAAAGAATGAGATATGAAATAAAACTATATGAAAATAAAAAGCAGCCAACACTCAAACATACAAGGTTCAAGGAAATGTGGAAGTGGTAGTGTGGCGCTGAATTTTTTTTTTTTTTTAAATTTGAAACTGATGTATACTCCAATCAAGGAATAACCATGGCCTACCAACATACAATTGTATAATAGCCAAAACATAGTAAGAGAAAACAATGGGCTAAAAAATTAAATAAAATCAGTGAAGTGAACAAGGTCCACAATACTATAAAAAAAGGAAGGATTGCTCCCGTGGAAATATCTGCAATCATGTATAAGTGGCAAATGCTTGTCTGTAGTCCCTTCTCAATAGGTAGAGTGAGTACTCTTACCAGATATGGTGGACCCCAAGTGTTGTATGACAGAGGGGTCGTACAGGCTATACAGGTTTCATGGAGTGTGATCCAGATGTAGAGGTCAGGCAAGTCCTGATGGAATGTCACCAACTCACGGTCCGTGGACCTCCAAGATATCCTGCAGTCAAAACGATGGTCTGTAGGTCCGACTCTTCATGGGCTCCAAGGAACCAACACATGGAGAGAGCGGAGAAAGAAGAAGGACTCCGAATGGTGCAGGTCAAACCAGATGGTTTATTGATAGTATCAAATCGCAGTACATTAAAAGTGATCACAAAAAATAAAAGGTAAAAGCAATGTGGGGTGCAGGTAAAGCTAGCCCAACGCGTTTCCACACTATGAGGTCTTCAACTGGGGCAATGATCTGTCACCTCACATTGCCAAATGTTAAATAAACTTCCTAAGCTGCTAATCCGTCCTACAATGGGCGGAGTTAGGCAACTACACAAAAACTGTAATATTCTATATAAAACCACATTGGTAATAAAAAGGAAAGTGCTGGACATGATCCTGGAGATGTCACATATAAATATGATTATCCAAAATAGTAAATAAATAATTATTTGGAAAAAATTCCAAATATAATTAAAATGGAGGCCGGACGTCCTGTATTGTGCTCCAAGCCTTGATATAGATCATCGTCACGTGGCATGGAGCAGCCAATAGGACGTAGTAGAGATTGAGCGACGTATACCGCGCTCCAAGCCTTGATATAGCGTGCTCTCATGTGACAAAAAACAGGCCAATGAGATACAATAGGGGGCGGTCCTACTTTAACACGTGATGTTATTGTTATGAATAGGCTGGGGACCATACCGTGCGTAATAGGTGCGCATGCCCAATGAAATTGAGCCGTGCCACGCCACGTATACAGTGAAAGGTCCAGCATGGAATAGCCAATGAGACGCAGTGAGAACTGAGCGTCATATACCGCGCTCCAGGCCTCAATATGACATGCAGTCACATGATGAGGGCTGGCCAATGGGACACAGTGGAGAATGGTCATGGTTTGACACATATTGTTATTATTGGAGGTAGATGGGGGACCGCACCGAGCGTAATACGTGTGCATGTCCACTGGGATCGAGCCGCATCATGCCACGTATCCAGTAAAGGGTCTGGCATGAAAGACACCACTCCCAAACAAAAGACTATAGAAAATACCATATTTATAAAAATAGCGTTTCAAAACAACAGGATCATGTGACACTAGATTGTAAATCATCATAAATTGGCATCTCGAAAACAGAACAGAAAAAATAATTCACAAATGCTAAGCGTTGACACTCATAATAGATTATGTATCTCCCGCACAAATCCAGATTCGGAATACTGTGCTAACATCACAAGAAGATTAATTAAGCCATATTATAATAGATGAGTAATGGAGGAACACAACATAACATGTACCACTAGATCTAGATCATAATATGTATAATCATAAATATTTTTTCTCCAGTGGGGCTAAGAAGTTAAAGTGCATCCCAACACTGGCCAGTTGGGGGGGGGGGGGGGAACCTGTAAGTTGGATATAGTAAAAAGGGAAAGTATCCCAAACATATAACAATAAGCTGAACTAAATAAATAAATAAATTAATAATGGCCATAATGAATCTTAGTGAGAATATATAATAGATCCTCTGGATAGGTGAGAGTATAGATCAAATGCATAAATGTGAATATCAGTGGAACAAATGATGAGTCCTGAAAGGAAACAATTTGTTCAAATATCAAATAGGTATAAATACTATAAAGTGAACAGAAACTCAATATATATGTGAATCAAATAAAAGGTGGCTATATACCTAGAAAAAATTCTAATGAAGAGATGATGTGAAAAAAGTAATAATAGTGAAGATAAAAAATAATAAAAAATAAATAAAAATTAAATTTAAGCCTGATTGATGAAACAATTAAGGTCCCAATCCACATTCATGCCATGGGGGGGAAAAACTCCTGAGCTGGAAGGCTATAGGTGGAGCGGTCATCCAAACGGGGCACCAGAGGGGGGTGGCGCCTCCAATGGAAAAAGAAAAAGAACCCAATAGGTGCAGGGATTTTTAATTTAAGTACAGCGGCACTTTCTGATGAAGAAAAACGCATTTTGGACAAAGGTCTAAAATTCGCTCCCCCTAGAAAACTCAACAAATTTAACACGTTTATTGACATGCTAAAATACATTCGGAAACTCAATATACAAAGGCATTTCCTATCTACACCCATTAGCCATTCTAATAATCATATTCAGAATGGTATTTCACGATCTGGATTGTCTAACCCTTCCCTTTTAAATCCGCCTGTTAACATGGCTCCAGCAATCAATGTGTTTCGCAATTTAGTAATAAATGATTTAGATAAGCTACCTAAGAAAAGGATGCATCAAGATCCTAGGATCCAGATCGGTCTGAAGTCGCTTTGTGAGAACAAAGATCTCATCATCCGCCCCGCAGACAAGGGGGGTGGGATTGTTGTTCTGGACAAAACTGCTTACATCAAAGAAATACAAAGGCTATTGGATGACCGCTCCACCTATAGCCTTCTCCCTGGTGACCCCACTATGAGTTATAAAAAGACTCTTGTTGAAATCATCAATGAGGGCTATGCCCTCAATATTCTTAACAAAAAAGACAAACAATTTCTGATTCCAGTGGCACCACGCATCCCCATTATCTATCAGCTACCGAAGATCCACAAAGACCCTGTCAACCCTCCGGGTCGTCCCATTGTAAGCGGGATCAATTCAATTACATCTAGAATAGGGAAGTACATAGATCATTATCTCCAGCCCCTTGTGAAACTCATTCCATCATATCTAAAGGGTACTGGAGACACTATTCGACTTTTAGAGAGGGTAGAATACCATAACGACCTCCTCTTAGTTACAGCGGATGTGTCTGCTCTATACACCTGCATACCTCATACTTTGGGCCTTTCAGCAGTGGAACATTATCTAAGGAAGAACACTCTTCTTCCTCTAATCCATAGAAACTTTATCATAGAACTTCTGATTTATGCTACCAAGCACAATTATTTTTGGTTCCAGGGTCGTTTCTTTACACAAATCAAGGGTGTTGCAATGGGGGCTAAATATGCCCCCAGTCTGGCCAATTTGTTCATGGCCCGTTGGGAGGAGGATGCCATCTATGCCCTCAATAGACCTGAGCTTGTGGTATGGGCCAGGTACATAGACGACATCCTACTCCTATGGAGGGGAGATCGAGCATCTCTCGACTCCTTCATGGCCATTTTAAACATGAACGATTGGGGGATTTCCCTCAATTATGAGGCCAGCACCACGACTATACACTTTCAGGATTTGGAAATCACAGCTACCAATAACCAGCTCAAACTCAAGACTTTTTTCAAACCTACTGACAGGAATGGATACATTCCTATGGACTGCTGCCATCACCATCAATGGCTTAGATCTGTTCCTAAAGGCAAATTTCTTCGACTTCAACGTAACCGCACCCTAGAAAGTGACTTCCATTCTCAGTCACAAGTACTTCGACAAAGATTTATAGAGAAGGGTTATATACCCTCAGACTTGGATGCAGATATTGCAGTGGCCTCCAGGACTTGAGACCAAACCTAGGTCTACTGGAGATGATAAATCTAAATGGTGCTTCTTTACATCATTTTCCACTCAATACAAAGAAATCAAAAAGATCATTTCTAGGTTTTGGAATATACTTCGTAGTGACAAAATCTTGGGACCTTCTCTCCCAGAAAGAGCAGGAGTCATTTTCAGGGGAGCCCGTTCGATACAGGGTGATATTGCTCCTAATATTGTAGACCCCCCCAGGAAGATGTCATTCTTTCCTGAATGTAAAGGATTTTTTCCCTGTAGAAAGTGCAATGTGTGTCTACACAATGCTCTTGGCAGACGTAAAGTTAATACTTTTCAGTTCTCAGTAACTTTGCACACCTATTCTATGAAACATTTCACTACTTGTACAACCAGATTTATAGTATATCTCATCACCTGTCCTTGCAAACAACAATATATGGGCCGGACTATTAGAAACTTCTCTATTAGGGTTAGTGAACACCTAGCCAAAATTAAAAAAGGATGTCCCAAACACATTGTTTCACGTCATTATGTCATTATTTAGAACACCATGTGAAGGATCCAACAGGTACCCAATTTCAAATTATAGACCGATTTGTCCCCCACTGGAGGGGTGATTCGTGCCTACGGGGGGTTTCCCGACTCAAAACCTTCTGGATGTTCCAGCTCAGGAGTTTTTCCCCCCATTGGGACCTTAATTGTTTCATCAATCAGGCTTAAATTTAATTTTTATTTATTTTTTATTATTTTTTATCTTCACTATTATTCCTTTTTTCACATCATCTCTTCATTAGAATTTTTTCTAGGTATATAGCCACCTTTTATTCGATTCACATATATATTGAGTTTCTGTTCACTTTATAGTATTTATACCTATTTGATATTTGAACAAATTGTTTCCTTTCAGGACTCATCATTTGTTCCACTGATATTCACATTTATGCATTTGATCTATACTCTCACCTATCCAGAGGATCTATTATATATTCTCATTAAGATTCATTATGACCATTATTCATTTATTTATTTATTTAGTTCAGTTTATTGTTATATGTTTGGGATACTTTCCCTTTTTACTATATACAACTTATAGGTTCCCCCCACTGGCCAGTGTTGGGATGCAATTTAACTTCTTAGCCCCACTGGAGAAAATATATTTATGATTATGCATATTATGATTAGGGATGAGCTTCGTGTTCGAGTCCAACCCATGTTCGTCTCGAACATTGGCTGTTCGATCGTTTGCCGAATTGTGAACAATATGGGCCGTTCGCGCCAAATTCGTGTGGCGTGTCACGGCCCATAATTCACTGCAGCATCGCAGTGCATTGCTGGCTGATGATTGGCCAAGCATGCACTATGACCCGCATGCTTGGCCAATCACAGCGCCGTCGGTAGAGAGAGCTTTAATTGGCCAAAGCCAGGGTGGCCAATTATGGCTCAGGGGGTTTAGAACACGCCCCACACTATATAAGGCCGCCTGTGTAGTGTGTTCCGGCGTGCTTAGAGAGAGAGAGAGACAGTGTCATTTCATTTGAGTTAGCTAGATTAGGCAGGACAGTCAGTGAGTTAGCTGCACTTACAGTGTATTGTGTATATATATGCATCCCAGGTGTTGCATATATATATACACTGTATTCAGTTTAGCTAGATCCATTCCTGTTATCTTTCTACTGACTAGGGATGAGCCGAACACCCCCCCGGTTCGGTTCGCACCAGAACCTGCGAACGGACCAAAAGTTCGCACGAACGTTAGAACCCCATTGACGTCTATGGGAATCGAACGTTTGAAATCAAAAGTGCTCATTTTAACCACTTGCCGACTGCCTCACGCCTATATACGTGAGCAGAGCGGCACGGGCAGGCAAAATCACGTACCTGAAACGTGATTGCCTTCCCGCGGGTGGGGGGTTCGATCGGACCCCCCCCCGGTGCCAGCTGCGGTCGGCATTTGGTTGGAAGCGATGGGAGACGAGGGGGAGGCCATCCGATCGTGGCCCCCCCTCGCGATTGCTCCCAGCCAATGAGAAACATCCCCTGCCTCTGTATAGTACACAGAGGCAGAGGATGTGATGTCATCTCTCCTCGGCTCGGGAGTTTCCGTTCCAGCGCCGAGGGGAGATGACATGTAAGTGCACCAAACACACACACACACACACAGTAGAACATGCCAGGCATACATTACACCCCCGATCGCCCCCCGATCCCCCCCAATCACCCCCCCCCTGTCACAAACTGACACCAAGCAGGTTTTTTTTTTTTTTTCCTGATTACTGCATAGTGTCAGTTTGTGACAGTTAGCAGTGTTAGGGTAGTGACTGTTACCCCCCTGTAGGTCTAGGGTACCCCCCTTACCCCCCCAATAAAGTTTTAACCCCTTGATCACCCCCCCTCACCAGTGTCGCTAAGCGATCATTTTTCTGATCGCTGTATTAGTGTCGCTGGTGATGCTAGTTAGGGACGTAAATATTTAGGTTCGCCGTCAGTGTTTTATAGCGACAGGGACCCCCATATACTACCTAATAAATGTTTTAACCCCTTGATTGCCCCCTAGTTAACCCTTTCACCACTGATCACCATATAACCGTTACGGGTGACGCTGGTTAGTTCGTTTATTTTTTATAGTGTCAGGGCACCCGCCGTTTATTACCAAATAAAAGTTTAGCCCCCTGTAGGTCTAGGGTACCCCCCTTACCCCCCCTAATAAAGTTTTAACCCCTTGATCACCCCCTGTCGCCAGTGTCGCTAAGCGATCATTTTTCTGATCGCTGTATTAGTGTCGCTGGTGACGCTAGTTAGGGACGTAAATATTTAGGTTCGCCGTCAGTGTTTTATAGTGACAGGGACCCCCATATACTATCTAATAAATGTTTTAACCCCTTGATGGCCCCCTAGTTAACCCTTTTACCACTGATCACCGTATAACCGTTACGGGTGACGCTGGTTAGTTCGTTTATTTTTTATAGTGTCAGGGCACCCGCCGTTTATTACCGAAAAAAGGTTTAGCCCCCTGATCGCCCGGCGGTGATATGCGTCGCCCTAGGCAGCGTCAGATTAGCGCCAGTACCGCGAACACCCATGCACGCACCGTACACGCACCGTACACCTCCCTTAGTGGTATAGTATCTGAACGCATCAATATCTGATCCGATCAGATCTATACTGGCGTCCCCAGCAGTTTAGGGTTCCCAAAAACGCAGTGTTAGCGGGATCAGCCCAGATACCTGCTAGCACCTGCGTTTTGCCCCTCCGCCCGGCCCAGCCCAGTCCAGCCCACCCAAGTGCAGTATCGATCGATCACTGTCACTTTTTTTTGTAGCGTTTTGGTGAACTGGCAAGCACCAGCGGCCTAGTACACCCCGGTCGTAGTCAAACCAGCACTGCAGTAACACTTGGTGACGTGGCGAGTCCCATAAGTGCAGTTCAAGCTGGTGAGGTGGCAAGCACAAGTAGTGTCCTGCTGCCACCAAAAAGACAAACACAGGCCCGTCGTGCCCATAGTGCCCTTCCTGCTGCATTCGCCAATCCTAATTGGGAACCCACCGCTTCTGCAGCGCCCGTACTTCCCCCATTCACATCCCCAACCAAATGCAGTCGGCTGCATGAGAGGCATTTATATATCCTCCCATGTACCCCTACCCAACGAACCCCCCCAAAAAAGATGTTGTGTCTGCAGCAAGCGCGGATATAGGCGTGACACTCACTATTATTGTCCCTCCTGTCCTGACAATCCTGGTCTTTGCATTGGTGAATGTTTTGAACGCTACCATTCACTAGTTGAGTATTAGCGTAGGGTACAGCATTGCACAGACTAGGCACACTTTCACAGGGTCTCCCAAGATGCCATCGCATTTTGAGAGACCCGAACCTGGAACCGGTTAAAGTTATAAAAGTTACAGTTACAAAAAAAAAGTGTAAAAAAAAAAAAAACACAAACAAAAATAAAAAAAATAGTTGTCGTTTTATTGTTCTCTCTCTCTATTCTCTCTCTCTATTGTTCTGCTCTTTTTTACTGTATTCTATTCTGCAATGTTTTATTGTTATTATGTTTTATCATGTTTGCTTTTCAGGTATGCAATTTTTTATACTTTTCCGTTTACTGTGCTTTATTGTTAACCATTTTTTTGTCTTCAGGTACGCCATTCACGACTTTGAGTGGTTATACCAGAATGATGCCTGCAGGTTTAGGTATCATCTTGGTATCATTCTTTTTAGCCAGCGGTCGGCTTTCATGTAAAAGCAATCCTAGTGGCTAATTAGCCTCTAGACTGCTTTTACAAGCAGTGGGAGGGAATGCCCCCACCGTCTTCCGTGTTTTTCTCTGGCTCTCCTGTCTCAACAGGGAACCTGAGAATGCAGCCGGTGATTCAGCCAGCTGACCATAGAGCTGATCAGAGACCAGAGTGGCTCCAAACATCTCTATGGCCTAAGAAACCGGAAGCTACGAGCATTTTATGACTTAGATTTCGCCGGATGTAAATAGCGCCATTGGGAAATTGGGGGAGCATTTTATCACACCGATCTTGGTGTGGTCAGATGCTTTGAGGGCAGAGGAGAGATCTAGGGTCTAATAGACCCTAATTTTTTCAAAAAAGAGTACCTGTCACTACCTATTGCTATCATAGGGGATATTTACATTCCCTGAGATAACAATAAAAATGATTTAAAAAAAAAAATGAAAGGAACAGTTTAAAAATAAGATAAAAAAGAAAAAAAATAATAAAGAAAAAAAATAAATAAATAAAAAGCACCCCTGTCCCCCCTGCTCTCGCGCTAAGGCGAACGCAAGCGTCGGTCTGGCGTCAAATGTAAACAGCAATTGCACCATGCATGTGAGGTATCACCGCGAAGGTCAGATCGATGGCAGTAATTTTAGCAGTAGACCTCCTCTGTAAATCTAAAGTGGTAACATGTAAAGGCTTTTAAAGGCTTTTAAAAATGTATTAATTTTGTTGCCACTGCACGTTTGTGCGCAATTTTAAAGCATGTCATGTTTGGTATCCATGTACTCGGCCTAAGATCATCTTTTTTATTTCATCAAACATTTGGGCAATATAGTGTGTTTTAGTGCATTAAAATTTAAAAAAGTGTGTTTTTTCCCCAAAAAATGCGTTTGAAAATCGCTGCGCAAATACTGTGTGAAAAAAAAAAATGAAACACCCACCATTTTAATCTGTAGGGCATTTGCTTTAAAATAATATATAATGTTTGGGGGTTCAAAGTAATTTTCTTGCAAAAAAAAATAATTTTTTCATGTAATCAAAAAGTGTCAGAAAGGGCTTTGTCTTCAAGTGGTTAGAAGAGTGCGTGATGTGTGACATAAGCTTCTAAATGTTGTGCATAAAATGCCAGGACAGTTCAAACCCCCCCAAATGACCCCATTTTGGAAAGTAGACACCCCAAGCTATTTGCTGAGAGGCATGTCGAGTCCATGGAATATTTTATATTGTGACACAAGTAGCGGGAAAGAGACAAATTTTTTTTTTTTTTTTTTTTTTTGCACAAAGTTGTCACTAAATGTTATATTGCTCAAACATGCCATGGGAATATGTGAAATTACACCCCAAAATAAATTCTGTTGCTTCTCCTGAGTACGGGGATACCACATGTGTGGGACTTTTTGGGAGCCTAGCCGCGCACGGGACCCCGAAAACCAAGCACCGCCTTCAGGCTTTCTAAGGCCGTAAATTTTTGATTTCACTCTTCACTGCCTATCACAGTTTCGGAGGCCATGGAATGCCCAGGTGGCACAAACCCCCCCCAAATTACCCCATTTTGGAAAGTAGACACCCCAAGCTATTTGCTGAGAGGTATAGTGAGTATTTTGCAGACCTCACTTTTTGTCACAAAGTTTTGAAAATTGAAAAAAGAAAAAAAAAATTTTTTTTTCTGGTCTTTCTTCATTTTCAAAAACAAATGAGAGCTGCAAAATACTCACCATGCCTCTCAGCAAATAGCTTGGGGTGTCTACTTTCCAAAATGGGGTCATTTGGGGGGGGGGGTTGTGCCGTCTTGGCATTTTATGGCCTTCAAAACTGTGATAGGTAGTGAGGAGTAAAATCAAAAATGTATGCCCTTAGAAATCCTGAAGGTGGTGCTGGGTTTTCGGGGCCCCGTACACGGCTAGGCTCCCAAAAAGTGCCACACATGTGGTATCCCCGTACTCAGGAGAAGCAGCTGAATGTATTTTGGGGTGCAATTCCACATATGCCCATGGCCTGTGTGAGAAATATATCATTTAGTGACAACTTTTTGTAATTTTTTTTTTTTTTTGTCATTATTCAATCACTTGGGACAAAAAAAAAAATATTCAATGGGTTCAACATGCCTCTCAGCAATTTCCTTGGGGTGTCTACTTTCCAAAATGGGGTCATTTGGGGGGGTTTTGTACTGCCCTGCCATTTTAGCACCTCAAGAAATGACATAGGCAGTCATAAACTAAAAGCTGTGTAAATTCCAGAAAATGTACCCTAGTTTGTAGACGCTATAACTTTTGCGCAAACCAATAAATATACGCTTATTGACATTTTTTTTACCAAAGACATGTGGCCAAATACATTTTGGCCTAAATGTATGACTAAAATTTAGTTTATTGGATTTTTTTTATAACAAAAAGTAGAAAATATCATTTTTTTTCAAAATTTTCAGTCTTTTTCCGTTTATAGCGCAAAAAATAAAAACGGCAGAGGTGATCAAATACCATCAAAAGAAAGCTCTATTTGTGGGAAGAAAAGGACGCAAATTTCGTTTGGGTAGAGCATTGCATGACCGCGCAATTAGCAGTTAAAGCGACGCAGTGCCGAATTGTAAAAAGTGCTCTGGTCAGGAAGGGGGTAAATCCTTCCGGGGCTGAAGTGGTTAAAGGCTAATTTGCATGGTATTGTCCTAAAAAGGGTTTGGGGACCCGGGTCCTACCCCAGGGGACATGTATCAATGCAAAAAAAACTTTTAAAAACGGCCGTTTTTTCGGGAGCAGTGATTTTAATGATGCTTAAAGTAAAAAAAAAAAGTGAAATATTCCTTTAAATATCGTACCTGGGGGGTGTCTATAGTATGCCTGTAAAGTGACGCGTGTTTCCCGTGTTTAGAACAGTCCCTGCACCAAATGTCATTTTTTAAAGGAAAAAATCTCATTTAAAACTGCTTGCGGGTTTAATGTAATGTCGGGTCCTGGCAATATGGATGAAAATCAGTGAGACAAACGGCATGGGTACCCCCCAGTCCATTACCAGGCCCTTTGGGTCTTGTATGGATATTAAGGGGAACCCCGCACCCAAATTAAAATAAGGAAAGGTGTGGGGCCACCAGGCCCTATATACTCTGAACAGCAGTATACAGGCGGTGCAAACAAGACAGGGACTGTAGGTTTGTTGTTAAGTAGAATCTGTTTGTAATTTTGAACATTTTTAACGTGTTTAGCTCCAGCCAAAAAATCTTTTTTAAGCTTTTTGGAAAACATAGGGAAGGGTTATCACCCCTGTGACATTTGTTTTGCTGTCTTTCCTCCTCTTCAGAAGATTTCACCTCACTTTTTGTCCCAATGAAAAATGTTTTTTGAAAATTTGGGTTTTTTGTGGAACAAGGATTGGAAAGCATCAGTGGAAAGGAGAAATGTTTTTCCCATATTAACTCTTACAGGAGAGAATTTCCCTTCCTAGGGGTAGATTTCATCTCACTTCCTGTTGTCTCCTTCCGTTTGCAAGTAGGAGTCGTTTGTAAGTTAGATGTTTGAAAGTAGGGTCCTGCCCTATATACTCAGCAGAAATTTGGGCCTTAGGTGTTGCTGTGGCCACAACACTGTAAGCCCTCACAGGGCCCTGCTGTGAAATATTAGATCAAGAATTGTAATTACATGCCCCTGTTGAACAGGAGCTGAAAAATTAGGCCTTAGGCACTGGTGCTGGTGCCACAACACTGCAACCCCTCACAGACACTCTAGTTGGAACGCAGGAACGAGCCCTGCTGCAAAGTATTGCATCAAAAATTGCAATTACACGCCCCTGTTAAACAGGGGCTGAAAAATTGTGCCTTAGGCACTGGTGGTGGCGCCCAGAACCAAAAATGTTCTTACAAGCTATCAGACTGAGGAGGAAGAGGATAATTACTCAGGGATAGTCACTCAGCATCAGCATAGGCAGTCTTTGAAGGGATCTGAGATTTCAAAAAAAATTATTCGGTTACATCAGCATCAGGTGCTTGGTAGCTGGTGGTGATCCAAGACTGATTCATTTTTATGAAGGTCAGTCGATCGACCGAGTTGGTGGACAGACGCACCCTGTGATCGGTTACCACGCCTCCAGCAGCACTGAATGTGCGTTCCGAAAGAACGCTGGATGCAGGACAGGCCAGTAGCTCAATTGCATACTGTGCAAGCTCTGGCCAGTGATCCATCCTCAAGACCCAGTAACCCAGAGGATTTTCGGTGGGAAAGGTGTCCAAGTCTGATCTTGCCCCTAGGTATTCCTGCACCATGTAAAACAGACGCTGGCGATGGTTGCTGGAACCGATCATACCTTGGGGCTGCGGACCAAAAAATTGTCTGAACGCATCGGTCAGGCGGCCACCTTCTCGACCGCTCCTTCTTTGACTGACCGAAGCCTCAGCAACACGTTGTCCAGAAACAGGAGTTTGTAACCTCCCAGTCTCTGGGAACGCGTTGCACAGACCTTTCTGCAAGGCCTCCCGAAGATGTTTCATCCTCTGCTCCCTCTGCGATGGCAAGATAAGGTCCGCAACCTTACCCTTGTAACGTGGATCAAGGAGGGTTGCCAGCCAGTATTGGTCCTTCTCCTTGATACCACGAATACGAGGATCCTTACGCGGGCTTTGCAGGATCAGGGAGGCCATGCAGCGTAGGTTTGCTGAGGCATTCGGTCCGGAGTCCTCTGGGTCACTAAGGACGACATGGTCCGCAGCCACCTCCTCCCAGCCACGTACAAGTCCATGTGTTTCTTGGGACTGATCCCTTAAAGACTGCTGCTGATGCTGAGTGCCAGGCTTCACCTCCATACTGACACAATCTTCTTCCTCCTCCTCCTCCTCCTCGTCCTCTTCCACCACTCTCTTTGTTGCCCATTTGTTTTTATCCACCGTGATCACGCTTTTATTTGTGTATGGTCGTTTTTGTCAATAAAAACACCCTTTTTTATCTGCACCATGTGGAGGCACATTCTTTTTGTTTCCACATTTACCGCATGAGATCCAGTCCCTCCAACTGCTCCTTTCGGGGGACCGTTTGTGAAACTTCTGATGCATGCTGGGACGGTTCGGTGTGAGGACGGTTCGTTGTGAGGACCCATCCGGTTGCCGGCCGAGATCCATACAGACCACAATCCAAGAGATTGGCGATTCCTGAGCTCCCATTCCATGTCATTTGTGACAAACTGCGCATGCGATTCCCTGTCGCTGACATGGGAATCCACAGGATCTGGTAAGAGGCTTTTTTTGCACTTTCTCTGAATGACCCATTGGGACCCGGTTTCTCGGTTGGGAAGTCGCTGTATGATGCCAGGTGTTTTCTGACAACCATCAGACCATCACCACCCCTTGGAGTACTTATACCTCCTGTGCGGTTGGACATTTACATCCATCTATGGACGTTTGTGTTTCAAGGCACCTGTGGTCAATTAGTTATTTCTTGACTGTTTCACCATTTTAAAGACCTATATTCATTTGTACATGCGCTGCATTTTTCCATATGCCTATTTTGTTGTTTTTGTCAAACTGTATGCAGCAGCTTTCATTCATTTTACTGGTTAGCGCGGTGTTTTCTATTTACCTCTGACAGTATTTCATAATGAGCTAGTATGCATACTAGCTCATTAAACCTTTGTCTTGTAGGGTTTTTTTTGTTTGTTTGTTTTTTTAGTGGGTTTACAACCACTTTAAATCTGCTGTGTTGGGACCAGCACAAGATTTGTTGGCATGTGTTGCTTCATTTTAGAATTAAGATTTAAAAGTTAGCACTCTTTATTTATTAGGTCATGTGTATGATTTGGTTCACACTACTTTATGTGCAATTTTTTAGTAAGCCATTACTAAACTATTAACTTCACTGATTTGTTCCCCTTTGGTCTCTTAACTACTTCCATTCCAGGCCTTTTTCTGGCAATCTTTGTTCACATGTAATAATTAGGGATGAGCCCGATGTTCCCCGAACAGCGAACATTATGAAGTGTTCACGGCAAATTCGACAGCCGTGGAACACCGTTAAAGTGGGACAGTGATATGAATTAAACAAAAGTGCTCATTTTAAAGGCTTATATGCAAGTTATTGCCATAAAAAGTGTATGGGGACCCGGGTCCGGGCCCAGGGAATGAGTATCAATGTCAAAAAAATGTTTTTAAAAAGGCCGTTTATTCAGGAGCAGTGATTTTAATAATGCTTAAAGTGAAACAATAAAAATGAAATATTCCTTTAAATATCGTGCCTGGGGGGTGTCCTTAGTATGACTTTAAAGTAGCGCATTTTTCCCATGTTTGGAACAATACCACAGCAAAATTACATTTCTAAAGGAAAAAAAGTCATTTAAAACTGCTCGCGGCTGTAATGAATTGTGGGATCCCGGCAATATAGATAAAAATCATTTTTTAAAAATGGCATGGGTCCCACCCTAGTCCATTACCAGGCCCTTTGGGTCAGATATTAATATTAAGGGGAACCCCGCACCAAAATAAAAAAAATGTGTAGGGTCCCCCCAAAATCCATACTAGACCCTTATCTGAGCACGCAACCTGGCAGGCTGCAGGAAAAGGGGGGGGGAGGATGCTTTGGAGTCCCCCCAAAGCACCTTGTCCCCATGTTGATGAGGACAAGGGCCTCATCCCCACAACCCTTGCTCAGTGGTTGTGGGGGTCTGTGGGTGGGGGACTTATCGGAATCTGGAAGCCCCCTTTAACAAGGCGACCCCCAGATCCCAGCCCCCCATGTGAACGGGTATTGGGTACAATGTACCCCTACACATTCACCAAAAAAGTGTCAAAATGGTAAAAATGACAGTAGACAATTTGGGAAAAGTCCTTTATTCATCTTCAATCACAGTGTCCGATGACCCCCCAAAAAAACGCTACAACTCCGCCTCCATGGGAGGCTCCCACTGAAGCCTTTTTGCGATGACAGCTGTTATATAGCTGAGGCTGTGGCCACCCGGTGACATAAATGGGTGACCCCGCCCCCTCTGACGCCACGTGATCTCAGAAGAAGGCAGGGTCATCCGTTTTCATCCCCGGGTGACTCCGCCTTCCTCTGATGTCACGTGGCATCAGAGGGGGCAGGGTCACCTGTTTACGTCACCAGGCGGCCCCGCCCTCAGCTATATAACAGCTGTCATCGCGAAGAGGCTTCAGTCAGTTTTTCTCAGGTCGTCAGACACTGTGATCAAAGATGAATGGACATCGCAGGATAGTTTTTTTTTTTTAATAAAGGACTTGTCCCAAATTGTCTACTGTAATTTTTACCATTTTGACACTTTTTTTAGTGAATGTGTAGGGGTACAATGTATCCAATACCCATTCACATTGGTGGGGCCCGTGTTCGGTGTTTTGCCTGTTCGCATGTTCTGGTACGGACCAAACTGGGGGGTGTTTGGCTCATCCCTAGTAACAATCAGAAAATAGCTTAGAACCCCCAAACATTATATATATTATTATGTCACACGGTATTTGTGCAGCAACCGCAATTTTTGGGGGAAAAAATAGACTTTTTTGAATGTTAATGCAAAAAAACACACTATATAACCCCTTTTTTATTTGTAAAAATATAAAAAACAAGTTAAGCCAAATAAATAGATACAAAACATGTCACACTTTAAATTGTGCATGCCTGTGAGATGGTGACAAATGATGTAAATTGTACTTTCCATAGGCAATGCTTTAAAAGCCTTTAGGGGTTGCTTTAGGTTTAGAGAGGAGGTCTGGTGCGAGAAGTACTGCCCCTGATCTGATGTTCACAGTGATACCTCACATGTGAGGCTGTTTGCGTACCTGCAGGATTAAAGTGCATGTTCGCCTTTTGTCCTGCAAGCATGGGAGGACGGGGGCGCTTTCATTTTTAAATTTTTTTAATTTTGAATTTATTTTATTTTTTTATTTTTACACTGTTGCTTTCATTTTTTTTATCACTTTTAATGCTGTTACAAGGAATGTAAACATCCTTGTGACACCAATAGGCATGTGAGAGGTCCTCTGCATGGAGAGATCTGGGGTCTATCAGACTCCATATCCCTCCTCTGCGCTTAACCAGTTGACATCCGTGCTATAGCCGAATGACAGCTACAGCGCGGACCTGAATTCCAGGGAGGCCGTCATGTGATAGCCTACAGGGCGCGCATGGAGCGCGCCATGATCACAGAGTCACTGAGACTCGGGTGATCACCGATCCAAGGGGCCAGTCCCAGCCCTTTACCATGTGATCAGCTGTCAGCCAATGACAGCTGATCACATGATCAAAACAAAAGCTCTGTGATGGTTTTTTTCTCTCCTCACGCTGACAGCGCGAGGAGAAAAAAAAGCCGATCACCGGCTCATCAGCAAGGGACATCGGTCCCGAAGAGGAAGAGGCAATAATGCCTCACATGTGCCACCAGTACCCCCTTTCAGTGCCACCTGCCATTGCCACCTGACAGTGCCCACAGTGCCCACCAGTGACACCTATCAATGCCCATGAGTGCCACCTATCAATGCCTACAAGTGCCACCTATCAATGCCCACAAGCGCCACCTATCAATGCCCACCAGTGGTGCCAATCAGTGCCACCTAGCAGTGCTGCCTATCAGTGTAACAGATCAGTGCCCATTATTGCCACCCATCAGTGCCCATCACTGCCACCCATCAGTGCTTATCACTGCCACCTATCGGTGCCCATCAGTGCTGCCTCATCAGCGTACATTAATGAAGGAGAAAAATTACCTTTTTTAAAATTTTATAACAAAATATATAAAAAAAAATTTTTTTAAATTCGGTCTTTTTACATTTTTTTAACAGGAAATAAAAACCGCAAAGGTGATCAAACACCACCAGAAAGCTCTATTTGTGGGAAAAAAATTATAAAAATTTCATTTGGGTACAGTGTTGTATGACCGCGCAATTGTCATTCAAAGTGCGTCAGCGCTGAAGGCTGAAAATTGGTCTGGATAGGAGGGGGGTTTAAGTGCCCAGTAAGCAAGTGGTTAAAAGCATTCAAAACACCAAGATCAGTGTTTTTGACTGCTTTTAATTTTTTAAAAATAGTGCCAATTGTTTCCGAGTAAACCAGAAGTCATGTCATGTCATCGCTTCCGGGTTACTATTACAAATAGCTGATCAAAGCCGATCCTGGCTTTGCTTGGTTGTCTGGCCAGCCGGTGGATGCGCCAGCTGGTCGCTTGGGTCTCCCAGTGGCACAGGAGAGCGCAAGAGAGCCACAGGAGGGGTGACGTATCCCACTGGTTAGCAGTTGGTTAGCCACTTTAGCGATCAGGTTAGCCTGATTGCTATTACAAGAGCGCCGACCACCGGTGTCTTGTCGATTAGTGCCTCCCGTCGAATAATGCCTCCACTACGTCACACCAGCTGATTTCCCTATCAGCTGGCATGACGTAAGACTGCACATGCGCAGTTCATCGGAGGCATTTTCCGATGGGAGGAACAGAAAACAGTGGAGAGGCAGTGTAGGACAGGCTAGAGGAGATAATTTGAGCTCCTGTATCCGGGGACCCCTTAAGTGAAAACCCACCAAACTTGGCACACTTGTAGGGAACACCCATGGCTGCATGTAGAAGAAATTTAGGGTCCAGAGAACTGAAGGGCAGCCGGTACCGACTCCCGAAAGTGAGCCCCTTGCTTCATTTTTCCATGCGGAGGAAGAGGTGTAGGAGAGGCTCGGGAGATATTTTGAGCTCCTGTATCCGGGGACCCATTGATGAAAACCCACCAAACTTAGCACACTTGTAGGGAAGACCCATGGCTGCAAGTGGAAGAAATTTCGGGTCCTGGGAACTAAAAGGGCAGCCGGTACCGACTCTCCAAATTGGGCCACTTGCTTCATTTTTCCGCCTGGGGGAAAAAACAGGCGACTTTGAGCTCCGGTTTCCGGGGACCCACCGGGTCAAATCCCACAAAATTTGGCACACTTGTAGGGGAGAGCCATGGCTATACGTGCAAGAAATTTCGGGTCCAGGTAACCGAAGGAAGGCCGGTACGGACTCCCCAAATTAGGCCCCTCACTTAACATGGGAGTCTATGGGGAAACCAGGCCAAATTGTGGCGGATTTCACTTATCGCTCAACCAAATGGCCTAGCGACACCAAACTTGCACCCTTTTTTCCCAGATATCACAACTACACCTCATAAAAATGTGGAGGTTCGGGGACCCTTTACCGGGGCCACAATGTTGACCGTCTTCACTGTACTGGTGCTCTCTGACCATGGGTCACAAAATTACAAAACTTAAGGGTGATGTAGAGACACTCTATGGGTACCCCCACACCGAACCGGGGCCCAGAACCCCAACCGCAACCCTCTGGTAACCGGAAAATGGCATTTGAAACGATGTAGCTCGGACCCGGTTCACTGGGGAAGGCTCTGGTAGGTCTTATTTGAATATTTCAGGCCTTTTCTACTGAATGGCACCCCCCTCAAATTTCGGGGACCGGTGCCTCCTCACACAACACCGGCAAAGACATGCGTCGTGCTCTCCGGTTCTTTGGGTCTTAAAAATACCACGACATGGGGAGGCTGTGGGGATGCTCTTCGGGTACGCATTGGCCAAGTTTGGGGTTCAGGGAACCTATGGCGGGCTGGTGGCACCCCAAAAGGTCAACTGGTAGAAACCGCACGTTTAACATTGGAGTCTATGGTAAACTTGGTTAACTTGGGGGGATGATATTTCCTCGGCTATTGGGGTTAGGAACACCAAACTTGGCACACTTGTAGGGGAGACCCTACGGTTGGCCCGTAACCATCTCCCAAAGACAGCATCCCTCGCTTCACTTTGCCGCCTAGGGGAAAAACTGCCGATATTGGGGCGACTTTGAGCTCCGGTTTCCGGGGATCCACCTGGTCAAATCACACCAAACTTGGCACACTTGTAGTGGAGAGCCATGGCTATACATGCAAGAAATTTCGGGTCCAGGGAACTGAAGGAAGGCTGGTACCGACTCCCCAAATAGGCCCCTCACCTAACATGGGAGTCTATAGGGGAACCAGGCCAAATTGTGGCGGATTTCACTTATCGCTCAACCATTCGACGACCGAATGAGCTAGCAAAACCAAACTTGCACCCCTCTTTCCCAGATATCACAGCTACACCTCATAAAAATTTGGAGGTTCGGGACCTTTTACCGGGGCCAAAATGTTGACTGTCTTCACGGTACCGGTACTCCCTGACCATGGGTCACAAAATTACAAAACTTAGGGGTGATATAGAAGCATTCTATGGGTACCCCCACACCAAACCGGGGCCCGGTACCCCAACCGGAACCTTCCGGTAACTGGAAAATGGCACTTTGAAACAATGTAGCTCGGATCCGGTTAACCCTAGAAAGCTCAGGGGGGTCTCATTATAATATTTCAAGCCTTTTCCACGGTATGGCACCCCCCTCGACTTTCAGGGACTGGTGGCCCCCTCACACAACACCGGCAAAGACGTGCGCGGCGCTCTCTGGTTCTATGGGTCTTAAAAATACACCGACACTGGGAGGCTGCTCTTCGGGTACTCACTGGCCAAGTTTGGGGTCCAGGGAATGTTTGGCAGGCCGGTGGCACCCCAAAGGGTCAACGGGTAGAAACCTCACGTTTAACATTGGAGTCTATGGGAAACTCGGTCAACTTGGGGGGCTGATATTTCCTCAGATGTTGGGGTTAGGAACACCAACCTTGGCACACTTCTAGGGGAAACGATGCACTACATTTTATTCAAATTTGGGGTTCCTAGACCCTACGGTCTCCCAAAGACGGCAGCCCTAGGGCGGTAAAACCGGTTCTGCTACCCAGAAAATTCGGACTTAGGTTCTGGCCTCTACCGGTCGGATGACTTTGAGGACTCCTATCTCCGGAACCCCAAATTTGGTGTGCCGACTCATGGGATCTAGATCTACAACATATCCAAAAATTGGACTCCTAGCTCAAACGGTTCGGAAGATGACTTTCCTGGAGCCCAAAAAATGCTTTAGTTTGAAAGTTAGGTCGACACAAAGCATGCATGGTGGTTTTCAGAAAAGTCATTTCGGGCACCTTTCGTTCCAGAGACCTCAAATTTGGCCTGCCACTAGGGGGCCTCTATGAACCCCCAAATACCAAGTTTGAAGTTCCTGTGACCTACGGTTCCGGAGATATGGACCGGTAAAGCGAAAAGTTCCTACCGGTCATGGGGCACCAAGGGACCGGTTCCGATCTCCCTGCCCCCTCGGCCTCGGTGGGCACCATGGGTCGGTCCCCTTTGGAAGTCCATATCTCCCCCATACTTTGAGCTAGAGACCCCAAATTTGGCAGGTCGGTACCGGTGGATTTTAGACACAAGATCCGGGTAGACCGACCCTCCTGCGAGCAACCGTGTGGAAGTTTCTCTCCGATTGAGCCCAAAATACCACCCCAGGAAAGAGGGGACTCGTAGTATGCATTTTTCAACGGGAGGCAATAATCAACACTACACCGGTGTAACGTCGATTATTGCCTCCTGTCAAAAATGCCTCCTACATACTGCGCATGCGCAGTACGTCACATCACTCCAGCTGATTTCCCAATCAGCTGGAGTGACGCATCGACTGCACATGCACAGTTGGTCATATGCATTTTCTGACGGGAGGAAAGCCACGGGGAGCATGTGGAGGGAGAGAATCTTAAAGAGGGAGTCCCGCGAAATTTTTTTTAAAAGTCAGCAGCTACAAATACTGCAGCTGCTGACTTTAAAAATAAGGACACTCACCTGTCCCAGGGTCCAGCGATGTCGGCACCCGAGACTGAATCGTCCCTCGGTCCTCGGGTGCTGCCACCGCCATTCTCTGTAAGGGAATCAGGAAGTGAAGCATTGCGGCTTCACTTCCTGGTTCCCTACTGCGCATGCACCAGTCGCGCTGCGCTTCCTTACTGGTCCCCGCTGCTACTGGGACCTGCGTGTGTCCCAGCAGACAGCACGGGGGGAGGGGACGGGAGGGGGCTTAGACTCCCGTGGGAGTCTACGCCGGAAGTAGGTGCAAATACCTGTCTTAGACAGGTATCTGCACCCCCCTCCCCCTTGAATGGTGCCAAATGTTTCACCAGAGGGGTCGGGTTCCGAAAAGCGGAGGTTCAATTTTTGTGTGACACAGCGCTGCAGCCATCCATCCATCCCCCTCTCCGCTCACAGTGTACCGATCGGTACACAGGAGGGGAGGAGAGGAACCGGCCTCATCAGATGACGCCGGTCTGTTTACATGTGATCGCGCCGTCATTTGACGGCGCGATCACATGGTAAACGGCCGCGATCAGCGGCCATTTACCGGGATCCGGATGTGTTCGGGGGCGCACCCCAGGGGGCACGCAAGAGGGGAATTCTGGGAGGACGTCATAGTACGCCCTCCCAGAGTTAAGCAACCGCCCTGCAGCCGTCATTCGGCTATGGGCCGGTTGTTAAGTGGTTAAACTGCAGTGTAGGTCACTTACACATACATAGCTATTCAGGGCCCCGTCCCCCTCTGGAAGCACAGACCTTGGCCCTCCCACTGGCATCGCTGTGTCAATCCAAGCTTCCCTGACAAATACACTGCTTATGCATGGCGCTTGCAACCTTTCTCTAGAGCAGCCTAGGGGTGTGTTGGGGGCGGGGCTGCATGCGGTGTTGCCGCTGACGTTATTAAGCCAGCAGAGTTCTTCCTTACGTCAGTGTTCCCTGCAGAGTTCTTCCTTACGTCAGTGTTCCCTGTGGAGTTCTCTCTTACGTCAGTGTTCTCTTTCCACGCGCTCCCGTGGCTTGCCTCTCGTCGAAAAATGCATACGACGAACTGCGCATTCCCAGTAGATACGTCACGCCACAGAGAGCGAGGCAGAATCTTACATTTAAAGCGGAGGTTCACTCAAAAATTGAACCTCCGCTTTTCGGAACCTGACCCCTCCGGTGACACATTTGGCACCATTCAGGGGGGAGGGGGGGTGCAGATACCTGTCTAAGACAGGTATTTGCACCTACTTCCGGCATAGACTCCCACGGGAGTCTACGCCCCCTCCCGTCCCTACCCCCCATGCTGTCTGCTGGGACACACACAGGTCCCAGAGACAGCGGGGACCAGTAAGGAAGCGCAGCGTGACTGGCGCATGCGCAGTAGGGAACCAGGAAGTGAAGCCGCAACGCTTCACTTCCTGATTCCCTTACAGAGAATGGCGGTGGCAGTTTTGGGTGCCGACTTCGCTGGACCCTGGGACAGGTGAGTGTCCTTATTTTAAAAGTCAGCAGCTGCAGTATTTGTAGCTGCTGACTTTTAAAAAAAGTTTTGCGGGACTCCCTCTTTAAGATTCTTTCCCTCCACACGCTCCCCGTGGCTTGCCTCCCGTCGGAAAATGCATATGATGAACTGTGCATGTGCAGTCGATACGTCACGCCAGCTGATCGGGAAATCAGCTGGAGTGATGTGACATACTGCACATGTGCAGTACGTAGGAGGCATTTTTGACAGGAGGCAATAATCGACGTAACACCGGTGTAGTGTTGATTATTGCCTCCTGTTGAAAAATGCATACTACGAGTCCCTTCTTTCCTGGGGTGGTATTTTGGGCTCAATCGGAAAGAAACTTCCACACGGTTGCTCGCAGGAGGGTCGGTCTACCCGGATCTTGTGTCTAAAATCCACCGGTACCGACCTGCCAAATTTGGGGTCTCTAGTTAAAAGTATGGCGGAGATATGGACTTCCAAAGGGGACCGACCCATGGTGCCCACCAAGGCTGAGGGGGCAGCGAGATCGGAACTGGTCCCTTGGTGCCCCATGGCCGGTATGAACTTTTCGTTTTACTGGTCCATATCTCTGGAACCGTAGGTCACAGGAACTTCAAACTTGGTATTTGGGGGTTCATAGAGGCCCCCTAGCTGCAGGCCAAATTTGAAGTCTCTGGAATGAAAGGTGCCCGAAATGACTTTTCTGAAAACCATCATGCATGCTTTGTGTCGACCTAACTTTCAAATGAAAGCATTTTTTGGGCTCCAGGAAAGTCATCTTCCGAACCGTTTGAGCTAGGAGTCCAATTTTTGGATATGTCGTAGATCTAGATCCCATGAGCCGGCACACCAAATTTGGGGTTCCGGAGATATGAGCCCTCAAAGTCATCCGACCGGTAGACGCCAGAACCTAAGTCTGAATTCTCTGAGTAGCAGAACCGGTTTTACCGCCCTAGGGGTGCCGTCTTTGGGAGATGGTTACGGGCCAACCGTAGGGTCTAGGAACCCCAATATGGACCACATGTAGTGCATCGTCTCCCCTACAAGTGTGCCAAGTTTGGTGTTCCTAACCCCAACAGCCGAGGAAATATCAGCCCCCCAAGTTGACTGAGTTTCCCATAGACTCCAATGTTAAACGTGCGGTTTCTACCGCTTGACCTTTTGGGGTGCCACCGGCCCGCCAAACGTCCCCTGGACCCCAAACTTGGCCAGTGAGTACCTGAAGAGCATCCCCACAGCCTCCCAGTGTCGGTGTATTTTTAAGACCCATAGAACTGGAGAGCGCCACGCACGTCTTTGCCGGTGTTTTGTGAGGGGTCCACTGGTCCTTGAAAGTGGATGCCATTCTGTAGAAAAGGCCTGAAATATTCAAATGAGACCTACCGGAGCCTTCCCCGGTGAACCGGGTCCGAGCTACACCGTTTCAAAGTGCCATTTTCAGGTAACCGGAGGGTTCCGGTTGGGGTACCGGACCCCGGTTCGGTGTGGGGGTACCCATAGAGTGTGTCTACATCACCCCCAAGTTTTGTAATTTTGTAACTCATGGTCAGGGAGCACCAGTACCGTGAAGACGGTCAACATTGTGGCCCCGGTAAATCCCCGGTAAAAGGTCCCCCCGAACCTCCACATTTTTATGAGGTGCAGCTGTGCTATCTGGGAAAAAGGGGTGCAAGTTTGGTGTCACTAGGCCATTCGGTCGTCGAATGGTTGAGCGATAAGTGAAATCCGCCACAATTTTGCCTGGTTTCCCCTTAGACTCCCATGTTAAGTGAGGGGCCTATTTTGGGGAGTCGGTACTGGCCTTCCTTGGATTCTCTGGACCCGAAATTTCTTGCACTTGTAGCCATGGGTCCCCCCTACAAGTGTGCCAAGTTTGGTGTGATTTGACTTGGTGGGTCCCCGGAAACCGGAGCTCAAAGTCGCGCGTTTTTTCCCCCAGGCGGAAAAATGAAGCGAGTTGCCCACTTTGGGGAGTCGGTACCGGCTGCCCTTCAGTTCCCTGGACCCGACATTTCTTCCACCTACAGCCATGGGTCTTCCCTACAAGTGTGCCAAGTTTGGTGGGTTTTTATCGAGTGAGTCCCCGGATACAGGAGCTCACAATATCTCCCGAGCCTCTCCTACACTCCTACACTTTTCTCTTCCTCCGCGCGAAAAAATGAAGCGAGGGGCTCACTTTGGGGAGTCGGTACCGGCTGCCCTTTGGTTCCTCTTCCACATGCAGCCATGGGTGTTCCCTACAAGTGTGCCAAGTTTGGTGGGTTTTCACCAAGTGGGTCCCTGGATACAGGAGCTCAAAGTATCTCCTCTAGCCTGTCCTACACTGTGCCTCTCCTACACTGTTTTCTGTTCCTCCCATCGGAAAATGCCTCCGACGAACTGCGCATGTGCAATCGATACACCAAGCCAGCTGATCGGGACATCAGCTGGCGTGACGTCACACACTGCACACACTGCACATGCGCAGTACGTAGGAGGCATTATTCGATAGGAGGCACTCATCGACAGAACACCGGTTCCAAAAAATGATACCGGGGAGATGACTGCAGCTACGGATTAGCGACAAGATGGTGCTAGTATACATTCACAGGTTTATAATAAAACCTTGCTTTTGTTTTTTATGAATGTGTTCTTCTTAATATACAGGGGGTCCCCTAGTTACAAACATCCGACTTACAAACGACTCCTACTTACAAACGGAGGGAGACAACAGGAAGTGTAAGGAAATCTACCCCTAGGAAGGGAAATTCACTCCTGTAAGTGCTTTTATGGGGAAAAGGTACCTCCACTGATGCTTTATCACCAAGGCTTGTTTCCACAACAACCCAAAATTTTCAAAATCCAATTGTCATTGGGACAGAAAGTGAGGTGAAATCTTCTGAACAGGGGCACACACAGCAAAAAAAATGTTACAGGGGTGTTAACCCTTCCCTATGCTATCCAAAAAGCTTAAAAATAGTTTTTTTGGCTGGAGCTACACTTAAAAAATTTACCTGTTCCGACTTACAAACAGATTCAACTTAAGAACAAACCTACAGTCCCTAACTTGTTTGTAACCCGGGGACCCCCTGTAAAGGTATTTTTGGATTTAATTTGTACAGTAAAGTCACTTGCCAGGTAAATTCTTTTAGTAATTACAATTTTTTAAAGTAACCATTTAGAATTTGGAGCTCAGTATGAGAGACAGAGAGTATGGCGTTTGACCACACCTCCTGATGAAGTCTGACTGATAGACAAAACAGGTATGAGTAGAGGCGGGCAGTCTCTGAGTTTTTGTGCAATGTGCATGTCTGCACACCAGCTCCTCTATCTGAGCAGTGGCAGTGGTTTTTAATTACCGGCATATGATCCCTGGGTGCTGGGGATGCACCTTAAAATGTGAGTGTTTTAAACAGCATTTTAAAAAAAGTTTTTAATAAAGATGGTTTTGCACTATGAAATCACTCTTTGTTTTGGCCCTTCTATGCATGTGAGCTTTCATCTGGTTCGTTTAAGAGGAACCAGGACAAGCGAAAAACACCTAGCCACGCACAGTGGAGCTTTTTTGGCATAAGCTAAGAGGGGTCAACTCCATATGGTGAGTTTGAACCCATTGAGGATTAATGTGATGGCCAGCACTACACTAGGATAATCACTTTAAAACTTCTTTATTCTAAGCACTCCACTTTTCAGTAGAAGATTTTTTTCTATGGTTATCATTGCAGATTTTTCTTGTTACATGCATTTTCTTTATGAATTCACACTGTGTATTTTTTTTAGAAGCATTGGCACTTTTATATTATGTATAGGTATGTTCATTGTTTTTTTATATGTTCTGTGAAGGTTTAAGGGGATCAGCACGCTTTTACTATATCCACTTATCCTGGTATAACCACCGAAAGTCCGACAATGTGCAGATATGCGCTGGACGGGTGTCAGAGAGGTTACCTCGGTGGACATGGTGTTTCTCAACATGGTGTGCGTCGGGATGCACCGGTGCATGCTGGCGCATGCGTTCCTGCTCGTCCAGGTGTGCGCGCTCCTGTAGGCCCTGGTGTGCGCGCCGGTGTTCGCACACGTGCGCGGGTGCACGTTAGCGCGCACGCTCCTTTGAGCACTTGTTCGCATCATCCACCAGTGGATGTTGGTGTGCACGCCGGTGTGCGGGTGCACGCGCGTGGGCATGTGCGGGTGCATGTGCGCCGTTTGGCGCCAATTTGCCTATTTAGGTAAGCTGCACTCTCTGCTCGGTGCTGCCTGATCAACAGCTCTTCCGTGCCCTTGTTCCTGTGCCTGTACTTTGATCTCCTGACAAACCCAGCTTGCTTCTTGGACTCCTATGAACTCTGCCCGCACCTGACCTCTGGCCTGTTTGACTACTCTTCTGCTTGCTCCCTTGTACCTCGTTGCCTGCCTGTTGCCGAACCCAGCCTGTACCCGGACCTCCCTGCTCAGCTCCTGTTTGCCTGTGTTCCAGCTTGCACCTTGCTGCTTAAGGACTGTCTATCTACCAGCATCTGGACTCTATTACCAGGCTCCCATACCACTCCGCACTCCTGTGCTTCCTGTATACTCTACCAGGGGCCGCGAGTCAGACGCGTAAGGGAGTCTACCCTCTGCCCAAGTGGACTCACCGGTCAGGTACGTAGAAGTCTGATAACGGGAAGTGGTTAAATACACTATTGAAAGTGTATTCTTATATCTGCCCAATAAGTTCCAGAAAAAAACAGTTGATCCTGCCAGAAATCCAGTGAGCTCCCAACTTCCTGTAGTCAGCAGACTACATCTCTGCACTGAAATCTCAAAAAGTTATCAGCCTTGCCTAAGGTCTCTTTGTGAATGAATGAAAACCTGTTCTCTGTGTCATGAAAATGAGGAGAGGAGGAGGTGTTGTGTAGTCTTAACACTCTAACCTAGGGTGACAATGCTGCTTCTCAATAGATAATGTACAGTGAGTGAGTGTTGTCACCCTAAGGCAGAATTATGTTACTGACAGTATCAACAGGTGCAAATAAGGGGAAAAAAAAGTCTGAGAAAAGAAAAGTAATAGAGCCGCATCATGTATTGAATGGTAAGCTGCAACAGAGTGAATGTTTGTTCTTGGATTTACACTTAAAAAACAGGGTTTTTATATTTCTAAATGATCTTGCTGTTCCAGTCTCGCAGACATATTACACAGTTTCCAGTACTTCTATCTCAGGCTCATGACACAGGGGTGCTTTTCCCACAGCAAAAAAAGGAAAAAAGGCTGGTGTCACGGAAGTCAGCTAAAACATTGTTTTATTATAGCATATGAACAATAGTCAAAACAGCCAACACGTTTCGACCGTCAGGCCTTAATCATGCTTTTTCTCACAGCACTTACCACCCCTTTTGTTACAGTAATTTGTCACTAAGAAAATCATAATGCTTTTATATAGCATCCCTAACAGTGAAATCAATTTGTCACTCAGCGATCAAGATTTATTGCCTTGGTGGCAAAGTCACTAGCAACAATCGCTCTCAATGCTTTTCTATAAAATGTTGCAGTAGTTGTTATGCTTTGCTACAAATTGCTGAAGAGAACAATTTGTAGCAGAGCACAGACCAAATCTGCAATAGATCTCCAGCGACTCTATTGATTAAATTGCTAGCTATAAATTGCTGTTAATCACTGGCATTATTGATTTGTAGCAGTGAACAATTTATGTGTGGCACAACCCCCTAGGGGACTGCTTGTATTTACCTGCATCACCATGACCCTGTAATTGTTCCAGCCCACCTGGCACTCTGGGTTCAGACATCTTTGCACCACCTTGAAGTAATAAGCCAAACAACTTAATGCATTTATATTTTGTCAACGTTTAATGGATTACTTTAACCACTTGCCGCCCGCCATATAGCAGAATGACGGCGGCAAAGTGGTTTCAATATCCTGACTGGGCGTCATATGACGTCCGCACTAAATAGAGCCACTGCATGCCCCCGGGGGCACACATCGCGGCGATCGTTGTTGCGGGGTGTCAATCTGACACCCCGCAACACCGACCTAGGTAAAGAGTCTCTGATGGAGACTCTTTACCACGTGATCAGCCGTGTCCAATCACGGCTGATCACGATGTAAATAGGAAGAGCCAGTGATCAGCTTTTCTTCACTCGCGTCTGACAGACGCGAGTAGAGGAGAGCCGATCGGCTGCTCTCCTAACAGGGGGGGTCTGTGTTGATTGTTTATCAGCACAGCCCCCCCACGGATCCCACCCAGGACCACTAGGGAACCTGCCCAGGATCACCAGGTAAGCCATCCACACTGGACCACCAGGTATGCCCCCTAGACCCCCAGGGAAATAGCAATCTGTGCCCAGGCAGCTGCCAATCAGTGCCCACTCACAATACCTACCACTGCCAGTGCCACCAGGGATGCCTATCAGTGCCGCGTATCAGTGCCGCGTATCATGCCCATCAGTGCCGCTTATCAGTGCCCATCAGTGCCCAACCGTGCTGCCTATCAGTGCCCATCAGTGCCACCCATAAGAACCCATCTTTGCAGCCTTTCAGTGCCCATCAGTGTCGCCTATCAATGCCCATCAGTGCTGCATATCGGTGCCACCCATCAGTGCCGCCTACCAGTGCCCATCAGTGCCGCATATCATTGCCCATCGTCAGTGCCCGTCAGTGCCATCTCATTGGTGCCACCTCATCGGTGCCGCCTTATCAGTGCCCATCAGTGAAAGGGAAAACTTACTTATTTACAAAAAATTTTAACAGAAACAAAAGCAAAACTTTTATTTTTTTCAAAATTTTCGGTCTTTTTTTATTTGTTTAGCAAAAAATAAAAACCGCTGAGGTGATCAAATACCACCAAAAGAAAGCTCTATTTGTGGGAACAAAATGATAAAAAATTTAGTTTGGGTACAGTGTTGCATGACCGCGCAATTGTCATTCAAACTGCGACAGCGCTGAAAGCTGAAAATTGGTCTGGGCAGGAAGGTGTATAAGTGCCCAGTATTGAAGTAGTTAAAGAAGATCTTGTTGCACAGAAGAGGTAATAGATCAACTGAGCTTTGGATAAGAGCCCTAACTCAGCAGAAGAATTCCTCTATAATAATTAAAGTTAAGGCATTTTGGCAATAACAATATATTATGTACAATAGCATACCCCTTGAACAGGACCTGAAAGGATAAGCAAGAGTTAAGCATTAATTCTGGCAATACTTCTTAAGGGAAACCCAGGTCAGCCTATTTAACGATCCTAATGAGAGATCAAGTAAAACAAGAATGGTATGAGGGCCCTTTTAGCAGTAATAACAACAATGTTCCATTTGCAGGCCTGATGGTCTTCACTGGCAGTCGGAGCTCATTACCTATGTCCAATAAGGTGCAGTAGCAGGGCAAAGGTATTTCTTGGAATGGTTGTGGCTAAAGGTGTCTATGTACAGTGTTCAAATAGAATGGCAGTAAAGTGTTCCCAAAGTAAAGCTGTCTGTACACAGTGTCCCAGTGAAGCAACAGAGAAAGGTTCGCAAAGTTGGGCAATTGCCCTCTCACCAACAACCAGACCGATTCAATGCCTTCTGAACAGCGGCTCCCAGAGAGGCGTCCTTGAAGCAGATCCGCTTGTGACAATCACCTGGTGTGGAGCACGAAGTGCGAGTTGTCGGACTGCTGAGTTGATGCTGGATAGATGTGTGACGAACTCCAAGCAGTACTAGGTCCTTCTCGGATGGGTTGGAATTTCTTACACCGCGTGGTAGACTGCGACCATACCCTCCCTGTACAGAGAGGTCCGTCACACACAAGGCCCAGGAGGAAGAGAGCGTGGGGCAGGTCTCTGGCCTCTTTTATAGCTCCTCCCAGCAATGTCCCCAATGGTAGCAAAGATCCCTGGGATATGTAGTCTTGGTGTATAGTCCTGCAGACAAATTGCCATTCTGAGGAACTACTAATCTCACAATCCCTTTGGTTTGGCTCACAAATATGATGTCAGTTAGTGACGCTGGGCACTAGAGGGACAATATGATATATATAAATGACAGGGAATCGCTGAGTTTTGCAGTTGTAGTCCACATTGCTACATATGCAAAAAAAATTTGCCTCTGTGTCTTTGACTTTAAAGCGCTATAAAATCAAAAATGTTATATATTGCAGCTTACCAATCGTTAGATGTGGTGGCAGCATCAGTTTTCTTTTTTTGGTGTTTTTTTATCTCTATTTTCACCTGGTGATCTGGTCAGTATCACACCTCCTGTACAGTATTAGGGAGTCACAACTCTGGAGAAATAGCAGATTTAGACTAGCAAATTGAAGCCAAACTAGCAAATTGAAGCCAAACTCCAGCTCACACTTTATAATCAGTTACAGCAAACTTTTTTTTTCCTTTTGGGATAAAAGTTTTACATGAATACATGAATAAATAAAAGCTGATCATTTTAATCACCCCAACAAGTGTTAAGTACTGCAGTTTGTCTCATCCATGTAAACTGATGCATTCTGCTGGAGAGTTTGTGATGTGAAAGACAACAGACTTGCTGGCTGGATTACCAGATGAAATTAGAAGAAAGAAAATCTTGAAAAAGGAAACTAATGCAGCCATCACATCTATGAATTGGTAAGCTGCAATATAACTGTTTGCTTTTGAATGCTGCTTTAAGGTGAACTTTTAAAGTACAGTATTTGATTCTTGGATCACAGTGTGGGGTCCATACATAGGGGAAACTTCTCTGTAAAGTTGCTCACTGTCTTTCTTTAGATTCATAAATGCATTTTCTAAAACTTTGCAGTCAAATATAAAAATCAATTTCTTTTAAAGAAATTCTATCAAATTGACACCTTTTACACCATAAGGGATTAATAGCCTATTCTGACTTTGCTATTCCCAAATGCATTGTAATAGGTACATTATTTGCATAACAGAAAGCATGGAAATACTAATGTTTAAAAAATCCATTTGTGTTATTTTGGAGGATTTAAAACTAGAACACTTGCCTTTTCTTAAAAAAATAATATAAAAGGTTTTCTAATGACAGTTTATGAGTTCTGCCGAATAACTGCAGCACTAGTTTGAATGACAAATCAAAGAAAACTGATCTCATACATTTATGTATTCTAATGTCACATCTGAGGGCTGACAGTCGCAGATCCCCTCCAAACTGCATTCTTCCTTTAAATGTTTAAATGGGAATGAATAATCTATAATAGCATAAGTAAGCTCAGGTGACTGGTAAGAAGAAAGGCTATAGTGGAGAGGTTCTAGCTGACCTAAATTCTCTAGGTATTACTTTGTTCGTGTTCTTTGTTAAGTGGGCTACATTTAGCTCTTCTTTAGCTTTTCAATGCAGCTGCCACTTCTGTCATGACCAGATGCACCAGCTTTTCATTGTATTCTTTTTTGTTAGCATTGGAAAAGATCTCTGTCATGCTCGGTCACCTTTGCTAGCTGTTGGAACATTGGCTACTAAAAAGCTGTAATCCCAAAGCATAGAAATGATAGCACAATCTTCTTGTAAAATAAATATTCCGTATTGGTTAACAAATACATGTTGCAACATTATTGGCTTGAAACATAAGCTTCCATCAAGCAGTACAATTATAATGCTGGTTATGAAAAGGTCATGTTATTTCTTGATAAAGATCTTTATGATACTGCTCCCTAAATGCTCATTTACATGGTCAGAATGCTAGGTTTAGATTTGTACAATGCATAGTTTTGTGTGCATCTCAAACGTACCACTATAATCAATGAGCCCATAAACACACTTGTGTCTACATGTGAAAAGGTGTGCCACAAAAAAGTAGGACACTGCATCTGCAGATTTTACACATGTACATGCATTAAATAAAGAAGAAAGTTTCCATTGCGCTTGGGTTATTTTTTCTAATCAGCCGCTAGCATAAATTGTATGTAACAATCGAAACAAATATAAAAGTAAATGCAGAGCTATAAAGTTCAGTCAAAAAAGCTCACAAACTCTAGTTAAATCCTTAAGGACACCCAAAAATTGCTGCAGATGAACTGTAGGTGAAATTAAATTTCTCCACCAACACCATAGCACACCAGACCTCTTACCGTGAGATATGGACCACTAAATTATAGGTGGTCTACATGCGCTCCAAAACTCCTCTGGCTGGTCCTTGTTCAATGCGTTCTGATTGGACAAAATGCGTAGGGTGTGGTCTGGCTATTACACGTCACATCGCAATACGCGCAGAATGTGGCCATCTTGTTGGTTGGAAGCCATCCGGATTTCTGTTTATGATACGCTTGTTTTTACTGATTATATGTGAGTATTCTGGACTCATCTTTTTTAATAAACCTTTGAGCGCTTTAACATTCTTCACTACGAAGCAGTGTTTGTTCTCATTTTGACTCATGTGACCTGTGAGGAGACTTTCTGAAAGGGGCCAACAGGATCTTATCTGGTGTGATTACTGATGAACAAGGACCAGCCAGAGGAGTGTTGGAGCGCATGTAGACCACCTATATATCTAATGGTAAGAGGCCCGGTGTGCTATGGTGTAAGTGGAGGAATTTCATTTTACCTACAGTTTATCTGCAGCCCCTTTTGGGTGTCCCTCAAGGATTTATGGACTTTCATATCTAGGGACTTTTGTCATTTGCTTGTGTCAGTTGCTGAGGGATTTTCTAGAGTTTGTGAGCTTTTTTGACTGAACTTTATGAATGCATGTGCATGCAGTCATGTGCATAAACACGCATAAACACTTTCACACGAGCCACTCGGGATGCATTGGTGTTCAGTGCAGAGCATGCAGGCAGCCTGTTGAAATCCATGACCGTCATTTGCCTGCATGCCCTGCATGGAACACTTGCGCATACCAGACGCCTGAAGACAACCCTTCACAATTTTCATTCTGACTGTCCTATTAGACTGCAGGACCCCTGGCCCTCTGTCTGGACAGTGCTGATTGGCCCTGTGCTGATCACATGCACTGTCCCAAGAAGAAAAAAATCTAACAATACACCAAACTGAGCACGTGCAGAGTGCCTCCAAGGCTCTGTTCTATCAGGAGATGGTTTTGGGGACTGTGGAAGAAGGGGAGGATCAGAGAAGATAGGATCAAACAGCCTTTTCATACAATGCATAAAATTAACCCCTTAGGTTCCGTGAGTATAACAAGCGTGCTTTACTGCATATACAGACTGATTTTACTGTTGTGGGTTTAGTACCACTTTAAAGTGTTTGTCTCGCAAAATATACTATCCAATTTTGGATATGGTAAGGAGGAATTATAACTCCTACTAGGTTTATACGGCTATCCTGGGCTCTGAGATTGTCCCCCATTTTCTATTCAGAAAACCAAAAAAAAACAGTTTTATTCATTTTTGTTTTGTTTTTTAGTGGAGTAGGGGAAGGTAAGAAACCCTGTCAGCTGTTTACTGCTGTTTGTGTCTCTATTGCAGATTTTTCCTTCACTCAGGTAAAACTGTTACAACATGACATTAGGGGCATATTTATAAAGCATTGCTACTTTCACCCCAAAAAATATTAGTGGTGAATTAAATAAATATTTAATACAATATATTATTTAATAAGTAACTATTTAAAATACAGGCACCAGGGCAATTTATGTGAGTGAATGTTTATTGAATATCAGACTGCTTTATAAATATGCCCTAATTGAGTGTGTTATGCCTAAGATTTGTATCTACAGTATATTTGAATTAACCACTTGCCGACCGCCTGCCATCGTTTGACGGCAAAATGGCTCCCCTGCACAAATCGCCGTAGCTGTATGGTGGCTGCTTTAAGGGGTATAGGGGGTGCGCACACGCGCCTGCCATTTCACTGAGGTGCCGATGCGCGTGCCCAGCGGCCGCGATGTCCGCCGGGCACACGTGATCACTCCTGACAGAGCTAGAACGGGGATGTGTGTGTGTAAACACATACACACATCCCCGTTCTGGCAGGGAAGAGGAGACAGGTTGTGTGTTCCTAGTATATAGGAACAAAGATCGGTCTCCTCCCCCAGGCAGTCCCATCCCCCTACAGTTAGAACATGCTGAGGGAACACATTTAACCCCTTGATTGCCCCCTAGTGTCAACCCCTTCCCTGCCAGTGACATTTATATAGTAATCAGTGGCTATTTTTAGTTCTGATCACTGTATAAATGTCAGTGGTCCCAAAAAAGTGTCAAAAGTGTCTGATCTGTCCGCCACAATGTCGCAGTCCTAATAAAAATTGCATATCGCATTACTAGTAAAACAAATAAAATAAATAAAGATGCCATAAATCTATCCCCTATTTTGTAGGCGCTATAACTTTTGCGCAAACCAATCAATATACACTTATTGCGATTTTTTTACCAAAAATATGTAGAAGAATATATATTGACCTAAACTAAGGAAGACATTTTTTTATTTATTTATTTATTATTTTTTTTTTTAAATTTATTTTTATTCAAATTTTCCTTATAAGACACAAAGACATAAAGACATATACAAATTGGTTGTCTAGCTTGTACAGGTAATATCGCAAGTACATCAGGTAAAAGAAAAAAAATGAAAGGGAAAGAAAAAGAGAGAAATACATCCATGCAATACAGTTTTAGCATGTAAGTGAAAAGGGGATTTTTGGAATTTTTGGGCCGCCCCCCCACTGCCCATAAAGGCCTATACCTATTAACTAGGAATTACATTTAATCGTCGATTCTTGGTATCGTAACTGAAGCTAGTCCAACATTAGTAAGCAATGTTCATTTCCTCCAGCCACCCACTCCAAACCTTATTAAATTTCAATTGGCAGCCTCTATTAAGATAGGTATCTTTATATAGTGGAAGATTATCGTTAACCAAACGTTTCCACTGGACATTTGTGGGGGGATAGGGCTTCTTCCATTGAAATGTTATGGTTTTCCTAGCGTAAAATAGAAGCAAACCAATCATCGTGCGTTTAGCTACAGCAGGAACTAATTTTTTTATAAGGCCCAACATACAAATCTCCATAGACAGTGGTAGATTAGTGGATGCAATTTTATTGATTAGGCCTAGTACCTCCCCCCAGAATTGTTGTATCTTTGGACAATGCCAAAAGATATGGGAAAAATCTCCGGGGGTGTAGCTACATCTCCAACACTTAGGGGAGTGGGCAGGATTTATCAAATGAAGTCTGTGGGGAGTGAAATACGCCCGGTGGACTATTTTAAATTGGACTAACTTGTCACGT
This sequence comes from Lithobates septentrionalis, assembly GCA_037952835.1. Taxonomy (NCBI): domain Eukaryota; kingdom Metazoa; phylum Chordata; class Amphibia; order Anura; family Ranidae; genus Lithobates; species Lithobates septentrionalis. Next base: position 847,033 of record JBBDGP010001952.1, read on the forward strand.
ATAGAGACTAGCGAACTAAAAGGGAAGTCCCAAACACCATCCCAATCTTCGCCACTCAAAGCTGGAATGTCACGCTGCCAACGGGACAAAAGGCCGTCCAACGGAGGCAAGGACTCATAGATTAAATGCTGATATATGTGAGATGTAGGTTTTTTTGTGCAACCGGATCTAAGAGTAGTCTCCAGTTTAGACTGTATTAATATACAGGACGAACGTGGGAATTGGGCTTCGAAAGCATGCAAAAGTTGAAGATAACGGAACTGATAGTGCTGCGGAAGATTATACTGGGAGGAAAGCTGACAAAAAGAAAGCAGTGAGGTGCAAGACACCACTTGTGAGATTAATTTTATACCATATCTAGTCCATATCTGGGGGTCAATAGATTTGTAAAAATGTGGTAAATTGGGGTTTAGCCATAGGGGTGTATTAGGGGAAATTCCCATCTGGCTGTGTTTTTCAATAGCCAAGCCCATTTTCCAGGCCCGTAAAGTAGTAAGCATAGACGGAGTTAATAAGTGTGGGGCACATGGGCCTCTGTAAATTAGGTATTGAAGAGATTCCCAGGAGCCTGCCACGGTGGCCTCCAAAGCGGAGGCCACATTGGTTTTATCAGGATTTAGCCACCAGACCACTGTCACCAGCTGTGTCGCCAAAAAGTACTTATAGCAATCCGGAAAGGCCATGCCACCCTGCGATAGTGGCCTCATTAATGTAGTTAACTTATATCTCGGTGGTAAGGAGCCCCAGAGAAACTCTGAAAAGCGTTGGTTTAGTTTAATAAAGAAGGATTTAGGAATCCACTGCGGGGAATGGCGGAATAAGTATATGAATTTGGGGATGACCTTCATTTTAAGCAAGTTGACCCTTCCCCATACCGATAGGGGGAGATTATTCCATGCCTTGAGTTTAGCTTTCATATCCCCCACTACCGGATCCAAGTTTAATTTAAGAAAATCTGAGGCTTGTGCAGAGACACAAACCCCAAGATATTTAAAGGAGTCAACCCACTTTAATGGGCTATCTGGAGAGGATGTCAATTTGGCTGCTTGATCTATTGGAAATAGAGTAGATTTTGGCCAGTTTACCCGGAGGCCCGTTACCATGGAGAAAGTGTTGAGGAGTGACAGAGCACCCTGAAGTGATGACGCGTCCTCCAAAAATAAAACCATGTCGTCAGCATACAGGGCTACCCTCTCCTCCAGCATGCCTATCCTAAGCCCCTTAATATGAGGCGATGTACGGAGAGCCTCTGCAACTGGCTCTATAGCTAGAGCAAATAGAGCCGGAGAAAGAGGGCAGCCCTGTCTAGTTCCCCGAAACAGTTGAAATGGGGTTGAGAGTCTGGAGCCCAAACGAATCGATGAGATGGGACACCTATAGATCACCTGCAACCATGATATAAACCGTAGTGGAAAACCCATTCGACGTAGAGTCTCCCACAAAAAGGGCCACTCTACAGTGTCGAATGCCTTTTCTATATCTAGTAGGGCAATAGCTCTGGTACCGGAGTTGTTGTGTTGGGCATGAATATTGGTAAAGAGTCTCCTAAGATTAACGTCGGTTGACCTTTTAGGCATAAATCCTGTTTGATCAGAGTCAATAACCGAAGGTAATAATGGATATAGACGGGTAGCCAGCAGTTTGGTTAAGATTTTCAGGTCATTATTCAATAGGGCTATTGGCCTATATGAGGCACATAGCTCTGGGTCCTTAAGGTCCTTATGGATCAAAGTAAGATAGGCCTGGTGCATTGAAAGGGGCAGATCACCCTTGGATAGGCAGAGGGTGTATAATTGGGCCAGGATGGGTGCCAAAAATGCTGCATGTGCCCTATAAAATTCTATAGGAAGGCCATCCGGCCCTGGCGCCTTACCCAAAGGGAAGGACCGTATAATTTTTAAAACCTCTAAGGCCGAAATAGGGCGTACCAACGATTCTCGTTCCTCATTCGACAGCCAGCCAAGTGCTAGTGGATCTAAACGGTTTTGCAACATCTCTGGCTGGAAGTCGGGGGGAAGAGCAGAGGTATAAAGAGTTTGGTAAAAGGCTTTAAACATTTGTAAGATTTCTACCTGAGAGGTCACCTTATCCCCAGTTGAAGACTGGGGATAAGGTGGGGATAAGACTGGGGATAAGACTTTAAATTGGGATATTTATTATAGCAAAAAGTAAAAAATATTTTGTTTTTTTCAAAATTGTCTTTTTTGTTTATAGCGCAAAAAATAAAAACTGCAGAGGTGATCAAATACCACCAAAAGAAAGCTATTTTTGTGGGGAAAAACAGGACATACATTTTGTTTGGGTACAGCGTCGCACAACCACACAATTGCCAGTTAAAATGACGCAGTGCCGTATCGCAAAAAATGGCCCAGTCAGGAAGGGGATAAATTCTTCCAGGGCTGAAGTGGTTAAAACCTGGATCTTTTTCTAGACTCTGCTAAATAATTGTTCAGTCCTATTTCTGGGGTGTGACATAATACCTGCAGGCACACTATCCCCAAAACCTTAATTTTATTCATGTTGGTTTTTAAATGATTTTATGAGTTAGATATACTATATTGTATTTATAAACTGTGAACAATAAATTGTGCTTTTTTTGACTCACAGCATGTGTATGGGATGTCTTTCACTTTGTGGCCCCCCTGCTAGCATGCTTGGGCGATGCTACCTAAATCAGTGGTTTTGGTAAACTCTAATTGAATTACATTTATATTGTTAAAACTTGTGTAGCATAGATAAAATACTTGTTTTCACCAGTGCTGCTGAACTCCTGAAGCCTTTTTGCAGTTAATTGCAGATAATTTCTGTTTACATGAACCCAAGGAGTGACTACATACATTTCTAGGGCAGGCTTTCTGATGATGACAACAATAGCTTAGGCCTCCATAATGTATTTTGAAACAGCACTTGTATTCTCCATCAAAAGCCGATGTAAAAAAGTGACAATGCAAGAACAAAGTTTGGAGTCAGGGAGAGCATTGTCATTTTGTATTAGGAGAAAGGACCTTAATGACAGGATCACCGAGTATTATGATAATGATAGCTGCAGATTTCAAAATAATAAACTGACTTTTGAAATGAGCCACTTGCTGACCACTCTATAGCTGTTTTACTGCTACAGGACGGCAGCTGTGCGCAGGATCACGTAGATATATTTGATCCCGCACTTCCGCCTGCATGGGGCACATGCATGCCGCCAGCGCGCCGCTTCTGTTATGAATATTCACAGCAGAAGCCGATCTGCGGGTTCCAGGCACTCAATGTCCACAGGCATCCGCAGATAGTCGGGAAGAGACGCAGAACGGAGCTCTGCCTATGTAAACAAGGCAGAGTTCTGTTCTGACAGGGGGGAAAGGATGGATTCTGTGTTCCTGCAAAGCAGTGACTCAAAACCATCTCTTCCCCTAGTAAAAACAGTACACATAGTAAACACAAACACTAGCTAGTCACACAGTTAACCCTTTGATCGCCCTGGATGTTTATCCCCTTCCCAGCCAGTGTCATTAGTACAGTGACCGTGCATATTTTAAGCACTGATCACTGTATTAGTGTCACTGGTTCCCGCAAAGTGTCAAAAGTGTCAGTTAGTGTCCAATTGTCAGCCCCATTATCACAGTCCCGCTATAAGTCGCTGATCGCCACCATTACTAGTATAAAATTAAATAAATAAAAATTCCAGTATATATCCCATAGTTTGTAGACGCTATAACGTTCGCATTAACCATTCAATAAACACTTATGGTGATTTTTTTGCCAAAAACATGTAGCAGAATACATATTGGCCTAAATTTATGAGGAAATTCGATTTTTTTACATTTGTCTATTGGATATGTTTTGTAGCAGAAAGTAAAAAATATAGTTTTTTTATTTTTTTTCAAAATTGTCAGCCTTTTTTTGTTTATAGCGCAAAAAATAAAAAAAACACAGTGATGCTCAAACTACCAAAAGAAAGCTCTATTTGTGGAGAAAAAATGTGTTGCATGACTGTGCAATTGTCAGTTAAAATAACGCAGGGTCGTATCTCAAAAAGTGGCCGGGTCATGGAGGGGGGTAAATCTTCTGGAGGTCGAGTGGTTAAACATGAGATTTTAGTGATTATGTTTACATGTAAAAAGGTGCAAGAAGGAACTTCCAATTTATGCAAGGTTGGGTTTAACTATTGTAGTATTGAATGGGTGGGGGTGCTGTTCCTTGTGTACAGTCACTGTGTGTTGCACAAAACAGGAAATATTTAAATGTCAAAGGTTTGACAAGCACAAACCATTGCTTTTTTTCGTCAACATTTTCAAAAAGTAGACCAATATATAATTAATGCGTACAAGTTTCTTAACAATTACTACAAATACAGACGTGCTAACGTATCACATATTATAAATCACCCCTTAATAGATAAAAAAATGTAGACTCAAAAGTGAATTCATATAGGGATGAGTCACAGCTCATCTCAAAGGTATGTCCTTTGAAGAACTTGACTCTGTTGTTCATTTGCAATCTGCAGGAGGCCACTGGTTGGAGGTCTCTTGCACCATGCAGTTTTTTGGTCTAATATTTCAAAACAAGTCATTATTGTGAGAACAAAAAAAAACTACTCACTATTCATCTGGAATATCAAATCAGTTAGAGTAGTCTCAAACCTTGAAAAATGTAGTAGTAACATGCTTAAGAAGCTTTAGCTAAGGAGAAATAAAACTAACACAGTCATATACTTTTATTATTTATAAAATAAAGAATGATTTTAAATAAGTCCTTTTGCTTACTTACAAAATGTGAGATCAAGCAGCATTTCAAGCAGTACTTATACAGCAAGCTGTTTTTATGCTCACCATTACATGGTTACTATGTGAATCTGTGTCTATTGTAATATCTTTCCCATGCTGCTTTTTGGTAGAAAAAAAAGGTGTATTTAGCTCGAGCAGTCCAGCCATATAAAGGAGGAGGTTGAGTAATAGAGTATACAGTGCTATTCTTCAGGAAGGGTGTCACCCATTGCAATCCGTGGGATCTGACAGGTAAGAACAATTGGAGCAGTAAGCAGTAGAGATTACCATAGTAGTTTATCGGTGTTGGATTATAAAAGTTTTTTGTAGTTTTATGTATAGTCTCCATTATCTCCTACCAAAATAACATGAAAAATATTGGGGCCTTTGTTTCTATTACTCCCTGATAAAATTACATTTAACATACCCCACTGTATATCAATATGCACATAACTTTTGAAATAAGATTGTTTTAAAATGGGAAAATGTCCTTACTTCTATAGCTTCTATATTTAGTTGTACTACTTAAAGAAATTTCTGGGATTTGAATGTTAAAGCACAATTCAATTTTTTCCCCTGCTGTAGCAAATTGGAGCATGCTCTGCTGGGGTTTTTTGCCTTCCTCTGGATCAACTGTGGGTATAGTATTGGGTATATTGGATTGTACAATATTTTTATTTTTATTTTTTATGGTTGAACTGGATAGACTTGTGTCTTTTTTCAACCTGACTAACTATGTAACTATATAACTATGTTGAAATCAGCTAAATAAATTCCAGGCGCATAAAAGCAAGAGGTGTACACATTCTTATAGTTCATTTTCTTTAGAAAGCAGCCACAGCCTGAGTAAAAAAGCTTGTCCCCTACCAGCAAACAGTAATGGACCCTTGCACTTTGTGTGGAAGTAGTGATCTCCCTACAGTGGTCCTTTATAGAGTTCCAACATGTGACATCAGTCAAAGGTAGAACTCTCCAATAAGCAAAGCTCATGCTACCAGTTGCTTGAAGAACTCTAATGCCCCGTACACACGGTCGGACTTTGATCGGACATTCCGACAACAAAATCCTAGGATTTTTTTCCGACGGATGTTGGCTCAAACTTGTCTTGCATACACACGGTCACACAAAGTTGTCGGAAAATCCGATCATTCTGCACGCGGTGACGTAAAACACGTATGTTGGGACTATAAACAGGGCAGTAGCTAATAGCTTTCATCTCTTTATTTATTCTGAGCATGCGTGGCACTTTGTGCTTCGGATTTGTGTACACACGATCGGAATTTCCGACAACGGATTTTGTTGTCGGAAAATTTTATAGCCTGCTCTCAAACTTTGTGTGTCGGAAAATCCGATGGAAAATGTGTGATGGAGCCCACACACGGTCGGAATTTCCGACAATAAGGTCCTGTCACACATTTTCCGTCAGAAAATCCGACCGTGTGTACGGGGCATAATTCTGACTCAGTAGGGCATATGTCAGACCTCTGTAAATAGAGTACTCCGTCTCTATAGCATGTTGGCAGGAGACAGGCTTTTCTAATGGAAAACTTAATGTCCAGTTTCCTAACTGAAAGTAAACTGGGGACTCAGAACATGCTTCATTGAGACCAACAGGTTTTACCAAAGGTGCTAAATAAACTCAGCATACTGTATGAGCCTATGACACTAGCATTATCCTGTCTCCATAACCTACAAATAACTCAGTAGTGCCAGGGGATATAGAAATTTCACAGTAGGCCTGACCGGTCAGTCAGTTTGGCTGTGGTCCGAAGGCCCGGCCGCTGCAGAGGGCCCACCAGCGCCACCAGCGCCACCTGCTGAAACTCTCATGGCTCCTGCGGGCCCCCAGTGACCCCCTTTTCAGGCCCCAGCACTGCCTCAGAGGGTAAGGGGGGAGAGTGAGCACCTCACAGAGCGGGGATGCCCCGCTTATACTCCGACTGCTGTCATCTGATGTCCTGCCTCCTGGCTTCTTTGACAGACATCACACTGGTCCAATGCCGGGGGAGGTGTGATGTCTATCAGGCGGGACATCGTATGACAGCAGCACCAGGTGTAACAATGGGAGATCTGTGTGATCCAGCGGCTCTCCTCTCTAACACCCATCAGGCTGCATTGAGGGGCACTTGTGGTAAGGCTGCGATATGGGCACTAGTGGTGAGGCTGCATTATGAGCACTAGTGGTAAGGCTACATTATGGGCACTTGTGGTGAGGCTGCATTCATGGGCACGGGTGGTGAGGCTGCATTCATGGGCACTGGTGGTGAGGCTGAATTATGGGCACTGGTGGTAAGGCTGCATTATTATCATCTTAAGGGTCCTCATACAATAAGGCTGCATTACGGACACTGGTGGTGAGGCTGCATTATGGGCACTGGTGGTAAGGCTGCATTATGGGTACTGGTGGTGAGGATGAATTCATGGGCCCAGGTGGTGAGGCTGCATTCATGGGCGCAGTTGGTGAGGCTGCATTATAGGCACTGGTGGTGAGGCTGCATTATGGACACTGGTTATGAGGCTGCATTGAGAGGCACTGGTGGTGAGGTTGCATTATGGGCACTGGTGTTAAGGCTTCATTATGGGCACTGATGTGAGGCTGCATTATGGGCACTGGTGGTAAGGCTGCATTATGGGTACTGGTGGTGAGGTTGCATTATGGGCACTGGTGGTGAGGCTGAATTATGGGCACTGGTGGTGAGGCTGCATTATGGGCATTGGTGGTGAGGCTGCATTCATTGGCACAGGTGGTGAGGCTGCATTCATGGGCACTGGTGGTGAGGCTGAATTATGGGCCCTGGTGGTAAGGCTGCATTATGGACACTGGTGGTGAGGCTGCATTATGGGCACTGATGGTAAGGCTGCATTATAGGCACTGGTGTTAAGCTGCATTATGGGCACTTGTAGTGAGGCTGAATTCATGGGCACAGGTGGTGAGGCTGCATTCATGGGCACAGGTGGTGAGGCTGCACCGCCTGCCTCCAAGTCCCTCCCTTACCTGGGCAAACAGTGCCCGAAATGGCAGAAGAGGAGAGGACACACCAGCCAGCCAAAGCAGGACCAGGGTGTGAGCCAGGCAGCCGCCCACACTGGTGACCCACCCAAAGCAGGGCCAGGGTGCCAGCCAACCACCCACAAGGACCCAAACACAGCAGGGTCAGAGTGCCAGCCAGCCACCCACGGTGACCCACCCACACCAGGGAGCCAGCCAGCCACCCACAGGAGCCAGCCACAGAGGATGCGGGAGCCGGCCAGCAACAGAGGACGTGGGAGCCAGCCAGCCACAGAGGACACGGGAACCAGCCACAACTACAGTACCCATAGTTAAGGTAAGAGAAGCGCTACACAGTGCCAATTTTTTTTCTACTTTGTGAGAGGTTGGGGCAGGGGTTAGAGCCATGGCACAAGGAGGGGGCCCCGTAAGGACCAGAGTGAATGAAGGTGTTCACTGTACACTCTGTTAGAAAGAGGCCTCCCCCTCCAGGTCCCATTATACCCCTCTGTAGTCTCTAATGGGACCTGTTTGGGACTCTTTCTAACAGACTCTATAATGGACATTGAAAGGGCCTCTGTTAGAGAGACCCCCCTCCAGGTCCCATTACACTCCTTTGTAGTCTCTAAAGGGGTCCTGGAGGGGGGTCTCTCTCTAACAGAGAATCTCTATTGGACACTGTTAAAGAGAGACCCCCCAGGTCCCATTATACTCTGTTGTAGACTCTAATGGGGCCTTGAGGGGACGCTTTCTAACAGACTATCTAATGGACACTGTTGGAGAGAGACCCCCCCTCAAGGTCCCATTAAAAAAAAGGCAAAAGTTGTACTTTGTGAAAAATGTAGGGGCGGGATCAGGGATGGGCCATGGGCGGGATCAGGGGGCTCATGGGTGGGGTCAGGGGGTCATGGGTGGGGCCTGACAGGGGGCCCTTGCTTTATTAGGTCCGGGGGCCCTGAATGTTGTCAGTCCGCCCCTAACAGTAGGCTTGAGTAATACTTGACATTCATCTAGCACACAAGTACACTACAATCTCTTCTATTCCAATAGCAAAAGTGTATCTCCACTTTTGTTGATAAACAAACAATCCTCTTCTGTTCAGTTATGAATATTAAAGGGATTATTTCTGAGTTTACCCATCTTAATCTGTTTAAATTAACACAAGAATTGCAGTCACCTTCTTCTTCTTCCTGGATAAAAAGTTTTATTGCCGGCTATACAGGAAGACAAATATGATACATTTCTGAAAGTCTGGTCTCCATTGATAGATTATTGTCAACCAGATCAGAGGGATTTACAGCAGTGACCCCTTTCTTCCGTCCTCTCTCCTCTGTTGTGAGATTGAGACATTAGGCCGCTGTGGCATTCCACGGTACTCTCTTTGCTCCCTTTCACCTTTTCCTCTATTCCATCTTTCCTTCTCTTTGCCTTTCCTCCCCCCACCCCCTTCTTTCCATTCTAGACTTGTACCCTCCCCCCCTCCCTTTTACTTTTGTCATATTTTATTTTGGATTACTCTGTTTTTGTCCTTTATTTCTCGGTTGCCCTGAAAGGGTAACCGCACTGGTACCCATTTTTTTCTCTTCTATAATTATGACGACTCACGCTTTGACATACCCCACAGTACAGGCTTCTTCGTGCCTTTGTTCAGTTTGTGCCGAATCTGGATCGCCTCTGAATCTGACCTGCCATCCTTTCCAAAGCGACTCCTCTGCATATGAACTCATGGACTATTGTAGTACTGTGTGGATTTTTTTGTATACTTGGTATCGGCATAGGGCTATTGTGACCCCCTCCTGCAGCACTTTGTGCAATTTCATTATGTTCTGTACTAAGTTCTTGTAAATTTTGTAAGCTTTCAAAAAAAATGTATTGAATCAGAAAAAGTTAGAGGATATGTCTGCTATAGTCACACAATCGGTTCCAATGTTGTTGTGTGAGAAAAACAGGTCAAAGAAGTCAGTGACCCAATCACCTCAACAAAAATGTCATGTATGGGTCATTCTCCACACTATGTGTGTCACCTTGTTGCTTGAATATAAAGAAGCTACATTCTGAATTATTTGTAAGTCATAGAAATTACTTGGCTGTGTATTGGGGTTAATTTACTAAAACTGGAGCGTTCAAAATTTGGTGTAGCTGTGCATAGCAGCCAATCAGCTTCTACTGAAGCTTACTCAATTAAGCTTTGACAAAAAAAAATGGATGCTGATTGGTTTCTATGCAGAGCTACACCAGATTTTGCACTCTCCAGTTTTAGTAAATCAACCCCATTGCATTGGTAATACATTTCTATTAATCTTTTAATTTTTTATTTGATTTTATGCAGAGAATCACAATAGAATAAAGAAAAAAAGACATAAGGTGAGATTATAAAGCGCTGCACAAACTGTTGGCACTATATAAATCCTGTATAATAATAATAATAATTATAAGTATGATAATCCAAATGTGTCGTATAATACATATTTATAATGGTATACGTTTACATCTAATATTGTTTTTAACCATGTCTTTACCAGTGGTGGATATAGTATGCTGGAGTACAGTTTTAAAACAGCACTGTGTTTACGTTGTTTGCGAATGCCAGTCAGAGTGGCTTGGTGCCTTGTAACCACTATGATGGCCAGTCACAGTGATCACAAATGTAAACAGTATTACTGTTTATATTTGAAAGCCCCCCTCCCCTTCCTCTTACAATAGAGGACAGGGAGGAAGGATGATGGATGCATGTTTCAGTGTAAGCAGGATTTATGAATGAAGGAAAGGGTAGGCAGCAGTAACTTTGAATATTTTGATTCATTTTAATGTGGAATAATTTTTAACCCTTGCACCTACCACTTACATTTCATCTTCATTTTGTCTCTGTAGTGCTTGTGCATTAACTCCTTCACTCCCCTTATAATGCACATTACCCTTTCATCTCTATCCTCCATCTGTGTATGACCTATACATTAATAATGTGTCATATTTAGTGCACCATTACCAAGCTCCAAGTATTAACAACCTCAATACCAGAATGTCTTTTAATTTCCAAAAAAAATTGGCAAAAATAAGATTACCTTGAGGTGTCTACTCTTCAAAACTGGGTCATTTTATGGGTCTTTGTACTGTTCTGTAATTTTTATGTCATACATTTTACAACAGAATGTAAAAAAAAGCAGTGGTTATTAATAAGGATGAGCCGAACCCCAACCCCCCCACCCCCCGGTTCGATTCGCAGCAGAACATGCGAACAGGCAAAAAATTTGTTTGAACACGCGAACATCGTTAAGGTCTATGGGACACGAACGTGAAAAATCAAAAGTGCTAATTTTAAAGGCTTATTTGCAAGTTATTGCCATAAAAAGTGTTTGGGGACCCGGTTCTGCCCCGGGGGTTATGTATCAATGTTAAAAAAAGTTTCAAAAACGGCCGTTTTTTTCGGGAGAAGTGATTTTAACCGCTTCAGCCCTGGAACATTTTACCCCCTTCCTGACCAGAGCACTTTTTACGATTCAGCACTGCGTCCAGTGCGTCGCTTTAACTGACAATTGCGCGATCGTGCAACGTTGCACCCAAACAAAATTGACGTCCTTTTTTTCCCACAAATAGAGCTTTCTTTTGGTGGTATTTGATCACCTCTGCAGTTTTTTTATTTTTTGTGCTATAAACAAAAAAAGACCGACAATTTTGAAAAAAAAGCCATATTTTTTACTTTTTGCTATAATAAATATCCCCCAAAGATATATAAAAAAAACAAATTTTTTCCTCAGTTTAGGCCGATATGTATTCTTCCACATATTTTTGGTAAAAAAATTGCAATAAGCGTATATTGATTGGTTTGAACAAAAGTTATAGCATCTACAAAATAGGGGATAGTTTTATGGCATTTTTATTATTAATTTTTTTTACTTGTAATGGCAGCGATCTATCATTTTTATCGTGACTGCGACATTATGGCAGACACATCGGACACTTTTGACACTATTTTGGGACCATTGTCATTTATACAGCGATCAGTGCTATAAAAATGCACTGATTACTATGTAAATAACAGTTGCAGGGAAGGGGTTAACCACTAGGGGGCGATGAAGGGGTTAAGTGTGCCCTAGGGAGTGATTCTAACTGTGGAGGGGATGGGCTACAACTCACATGACAGCGATCACTGCTCCCGATGACAGGGAGCAGTGATCTCTGTCATGACACAAGACAGAACGGGGAAATGCCTTGTTTACATAGGCACTTCCCCATTCCGTGGCTCCGTGACACGATTGCCAGGAGACCGGCGGACATCGAGTCTGCCGGACCCACGGGCACGGTCACCTTGTAAGTGGCAGGCGCACGCACGCACGCTCGCTAGCCCTGCCAATTAACAGGGACATACAGGTACGCCCATTTGCCCACGCTGCCATTGTGCCAACGTATATTGGTGTGCAGCGGTTGGCAAGTGGTTAATAATGCTTAAAGTAAAACAATAAAAATTAAATATTCCTTTAAATATCGTGCCTGGGGGGGTATCTATAGTATGCTTGTAAACTGGCACAGTTTTCCCGTGTTTAGAACCACAGCAAAATAACATTTCTAAAGGAAAAAAAGAAATTTAAAACTGCTTGCGGCTGTAATATATTGTCGGGTCCCGGCATTATAGATTAAAATTATTGAAAAAATTGGCATGGGTCCCCCCCCCCAGTCCATTCCCAGGCCCTTTGGGTCTGGTATGTATATTAAGGGGAACCCCACACCAAAATTTTAAAAAAATGGCGGTGGGGGGCCCCCAGGTACTATATACTCTAAACAGTAGTATATATACCTGCCCTATATACTCTGCAGAAAATTGGGCCTTAGGTGTTGGTGGTACCAGAACACTGTAAGCCTCACAGTTAATCTTGTTGGGTGCAGGAACGGGCCCTGCTGTGAAATATTATATCAAGATTTGGAATTATATGCCCCTGTTAAACAGGGGCAGAAAAATTGGGCCTTTGGTGGTGGTGGTACCAGAACACTGTTAGCCTTCACAGTTAATCTTGTTTGGTGCAGGAACGGGCCCTGCTGTGAAATATTATATCAAGATTTGGAATTACATGCCCCTGTTAAACAGGGGCAGAAAAATTGGACCTTTGGTGGTGGTGGTACCAGAACACTGTAAGCCCTCACAGTTAATCTTGTTGGGCGCAGGAACGGGCCCTGCTGTGAAATATTATAGCAAGATTTGGAATTACATACCCCTGTTAGACAGGGGCAGAAAAATTGGGCCTTTGGTGTTGGTGGTGCCACAACACTGTAAGCCCTCACAGTTATGCTTGAAATATCATATCACAAATTGTAATTACATGCCCCTGTTAAACAGGGGCAAAAAAATTGGGCCTTGGGTGGTGGTGGTGGTGGTGTTGCCACAACACTGTAACCCTTCACAGATACTCTTGTTGGGCACAAAAACGGGCCCTGCATTTAAATATTATATAAAAAATTGTAATTACATGCCCTGTTAAACAGGGGCAGAAAAATTGGACCTTGGGTGGTGGTGCCACAACACTGAAACCCCTCACAGATACTCTTGTTGGGCGCAGGAAAGGCCCTGCTGGGAAATATTAGATCAAAAATTGTAATCACATGCCTCTGTTAAACAGGGGCAGAAAAATTGGGCCTTGGGTGGTGGTGCCACAACACTGTAACCCCTCACGGATACTCTTGTTGGGCGCAGGAACACGCCCGGTGTTGAAATATTATATAAAAATTGTAATTACATGCCCCTGTTAAACAGGGGCAAAAAAATTGGGCCTTGGGTGGTGGTGGTGGTGGTGCCACAACACTGTAACCCCTCACAGATACTCTTGTTGGGTGCAAGAACGGGCCCTGTTGTGAAATTATATCAAAAATTGTAACCAAAAACCAAAAATATTGTTGGAAACTAGCATCATCAAGATTGAGGAGGAATAGGATAGTCAGCATAGGCAGTCTTTAATGGATCCCACATCCATAGAAAATGCAATCAGTTACATCAGCATCAGGTGCTTGATAGCTGCTGATCCAAGACTGATTCATTTTTATGAATGTGAGCCTATCAACGGAGTCTGTGGACAGGTGCACAATATGATCAGTTACAAACCCTCCAGCAACACTGAATGTACGGTCAGAAAGAACTCTGGATGCAGGACAGGCCAGTAGCTCAATTGCATATTGAGCAAGTTCTGGCCAGTGGTCCATCCGCAAGACCCAGTAACCAAGTGGATGCTCTGTTGGAAAGGTCTCCAAGTCTGCTCTTGCCCCTAGATATTCCTGCACCATGTAATGCAGACACTGGCGATGGTTGCTTGAACCGATCAGACCTTGGTGCTGAGGATTGAAAAATTGTTTAAAGGCATCGGTAAACCGGCCACCTTCTCCATCGTTCTTCCTCTGAATGAACGAAGCTTCAGCAACACGTTGTCCAGCACCAGGAAATTGTAACCTCCCAGGGTCTGGAAATGCATTGCACAAACCTTTCTTCAAGGCCTCCTGAAGATGTTTCATCCTCTGCTCCCTATGCGAAGGCAGGATGAGATCTGCAACCATACCCTTGTAATGTGGATCAAGGAGGGCTGCCAGACAGTAATGATCCCTCTCCTTGCTACCACGAATCCTAGGGTCCTTTTGCAGGCTTTGCAGAATCAGGAAGGCCATGCAGGGTAAGTTTGCAGAGGCATTCGATTCTCAGTCCTCTGGGTCACTAAGGATCACACAATCCGTATCAACCTCCTCCCAGCCACGTACAACTCTTTGGGTTTCTGGGGACTGAAAACCATCCCTTAAAGACTGCTGCTGACTGTTATCCTCCATGTCCATGCTGACACAATCCTCCCCCTCTTTTTCCTGTGTGTTTGACAGGCCTGCAGGAATGCTATCTGGATAAAGGGGGCCTTGAGAGGTAAGGAAGTCCTCCTATTCCTCCCGCTGTTCTGCCTCAAGTGCCCTGTCCAGGATTCCACGAAGCATGTGCTCCAACAGGAAGACTAGAGGGACAGTGTCACTGATGCATGCATTGTCACTGCTCACCATCCTTGTGGCCTCCTCAAATGGTGACAGGACAGAGCATGCATCTTTGATCAGCAGCCACTAGCGTGGCAAAAATAAGCCAAGCTCCCCTGACCCTGTCCTGGTGCCATACTCGCACAGGTACTCACTCATTGATTTCCCTCTGCTGCGTGTGCAGCCGCTGCAGCATTGCCAACGTTGAGTTCCACCTGGTGGGCATGTCACAAATGAGACGGTTGGTGGGCAGGTTGCATTCCCGGTAGAATGCAACCTGCATTCTACAGGTAACTGTACACACTGTATTAGATACTGTGTACACCCCCTACACTGTATTAGCAACTGTACTATGGATGTACTGTATTTTATACTGTGTACACCACCAGAAGTGTAGTAGACACTGTACACACTGTATTAGATACTGTGTACACCTCCTGCACTGTATTAGAAACTGTACTAAGGATGCACTGTATTTAATACTGTGTACACCACCAGAAGTGTAATAGACACTGTACACACTGTATTAGATACTGTGTACACCGTCTGCACTATATTAGCAACTGTACTACGGCTGCACTGTATTGTGTACTGTGTACACCACCAGAAGTGTAGTAGAAACTGTACACACTGTATTAGATACTGTGTACACCGCCTGCACTGTATTAGCAACTGTACTACAGCTGCACTGTATTGTATATTGTGTACACCACCAGAAGTGTAGTAGAAACTGTACACACTCTATTAGATACTGTGTACACCGCCTGCACTGTATTAGCAACTGTACTACAGATGCACTGTATTTTATATTGTGTACACCACCAGAAGTGTAGTAGATACTGTACACACTGTATTAGATACTATGCACATCGCCTGCACTGTATGAACAACTGTACTATGGTTGCACTGTATTGTATGCCAGAAGTGTAGTAGAAAATGTACACACTGAATTAAATACTGTGTACACCACCAGAAAAGTAATAGAAACTGTACTACGGCTGCATTGTATTGTGTACTGTATACACCATCAGAAGTGTAGTAGAAACTGTACACACTGTATTAGATACTGTGTACACCGCCTGAAGTGTATTAGAAACAGTACACCATGGAATGCACTATAGATATAGGCTACAATGGAGGCAGAGTGTATATATATATATATATATATATATATGTATATATATATATATATATATATATATATATATATATATATATATATATATATATATATATATATATATATATATATATATATATATATATATATATATATGTATATATAAAAAATATATATTATATTATTCAGGCGGTGTCTTAATATATATATATATATGTATATATATATATATATATATATATATATATATATATATATATATATATATATATATATATATATATATTAGGACACCGCCTGAAGTGTATTATAAAAACATTACAATACGGAATGCACTGTAGGCTATACTGGATGCAGAGTATATATATATATATATATATATATATACACACACGAGACTGTATATATAAATTAATACACTGCCTGCACTGACTAAATATAGAGTAAACACTGAATGTATAGTCTATGCTAAATGCAGAGTATATATATATATATAGTATCTCACAAAAGTGAGTACACCCCTCACATTTTTGTAAATATTTTCTTCTATCTTTTCATGTGACAACACTGAAGAAATGACACTTTGTTATAATGTAAAGTAGTGAATGTACAGCTTGTATAACAGTGTAAATTTGCTGTCCCCTCAAAATAACTCAACACACAGCCATTAACTACTTCAGCCCCGGAAGGATTTACCCCCTTCCTGACCAGAGCACTTTTTACAATTTGGCACTGCGTCGCTTTAAATGCTAATTGCGCGGTCATGCAATGCTGTACCTAAACAAAATTTGCGTCCTTTTCTTCCCACAAATAGAGCTTTCTTTTGATGGTATTTGATCACCTCTGTGGTTTTTATTTTTTGCGCTATAAATGGAAAAATACCGAAAATTTTTTAAAAAAATGATATTTTCTACTTTTTGTTATAAAAAAAATCCAATAAACTCAAAATGTATTCGGCCACATGTCTTTGGTAAAAAAAATGTCAATAAGCGTATATTTATTGGTTTGCGCAAAAGTTATAGCGTCTACAAACTAGGGTACATTTTCTGTAATTTACACAGCTTTTAGTTTATGACTGCCTATGTCATTTCTTGAGGTGCTAAAATGGCAGGGCAGTACAACCCCCCCCCCCCCCCTCAAATGACCCCATTTTGGAAAGTAGACACCCCAAGGAAGTTGCTGAGAAGCATGTTGAGCCCATTGAAAAAAAAAATTACAAAAAGTTGTCACTAAATTATATATTGCTCACACAGGACATGGGCATATGTGGAATTGCACCCCAAAATACATTTAGCTGCTTCTCCTGAGTATGGGGATACCACATGTGTGGGACTTTTTGGGAGCCTAGCCACATACGGGGCCCCGAAAACCAATCACCGTCTTCAGGATTCCTAAGGGCGTAAATTTTTTATTTCACTCCTCACTACCTATCACAGTTTTGAAGGCCATAAAATGCCAAGATGGCACAAAATCCCCCCGAATTACCCCATTTTGGAAAGTAGACACCCCAAGCTTTTTGCTGAGAGGCATGTTGAGTCCATGGAATATTTTATATTTTGACACAAGTTGCGGGAAAATTACAAACTTTTTTTTTTTGCACAAAGTTGTCACTAAATGATATATTGCTCAAACATGCCATGGGCATATGTGGAATTACACCCCAAAATACATTCTGCTGCTTCTCCTGAGTACGGGGATACCACATGTGTGGGACTTTTTGGGAGCCTAGCTGCGTACGGGGCAAGGAAACCAAGCACTGCCTTCAGGATTTCTAAGGGCGTAAATTTTTGATTCACTCCTCACTACCTATCACAGTTTTGAAGGCCATTAAATGTCAAGATGGCACAAACCACCCCCCAAATGACCCCATTTTGGAAAGTAGACGCCCCAAGCTATTTGCTGAGAGGCATGTTGAGTCCATGGAATATTTTATATTTTGCCACAAGTTGCAGGAAAATGACAAACTTTTTTTTTTTGCACAAAGTTGTCACTAAATGATATATTGCTCACACAGGCCATGGGCATATGTGGAATTGCACCCCAAAATACATTCTGCTGATTCTCCTGAGTACGGGGTCACCACATGTGTGGGACTTTTTGGGATCCTAGCTGCGTACGGGGCCCCGAAAACCAAGCACCGCCTTCGGGATTTCTAAGGGCGTAAAGTTTTGATTTCACTCCTCACTACCTATCACAGTTTTGAAGGCCATAAAATACCCAGATGGCACAAACGCCCCCAAATGACCCCATTTTGGAAAGTAGACGCCCCAAGCTATTTGCTGAGAGGCATGTTGAGTCCATGGAATATTTTATATTTTGCCACAAGTTGCAGGAAAATGACAAACTTTTTTTTTTTGCACAAAGTTGTCACTAAATGATATATTGCTCACACAGGCCATGGGCATATGTGGAATTGCACCCCAAAATACATTCTGCTGCTTCTCCTGAGTACGGTGATACCACATGTGTGGGACTTTTTGGGAGTCTAGCTGCATACGGGGCCCCGAAAACCAATCACCGCCTTCAGGATTTCTAAGGGCGTAAATTTTTGATTCACTCCTCACTACCTATCACAGTTTCGAAGGCCATAAAATGCCAAGATAGCACAACCCCCCTCCAAATGACCCCATTTTGGAAAGTGGACACCCCAAGCTATTTGCTGAGAGGCATGGTGAGTATTTTGCAGCTCCCATTTGTTTTTGAAAATAAAGAAAGTCAAGAAAAAACTTTTTTTTTTCTTTTTTCAATTTTCAAAACTTTGCGACAAAAAGTGAGGTCTGCAAAATACTCACTATACCTCTCAGCAAATAGCTTGGGGTGTCTACTTTTCAAAATAGGGTCATTTGGGGGGATTTTGTGCCACCTGGACATTCCATGGCCTCCGAAACTGTGATAGGCAGTGAAGAGTGAAATTAAAAATTTACGCCCTGAGAAAGCCTGAAGGCGGTGCTTGGTTTCGGGGTCCCGTGCGCGGCTAGGCTCCCAAAAAGTCTCACACATGTGGTATCCCCGTACTCAGGAGAAGTAACAGAATGTATTTTGGGGTGTAATTTCAAATATTCCCATGGCACGTTTGAGCAATATATCATTTAGTGACAACTAAAATATTCCATGGATTCGACATGCCTCTCAGCAAATAGCTTGGGGTGTCTACTTTTCAAAATGGGGTCATTTGGGGGGGGTTTGAACTGTCCTGGCATTTTATGCACAACATTTAGAAGCTTATGTCACACACCACCCACTCCTCTAACCACTTGAAGACAAAGCCCTTTCTCACACTTTTTGTTTACATGAAAAAAAAATTTTTTTTGCAAGAAAGTTACTTTGAACCCCCAAACATTATATATTTTTTTTAAGGAAATGCCCTACAGATTAAAATGGTGGGTGTTTCACACAGTATTTGCGCAGCAATTTTTCAAACGCATTTTTTTGGGAAAAAACACACTTTTTTACATTTTAATGCACTAAAACACACTATATTGCCCAAATGTTTGATGAAAGAAAAAAAAGATGATCTTAGGCCGAGTACATGGATACCAAACATGACATGCTTTAAAATTGCGCACAAAAGTGCAGTGGCGACAATCTAAATACATTTTTAAAAGCCTTTAAAAGCCTTTACAGGTTACCACTTTAGATTTACAGAGGAGGTCTACTGCTAAAATTACTGCCCTTGATCTGACCTTCACGGTGATACCTCACATGCATGGTGCAATTGCTGTTTACATTTGACGCCAGACCGATGCTTGCGTTTGCCTTTGCGCGAGAGCAGGGGGGACAGGGGTGCTTTTTTTTTTATTTTTTTATTTTTTTTTTGCTTTTTTATCCTATTTTTAAACTGTTTCTTTAATTTTTTGTTAATCATTTTTATTGTTATCTCAGGGAATGTAAATATCCCCTATGATGGCAATAGGTAGTGACAGGTACTCTTTTTTTGAAAAAATTGGGGTCTATTAGACCCTAGATCTCTCCTCTGCCCTCAAAGCATCTGACCACACCAAGATCGTGTGGTCAGATAAAATGCTTTCTCAATTTCCCAATGGCGCTGTTTACATCCGGCGAAAGTTAAGTCATGAAATGCTCGTAGCTTCCGGTTTCTTAGACCATAGAGATGTTTCGAGCCATTCTGGTCTCTGATCAGCTCTATGGTCAGCTGGCTGAATCACCGGCTGCATTCTCAGGTTCCCTGTTGGGACAGGAGAGCCAGAGATAAACATGGAAGACGGTGGGGGGGGCATTCCCTCCCACTGCTTGTAAAAGCAGTCTAGAGGCTAATTAGCCACTAGGATTGCTTTTACATGAAAGCCGAACGCTGGCTGAATAGAATGATATCGAGATGATACCTAAACCTGCAGGCATCATTCTAGTATAACCACTCAAAGTCCAGCAACGAACTTGTTGGGCATATATTGTAAATTTTTCTTTCATGCAGCCTGTGGGCTGAATGAAAAAAAGATATTGATCGGTGGGTATGCCCACCATTAGAATACCTCCCTTCATCCACCCACTTCTAATGATGGGCATACATGCACCGTTTATATATTCCGAAGCATGGGGGCATCCTCCCGCAAAAGGTAGGAGCAAATCGCTCCTCCACCCACTGCTGCCCCCACGCTTCGGCATATATGCTGAAGTATGTAACTGTGGCGGTGAAATCACCTCTGACAGCGCTGGAGTCATGGCTTTATGTATCGTGGGAGCAAATGCTGTTGCTGTCAAGATAAATAAATCCATGCTGCAACTGAATGGCGTACCTGCTAAGCAAATGATGGTTAACAATAAAACAAAGTAACATTACAGTATAACAGTAAGACTTACCATACCCGCAAAGCAAATTAAAAAAAAAACATAGTAAAAATAAAACATTTAACGCAACCTGTGCCTAAAATATAAATATGCCGCAGCATGGGGCATCCTCCCGCAAAAGGTAGGAGCAAATCGCTCCTCCACCCACTGCTGCCCCCACGCTTCAGCATATATGCTGAAGTATGTAACTGTGGTGATGAAATCACCTCCGACAGCGCTGGAGTCACATCTTTATGTATCGTGGGAGCAAACGATGTTGCTGTCAAGATAAATAAATCCACGCTGCATCTGAATGGCGTACCTGCTAAGCAAATGATGGTTAACAATCATTTAAAGTAACATTACAGTATAACAGTAAGACTTATGCCCCGTACACACGGTCGGATTTTCCGATGGAAAATGTCCGATCGTAGCGTGTTGTCGGAAATTCCGACCGTGTGTGGGCTCCATCGGACATTTTCCATCGGATTTTCCGACACACAAAGTTGGAGAGCAGGAGATAAAATTTTCCAACAACAAAATCCGTTGTCGGAAATTCCGATCGTGTGTACACAAATCTGACGGACAAAGTGCAACGCATGCTCAGAATAAATAAAGAGATGAAAGCTATTGGCCACTGCCCCGTTTATAGTCCCGACGTACGTGTTTTACGTCACCGCGTTCAGAACGATCAGATTTTCCGACAACTTTGTGTGACCGCGTGTATGCAAGACAAGTTTGAGCCAACAACCGTCGGAAAAAATCCTAGGATTTTGTTGTCAGAATGTCCGAACAAAGTCCGACCGTGTGTACGGGGCATTACTATACATGCGAAGCAAATACGAAAAAAAATAGTAAAAAATAAAACATTTAACGCAACCTCTGCCTAAAATATATATATGCCGAAGCATGGGGGCATCCTCCCGCAAAAGGTAGGAGCAAATCGCTCCTCCACCCACTGCTGCCCCCACGCTTCGGCATATATGCTGAAGTATGTAACTGTGGTGGTGAAGTCACCTCCGACAGCGCTGGAGTCGCGGCTTTATGTATCGTGGGAGCAAACGCTATTGCTGTCAAGATAAATAAATCTGCTCTGCAGCTGAATGGCGTACCTGAAAACAAAAAAATGGTTAACAATAAAACACAGTAAACAGTAAAGTATAAAAAAAATTGCATACCTATAAAGTAAACATGATAAAAACATAATAACAATAAAGCATTGCAGAATAGAATACAGTAAAAAAGAGCAGAACAATAGAGAGAGAATAGAGAGAGAACAATAAAACGACAACTATTTTTTTATTTTTATTTTATATATATATTTTTTTTTTTACTTTTTTTTTGTTTTTTTGTTTTTTTTACGCTTTTTTTTGTAACTTTAACTTTTGTAACTGGTACCAGGTTTGGGTCTCTCAAAATGCGATTGCATCTTGGGAGACCGTGTGAACGTGTGTCCTAGTCTGTGCAGTGCTGTACCCTACGCTAATACTCAACTAGTGTATGGTAGCGTTCAAAACATTCACCAATGCAAAGACCAGGATTGTCAGGACAGGAGGGACAATAATACCGGGTGTCACGCCTATATCCGCGCTTGCTGCAGACACAACATCTTTTTGGGGGGGCTCGTAGGGTAGGGGTACTCGGGAGGACATAAAGAAAATGCCTCTCATGCAGCCGGCTTACTGCATTTGGTTGGGGAAGGTGAGGTGGAGCACCGTCTGGAAACAGAAGGGCTCTGACGATCTCTTCCTGGAATTTAAGGAAGGTTCCAGTCCGTCCTGAAGCTCTGTATAGCACATAAGCATTCAGCAAAGCCAATTGAAATAAATAAACAGACACTTGGTCTTACAGGCAACTAGGTACGGCGCCAACAACTGGTCGTTGGGGTCCACCCCTCCCCATGTTAAGGTTATATTCGTGGACACAGAAGGGTTTCTCCACAACACCAGTCGCCGTAGTAATTTGGACCGTCGTGTCTGCATAAAGGGAGGTAAGAACGAAAACATTCTTATTATCCCTCCACTTCATAGTGAGCAAATTATTACACTGCAAGCAGGCTCTCTCCCCCAGCCTAAGACGGGAATCTACAAGCCGCTGGGGAAAGCCCCGGCGATTAGGTCGCACGGTGCCACATGCTCCAATCTGATGATCAAAACGGTGACTAAAATGTGGCACGCTCGTGTAATAATTGTCCACGTACAAGTGGTACCCCTTTCTGAATAAGGGTGACACCAAGTCCCACACAATCTTGCCAGCGCTTCCTATGTAGTCAGGGCAGTTTGTCTGCTCTACGTGACTATCTTTGCCCTCTTAAACCATAAAACTACATGTATAGCCTGTGGCCCTGTCACAGAGCTTATACATCTTGACCCCGTATCTGGCACGCTTGCTAGGAAGGTACTGTTTGAATGACAAGCGGCCAGAAAACGTATTTAGGGACTTATCAACGCGGACAACTTGATGGGGAGTAAACAAGTCTGCAAAACGTTGGTTGAAGTGGTTTACAAGGGGGCAAATTTTGTAGAGCCGATCATATTCAGGGTCTCCACGAGGACGACAGTGTTCATTGTTGTTGAAGTGCATGAACCGCAAAATCTGCTCGTATCGTGCCCTGGCCATGGAAGCAGAGGACATGGGCATATGGTGAATTGTTTCAGTGGACCAATATGACCGCAACTCACTCTTTTTGGTTATGCCCATGAGGAGGGAAAGGCCCAGAAAGATCTTAAATTCGGAAACCGGAATTGGTTTCCAATCTCTGGCAAGGGAGGACTGGGGAATAGTGGCGATGTGTTGACCAGCGTACAAATTGCTTTGGTCCACAATAGATCTATAGAGATCTTCGGTAAAAACAGTGAATAAAAATCCAGTGACGTAAAATCAACTGTTTCCACCTGAATGCCGGGTTGGCCAGTGAATGGGGGAAGTACGGGTTCCCAATTAGGATTGGCGAATGCAGCAGGAAGGGCACTATGGGCACGACGGGCCTGTGTTCGTCTTCTTGGTGGCAGCGGGAAACTACTTGCCACCTCGCCAGCTTGAACTGCACTTATGGAACTCGCCACGTCACCAACTGTTACTGCAGTGCTGGATGTATGACCAGGGTGTACTAGGCCGCTTGTGCTTGCCTGTTCACCAGAAGGAATAGTGGCGCTAGTACTTCTCTGCTCCATACGTGGGACCTGTGGTTCTTGCACATCAAGGACAGAAGAAGTTCGGGGTCTGGTACGCCTGACCTTGGCAGGGACCACAACTCCGTCGTCAGAGCTATCTGTCATGGAGCCGCTGTCGTCTACAGGATCGTATTCTGAGCCTGAATCTGACAGATGAGTGACTTCCTCTTCACTATCTGTCATGCTCAGAAACGTGTAGGCCTCTTCACTAGTGTACCTTCAATTTGCCATTTTGGGCTCTAAATTTAGTGGTACACTAGTGAGACTCACAGGCAAAAAAGCTCCTGACTGTTAGCGACTGTATCAAAATGCTACCAACAAAAACTGTTAGCGATCGCAGGGATCAGGCCTGACTCTGCGAATGCTGCAGTTATGTGTGTTTAGTGTTTTGTAAGTGACAGTGATTGATCGATACTGCACTTGGGTAGGCTGGGCAGGGCTGGGCCCGAGGGGCAAAACACAGGTGCTAGCAGGTATCTGGGCTGATCCCGCTAACATTGCGTTTTTGGGAACCCTAAACTGCTGGGGATAGATATGGATCAGATATTGATCCGTTCAGATACTATACCACTAAGGGAGGTGTATGGTGTATGGGTGTTAGCGGTACTGGCAGTAACCTGATGCTGCCTGGGGCGACGCAGACCCTATCTGACCCTAAAAGTTAACTTATATCACCGCCGGGTGATTAGGGGGTAAAACCTTTATAAGGTAATAAACGGTGGGTGCCCTGAAACTATAATAAACAAACTAACTAACCAGCGTCACCCGTAACAGTTATACGGTGATCACTGGTGAAAGGGTTAACTAGGGGGCAATCAGGGGGTTAAAACCTTTATTAGGTAGTATATGGGGGTCCCTGTCGCTATAAAACACTGACGGCAAACCTATATACTTACCTCCCTAACTAGCGTCACCTGTGACACTAATACAGCGATCAGAAAAACGATCAGTTAGTGACACTGGTGAGGGGGGTGATCAAGGGGTTAAAACTTTATTAGGGGGGGTTAGGGGGTACCCTAGACCTAAAGGGGGCTAACCCTAACTGCCCTACCACTTATAACTGTCACAAACTGAGACCAATGCAAAAAAAAAACTGCTATTGGTGTCACTGTGACAAGGGGTACAGGGGGGTGATCGGGGGGTGATGGGGGGTGAAAATTGTGCCTAGTGTGTTCTACTGTAAGTGTAGTGTTGGTGCAACTCACATTGATGTCTTCTCTCCTCGGCGACGGAACAAAAAGACTGCCTCGAGGAGAGATGACATCACTTCCTCTGCCGCTGTTTACATTACTGCAGCAGAGGAAGATTTTCATTCGTTGGGAGTGATCGCGAGGGGGTGGCCACAAATGAGTGGCCTCCCCCTCAGCCTGGATCGCTCCCCTAACAAAGCCGACTGCCTCAGGTACGTGATTTTGCCTGCCCATGCCATTCTGCCGCAGTATATCTGCGTTAGGCGGTCGGCAAGTGGTTAATGTCTAAACTGCTGGCAACAAAAGTGAGTACACCCCTAAATGGAAATGTCCAAATTGGGCCCAAAGTCTCAATATTTTGTGTGGCCACCATTATTTTCCAGCACTGCCTTAACCCTCTTGGGCATGGAGTTCACCAGAGCTTCACAGGTTGCCACTGGAGTCCTCTTCTACTCCTCCATGACGACATCACGGGTGGATGGTAGAGACCTTGCACTCCTTCACCTTCTGTTTGAGGATACCCCACAGATGTTCAATAGGGTTTAGGTCTGAAGACATGCTTGGCCAGTCCATCACCTTTACCCTCAGCTTCTTTAGCAAGGGAGTGGTTGTCCTGGAGGTGTGTTTGGGGTCGTTATCATGTTGGAATACTGCCTTGCAGCCCAGACTCCAAAGGGAGGGGCTCATGCGCTGCTTCAGTATGTCACAGTACATGTTGGCATTTATGGTTCCCTCAATGAACTGTAGCTCCCCATGCAGCCCCAGACCATGTCACTCCCACCACTATGCTTGACTGTAAGCAAGACACACTTGTCTTTGTACTTCCCAGCTGGTTGCCGCCACACACGCTTAACACCATCTGAACCAAATAAGTTTATTTTGGACTCATCAGACCACAGGGCATGGTTCCAGTAATCCATGCTCTTAGTCTGCTTGTCTTCAGCAAACTGTATTCGGGCTTTCTTGTGTATCATCGTTAGAAGAGGCTTCCTTCTGAGATGACAGCCATGCAGACCAATTTGATGCAGTGTGGGGCGTATGGTCTGAGCACTAACAGGCTGACCCCCCACCCCTTCAACCTCTGCAGCAATGCTGGCAGCACTCATACATCTATTTCCCAAAGACAACCTCTGGATATGACGCTGAGCACATGCACTCAACTTCTTTGGTGGACCATGGTGAGGCCTGTTCTGAGTGGAACCTGTCCTGTTAAACCGCTGTATGGTCTTGGCCACCGTGCTGCAGCTCAGTTTCAGGGTCTTGGCAATCTTCTTATAGCCTAGGCCATCTTTATGTAGAGCAACAATTTTTTTTTTTTAGATCCTCAGAGTATTTTGCTATGAGGTGCCATGTTGAACTTCCAGTGACCAGTATGAGAGAGTGAGAGCGATAACATCAAATTTAACCACTTGAGCCCCGGACCATTATGCTGCCTAAGGACCAGAGGTCTTTTTCCAATTTGGCACTGCGTCGCTTTAACTGCTAATTGCGCGGTCATGCAATGCTGTACCCAAACGAAATTTGCGTCCTTTTCTTCCCACAAATAGAGCTTTCTTTTGATGGTATTTGATCACCTCTGCGGTTTTTATTTTTTTGCGCTATAAACGGAAAAAGACCGAAAAAGACTGAAAAAAAATGATATTTTCTACTTTTTGTTATAAAAAAAATCCAATAAACTCAATTTTAGTCATACATTTAGGCCAAAATGTATTCGGCCGCATGTCTTTGGTAAAAAAAATGTCAATAAGCGTATATTTATTGGTTTGCGCAAAAGTTATAGCGTCTACAAACTAGGGTACATTTTCTGTAATTTACACAGCTTTTAGTTTATGACTGCCTATGTCATTTCTTGAGGTGCTAAAATGGCAGGGCAGTACAAACCCCCCCCAAATGACCCCATTTTGGAAAGTAGACACCCCAAGGAAATTGCTGAGAGGCATGTTGAACCCATTGAATATTTATTTTTTTTGTCCCAAGTGATTGAATAATGACAAAAAAAAAAAATATTTACAAAAAGTTGTCACTAAATGATATATTGCTCACACAGGCCATGGGCCTATGTGGAATTGCACCCCAAAATACATTCTGCTGCTTCTCCTGAGTATGGGGATACCACATGTGTGGGACTTTTTGGGAGCCTAGCCGCGTACGGGGCCCCGAAAACCAATCACCGCCTTCAGGATTTCTAATAGGGCATACACACGGTCGGACTTTTTTCGGACATTCCGACAACAAAATCCTAGGATTTTTTCAGACGGATGTTGGCTCAACCTAGTTTTGTCTACACACGATCGCACAAAGTTGTCGGAAAATCCGATCGTTCTAAACGCGGTGACGTAAAACACGTACGTCGGGACTATAAACGGGGCAGTGGCCAATAGCTTTTATCTCTTTATTTATTCTGAGCATGCGTGGCACTTTGTCCGTCGGATTTGTGTACACACGATCGGAATTTCCGACAACGGATTTTGTTGTCGGAAAATTTTATCTCCTGCTCTCCAACTTTGTGTGTTGGAAAATCAGATGGAAAATGTCCGATGGAGCCCACACACGGTCGGAAATTTCCGACAACAAGCTCCGATCGGACATTTTCCATCGGAAAATCCGACCGTGTGTACGGGGCATAAGGGTGTAAATTTATGATTTCACTCTTCACTGCCTATCACAGTTTCGGAGGCCATGGAATGCCCAGGTGGCACAAAACCCCCCCCAAATGACCCCATTTTGGAAAGTAGACACCCCAAGCTATTTGCTGAGAGGCATATTGAGTCCATGGAATATTTTATATTTTGACACAAGTTGCGGGAAAGTGACACTTTTTTTTTTTTTTTGCACAAAGTTGTCACTAAATGATATATTGCTCACACAGGCCATGGGCATATGTGGAATTGCACCCCAAAATACATTTAGCTGCTTCTCCTGAGTATGGGGATACCACATGTGTGGGACTTTTTGGGAGCCTAGCCGTGCACGGGACCCCGAAAACCAATCACCGCCTTCAGGATTTCTAAGGGTGAAAATTTTTGATTTTACTCTACACTGCCTATCACAGTTTTGGAGGCAATGGAATACCCAGATGGCACAAAACCCCCCCAAATGACCCCATTTTGGAAAGTAGACACCCCAAGCTATTTGCTGAGAGGCATGGTGAGTATTTTGCAGCTCTCATTTGTTTTTGAAAATGAAGAAAGACAAGAAAAAACATTTTTTTTTTCTTTTTTCAATTTTCAAAACTTTGTGACAAAAAGTGAGGTCTGCAAAATACTCACTATAACGCTCAGCAAATAGCTTGGGGTGTCTACTTTCCAAAATGGGGTCATTTGGGGGGGTTTTGTGCCACCTGGGCATTCCATGGCCTCCAAAACTGTGATAGGCAGTGAAGAGTGAAATCAAAAATTCACGCCCTTAGAAAGCCTGAAGGCGGTGCTTGGTTTTCGGGGTCCCGTGCGCGGCTAGGCTCCCAAAAAGTCTCACACATGTGGTATCCCCGTACTCAGGAGAAGCAGCAGAATGTATTTTGGGGTGTAATTTCACATATTCCCATGGCATGTTTGAGCAATATATCATTTAGTGACAATTTTGTGCAAAAAAAAAAAAATTTGTCTCTTTCCCGCAACTTGTGTCGCAATATAAAATATTCCATGGACTCGACATGCCTCTCAGCAAATAGCTTGGGGTGTCTACTTTCCAAAATGGGGTCATTTGGGGGGGGTTTTGAACTGTCCTGGCATTTTATGCACAACATTTAGAAGCTTATGTCACACATCACCCACTCTTCTAACCACTTGAAGACAAAGCCCTTTCTGACACTTATTGTTTACATGAAAAAGTTATTTTTTTTTTGCAAGAAAATTACTTTGAACCCCCAAACATTATATATTTTTTTAAAGCAAATGCCCTACAGATTAAAATGGTGGGTGTTTCATTTTTTTTTTTCACACAGTATTTGCGCAGCGATTTTTCAAACGCATTTTTTGGGGAAAAAACACACTTTTTTACATTTTAATGCACTAAAACACACTATATTGCCCAAATGTTTGATGAAATAAAAAAGATGATCTTAGGCCGAGTACATGGATACCAAACATGACATGCTTTACAATTGCGCACAAACGTGCAGTGGCAACAAAATAAATACATTTTTAAAAGCCTTTAAAAGCCTTTACAGGTTACCACTTTAGATTTACAGAGGAGGTCTACTGCAAAAATTACTGCCCTCAATCTGACCTTCGCGGTGATACCTCACATGCATGGTGCAATTGCTGTTTACGTTTGACGACAGACCGCCGCTTGCGTTCGCCTTAGCGTGAGAGCAGGGGGCGACAGGGGTGGTTTTTTTTTTTTTTTTTTTTTTTCTTTATTATTTTTTTGCTTTTTTATCTTATTTTTAAACTGTTCCTTTCATTTTTTTTTTTAATCATTTTTATTGTTA
Source organism: Lithobates septentrionalis (assembly GCA_037952835.1). NCBI lineage: Eukaryota > Metazoa > Chordata > Amphibia > Anura > Ranidae > Lithobates > Lithobates septentrionalis. The sequence goes on from JBBDGP010001952.1 coordinate 876,466, forward strand.
TCTCGGGGAATGTAAATATCCCCTATGATAGCAATAGGTAGTGACAGGTACTCTTTTTTGAAAAAATTGGAGTCTATTAGACCCTAGATCTCTCCTCTGCCCTCAAAGCATCTGACCACACCAAGATCGGTGTGATAAAATGCTTCCCCAATTTCCCAATGGCGCTATTTACATCCGGCGAAATCTAAGTCATAAAATGCTTGTAGCTTCCGGTTTCTTAGGCCATAGAGATGTTTGGAGCCACTCTGGTCTCTGATCAGCTCTATGGTCAGCTGGCTGAATCACCGGCTGCATTTTCAGGTTCCCTGTTGAGACAGGAGAGCCAGAGAAAAACACGGAAGATGGTGGGGGGGGGGGCATTCCCTCCCATGGCTTGTAAAAGCAGTCTAGAGGCTAATTAGCCGCTAGGATTGCTTTTACATGAAAGCCGACCGCTGGCTGAAAAGAATGATACCAAGATGATACCTAAACCTGCAGGCATCATTCTGGTATAACCACTCAAAGTTGTGAATGGTGTACCTGAAGACAAAAAAATGGTTAACAATAAAGCACAGTAAACGGTAAAGTATAAAAAATTGCATACCCGAAAAGCAAACATGATAAAACATAATAACAATAAAACATTGCAGAATAGAATACAGTAAAAAAGAGCAGAACAATAGAGAGAATAGAGAGAGAGAGAACAATAAACCGACAACTATTTTTTTTATTTTATATATATATATTTTTTTTTTTACACTTTTTTTTGTAACTGTAACTTTTATAACTGTAACCGGTTCCAGGTTCGGGTCTCTCAAAATGCGATGGCATCTTGGGAGACCCTGTGAAAGTGTGCCTAGTCTGTGGAATGCTGTACCCTACGCTAATACTCAACTAGTGAATGGTAGCGTTCAAAACATTCACCAATGCAAAGACCAGGATTGTCAGGACAGGAGGGACAATAATAGCGGGTGTCACGCCTATATCCGCGCTAGCTGCAGACACAACATCTTTTTTGGGGGGGTTTGTTGGGTAGGGGTACTCGGGAGGACATAAAGAAAATGCCTCTCATGCAGCTGACTGCATTTGGTTGGGGATGTGGATGGGGGAAGTACGGGCGCTGCAGAAGCGGTGGGTTCCCAATTAGGATTGGCGAATGCAGCAGGAAGGGCACTATGGGCATGACGGGCCTGTGTTTGTCTTTTTGGTGGCAGCGGGACACTACTTGTGCTTGCCACCTCACCAGCTTGAACTGCACTTATGGGACTCGCCACGTCACCAAGTGTTACTGCAGTGCTGGTTTGACTACGACCGGGGTGTACTAGGCCGCTGGTGCTTGCCAGTTCACCAAAACGCTACCAAAAAAACTGTTAGCGATCGCAGGGATCAGGCCTGACTCTGCGAACGCTGCAGTTATGCGTTTAGTCTTTTGTAAGTGACAGTGATCGATCGATACTGCACTTGGGTGGGCTGGGCCGGGCGGAGGGGCAAAACGCAGGTGCTAGCAGGTATCTGGGCTGATCCTGCTAACACTGCGTTTTTGGGAACCCTAAACTGCTGGGGACGCTAGTATAGATCTGATCGGATCAGATATTGATCCGTTCAGATACTATACCACTAAGGGAGGTGTACGGTGCGTACGTGGGTGTTAGCGGTACTGGCGCTAACCTGACGCTGCCTGGGGCTGGTGCTTGCCAGTTCACCAAAATACTACCAAAAAAACTGTTAGCGATCGCAGGGATCAGGCCTGACTCTGCGAATGCTGCAGTTATGCATTTAGTGTTTTGTAAGTGTCAGTGATTGATCGATACTGCACTTGGGTGGGCTGGGCAGAGGGGCAAAACGCAGGTGCTAGCAGGTATCTGGGCTGATCCTGCTAACACTGCATTTTTGGGAACCCTAAACTGCTGGGGACGCTAGTATAGATCTGATCGGATCAGATATTGATCCGATCAGATACTATACCACTAAGGGAGGTGTACGGTGCGTGCGTGGGTGTTAGCGGTACTGGCGCTAACCTGACGCTGCCTGGGGCTGGTGCTTGCCAGTTCACCAAAATACTACCAAAAAAACTGTTAGCGATCGCAGGGATCAGGCCTGACTCTGCGAACGCTGCAGTTATGCGTTTAGTCTTTTGTAAGTGACAGTGATCGATCGATACTGCACTTGGGTGGGCTGGGCCGGGCGGAGGGGCAAAACGCAGGTGCTAGCAGGTATCTGGGCTGATCCCGCTAACACTGCGTTTTTGGGAACCCTAAACTGCTGGGGACGCTAGTATAGATCTGATTGGATCAGATATTGATCCGTTCAGATACTATACCACTAAGGGAGGCGTATGCTGCGTGCGTGGGTGTTAGCGGTACTGGCGCTAATCTGACGCTGCCTGGGGCGACGCATATCACCGCCGGGCGATCAGGGGGCTAAACCTTTATTCGGTAATAAACGGCGGGTGCCCTGACACTATAAAAATTAAACGAACTAACCAGCGTCACCCGTAACACTTATACGGTGATCAGTGGTGAAAGGGTTAACTAGGTGGCCATCAAGGGGTTAAAACATTTATTGGGTAGTATATGGGGGTCCCTGTCGCTATAAAACGCTGACGGCGAACCTAAATATTTACGTCCCTAACTAGCGTCACCAGCGACACTAATACAGCGATCAGAAAAATGATCGCTTAGTGACACTGGTGACAGGGGGTGATCAAGGGGTTAAAACTTTATTAGGGGGGGTTAGGGGGGTATCCTAGACCTAAAGGGGGGTAATACTCACTGTCCCAACACTGTAACTGTCACAAACTGACACCAATGCAGTAATCAGAAAAAAAAAAAAAAAAACTGCTGGTGTCAGTTTGTGACGGGGGGGGGAGGTGATTGGGGGGGATCGGGGGGCGATCGGGGGGGGGGGATCGGGGTGTTTTGTGTGCCTGGCATATTCTACTGTGTGTGTGTAGTGTTGTGCACTCACATACCTGTCTTCTTTCCTCGGGCCGGAACGGAAATTACCGAGCCGAGGAGAGATGACATAATTTCCTTTGCTGCTGTTTAGCATACAGCAGCAAAGGAATGATTCGATTGGCCGGCGGCGATCGAACGGATGGCCTCCCCCTCACCTCCGATCGCCGTGGGACAAAAGACGACCGCCTCGGGCACCGGGGGGTCCAATCGGACCCCCCACCCGCGGAAGGCAAATCACGTACATGTACGTGATTTTGCCTGTCCATGCCACCTTGCCGACGTACATCGGCGTGAGGCGGTCGTCAAGTGGTTAACACACCTGCTCCCCATTCACACCTGAGACCTTGTAACACTAATGAGTCACATGACACCGGGGAGGGAAAATGGCTAATTGGGCTCAATTTGGACATTTTCACTTAGGGGTGTACTCACTTTTGTTGCCAGCGGTTTAGACATTAATGGCTGTGTGTTGAGTTATTTTGAGGGGACAGCAAATTTACACTGTTATACAAGCTGTACATTCACTACTTTACATTGTAGCAAAGTGTCATTTCTTCAGTGTTGTCATATGAAAAGATAGAAGAAAATATTTACAAAAATGTGAGAGGTGTACTCACTTTTGTGAGATACTGTATACTAGACTGACTGTATATATATATATATATATATATATATATATATATATATATATATATATATATATATATATATATATATATTTATATCAAATACAGTGCCACTAACTGAATAACCTGCCTGCTTAATCTAAATCTAGTTATCTCTCTGTCCACACCAACAACACTACACAGGGCCGCCATGTAGGCAGCTTTATATAGTGTGGGGCGTGGACTTAGTCCCCCTGAGCCAACGTATGTTTGACCCGAACATCAAGCTAATCCCTAGTTATTAAAATATCATCTAAAGAGAGTTCTTTCTTTCACCAAAAAAATAACATTAGAGTAGTTCTAAAGTGCAAAGGTTTTTTACCTTAATGCATTCTCTGCATTAGCGTAAAAATGCAATGCCTTAAGCATCTAATAAGAGTGCAGCAGAGGCAAAGAGCACAGAACGTTATCAGTTACACTTATCAAACTGATATAACAAAACTCTTTTCTTGGTATATTTAATATACTAAAACACAGCAAATAAGAGAGTTCCATGAGTTTACAAACACTTTTTGTTTCAGTTTGGTTTTATTTTTCACAAGAAGAGATAACAGCAGTATTGTCCACACAGCGGTTATGTAAGACAGTCAGGACATTTGTGGGTGCACAAAAAAAAAAGGAGCACCTGGTTCTATGAATAAACAATGTGAAGGTTTGGGTGTTAAACTAGTAAAAAGGGGTTTGGAGAAATCGAGGTTCAGGAAAAGAAAAAGGCACAGAAAAGGAAATTATCAAGACGGGTAAAAATAGCAACAGGGATGAAATGAGAGAGGGAATAAAGAGGGTGAACATGCCACACCCCCTCCCCACCCCCACCACCCCCGCCACCCCTACCCTAGGGCTTAGAAAATAAAAGAGGGTTAAATATGACAGGTAACTATAAGGTTGGAGGAATTCAGGGAAGGGAGTGCATGACTCAGATAAAAATAAAATAAAATAACTTCTTATTTTGAGTCAGTAAGGATGCAGGAGGGCTATTTGTTTGTTGAAAGCAAGGAACTGATACATGTTTTAACTTCCAGCAGATTAACTGGATTTCTTCCAAGCTTTGGCTTGTTTGGCCAATATAAAAAGTAACAGTTTTTTTTTTGTGGAATTAGTGAGACCTGGTAATTGGATGGTATAAGGGGGAGAACCCCAGGGTTCCTTAGGATAATAACATGAAACAAAGTTTGAAAGAGGTCAAACATTCTAGGCCAAAAAGAGGTTAGTTTAGGTGGTTAGATTAGCTTTTGTAATCTGCACAGGTACCCAGTACCACCAGAAAAATACCGTATATGCTAATTCCAGGATACATGTGTAGCGCACGACCCCTGAAGGAGCTGCTATTTTGTGTTCTATCCATAAATCACATTCACCACATAACACATCGCAACCCATAGAAATATAAACAGTCCATAGAGATACTTTTCTCTTGCTTTTATTTGCATAACTTGAACTGGGATAGGGAAAGGGTTTTCTGAGATGCTCTTTTCTCTGCTTCATAATCTTTCCTTTGCCTTCTTATGCAAAGACTAGAACAATGCGGATACTGAAAAGTCACTCTGAATAACTTCTCATGGGAAAACTGGAGTAGTCTGGTCTTTGAGAACAATTAAAGTGAATAGCAAAGAGCCACTCTGAATAACTCTTTGCATACAGGCTTTGGTTGATTTACTAGAGAATACATAGGCTATTGTAGTAAAGAGTCACTCTGAATAACTTCTTCACTCGTAGACCTTTTTAGAACAATCTGTATCTCTATTTGTGCTTGAAGCTCTACCGCTGACCACTACTTCCCGTCTGTACAGTACTTCCAAGTTGAGCTAAAGAAGAGATTACTCTGAATAATTCCTCCCGCCTGACTGATTGGAATCCCGGGGCATTGTTGAACCCAAAAGTCACAGGCCATTGTCACCTGACTTGCGTACCAACATCCCTCAGCCTCTGGTAGTACCGCTCCCCTGGGTTTTCACTCACTTGATCAGCAGTCCATGTGCCACTCACAAACGGTCAATCGCCCAGTCTTCTTCCGCTTAGTTGCTACTTCTTCCGAATGGCTCCTCCATCCCTCCTCTCTGGTCTGGCATGCTCCCCTCCCCGCAGGGGGCATCCAGCGACACCAGCAACTACATGCTGTGCGGTGTCTCTAACTCCTCTCCTCCGCGTGGCCTGGCCCCCCTTCCCCGAAGGGGGGCTCACCTTCTCTCCCTCCCCGAAGGGGGGCTCTCTCCACTCTCTCCTCTCTATCCCTCCCTAGCATGTGACCCCAGCTTATATGGGAGTCCTGCCTCCTGCCAAACAAATTAATGATTGGCCAAAAGTCCACACATGAGCTGCCTGTCACTCAGATCCCAAGTCCAACCTCTCTTCCAGAACCATTTCCACTGAAGGCAAGAGGAGGCATCTCTGGGCCCAAGCACAGGTGGCCACACCCTACACTACACTGACACTCCCAGTCCCCAGAATAAACAACCAGGCCTGGAATAGCAATGCGAGCCTGACTAAATTTACCTGAAACTAAATCCTGTCATTTAAACACTGAAAACTCACCTACTTGAAAGTAAGTGACCACTACACATGTCTCAAAGAAACAAGAATCTCCCTGGAGAAGAGACTCTTGAGAGGAGATATGATAAAGATATACACATATCTCAACAGTGATCCCATCGTAAGTATGAAACTTTTCAGTCCCAGGGAGTGTAACAAGACATGGGGCCACACAATGAGACTGCAAGAGAAGCAGTTTAACCTTAAGCTGCGTAGGGTTTTTTTTTACTGTCAGGGTGGTAAGGATGTGGAACACTCTTCCACCATCGATGGTGTCAGCAGGAAGTATGGAGAGTTTTAAAAGACTCTTGGACGTGCATCTTAGCAAACACAGTATACGGGATATAGGAAATTATTTTCTACATGCACACACACCAACACAGGTTGAACTGGATGGACTGATCTCAATTCAACCTTACCAACCATGTAACTATGTAACTTTGAATAGTCCCAGGGAATCAAATGCTTTATACAAGCGAAAGGAGAAAGTCATGGACTTGCTGTACAATAAATGAATGAGGTGGGCAACTTTCCTGATGTTATTACAAGATTGGTGTCCCAGGACAGACCCCACCTGGTCCCTATGTATGAGTTTCTGTAAATGTCTCTTTATCCTCACGTCCTTACTACAGCAAGTAAAAATATGGGGTGGAAATCCTTCTAGGGGTAGAAGTCTAAAGCTTTCCTAGAAGTTATTTTAGTTTTAATGGAGAATGGGGATGGGATGGAGAAAGATTTTTTATAATAGACAGCTAAGAGTCCTTTGGTGCCTGGTGCTTTCCAAGGCTTAAGAGAAGTAATGGTCAAGAAGACCCCAATGTTAGTATTGTTAGTTCTTAAACAAGTTTTAGCTGCCTCCTTGGGAAGGAAAAAGTTTTGGTGAAATCTGTCTGCTTTGTTCTGGGAAAAGGAAGATGACTGACCATAGAGAGTAATAAGGAAGTTGGCAAAAATGTAAATTACTTTTTACAGGTCAGAGGTGAGGGTACCTGTGTTGTACATACAGTAATTTAGCTGAAGTGTAGAATTTCAAAAAGGATTTAAGCCTGTAGGCGAACATAATTCTAGATTTGTAGGCACATGACTAATATTTGTGTTTCATCCAGCGAAGTGCTTTCTCAGCCCCAGCTGCATGTACAATGTAAAATGTATAGGTCTATAGTGAATTTATATGCCTGTTTACTAGCAACGTATGGGTCAAATTTTAAATCCTGCGCTGCCCAGTTTAGTAAATTTTGAGGGTTTTTTTATTCTATATTTGCATAATTTCTTTTGGATCAACATGGGTTTGAATTTTAAAGTGACATTAAACCTTCTTTTAAAAAAAAAAAAAATAACAAACATGTCATACTTACCTGCAATGCCGTTCTTCTTCTTCTGGGGTCCCCTGTCGGTGCTCCAGGTGCCTCCTCTTTGGCGAAGAAATTGGCTTTCCATGTGGATTCGCTCTTGAGCCGCCCTGTCTGCGTCTATTGACACAGAGTGGGCTGCTCCGCCCCACCCCCGCTTCCTCGTTACAACATTTGATTGACAGCAGCAGGAGCCAATGGCTCCCTCTGTTATCAATCTGCCCAATGATGAGGGAGGATCATGCACATCGCTGGATCAGGCTCAGGTAAGGAAGGAGCTGGGGGGATCCTGCAGTACAGAAGATTTTTTACCTTAATGCATAGACATAAGTGACATAACAAAACCAAAAAGAAAAAACTTAAAAACATTCCTTTTAAAAGTTCAACAATGGTTTAGGTCCAAGAAAAATTTTAAAAGAAAAAGGTTCCAGGTGTCATAGAAAATAGACTATATGTATAGCATAATTATGCTATACTATATGTATAGCATAATTGTATTCAAATAGATCCTTCTGTGATGAGTCTCATGCATGCAAGTGACAGCGGTTAAGGAGAACAGCTTCAAATTCAAATGGAGTGCACTATCCGCAGGATGCTACACCTTCACCGAATCACCACGCGATCAGCCCCTTTTGTATTTATGCTTACCAAAGGTAAGAATTAGAAACTCCTGTGATATCCTTCTCCGCAATGATCAGCTCCTCAGCCGCTACAGATCTCAGTCCTCCATGTTCAGGGTGTTTGAATACCATAGATGTATCATGCAGAAATATAAGGGGAGGCTCTCCATAGTGTTAAACTGTTTATTTACATAGGAACATCCCCTCTAATACAAGTTATGCTTACAGTGTCAACGATTAAAATCAGCCTGTCACAGTAAAAGCGTCAGCTCACCGCTGGTCAGAGTTCCGAACATCCCGCCCACAGCGATGAGTCCCGGGATGACGCCAGTTTAACACTATGGAGAGCCTCCCCTTATATTTCTGCATGATACATCTATGGTATTCAAACACCCTGAACATGGAGGACTTAGATCTGTAGCGGCTGAGGAGCTGATCATTGCGGAGAAGGATATCACAGGAGTTTCTAATTCTTACCTTTGGTAAGCATATATACAAAAGGGGCTGATCACGTGGTGATTCAGTGAAGGTGTAGCATGCTGCGGATAGTGCACTCCATTTGAATTAGCAGCTGTTCTCCTTAACCACTGTCACTTTCATGCATGGGACTCATCACAGAAGGATCTATTTGAATACATTTATTATGCTATACATATGATCTATTTTCTATGACACCTGGAACCTTTTTCTTTTAAAATTTTCCTTGGACCTAAACCATTGTTGAACTTTTAAAAAGAATGTTTTTAAGTTTTTTCTTTTTGGTTTTGTTATGTCACTTATGTCACTTTTCTTACCATCATTGAATCTCACATCTGAAGCATACCTTTGCACTAAGAGTTACTGTGTGGATTATGACTAAAAGGTTAATAGATGGTTTTAGCACTTTATGAGATATCATATTTACGAATGACTATTCATATTAAGCGCTGTTAATACTTCCTTCTTCTAAGAAAGTATACATTTATTGCATTATTGTTTGAGTTTATGACAGCAGCTAGAAGTGTGCAAACGTACTTTTCTTCCATTTTTGAGCGCTAGGATCAGAGTCTTCTATCATCTCTGATATTCTGTTTACTGCTTTTATTATATAGGAGAGGAGACTGACAACTCCCCCACATCTAAAGTGACCCCCGATTTGTCCCCAAAGTCTCCTTTATTGTACATACAAATCATCCCTCTGTCACTGTACTCCTATACAGTCCCATCATTCCCATCCCCGTATGGCAATGAATGGCACTGTACAACATGTAAAGACACTGTATAGCTTGTGATGACTCTGTGTGGCATGTGATGATTATATATGGCATGTGATGGCACTGTACGGCATGTGATGACTCTGTACGGCATGTGATGGCACTGTACCGCATGTGATGACTATGTACGGCTTGTGATGACTCTGTACGGCATGTGATGGCACTGTACCGCATGTGATGACTCTGTGCGGCATGTGATGACTCTGCACGGCATGTAATGGCACTGTACGGCATGTGATGACTCTATACGGCATGTGATGGCACTGTACGGCATGTGATGACTCTGCACGGCATGTGATGGCACTGTACGGCATGTGATGACACTGTACGGCATGTGATGACTCTGCATGGCATGTGATGGCACTGTACAACATGTAATGACTTTGTACAACATGTGATGGCACTGTACGGCATGTGATGGCACTGTACGGCATGTGATTCTGTAATACTCTATTTACAATGAAGGAAACATTATTACTATAGGGTACTAGGTAATACACCAATAATGGGGGAGCAAAGCTCTGTCCATGTCTGAGGATCTCTGGGCTTCAGTATGAAAATACAAGTAGATGTGAATGGAATTTTACTATACCAGTAATGCATTGAATGCCTGTGTGCTGTCAAATCGATATGTGTATTCTGCTTTACAAATATATTGTTTTCACTCTGGTAGATAGTAATATGTAGAGGACATTTACATACACAGCACTATCAGTGACTTCTCCTACCTTAGTCACTGAATGAAGTGCTCTTATCTCTGCCGACTCTTGTAACCACTGAAACATGCTGCGAGGGAGAAGGGAGGGGGAGGGAGGAGAGAGAAGGTAGGAGAAGGAGGGAGGGGGATCAGCTACGCTCTGTGAAGTCTGGGAAGTAAGCAGAGAGAGGACATCAATCAAGCAAGATGACAGGAAAGTGGGTGGATCCAGACTCCAGAGCCAGACCATTGTCGGTATGACACTGTATGAAAGTCTGTAGCCACTTCCACAGGTATTTAGCTTGATTTTAACAGAATGGGGGCTGGAAGGATTTATAGATATCAGCAGCTCACATAGAATAGATGTAAGCAATAAAAAGGAAACCCATACTTCTCTTTGAAGTGGGTCACAACTAATTCGACAAAAGCTTTTGTGAGGTTTAGAAAAGGGTTTACACTTCCAAAGTAAACATAGAATGACGGAAGAATTAAGTGAGATAAATACAAGAGTTCAAACTGTGATGTGGATCCCTGTATCAAAAAATGTACACAATCAGTTATATACAATAAAGCAATGAGAAATTAGATTGTATTTGACATCAGTTATAAAAAGAAAACGAAAGTCAATTTCTTAGTAGTTGCTGAATTTAACTTTACTTTGCACATAAGTATTTGCCTTGTTGAATAAGCTTGAATGTAAATTTTATGATGCTCTGTGCAATTAATCTCTTTGCTGTATTACAGTATATCTATAATAAATAATTACTTTGGCATAAAGCTCTGTGGTTCATAACCCATAAGTTACCTGTATCTCTATGAGCACACTGCATACAATACCGCAATTTAAATCTGGCACCAGCTAGACCTAGGAGCTAGTGTCCTACCAAAGCAGCATGAGAGCAGGTTGTATTATACAGTAATTATATTTCCCAGCATAGTTAATAACTACCCTATCATTTTCTTTATGTAATTCACATAGGAAAATTATAGCATTTCCATGAACAAACAATTCCTTTAATTTTTTATTCTGTGCTATATAAGGCTCATTTTTCTCACATTGATGTTTGTTTTGACACCTCTCTCCTAAACATTACAGAATAAAATTGTGGAATTATACTTCTGTAATTGAAAATAGACTAGCAATTTGCAGCTAAGTAATAGTGTAGGACAAATATGGAAATGTTGAAAAAGCGTCCGACCTTTTGCTCAGTTGAACATACATTCTTTTTTTCACCTATGGATCAAAAGCAAAGAAATAAAAGTTTCTAGCACTTAATTTACAATAGTGTGACAGCTGGAACTTCTCTGTGGAGAGATAAGAAGTACTGTAATTTGAAAAAATAATGGCTGGAGTTTTTTTCCTATTGCTATTGCAAAGCAATATAATTTATAGGCTGTGTCTGCTGTTCCTGATGACAGGTACAGTAATAGGAGATTTCTGTTATAAAACTTTGATATGACAATTTAGACTCCTCATACAAATTCATATTTAATGGTTATCTGTTCTTTTATATTACATCAAAAAGTAACAGACATTCCTGCAGATATTTTTCCAAACATGCCAAGAAGATAAGCAAAATATATATGTTAAATATCTAATTTTACTTGTAAATCTTAAACTGTGTGTGATAATTTAAGAAACCTTTAATGTTTGTCTGCTTCAAAGAAATTGGACTGTACCATCACTCAAGAACATGATTTGAAAATAGGAAAATAAATGAATTTTGAAATACTATTGAAGGTCAGTGTATGGTAGTTCACAATAATACATTTATAAGAATGGCAGATTCATAGCTGTGAATATGGAAAGGAAAATTCACTTTCAAGTTAAGTTCCCTTGGCTTTGTAAATATGGAATGAAATGTGCTGCACTAAGGGTATTCATGAATACATTTGGAGGAAGGTTATAAAGCTGGGCAAAGTGCTTAAAGGGAATTTATGAAGACTGAAATAAGGAAGCTGCCATTGCTTATTTTGATTTTAAGGGATAAGTTTACTTAACCCTTTCATGCCTAAGCATATTTTTGACATTTGTTGCTTACAAGTTAAAAATCAGTATTTTTTGCTAGAAAATTACTTAGACCCCCAAATATTATATATATGTAGCGGTGTAGTTGCCACTGGTAACAAACATCCACCATATCACCCCGCTTTCAGACTCCAATATATCACTTGCAAAGACAATTGAAAGTAATTAGCTGTGTTTTGTTTTTGTTTATTGGGGGGTATAACTTGGTTGGGGAAAGGGGTATATGGGATGCCCATAGAATGGATCACTTTGTCATCATATTTAGAAATTTCATAGTTTAGCACATAATTTGAGACTGAAGGAATGATGAGCATGTGTAACAGCTACAGTCTTTTTCCCTGCATCACCATGCAGACTATTGCTCCTCCTCTGCGTAACTCCTGCAAACTATTGCTTCCAGAACTTCCTCATCTATGACTGTGTAAAGATGAGGACATCACCCTTGACCATGTAAGGGAGATGTTCCCAGAAATCCTTTCCTCCTGCACAAGCTTATACTGTAGCATATTCATTTCTTGTCATATCTTCTTCTGTAAGCAAAAGAACCCATTCTGAATAGTTTCTCATGCTGACTCTGGTTGCTTGCTGCTACTAGGCCAGAGGCCTGCAGTACCTCTCCCTGGAGGCCTAGTAATTTAAAAGCATGTCCTGAACGGTGGACTACTGTTCCCAGCTAGCCCAACTTGCAAATCCTGTGCCCTCAGGCCACATCGATTTGACACAACTCCCCACAGTCTCTCCTCTGATCCAGGACTCCTTATAAATATCCGTGTAATGATAAGGACTTCGTCAATGACCGTGTAAAGGTGAAGTTCCCTCACAGATTCCCTTGCATGTCTCCACATCCAGCCCTCCACTGTGGTACACTCACTGACCTTCCTCTGCCCTGAGTCCATGATGGAGAACTTAACCGGACCGTACGTTCCGATAGCTTCACCTGCCCCTCTGCTCCAGGAATTCTTCATCAATGACCGTGTAATGATGCAGACTTCACCAATGACCATGTAAAGGTGAAATTCCCTCACAGTTCTCCCCGGGCCTCCTCCTGCGATCGGTGCACCCCCCCCCAGATGGGGGTGCCCTCCAGCTGCTGTCTAGTACTCCATTCTCCACTTCTCCCAGCCGACAACTCCTCACAAGTGACATGTTACCTCAGCTTATATAGGAGACCCGCCCCCTGCCAATACCAGTTGGGGATTGGTCAGGGCTCCCACATGAGCTGCCTGTCACTCCAGTTCTAGGCCCTGCCCCTCTTACAGAACATTCTTCCTGGAAGCAGGGGAGGCACCTCAGAACTAGAGCACAGGTGGGCACACCCACTGGTACTCTAACCACTCCCTGCCCCAGATCTAAACAGACAGGCCTAGCTTAAAGCATAGGCCTGACTAAATTTACCTGTGCTGACAGTCTCCCTAGTAAAAATCCCATACTAGCACCTACCTATTGGTAGAGGGTGCTACATTTATATATATTTTAGCAGAGACCCTAGAGAATAAAATGGTGATCGTTGCAATATTTTATGTCGCGCTGGATTTGCACAGCGGTCTTTCAAACGCATTTTTTTGGGGGGAAAAAAAAACAGTAAAGTTAGCCAAATTTTTTGTATAATGTGAAAGATGATGTTATGCAGAGTAAATGGATACCTAACATGTCATGCTTTGAAATTTTGCACACTCTACCTAAAAATCTCCATAGGCAATGCTTTAAAAAATTGTAACGGTTACCAGGTTAGAGTTACAGAGGAGGTCTTTTGCTAGAATTATTGCTCTGACTCTGACGATCATGGCAATACCTCACATGTGTGATTTGAACACTGTTTACATTTGTGGGCGCGATTTACATATGCGTTTTCTTTGTTGCGCGAGCACGCGGGGACGGGGTTGCTTTAAATGTTTTTATTTTTCTTATTTATTTATTTATTTATTTATTTATTTTACATTGTACCTTAAAAAAAAAAATCTGATCACTTTTATTGCTGTCACAAGGAATGTAAACATCCCTTGTGACAGTAATAGGTGGTGACAAGCACTCTTCATGGAGGGATCGGGGGTGGCTCGGGTTTCCTGGTGGGACGGGAGGCCAGGGAAGAGTGGCGGGAGTTGGCGGGAAGGGGGGAGTCCCCTCCCGCTCCTTTAGGATAACAGCCAATTGGCTTTTAGCCACATCGGTTGTTATCACTAAAGAGCCAACCGCCTGCTCTAAAAAACAGTACCGGGGTGATACCTGCAGCTGCAGGCATCATCCCGGTATAACTCCTTCAAGCCATGAACGCAAATTTGCAAAGGGTCGGCGTGAAGGGGTTAAAAAAATTATAATGAATGCAAATTTTTGTAGGTACAAAAAATGTGCATTTATTTATTTTTTCTTAGGAGCCTGTAAAGCATTGCATCCATGATCAGCAGATTGCGCGTGCATTGTCAGGCTCCTGCAGACTGTCAGTACAGCTGTCTGCTCATACCTCCTGTATGGGCAGGCAGTTACTGAACAGCAGGAAGATCAATAAACTATGAAAGCGCTCACCAACACCCTCGCAATTCATTGAGAACTGCAAACATTCTGCTGCGGTGGAAGACAGTACCTGTAGTTCATATATTCACAGAACTCTGTAAATGAATGACAGGGCTGTGTGGGCAGAGCCCTGCATGGCCACTCTGTTTTTAAATTGTGACAGAGAGGATACCCTGCCTGCTGTCACAATAAGGGATTAGGTTGGGGTGCTTTGGTAACATGTTACATGTTACACCCAGAATAAGGATGTAACATGTAACAGATTACTAAAGGTGAACGTTTCCTTTAACGGGACTCAGTAACTGAAATTAATGGGTACAGAAAGTGTCCCCTCAAGGCAACATAGAAGATTATCATTTGTTTTTACTTTTAATGCCATCACACCAATCTCTGCTGTATTGAAGAGATATCACTGTCGAAGAATCTTCAGAATCCAATGCTTCAGTTATTCTGGCTCTTGCTACACTTAGTGACTGACCTCTGTGTTACTATTGTTTTCAGTAGTCAGGAAGGGGTCAGTAGGAGGAAGCACATATCACAGAGAGGGACAAGGAATCTGACCACTCCTGGAAGTGTTAGCTTCTAAAGATTCTATGAGCGGTGGTTTTGCTTTGTTACAATGGGGATAGGTGGCATAGATAGTGGCAGAGTTGGATGTACAGTAAATTATCTTCTTTTTTTATATATTTATTTTAGTTACTTGCTGAGTCACTTTAAAATGCAGGTTTCAGGGCTGCCACCTTGATTCTAGCACCATGCTTCCAGCTTCTAGTGAGTAGGGATGAGCTTCGAGTTCGAGTCAAACTCATGTTCGACTTGAACATTGGCTGTTCGCAAGTTCGCCGAACAGCGAACAATTTGGGGTGTTCGCAGCAAATTTGAATGCCGCGAAACACCCTTTAAAAGTCTATGGGAGAAATCAAAAGTGCTAATTTTAAAGGCTAATATGCAAGTTATTGTCATAAAAAGTGTTTGGGGACCTGGGTCCTGTCCCAGGGGACATGGATCAATGCAAAAAAAAGTTTTAAAAACGGCAGTTTTTTCAGGAGCAGTGATTTTATTAATGCTTAAAGTCAAACAATAAAAGTGTAATATCCCTTTAAATTTCGTACCTGGGGGGTGTCTATAGTATGCCTGTAAAGGGGCGCATGTTTCCTGTGTTTAGAACAGTCTGACAGCAAAATGACATTTTGAAGGAAAAAACTCATTTAAAACTACCCGCGGCTATTGCATTGCCGACAATACACATAGAAGTTCATTGATAAAAACGGCATGGGAATTCCCCAAAGGGGAACCCCGAACCAAAATTTAAAAAAAAAATTACGTGGGAGTCCCCCTAAATTCCATACCAGGCCCTTCAGGTCTGATATGGATATTAAGGGGAACCCCGGCAAAAAATTTTTAAAAAAATGACGTGGGGTTCCCCCTAAATTCCATACCAGACCCTTCAGGTCTGGTATGGATTTTAAGGGGAACCCCGCGCCAAAAAAAAAATGGCGTGGGGTCCCCCAAAAATCCATACCAGACCCTTATCCGAGCACGCAACCTGGCAGGCCGCAGGAAAAGAGGGGGGATGAGAGTGCGGCCCCCCCCTCCTGAACCGTACCAGGCCACATGCCCTCAACATTGGAAGGGTGCTTTGGGGTAGCCCCCCAAAACACCTTGTCCCCATATTGATGAGGACAAGGGCCTCATCCCCACAACCCTGGCCGGTGGTTGTGGGGGTCTGCGGGCGGGGGGCTTATCGGAATCTGGAAGCCCCCTTTAACAAGGGGACCCCCAGATCCCGGCCCCCCCCCCTGTGTGAAATGGTAAGGGGGTACTTACCCCTACCATTTCACTAAAAAACTGTCAAAAATGTTAAAAATGACAAGAGACAGTTTTTGACAATTCCTTTATTTAAATGCTTCTTCTTTCTTCTATCTTCCTTCATATTCTGGTTCTTCTGGTTCTTCTGGCTCTTCTGGTTCTTCCTCTGGCGTTCTCGTCCAGCATCTCCTCTGCGGCGTCTTCTATCTTCTTCTCCTCGGGCCGCTCCGCACCCATGGCATAGGGGGGGAGGCTCCCGCTCTTCTCTTCTTCTTTTCTTCTCTTCTTCATTTTCTTCTCCGGTCCGCTCCGCACCCATGCTGGCATGGAGGGAGGCTCCCACTGTGTGACGGCGCTCCTCGTCTAACAGTTCTTAAATAACGGGGGACGGGGCCACCCGGTGACCTCGCCCCCCTCTGACGCACGGGACATGACGGGACTTCCCTGTGGCATTCCCCGTGACGTCACAGGGAAGTCCCGTCAAGTCACCGTGCGTCAGAGGCGTGACCCCGCCCCCCGTTATTCAAGAACAGTCAGACGAGGAGCACCGTCACACAGCGGGAGCCTCCCTCCATGCCAGCATGGGTGCGGAGCGACCCAGAGAAGAAAATGAAGAAGAGAAGAAGAGAAGAGGATGAAGAAGAAGATGAAGAGAAGAGCGGGAGCCTCCCCCCATGCCATGGGTGCGGAGCAGCCCGAGGAGAAGAAGATAGAAGACGCAGCGGAGGAGATGCTGGACGAGAACACCGGAGGAAGAACCAGAAGAGCCAGAAGAACCAGAAGATGAAGGAAGATAGAAGAAAGAAGAAGCATTTAAATAAAGGAATTGTCAAAAACTGTCTCTTGTCATTTTTAACATTTTTGACAGTTTTTTAGTGAAATGGTAGGGGTAAGTACCCCCTTACCATTTCACACAGGGGGGGGCCGGGATCTGGGGGTCCACTTGTTAAAGAGGGCTTCCAGATTCCGATAAGCCCCCCGCCCGCAGACCCCCACAACCACCGGCCAGGGTTGTGGGGTTGAGGCCCTTGTCCTCATCAACATGGGGACAAGGTGTTTTGGGGGGCTACCCCAAAGCACCCTCCCAATGTTGAGGGCATGTGGCCTGGTACGGTTCAGGAGGGGGGGGGGGCGCACTCTCGTCCCCCCCTCTTTTCCTGCGGCCTGCCAGGTTGTGTGCTCGGATAAGGGTCTGGTATGGATTTTTGGGGGGACCCCACGCCGTTTTTTTTTTTTTGGCGCGGGGTTCCCCTTAAAATCCATACCAGACCTGAAGGGTCTGGTATGGAATTTAGGGGGAACCCCACGTAATTTTTTTTTTTTAATTTTGGCCGGGGTTCCCCTTAATATCCATACCAGACCTGAAGGGCCTGGTATGGAATTTAGGGGGACTCCCACGTCATTTTTTTTTAAAATTTTGGTTCGGGGTTCCCCTTTGGGGAATTCCCATGCCGTTTTTATCAATGAACTTCTATGTGTATTGTCAGCAATGCAATAGCCGCGGGTAGTTTTAAATGAGTTTTTTCCTTCAAAATGTCATTTTGCTGTCAGACTGTTCTAAACACAGGAAACATGCGCCCCTTTACAGGCATACTATAGACACCCCCCAGGTACGAAATTTAAAGGGATATTACACTTTTATTGTTTGACTTTAAGCATTATTAAAATCACTGCTCCTGAAAAAACGGCCGTTTTTAAAACTTTTTTTTGCATTGATCCATGTCCCCTGGGGCAGGACCCAGGTCCCCAAACACTTTTTATGACAATAACTTGCATATTAGCCTTTAAAATTAGCACTTTTGATTATTCATGTTTGTGTCTTATAGACTTTAACGGTGTTCGCGTGTTCGAACGAACTTTTTTCCTGTTTGCATGTTCTGGAGCGAACCAAACAGGGGGGTGTTCGGCTCATCCCTACTAGTGAGTCATTGACTTGCCACCTTGCTAAAAACTAAGGCAGTAATGGAGCACCTATATACTGTAGCTATGTTCACATGTTCCTTTTAAAATGTGTTTCCACCCTAAACTCTCTTGATGGAATCCCCCTTATTGCCTCTGTATAACTACAGAAAATAATCATCTTGCCTAAAACCCTTCTAACCCCCAACTTGTTTTGACTTGTTTTATCATCTAAAAGACTGTTATGGTACAACGCAAAGGCAGTCATTTTCTATTTTTAGTGGAATTTGGAAATTTTACTGAAATACAGCAGATTTACTTACAATTCATAGGACTCACAGAAAATACTTTCAGCAGTACATGTGATTTCCTGGCCAGCCTCACATCAGCACACCTGGGTTAAGCCCTCCCTCCAGTCTCTCAGGACCACCTTCTCCTAGCTAATAAAAGAGAGCCTCTCCTTCCCCCCCTTTGTTCTCTTTTTTGGTCAGACTCCAGGCCTCCATTATCGAGGAATTGACTACATCCCTCTACCGAACCTACCCTCCCAGGTTCAAGCCTCTCCTGGGTTGAAAGGTCCAGAATGATAGAGTTAAATCCTCTTAAAAACTGGACGCTCCAGGTTCCCGGAGCCACGGGTAGGTAAAAGCTTAAAGAGCATACCAATTCAAGGGTATGGTGTTGCCTGAAGATTGTGCACTCCTTCCTGCTGCTTTCCTGTCCCTAGGAGTCATGCCGGCCGCCTCCCCTGTGTTTTCTGTCAGCCGGTGATGATGTCATGGGGGAGAGCTGTGAGGGGCGGGGGTGACAGGCGTCGCCTAACAACACCCAGAATAAAGCCTTGGGACATAGCGACTCCAGTGCTGTATGCCACAGCTAGAGAGGTAAGTGTACTGGTGAGTTCGACCCTGATAGGGGGAAGGGTGGCCGTGCTGTTGTCAGTGTTTGCTAGTCTGTGACCCCTGAGTAACCCTAATGCATAATCCTATGTGTTTACAGCTTGTCAGATATTTTCTGAAGTCTGTTGCCATCCTGAGTGACTCTCTATCCAGTATCCAGGTAAAGCAGAATCTCTTAAAGATCCAGTAACAACAACAAAAATAGAGTAGAATAGGAGCTTTTATCTTCTTATTCTCTGAACTCTGTCTTTTTGTTGCTTCAGCTATGAGCTCACCGCAGCCCCAAAGAGCACGAAGATCATTGGAAAGGTAGGAGGGGTCTACGGGGGCCATAAACAAAAGAGTGCCATACACCAGACTAATAAGGTGTCATGTCTTTATAAGAGCAGAAGCCCTAAAAAAAAGACATTTGCGGAAGAAAAAGTCCCACCACCGCTCAAATTCTCCGCATGCATCTGGGTCACGCACAGGGCATAGACCCCAAGCAACTGCCAGTCCAGGCAATAGTAAATCAGAGCTAAGAGTGAGTAAGAGGTCGTCCGGCCGAGGGCCTCTACACCATCCACCCCCTGAGAAACTCTTGTGTGCAGAATGCATAAGATATGTAGCCATGGATAAAGAGACAGAGGTGCTTAGGATAAAGGATTATATACATGAGGCGGTGGCTGAAAGTATATAGTTGGTCTCCAGCGCAAGTGTTTTTGAGACCAAGCTTAGAGTCAAAAGCGCGTCTAAGCAGAAGCGGGACTCACCACCGATGCTTGAAATATCTTCAGGAGACTTGTCAGAGCCTGATGAACCGTCAGAATATTTATTCAACTTTTAGCTTATAGAGCCTTACATTATGGCAGTGAAGGAGGCCAAAGAATGGGAGTAAGACTCCCAACCCCCAGAAAAAAATGAAGAAATATTTTCCTAACCTGAAGAAGCAGGGGGCAACCTTTCCGTTCATGATGGAGATCCATGAGTTATTCGAGGAGGAATGTGAATTATACCCATTCAAAATTATACCAATTCAAGGCCTCAGACGCTGCATTTTGGGAGTCAGCTCCAGGAGTAGATGCAGCCTTGCAGTGTTTAGCAAGGCATGTGTCCCTGCCGTTGGAGGATTCTACAACCTTTAGAGATTCAATGGACAGGCACACAGATGCAGATCTAAAGAAGATCTATTTAAGTGCAGGCTGTGCCTGCCGCCCAGGCATAACCCTAACCTCGATCTCCAGGGCTCTAAAGGTCTGGGTCACAAATGTGGAGACAGCCCTGAAGTCAGGCGTAGAGATGGCCAGAATCATTACGGTGCTGTAGGAACTTAATCTCTCAGCTGCCTTTTTGGCAGAAGCCTCCATAGACCTGGTGAAACTGCTGGCAAGGCTCATGATTTATTCAGTAACAGCGAAAAGGGCCCTGTGGTTGCGCCATTGGATGGCGCACGGCACCTCAAAACAGGCACTCTTTAACATCCTGTACAATGGCAGGATGCTATTAGGGGAGACCCTGGAAGAAGCTATCAAACGAGCCACTGGAGGAAAGTCGGGTCTGCTACCACAGAGACCCAAAAGGAGACAGCAAGCCATTCGGTCAGGCCAATCAGAGTTCAGAAGAGCTCGTGAGGCTGGGTCGTGTAGACCAGGTCGAGAATATGCAAGATCCCAATGGAGAGGCACACAAAGCCCCTTTCTTTGGAACATGAAGTCCAGGGCTGCTCAGACCGCTAAGAAAGAAGAGAAGTCCTTTTGATGGTTTGGCCCTCTGTCCCCTCCAGGTGGGTGCTAGGTTGGTGTCCTTTTGGAGCTTATGGGTGGAGAAAGTCGCGGACCAATGGGTCCAGAAAATGATCAAACAAGACTACAAAATAATATTTCAAGAAAAAACACCAGACATCTTTGTCCAGACAGAATGGCCACATGACCAGAGGAAACAGGTGCTTGCAAGAATATGTTACTGAGTTACTTCAAAAGGAGACAATCTCTCCACTGAAGAGGGACTTACTACAGCAGGCCCATTGGAATCACCCCAACCCAGGCATATTGCAACTGACAGCATGGCTGTTGAATCAGCCAGACTGCAGTCCCAAGGTATTTCAGAGGAGGTAATCTCGACACTATTAAAGTCGAGAAAGGCCACAACCAATGACACATACACCAGGATTTGGAAGAAGTTTATAACATTTGCTTCACAATGAAAATTCTCCCCATTGACCGCAAACCTCGCACAGGTGCTAGAGTTTTTACAGTCAGCACTAAGGATGGGCTTGGCATATAACACTATAAAGGTACAGGTGTCAGCCTTATCTTGCTTCACATGCCGCAAGTGGGCAGACGAGCCGCTATAAAGCAATTTCTTAGAGTGGCCATAAGAATGAGACCACCAAAGAAGACCCTGTTCCCAGCCTGGGACTTGGGCACAGTGCTAAGAGCTCTGCTTCAACACCCATTCGTGCCTGCTGAAACATGCCCCCTATGGTTCCTGACAGTCAAGCTGATCTTCCTCACAGCCATAACATCAGCAAGGAGAGTTTCAGAGCTGGCAGCTCTATCCTGCAAGAATCCTTTTTGCATCATTCTCCCAGACAAAGTAATCCTGAGGCCCTCATTGGCCTTAACCTCTAAGGTGGTCTCCAAGTTTCATGTAAATTTGGAGTCAGTCCTACCTAGCTTCACAAAACTGCGGAGTCAAGCAGAGGAACTAGATCTCAACGCTGGATATGATCAACTTGTTCTCAACATACTTACACCACTCTTGGCAGATGCACAAAACCAATACTTTATTCATCCCACCATCAGGACCTAGGAGAGAAGAAGCAGCATCAGCTAGAATCATAGATACCTGGATCACCAAGGTGATAAGCCTTACGTATGAGAAACAGGGGCTGGCGTCTCCACAAGCTATTCGAGATTATTCAACGAGAAGGATGACAGCCTCATGGGCAGATTCTGCTAAAATATCGGTTGAAGACAGATGCAGGAGGGCTAGTTGGAACTCCTGCAAAACGAAAATTACAGTTTGGATGTCACTGCGGCTAGTGCAAAATTTGGAAACACAGTGGTGTCAGCACCCTTCCAAGCAAAATAAAACATTCACTAAGCAGCATTACCAGTTTTTTTTTGAGTTTGTTATCTCACCCTAGATCAGCTAAATCAAATCCCAGGTGTGCTGACGTGAGGCTGTCAAGGAAAACGGAAAATTGTTACCAATTTTTTACCATAATTTTCCTTTCCTGGCCTGTCCTCACGTCAGCACAATCTTCTTCCCTCCCTACAAGCCTGTTGTCGCTAGTTAATGGAACGGGGGGGGGGAGAGGCTCTCTTTTATTTGCTAGGAGAAGGTGGTCCTGAGAGACTGGAAGGACAGGGTTAACCCTGGTGTGCTGACTTGAGGACAGACCAGGAAAGGAAAATTACAGTAAGTATTGGTAACAATTTTCCGTTATTTGTCGTCTGTTCGTTATTGATTAGGTTTGCATTTCTCTATTTGTAAATTATTTTTTCCATGTTAGAGACAGGAGTGATTTTACTTTTATATATATATATATATATATATATATATATATATATATATATATATATATATATATATATATATATATATACTGTATATATCGATATCTGCATATATATATATATATATATATATATATATATATATGTATTTTAAGCAAAGCTGGATGTTATTTGAGCTTACAGTATATAGATGCTGCAAGTCATGCATACATGCATACAGATGCTTTTTTTGAAGATGTGATACCAATTTTATATCAGGATGATTGTCAGTAAGCATAATTTACTAAAAACTGTTCACTGATATAGGATGAAACTATATATTGTATGGTAAGTAAACAGCCTCAACCACATACTTTTAGGGTTACTTTCAAATAACATGCATGTGTGGCATTATGACTTACCTGTTATTTAAAAATAAATTGAAGATACTAGTGTGAAGCCCAGTACACACATACCGAAAATTGGACGGTTCAGCAAGAACTGTCGGACTTTCCTTAATTGTGTACCACTGTCTGTTCAACAGACAGTCTAATGTCCAGCTTCTGTCAAACAGTCTTGCTGGATATCCAGCATTTAATCAGTGCTAGCAGTCAATGGCTTCCTCAAGTGTAAAGCACAACATGACCTCCAGCACTTCAGAGTCACTTGTTAAAACTGTCTCTGATTGGCCTGCAGTTTCAAGCAGCATGCTTCATTCAATTCTACGCAGAGTTTATGCTCTTCGCACTTCAGGGGGGGGGGGGGTGAGGGGGTGGTAAATTAAATTAAACACATTGAAGAGTCAAGTAAAAAAATGGGTTTAGTCCTAAAATAAGGTTAAAAGTTACAAGTAATTAGCAAAAATGCCCATGCCAAGCTCTCAGCTACAAGAACAAGGTACTGGACCTCAAAGGCTAGCTGTAATCAAGTTGGGTTAACAGAAGAATCAAGTGTTTACGCGGTAACTGCGTTTAGCCGCGTTTTGTTTAAAGGCGTTTTTCGTTTTTGGCCATTTTAAAGAAGAAATTTTTTTTTTTTTTTAGAAACGCTTCTAAACGCAAATCCGGCAAAACGCCGCTAAACACAGCATGTAAACGTGGCATTAGAGTTTGTAATTTGTACCAGTACCACTATAATCATAAAGCCAGGTTCTTTTTAGCACCTTGTCTGATTTTTGTGATAAACATTATTTAACCGAATACTACATATGGTAATAACAGCTAATTGTCCCAAACTATTGAAAGATGAAATGCTGTTTAGAATCAGACCATATTGGCTTATGTTAAAGAAAAATCCAAACCAAGTTCCAAATCTGCAGTTGGTTTGGTAACTTCAGATGAACAAAGATGAAATGGACCAGAACTGAACTGCAATGCAACATCAGAAATTGTGTAGAGTAATACAACACCAGTCTTACTATAATACCCCACAGAGTTATGCAAGCGGTTAGTCATTATTAATCCCACAAAGCTGCCCAGATGTAGCTTTCTATAGAAAAAGAGCAAAATTGTGAAGGACTACATGTTTAAGTAAAAGCACCAGGCATTTGACAGTGCCTTGTGAATGATCTCTGTCATGTCATCTGTCAGAATGGGGATCCGCCTTGTTTACAAAGGCAGATCCCCATTCTGCCTCTGCACGAGGGGATCGCGGGTCGCCGGCGGACATCCAGTCCACCAGACCTGCGGGCATGCTCCCGCAGCGGGCGTGAGAGCGCGCTGCCGGCGGGGTGCACCAGCCTGCAGCTGCGCCTGCGCGAGCAGAAGTACAACGACTGTGGCGGTTGGTCCTTAAAGTGGAGTTCCACCCACTTTTACAACTCTTCAGCCTCCCTCACTAAACTGTGCACTGTAAACGAATTGGATATTTTTTTATTTTTTTTCTCAGCACCTACTGTGTATCTGCTGTATTTATTTTTCGCTTCCTCCTCCCTGGCCGTGGCCCATCGCATCTGTTCCTGTTTGCAATGCCTTCTGGGAAGGGGCGGCAACTTCCTCTGACACTGCCGTTGCTATGGAAACCTGACCTGAAACCTATTACACTGCTTGTGCTGCACTGAGCATGTGCGAGATCTGCAAGGATGAGATCCAGGAAGAAGTACAGTCTGGCTTCAGATGCCCAGACTTAAGATGGCCACGGCCTGCTGTAAGTTTATAAAATAACAAACTACTGCTATAAACTAACAAAACAGACCTTAGTTTACAGACTAACTTTACTATAATACATTAAGCTTGTGTATTATAGGGGGTATTTTTATTTAAAAAGTATCATTTCGGCCGGAACACCACTTTAAATGGTTAACCAATTCAATACCAGACACTTCCCCCTCTTCCTGCCCAAGCTAATTTTCATTTTTTTTGCGCTGTCGCTGTTTAAATGACAATTGCGTGGTCATGCTACACTGTACCCAAACTAAATCTTTATCCATTTGTTCCCACAAATAGAGCTTTCTTTTGGTGGTATTTGATCACCTCTGCGGTTTTTATTTGTTGCTAAAATTTTGAAGAAAAAAAAAGTTTTGCTTTTGTTTCTGTTATAAAATTTTGTAAATAAGTAAGTTTTCTCCTTCACTGATGGGCACTAATAAGGCAGCACTAATGGGCACTGATAAGGCAGAACCGATGAGGTGGCACCAATGAGCGGGCACTGACAGGCACCAATGATGATCACTGATATGCGGCACTGATGGGCACTGCTTGGTGGCACTGCTGGGTGGCACTGATGGGCATTGATAGCCGGCACTGAGGGGCACTGATAAGTGGCACTGCTGGGCACTGATGGACATTGATACGTGGCACTGATGGGCACTGATGGGCACTGATACGCGGCACTGATATGCTGCACTGATAGGCATCCCTGGTGGCACTGGCAGTGGTAGGCATTGTGAGTGGGCACTGATTGGCAGCTGCCTGGGCATTGATTGGCAGCTGCCTGGGCACAGAATTGCATTTCCCTGGTGGTCTAGGGGGGCATACCTGGTGGTCCAGTGTGTATGGCCACCCTTGTGGTCCTGGGTGGCATACTGGTGGTCCTGGGCGGGATCCAAGGGGGTCAATAACTCTCTTAATACAAGAAAGGATTTTGCTTGCTTTGGAAACCACAGCTAGACATTGCATGCTATTATTAAGCTTATGATCTACCAAAACACCCAGATCCTTCTCCACCATTGATTCCCCTAGTTGTAATCCCACCATCAATTAACTAAGTTCTAGTTAGCATATGATATTGTCAAGTATTAACAAAAGGTCTACCAATGAGTTTAAAACGGAACTCTGGGGAAAATCTAAAAATAATGTAAAGTTGCAGTAGAGATTCCCACTGCAAGGGCTAAAGTATAACTTAAGGTAAAACATTTGTTGTTTTAGATGGAGCGAAAAGGGATCAGAACACCTGCCAGCTTCTTTTTTTGTGCCCCTGTTAAGGAGAATCATTTGCTTTAATTGTTATGTTTTTATTTTTACCAAAAGTGAAAGTAGTGTAAAATCCCAAAAGAACAGTAATAGAAGGGAAATCTTTCAATGGGGAAACTAATTCTGTGCCCTGGTGACAACCCAGGATTCCCTTACTTTGGAGGGATTTCCTTTTACATTCTGTTTTGGCTACAGGGCAGGAAGTGAAGGGAAATATCCCTAATGGGATGCAATCTAACAGGGGTTATAAGCTTCCCTTACGCTATCCAAAATGTAAAAAAGATAGATACTGTGGGCGCTCGTGTGCTCACACCCGCTTCACAGAGGAGGAGCCGATGTGCGTCTTCAGCGGACCCGATGTCCTCCGGTCACCCACAATCGCAGTATAGAGAGGCAGAACGGGGATCTACCTATGTAAACAAGTCAGATCCCTGTTCTGACAGGGGACAACATGGAGATCTGCTATTCCTAGTGATCAGGAACAACATTCTCTGTCTTCATCCTGTCAGCACTTCCCCCACACAGTAAGAAAACACACTGAGGGAACACATTTAACCCTTTGATCACCCTGACGTTAACCCTTCCCCTGCCAGTGTAATTAATACAGTAATCAGTGCATTTTTTTAGCACTGATCACTGTATTGGTGTCACTGGTCCCCAAAAAGTATCACTTAGGGTCAGGTTTGTCTGCCGCAATGTCGCAGTCCCACTAAAAATCGCTGACCACTGCCATTACCAGTAAAACCAAAAAAAATTAAAAGCCCATAAATCTATCCCGTAGTTTTTAGACACTATAAATTTTGCGCAAACCAATCAATATACGCTTATTGGGATTTTTTTTACCAAAAATATGTAGCAGAATAAGATTGGCCTAAATTGATGATTTTTTTTTTTTTTGTATATGTATTATAGCAGAAAGTAAAAAATATTGTTTTTTTTTTCAAAATTGTCGGTCTTTTTTTGTTTATAGTGCAAAAAATAAAAACCGCAGAGGTGGTCAAATACCACCAAAAGAAAAGCTCTATTTATGGGGAAAAAACAAACATCAAATTTATTTGAGTACAGCATCGCCCAACCGTGTAATTGTCAGTTAAATTAACGCAGTGCTGTATCGCAAAAAATGGCCTTGTCATTGAGGGGGTAAATCCTTCTGGGGCTGAAGTGGTTAAATGCTCCTTTTTGTCAAGGGTATCATGACAAAATAGTTTTGCTTACCTCATGATACTTACTCCCACAAGCATACTCCTCTCCATGCGACTGGTCTCCCAAAGCTGCATATTTTCACCTCTTTATCAGTCACAGGCACTTTGACTTTACTCTATACTGCAGTCCTGCATTGTGAAGGCACCAAGTGTCTGCCCACAATCTGGAGTGAAAGAAATAAGTGGAGAGGGTCGGCTGCTGGGGGCACAAGGTCCAGGGCAATTGAAAGCAACTTTTGTAACTCTTAGGAGCTATCTATAGTCTATTTCACAAATAAACACCAACAAAAATCACTTTAATTTTACCTTGCACATATCACCAAAGTCTCACTTGTTTTTACCAAAATTTCTTGAACGTGTCAACTCTCAGTTTTGCTTATCAATAATCTGTCAGATATGCATTGTGTTTTAGAAGGTCCTTTTGTCTAACATGATTACAGGCATTAAACCACATGCATATTCATTCCTCAGGGTACAACCTATAGAGACTGAGCCCCCTATGGCTAAAAGAGGAATATTTTAAAAGATCTTCTGCCACCACTCTTGGTCAGTTTTGGAAGGATAACAGCAATAATGTTGCCCTAGGTATCACCTGGGATGCATTTAAAACCGCCCTTAGGGGCTCCACTTCAGGGGTCATTAAAAAAATTAGAATGGACAGGGAATGGAAACTTAAGGAATGTGAATAAATGGCCATGGGTGCTGAGGTAGAATATATTAGAAATCCGTCCTCCTCTAACTTTAGGGTATGGCGAGATTTTGCTCGACAACTAGAGCTTGTATTGGTGGAATAAACTCATAAAAAAATACTTTATCAATCTCAATGAATTTCCAAATTCAGAGACAAGAATAGTAAATTACTAGCTACTATAAATTATTTATCCACAATAGGGATAAAACTTTTTCGCGGAAGGGAGTTTAACAAGACTTGTGGCCACTCATTAAAATTAGAAGAAAAGAGGTTTAACCTTAAACTATGTAGAGGGTTCTTTACTGTAAGAGCGGCAAGGATGTGGAATTCCCTTCCACAGGCGGTGGTCTCAGCAGGGGGCATCGATAGTTTCAAGAAACTATTAGATGAGCACCTGAATGACCACAACATACAGGGATATACAAGGTAATACTGACATATAATCACACACATAGGTTGGACTTGATGGACTTGTGTCTTTTTTCGACCTCACCTACTATGTAACTATGTGGATTACTTAGCCCATTCGCAACATGCACCTGTCTCTATTCCCCAAATCTATGATGAACACCAAACTTTACGTACCTCCCCGGAGGATATAGCGAGTGCATTCCTCCAGCTTTATTCTACTCTTTACTCATCCGTGAGATATGGTACAGCAGAGTTTTTTGGAGCAGATTCCACTTACCGCTCTGTCTCCGGAGGCAGCAGCAGGACTGGAACTTCCAATCTCTGTCTCAGAGATGGGGAGGTGATGCACTCTCTCCATCCTAACAAAACACCGGGGCTGGACGGATATCCAGTGGAGTGGTACTGTCTGTACCAGGAATTCTTAGCACAAAAATTACTAGTAGTGTACAATGATGCCTTTAAGAAAGGAATGCTCCCAAACTCATTCAAAGAGGCTTTAATAGTCCTAATTCCCAAGCCACGCAAAGATAACAATTTCTGTGAGTCATATCACCCTCATCTCATTAATCAATGTTGATGCCAAAATCCTAGCTAAACTCCTTGCCAGGCGACTCAATAAGGTGATAGCTTCCATCATTATCTCTGATCAGACTGGCTTCATACCAATACGCTCGACGGCTATCAACTTACGCAGACTGTTCACGGTCCTGCAGTCTATGGGACCTGATCCTGACAACGCATTGTGGTGTCTTTAGACATCCACAAGGCATTAGATTCTATCGAATGGCCTTACCTAATGGCAGCCCTCGAGCAGATGGATTTTGGACCTAGATTTATTTCTTGGGTGAGATTGCTGTATGCCAGCCCTCTGTCCCGCCTACAAGTGCACAATATCATAACTTTCGACACTTTCGAAATATGCAGGGGCACTCGACAAGGGTGCCCTTTATAGCCCCTGCTGTTTGCCATTGCGATAGAGCCGCTAGTGGCCAGGATTAGGGCATATAGCACAGTTAAGGGTTGCAGACTGAACGACTTGGATGAAAAAATGTCCTTGTAGGCAGATTATATGCTGCTGTACCTGGCAGATGCTCAAGGCTCTCTCTCTCAGGCGCTGCACATAATATCTAGTTTTGGTACATACTCTGGGTTTAAGGTTAATTGGGGCAAATCCATAGTCTTGCCAGTGGACCCCCTCTTTACCCCCACGATACCCCCAGATGCTCCTTTGCAGGTGGTTAATAAGTTTTGTTACCTGGGAGTGGAGATCAAATTACCTCTTAAAACTTATATCTCCAATAATCTCACCCCCCTTATGCAGCGCCTGAAAACAAATTTACAGTCCTGGTCCAAACTGCCTCTCAATTTATTAGGCAGAATCAACATTGTTAAAATGATCTATATCCCTAGATTTCTTTATATCTTCTGGCATGCCCTGATATATATCCACAATAAATTGTTTACCGAAATCAATGGGACAATCACCTCATTGTTGTGGTGCTCGAAACCACCCCGGGTGTCGCTGGAAACCTTGCACCTACCTATTGGGGAAGGGGTACTAGCCTTGCCAAACCTCCAGTGCTACTACTTAGCGGCCCAATTGACATTTATTCACTGGTGGTTCTTTCCGGACCTTGACATTGCATCGGTAGACACCCAAGCTGCCTTAGTTCATTCGTATGAAGCATTGAGAAATATAATATATAGAAATGGCCTATACCCCAATGCTGGATCCAGCATCCTTAAAATATTGTACAAAATCTTTCACTTATGCAACAAAAAGATGGGGGACTCCTCT
Source organism: Lithobates septentrionalis (assembly GCA_037952835.1). Lineage (NCBI taxonomy): Eukaryota > Metazoa > Chordata > Amphibia > Anura > Ranidae > Lithobates > Lithobates septentrionalis. The sequence continues at coordinate 906,650 of JBBDGP010001952.1, forward strand.
TTGGAAAAATCGCCCAACGCCCCTCTCTGGCTTAATTACCAGAAGTATACAAATTACCTGATGGAATGCGCTGGATTAATTATGGCATTAAATATGTACACCAATTGTTCTACGCAGGGGTCTTTAAAACATTTTGAGACCTTCAGTTAGAATACAAGGTCCACAACAAATATTTTTATGGCTACCTGCAATTGATTTTGCAATCACAGCGCAGTTTGGGCGGATGGAGGTATCGCTTCTCCCTACCAGAATAGAGAAACGTATGCTTGAGGATGATCATACTAAATTGATATCTAGATACTACTCCCTTCTCCTGCCCTCCGCATCCAAGAGAATGTAAAAAGTAGCGAGGCAGTGGACCACCGACATCCCAACACTGACTGATGAAACATGGACGGAGGTGGTAGGGGATCTTCTGCCCTCGGTTATATCTGCTAGGGGCAAGGTAATACAATTTAACTTCCTACATAGAATATATTGTACCCCAGCTCGTCTGTATCAGATGGGTAGAGCAGACTCCCCTGAATGCCATCGCTGTCATGAAAAGGAGGGAAACTAATTTCACATGATATGGAGGAGCCCACGTGCAGCACAATTTTGGAAGGCAATCCTGGTATTTCTAGAGGATAGACTTGTCATCCCAAACATTTACTCCCCAGCGAGGTGCGTCCTCAGAGACTTTGAAGAGGAGGAAATGTCTAACAACAAGAAAACCCTTTTGCGTATCTTGTTTTTTTATGCCAAGAAGGCTCTAGAGCTCAAATAGAAAAATCCAATTGTCTCTTCCATCCAATTCTGGGTGGACATAATTAATAGAGCATTACCACTGTTCAAGCTCACATATACTTCCAGAGGATGCCCAAAACAATTTGAGAAGCTATGGTCTGGCTGGATCACCTCGGTTTCTGGTGACATTGAGACGTAAATACCCATGGAGGCCATGTTACTGTCTGTGGAGCATAGATCTGCTAGTATTGAAAGCATGGAGGATTTTGATATGAAAATGGGAACAGTAGATACTTAGTACCAAAGTGCTGACTGTTATACCTACATTAGGATAATTGCACCTCTATAACTGTACCTGTATTAGGTTTTTACTTTTACATTTTTTTAATTTTTTTTATTTATTTTTTTGTAGCAGTAGAAATTATTTGAATTGCTGTATGCTGAAAAATAATGTATATGACTACACAAATGCTATGTTTGAATATGTAACCATATACTTTCTGTTGAATAGTTAACACTGTTGTTTTTGTATTTTGTGAAAACTCAATAAATTTACCCTTTAAAAAAAAAAAACACATGCATATAAACAGAGGCGGCTCTAGGCTTTGTGAGGCCTTAGGCAAAACCTAGACATGAGGCCCCACTCACACCCATAATGAGAAAAATAATTTGAGCGATAAAAAATGAACTGTTTAAATTGCATATATTAAGAGCTTTAAAGTGCTGGTGTCAGTGCTCTCTATCTCGGTGCTGTGTCAGTGCTTCCTATCTCAGTACTCTCTATCTTAGTGATGGTGTCAGTGCTCGCTATATTTGTGCTGGTGTCAGTGCTCTCTATCTTAGTGCTGGTGTCAGTGCTCTCTATCTCGGTGCTGGTGTCAGTGCTCTCTATCTCCATTCTGGTGTCATTGCTCTCTATCTCAGTGCTGGTGTCAGTGCTCTTTATCTCGGTGCTGGTGTCAGTGCTCTCTATCTCGGTGATCTCTATCTTAGTGCTGGTGTCAGTGCTCTCTATCTTAGTGCTGGTATCAGCGCTCTCTATCTCATTGCTCTCTATCTTAGTGCTGTTGTCAGTGCTCTCTATCTCGGTGCTGGTGTCAGTGCTCTCTATCTCGGTGCTGTGTCAGCGCTCTCTATCTCATTGCTCTCTATCTCATTGCTCTCTATCTTAGTGCTGTTATCAGTGCTCTCTATCTCGGTGCTGGTGTCAGTGCTCTCTATCTCAATTCTGGTGTCAGTGCTCTCTATCTCGTTGCTGGTGTCAGTGCTCTCTATCTCGGTGCTCTCTATCATAGTGCTAGTGTCAGTGCTCTCTATTTCATTGCTCTCTATCTCAGTGCTGGTGTCAGTGCTCTCTATCTCGGTGCTGGTGTCAGTGCTCTCTATCTCAGTGTTCTCTATCTCGGTGCTGGTATCAGTGCTCTCTATCTCAGTGCTGGTGTCAGTGCTCTCTATCTCAGTGCTCTCTATATTGGTGCTGGTGTCAGTGCTCTCTAACTCAGTGCTGGTGCCAGTGCTCACTGGTTGAATATGTAACCATATACTTTCTGTTGAATAGTTAACACTGTTGTTTTTGTATTTTGTGAAAACTCAATAAATTTACCCTTTAAAAAAAAAAAACACATGCATATAAACAGAGGCGGCTCTAGGCTTTGTGAGGCCTTAGGCAAAACCTAGACATGAGGCCCCACTCACACCCATAATGAGAAAAATAATTTGAGCGATAAAAAATGAACTGTTTAAATTGCATATATTAAGAGCTTTAAAGTGCTGGTGTCAGTGCTCTCTATCTCGGTGCTGTGTCAGTGCTTCCTATCTCAGTACTCTCTATCTTAGTGATGGTGTCAGTGCTCGCTATATTTGTGCTGGTGTCAGTGCTCTCTATCTTAGTGCTGGTGTCAGTGCTCTCTATCTCGGTGCTGGTGTCAGTGCTCTCTATCTCCATTCTGGTGTCATTGCTCTCTATCTCAGTGCTGGTGTCAGTGCTCTTTATCTCGGTGCTGGTGTCAGTGCTCTCTATCTCGGTGATCTCTATCTTAGTGCTGGTGTCAGTGCTCTCTATCTTAGTGCTGGTATCAGCGCTCTCTATCTCATTGCTCTCTATCTTAGTGCTGTTGTCAGTGCTCTCTATCTCGGTGCTGGTGTCAGTGCTCTCTATCTCGGTGCTGTGTCAGCGCTCTCTATCTCATTGCTCTCTATCTCATTGCTCTCTATCTTAGTGCTGTTATCAGTGCTCTCTATCTCGGTGCTGGTGTCAGTGCTCTCTATCTCAATTCTGGTGTCAGTGCTCTCTATCTCGTTGCTGGTGTCAGTGCTCTCTATCTCGGTGCTCTCTATCATAGTGCTAGTGTCAGTGCTCTCTATTTCATTGCTCTCTATCTCAGTGCTGGTGTCAGTGCTCTCTATCTCGGTGCTGGTGTCAGTGCTCTCTATCTCAGTGTTCTCTATCTCGGTGCTGGTATCAGTGCTCTCTATCTCAGTGCTGGTGTCAGTGCTCTCTATCTCAGTGCTCTCTATATTGGTGCTGGTGTCAGTGCTCTCTAACTCAGTGCTGGTGCCAGTGCTCACTATCTCAGTGCTGGTGTCAGTGCTCTCTATCTCAGTTCTGGTATCAGTGCTCTCTATCTTAGTGCTGGTGTCAGTGCTCTCTATCTCGGTGCTGGTGTCAGTGCTCTCTATCTCAGTGCTGGTGTCAGTGCTCTCTATCTCGGTGCTGGTGCTGGTGTCAGTGCTCTCTATCTCAGTGCTGGTGTCAGTGCTCTCTATCTCGGTGCTGGTGTCAGTGCACTCTATCTTAGTGCTGGTGTTAGTGCTTTCTATCTCAGTGCAGGTGTCAGTGAGGGAAATAGCAGCGGAGAAGCCAATCAGCAAGCAGTACCAGTACAGGATTCAGAACACCTGACCCACCATGGCTGAGTATCAGCACTGGACTGGGACCTCCCAACCCCCCGCAGTGGAGCCCTGCATAGGCGGGGGTAAAGGCAGGGTGGAGGGAGGGGTCAGGGGCTTTCAATCACAGGTGGGCACACTCGGACAGTGGCACAGGACTGAGCTGTCCTTACTGTTAGTGACACTGATAATCAGGAGGAAGGGAGTGGAAGAGATGGGACAGGGAGTCGATATGAAAGCCAGTCTGTGGCTGAGGGATGCTGGAGGAGCAGAGATGGGAGGCTGGCTCTCTCTCTCATGCTAGTGGTTGCTGGCTGCAGAAAGGTATGGTAGCATGGTAGCTGTGCCTCTCCCTGCAGCTGGAGCCCCATTCCCCCCCCCCCCCCCACAATGATTGACAGCCCCAGAGAGGGGTAGCCCGGACACCTCTTCTATCCGGCTGGAATGAGTCTCTCCGGCTGCTGGAATGAGTTTCCTACCCTTCTCCTTCCCCCAGACAACACAGTGCTGGTCCTGCCTTCTCCCCAAGACACAGCCACAGCTCCATCTCCTCTCTTCATGGAGATCACAGGCAGTGTTAACCCGCTGCTGGCCAGCTCCACAGCGGCATTGTTTTCAGCAAAGGCAGCTCTTCAATTAGGCTAGGGCGAGGTCCTTGTGAGTGTGAGGCCTTAGGTGACCACCTTTTTTGCCTAATTAGAAAGCTGCCTCTGCATATAAAGCTAATCAGAAATCCAGCTCTTGATATATTTGTTATTATTACTGAGAAAACACCCAAGCTAAATTGTACATATTTACGTTGTGACAGAAGGAAAATATCTGCATTGTCTCTAAGAAGCAAGTTGAAGGTCATAGCTACATTTGTACAGAGCATTTGCATATTCTTGTTTTGAAATTAAGAGAACAAAATATCTGTTAGCACTTTAAATTAAGCAAAGTGAGTGTGCAGGATGAAACAGATCTAATTTCCACTTCAAACAAAGCAAAATAGCTGTGCCACAGAGCTGTCAGATCAAACCTGAAAAGGATCCTGTAAAAAATGATTTATCTGGATTGGATTTACCATGGGCATATCACTCATATTCAGGCAATGCTCATATTTACCAACTGTGGAACTAATGTTCAGATTTAAAAACTACAAAATTATTGGTGGTGAAGAAAATGCTCATAAAAGAAAAGAAAGTGATTTATAGCATTACAGATCAACTTAAACAAGTTTGGAAGCATCAGGGATGTATCATTTTTGACAAACATGATGATAATGATATTGATTAGGTCAGGTGGAAGTTGTCTCTACTGTTTATATTTGTAATAAAAGTGAAGTCACACTAAATGGACAGCTGCCGGAGAGGAAAACTGCAACAGCAGCTGTCTGTTCTGATCTGATTGCGGTAGGGAGCAGTGTGGTGTGCATCAGTAATGCACAAAAGTAACACTTCATTAATGTCGCTATACAGCAGTGTGAGGCATTGTGCTTCTGTACAGTGCCATGCAATTCTGTACAGTGCACTGCAAAGAAATGCAGCATGTCTTTATTTTACCGCAGCTCACTGCAGCGCAGCTCTCGGCTGCATTGCACTGTGAATAGGGCATGTAGAAAACGCCAATTATTTCACATAGTGTGAATTAGCCCTACGTGCTACCTTCACAGTAGCAGGTGCTTTTAACTATAAAACATCCCATATCTGCCAACAAGTAAAATGCAAAAAAGTACGAACAGACAGCTGTAACCCCATCTCTGCCAAGCCTCTTTTCTCCTATCCATAAAAGTCCATGGATTGGTGAAGCTGTCTATAAAAATACTGACTCAACTGCTGCATCACAGTGATAGCAATGCAATATTCTTTGATGCCCCAGCAAGAATCAGAATGAGGGAGAGCAGCTGGTCTCACCCCCTGCAGCCAATAACAACACTTTTTGCTTTTAACCTGTTCCTCTGTGTCAACAGACTGCCACATTCAAGAAAGAAAAGTGACAAAGCTCAGTATGGCTTGCTGGATCAGAGGCATGGCTGCTCGGGTCAGGTGTAAACATGGGAGTGCATTAAGGAGGAGGAGATAAATTACTAAGCACTAGGGATGAGCTTAATGTTTGGGTCGAACATAAGGTGTTCACACGTTCACCAAAGAGTGAACAATATGGGGCCTTCGCAGCAAATTTCAGCACCGCAGAACACCCCATAATGCATTGCGAGATCACAGTGCATGGCTGCATGATGATTGGCCAAAGCATGCACCTGACCTGCATGCTTTGGCCAATCACAGCGCGCAGGGTGCCTTTGGCCAATCATGGCTCAGGGGGACTAAGTCCACGCTCCACACTATGTAAGGCCGTGTATAGTGTGTGGACGGAGATAGATTGAGCTAGATATATACAGTCTAGTGTATATATATATATATATATAGTATCTCACAAAAGTCAGTAGTTGGTCAGTAGGTGATAGTTTGCTATCACCTCAAAAAAACTCAACACACAGCCATTGATGTCCAAACCGCTGACAACAAATATGAGTACACCCCTAAGTGAAAATGTCCAAATTGGGCCCAATTAGCCATTTTCCTTCCCCAGTGTCATGTGACTCAGTGTTACAAGGTCTCAGCTGTGAGTGGGGAGTAGGTGTGTTAAATTTGGTGTTATCGCTCTCACTCTCTCATACTGGTCACTGGAAGTTTAACATGGCCCCTCATGACAAGGAACCCTCTGAGGATCTGAAAAAAAAAGAATTGTTGCTCTATATAAAGATGTCCTAGGCTATAAGAAGATTTCCAAGACCCTGAAACTGAGCTGCAGCATGGTGACCAAGACCATACAGTGGTTTAAGAGGACAGGTTCCACTCAGAACAGGCCTCGTCATTTGTCGACCAAAGGAGTTGAGTGCACGTGCCCAACGTATCCAGAGGTTGTCTTTGAAAATAGACCTATGAGTGCTGCCAGCATTGCTGCAGAGGTTGAAGGAGTGGGGGGTCAGCCTGTCAGTGCTCAGACCATATGCCGCACACTGCATCAAATTGGTCTGCATGGCTGTTGTCCCAGAAGGAAGCCTCTTCTAAAGATGATGCACAAGAAACTAACCCTGCAAACAGTTTGCTGAAGACAAGCAGACTAAGGACATGGATTACTGGGACCATGTCCTGTGGTCTGATGAAACCAAGATGAACTTATTTGGTTTAGATGGTGTCAAGTGTGTGTGGCGGCAACCAGATGAGGAGTACAAAGACAAGTGTGTCTTGTCTACAGTCAAGCAGGGTGGTGGGAGTGTCAAAGTCTGGGACTCCAAGACGACCACTGCCTTGCTAAAGAAGCTGAGAGTAAAGGTAATGGACTTGCCAAGCATGTCTCCAGACCTAAACCCTATTGAGCTTCTGTGGGGCATCCTCAAATGGAAAGTGGAAAAGCACAAGGTCTCTAACATCCGCCAGCTCCATGATGTCATCATGGAGGAGTGAAAGAGGACTCCAGTGGCAACCTGTGAAGCTCTGGTGAACTCCATGCCCAAGAGGGTTAAAGCAATGCTGGAAAATAATGGTGGCCACACAAAATATTGACACTTTGGGCCAAATTTGGACATTTTCACTTAGGGGTGTACTCACTTTTGTTGCCAGCGGTTTAGACATTGATGGCTGTGTTGAATTATTTTGAGGGGACAGCAAATTTACACTGTTATACAAGCTGTACACTCACTACACTCACTACTACACTCACATTGTAGCAAAGTGTAATTTCTTCAGTGTCCTCACATGAAAAGATATAATAAAATATTTACAAAAATGTGAGGGGTGTACTTACTTTTGTGAGATACTGTATATATACTCTGCATTCAGTGTAGCTTATATATTCAGTGTATACTCTATATTCAGTCAATGCAAGCAGTGTAGTTTAAATAACACAGTGTATTGAAGTTAAGGGGAACCCTGCGCCAGTTTTTTTTTAATGGCGTGGGGGTCCCCCTTAAAATCCATACCAGGCCCTTCAGGTCTGGAATGATTTTAAGGGGAACCCTGTGCCAAAATTTTAAAACAAATGGCGTGGGGGTCCCCCAAAATCCATACCAGACCCTTATCCGAGCATGCAACCTGGCAGGCCGCAAGAAAAGGGGGGGACGAGAGAGTGTCCCCCCTCCTGAACGGTACCAGGCCACATGCCCTCAACATGGGAAAGGTGCTTTGAGGTCTCATCCCCACAATCCTTGTCCGGTGGTTGTGGGGGTCTGCGGGCGAGAGGCTTATTGGAATCTGGAAGCCCCCTTTAACAAGGGGGCCCCCAGATCCTGCCCTCCCCCTATGTGAATGGGTATGGGGTACATTGTACCCCATATCCATTCACCAAAAAAGTGTCAAAAAAGTAAAAACAACAGGAGACAGTTTTTGACAATTTATTTATTAAATTTTTTTTTAAAAAAGTGTCCTGCGATGTCCATCCATCTTCAATCATGGCACGACTGGCCCAAGAAAAAACAAAAAGAAAAACGGAAAAACTCCACCTCCATGGGAGGCGTCACGCCGACTGCAATCTTTTCGCAGTGACAGCTGTTATATAACTAAAGGTGGGGCCACCCAGGGCGTAACCGGGTGACCCTGCCCCCTTCTAAAGCCATGTGACTTCAGAGGGGGCGTGATCACCCGTTTACCCGGGTGGCCCTGCCCTTGGCTATATAACAGCTGTCAAAGCGAAAAGACAGCAGTTGGCGGGACGCCTCCCATGGAGGCGGAGTTTTTCCATTTTGTTTTTCTCGGGACCATCGGTGACGTGATTGACAATGGATTTACATCACGGGACACTTTTTTTTTTAATAAAGGAAACTGTCTCCTGTCGTTTTTACGTTTTTGACACTTTTTTGGTGAATGGGTAGGAGTACAATGTACCCGATACCCATTCAAATGGGGGGGCGACATCTGGGGGACCCTCACGCCATTTTTTTTTTTTTTACATTTTGGTGCAGGGTTTCCCTTAAAATCCATACCAGACCTGAAGGGCCTGGTATGGATTTTGGGGGGGACCCCATGCCATTTTTTTTTTAATTTTGGCGTGGAGTTCCCCTTAATATCCATATCAGACCCGAAGGGCCTGGTAATGGACTGGGGGGAACCCACCTCATTTTTTTTCAATGATTTTTTATGTATATTGCCGGGATCTGGCAATACATTACAGTCGTGAGCAATTTTAAATGACATTTTTTCCTTTAGAAATGTAATTTTGCTGCGGTACTGTAATAAACATGGGAAAGATGCGCTACTTTACAGGCAGACCAAGGGGACCCCCCCATGCATGATATTTAAAGGAATATTTAATTTTTATTGTTTCACTTTAAGCATTATTAAAATCACTGCTCCTGAAAAAAAACACTGTTTTAAAAACTTTTTTTTGCATTGATACATGTCCCCTGGGGCAGTACCTGGGTCCCCATACACTTTTAATGGCAATAACTTGCACACTTTTCATTTTTCGTGTCCCATTAACGTTAATGGTGTTCGCATTATCGTACAAATTTTTTGTCTGTTGGCATGTTCTGGCGCGAACCGAACTGGGGGGTGTTCGGCTCATCCCTAATCAAAAGTCTTTTGATCAAAAGTCTTTTTCTGGTCAGACAGCACTGGATCAGTATGACAGCCAAGCAATTTTATGTCAGTAACTGCAGTCATAGTTAGTACAAGTACTTCAGTACAAGTTTCCTTTAAACACTAACATAGCCAGCGACTGGCTGTGGAGAAGAATATGTTAAGTAGTGCCATTTTAACCTTTAATGCAGACAGAAGGTCATCTTGAGACGCAAAAAAATGTTTTTTTTTTCCATTTATATCTTTACAAAACAGTCTAAAATGTGATGATAGTAACATATCTGTTTTTTTAATGAACATATATATATATAAATATATACAGTATATATATATATAGTATATACTTCAGATAAAAATGAAATCATCAATACAATATTGCAGAAGCACCCACAAATGTGCTGCACTGTGTTTTCACCTTTCTGATTATTTAATCCCAAGCCGGCTCAATATAGTTTAGGTCTGGATACTGTTCTGGTCATTCCATGATTTGAAGACTAGGAGTAGACAAAAGTATATTGAATGGCATTGCTGTGGTTAGCCTAAAGGTTATGGGTGACAGTCACACTGTGTATTTCCCCGACTCAGGATTCAGCATCAGCCCCCAGACTCTACTGCTTCATCCTCAACATTTGGCAGTTGGTGGCACTGATGAGTCATGCTTTTGCCTACTTAGTACAAGTAGCCTGCACAGTTAAGGATAGATTACAAATTGGTATTCATTTTCCCATAAGATCATTTTCAGTAGTCTACTGTAGCAAACTTTGAATTGAAGCACCACAGCACAGCTAAAACTTCCAGTTATGACGTTATTGCAGTAAGGGTCAAGGGGACAATCAAACCAGCTGCTGACAAGACGTTATTAGATAATCACAATAGAAGAAATGTCATTAAAGGTGCAATTAACATCTAGTCCATGGGTGCTCAACCTGTGGCCCTCCAGCTGTTGTAGAACTACAAGTCCCATGAGGCATTGCAAGGCTGGCAGGTACAAGCCTGACTCCCAAAGGCATAGGCATGATGGGACTTGCAGTTTTGCAACAGCTGAAAGGCCACAGGTTGAGCATCCATGATCTAGTCCATTTGCACTATATTCATTCTTAGACCCTGACTTTGGACATCTGAAATGTATTGGATTTGATTTTCCTATTGCCTCCTACTGGAATAAAGTCAGATCTGGATCCTTTAGAAGTGGTGTGGCACTTAAATTCACATTTTTCATAAATTACACTACAAGTCAACTGCCTGAGAAATCAAGATCATTACAAGTTTACATTGGATGGCAATACCAATAAAATAACCTCACAGGTCTATTGCTAACTTTCCCTTTTCCTTAATTTAGTAGTCTACTGCCAGTGGTTTCTAACCCAGGCAAGCCTCTTTTACTTATTTTGCCATTTTAACAAAGTTTTTTCTTCTGCCACTTGACCTGTAAAATTCGTACCCTGTCTTCACAGTTGCTGCTCTGCTGTGCTTGAAACTGTTGCTTTGTGGAGTTCCTATTAAACAAGCTGCTAACTTTCAGAAACGTATCTTCCTATTCTATCTGTGCATCTGCCAGATTCCTGTCAAAGTTTCCTCTAGTTATCATGTGTTTTTTAATAGTAAGAAATTGCGTGCTCTGATACCTTGGCTTTCTTTGCTCTTTCTCTAAAAGAAAGGCCCACACTTTCAAAGGTTATAACTCTAAAATTGACATTGTTTTTCAATTTTTGGTAACCTAAACTTTCTTTAGCCTATGACAGTTTACCACTTACATTGTACTATTTCAGGCTAGTCTCCTAAATGAAAAGCAAAAAGAAGGCGCCACCATCTAAGTGTATCTATTTAATCGGTTAAAACACATAAATAATAAAAGGATTGCACTCACAAAGATAAACAAAAACAGGCAGATCAACTGTCTCCCTGTGTCTGCTGGCAGAAGGTCCAGGAAGGACCTTCACGTAAAGTCATCGTGATCCGATGTCCTTTCGGCCACAGAATTCTTGCGTTCCAGCCTGGTTACAGCTCCAGGCTGCGGCTCTCCCCTACCTGGCAGCTTGCCTGGCTATTATCCCCTGGACATACTCATCTCTGTTCCTCCGATAAAGCGGACATTCTGCTGCCTGCGGGCCTACCTAGCAAAGCCTCCAGAGTGATATTCATCCATATCCCTGTCTATCACAGTGGTGACACATGACAGCTCCATCCATCCTTCCTGGGCATTCTGCCAGCAGGCACCGGGCGTCACAAGGAGACAGTTGATCTGCCTGTATTCGTTTATCTTTGTTAGTGCGATCCTATTCTTTTTTATGTGTTTTAACCAATTAAATAGATATACTTAGATGGTGGTGCCTTCTTTTTGCTTACAGTTTACAGAAGCATCCAATATCCTCATTGAAGAAGTGCTGCAGCCATTTATACAGTGGATTTCCTTTAACCACTTTTATATATATATATTTTTTTTTTTTTTAATATACAATGATATGAATATTGTATTGTCTGCTTTCCTTGATGAAAAAAAAATGTTAACCTTGTAATATCTTGCTTAGGTTTTTGTATTGCACCTGATAATGTTTATTTTTTGTCAAATGATTATGTTAATCAAATATCATTTATAACTTTGAAACAAAGGCTAGAAGGAAACCAAAGTATACTAGTAAAAAGTTTGACTGTGGAAATTTATTTCACAAGCTAATAACTAGGCAGGACTTTGCCTATGGATTTCTACCTTTTTGCACAGTCATAAGACCATATCTCCATATGGAAGGGCTGAGAGACAAGCCATGAGAAGCAAACAGCTCCATCAGTCTTAGCTAATAGGATAATGCAAAGAGCAATTATGGCCTGCAACTGTGAAAATAGCAAATCTTTAATAGTTGGATCCACATTAAAAAAAAACCAAAAAAAAAAAACATATGTACAAAACTAGCTGGCTTTCTCAATAAACATACTAAATATGTAATATTAAAAATAAAAATGTTAAAATGTTTATACATTTTACTGTATAATATAGTCTTTTATTTGTACATATGGTATTTATTTACTATTTTGTAAGAATATATTGTAGTTACAATGCTTGAATGAGATCACCAGGTCAGACTAGGAGAATTGCATTATGTCCTATGGGAGAAATATGTCAGAGATGGCTTTTGATGCTGGGAATTTGAAGAAAAGCATATTGTCCTTGGAATACAGATGTTTTCACCTGTTTGCCTCTATTTACAAATAGTCTTCATAATTTTGAGGACTTTTAACATATAAGGAGACGGGAAGAATAAAATATTTTTTTAAATTCAAGCAAAAAAGCATATGTGGAATATAAGCATAGGCATAGGAGTGTTCAAAAGCCTACCATTACATGAAGCATGTTACAGGAAAATGTGTATGTTTGTCTTAAGGTCATTTTTCTCAAAAATGACATTTTAGTTATATTAGGAATTTAGGAGCCTGGTGGATTGAATCAGTGACTAGCTTCTGTTATGGCTTGATTACTCCAACATTAAAACCTTACCGACATAATTCCTAAGATTGTTAAGTGCATGTTATAACCAATGCTATAGTTTTACAATAACGGGTGCCTATTTTTTTCACAATTTACCAAACTGTACTACCTTTGTCAATCTTACATTTCTTAACTTTGCTTTGGTATGAGACTTTATAACAAAATCACAAGAGAGAAAAGAATGCACCTGAATGAACTATTGAAGTCTATGCATAAATCACACAGAAAAGCAGATAACTACTTTAGGAGTAGATTACATGCAGCCTGCTTATTCCAATGTATTTATCTAACAGTTGATTTTAATACACTTTACTTTCTGTGGTTCAGAAGAATAACAGCATATTTTTTTCCAGCTAAAGGGAAGGTGAGAAGATATAGGGGTTGATTTACTAAATGTTCACATTGCAAAAGGATTTGCACCTTGCAAGGGAATCTTTCCTTAGCTCAGTAAATGTGGTTAAAATTGACGTTGTAAAAAATCATTCAAAGCTCAATCCTATGCAAGGGAAAAAAAACTGTATTTTTAATTGCACATTATGGGATGATGGAAGTCAGCAGTGCTTCATCTCTTTCACTAAGCTAAGGATACATTCTCTTGCAAAGTGCAAATTCCTTTTCAAAGTGAACAGCCTATTTTCCTTTAGTAAATCAATCTCGTGGCTTCTGACTGGTTAAATATAAAATCAATGGCAAGGGAGAGGTGGGAGGAAGTAGGGATTAGACAGTGATGTAAGGCCAGGTATCCTCAGTACAACCCTGCTGCTCCCTCAAGGCCTAGTGTTTGTCGGGTTCATTTTTTATAGATCTGTGAAGGAAAGGAAATATTACATAAAGTAAAAACAAAATCAGTACATACTATAACTGCTGCAGTTATTTTTTTCCCCTCTGGCAGCAAAGTTTGGTAGCAGTGGACATGTGTTGTATAAAGTCCCTGGGCAAATAAATTATTTGGGCAATTTTTGACTCACAGCTCACATAAATAAACACAATTTGCCAGGGACTCACGTTGCAATATGTTGCACCTGAAATCACAGCTAGCCATATTCTTCACTAGTGATGGGCCGGACACCCCCCGATTCGGTTCACACCAGAACATATCAAATAGGCAAAAAATTTGGCAGAACACACGAACACTGTTAAAGTCTATGGGACACGAACATGAATAATCAAAAGTGCTAATTTTAAAGGCTTATGAATGAATGAATGAATGAATTATAAACAAGTTATTGTCATAAAAAGTGTTTGGGGACCCAGGTCCTGCCCCAGTGTTTTTTTTAAATGGACATTTTTCGGGAGCAGTGATTTTTTTAATGCTTAAAGTGAAACAATAAAAATGAAATATTCCTTTAAATATCTGCCTGGGGGTGTCTATAGTATGCCTGTAAAGTGGCTCAGTTTTCCAGTGTTTAGAACAGTACCGCAGCAAAATGACATTTCTAAAGGAAAAATTGTCATCTAAAACTGCTCACGGCTGTAATGAATTGTCAGGTCTCGGCAATATAGATACAACTCATTGCAAAATAGAGCATGGGATTCCCCCCAGTCCATTACCAGGCCCTTTGGGTCTGGTATGAATATTAAGGGGAACCCCAAACCAAAATTTTAAAAAATTGCATGGGGGTCCCCTTGAAATCCATACCAGGCCCTTCGGGTCTGATATGGGAAATAAGGGGAACCCTGCACCAATTTTTTTTTAAAAATGGCATAGGGGTCCCCCCAAAAAAATGGCATAGGTGTCCCCCCAAAATCCATACCAGACCCTTCAGGTCTGGTATGGATTTTAAGGGGAACCCTGTGCCAAAATTTTTAAAAAATGGTGCAGGGGTCCCCCCTAAAATCCATACCAGACCCTTATCTGAGCAAGCAACCTGGCAGGCTGCAGGAAAAGAGGGGGACGAGAGAGCGCCCCCCTCCTTAACTGTACCAGGCCACATGCCCTCAACATGTTAAAAAAACAAGACACAGCTTGGGACAAGTGCTTTATTAAAAAATAAAAAATAAAAATGTCCCACAAAGTCAATTCATCTTCTATTGGTCCACCGATGGACCGGAAAAAAAAAACGCCACCGATCCGCCTCCATGGGAGGCTCCCGCCATATGATGCTTCAGTGCCTTTGGCAGTTCTTATATAACTAAGGGCGGGGCCACATGGTGATGTACCCGGTTGACCCCGCCCACTCTGACGCACGGGGACTTCCAGATCCCGGCCGCCCCCCCTGTGTGAAATGGGAGGCCGGGATCTGGAAGTCTGGAATCTGGGGTCCCCTTGTTAAAGGGGGCTTCCAGATTCTGATAAGCCCCCTGCCCGCAGACCCCCACAACCACCAGGCAAGGGTTGTGGGGATGAGGCCCTTGTCCCCATCAACATGGGGGCAAGGTGCTTTGGGGGGGCGCTCTCTCATCCCAACCTCTTTTCCTGTACCCTGCCAGGTTGCGTGCTCGAATAAGGGTCTGGTATGGATTTTGGGGGGACCCCTACGGCCTTTTTTTAGAAAACATTTGACGCAGGGTTCCCCTTAATTTCCATATCAGACCCAAAGGGCCTGGTATGGATTTTAATGGGACCCCCACACAATTTTTTTTTAAATTTTGGTTCGGGTTTCCCTTTAATATTCATACCAGACCCAAAGGGCCTGGTAATGGACTGGAGGGGATCCCATGCTCTTTTTTTCAATGAGTTTTATCTATATTGCCGAGACCCGACAATTCATTACAGCCGCGAGAAGTTTTAAATGACAATTTTTCCTTTAGAAATGTAACTTTGCTGTGGTACTGTTCTAAACACAGGAAAAATGTGCCACTTTACAGGCATACTATAGACACCACAGAAACCAACACAGGTGACCACGCTTGCACCTCACGCCACTGATATAATGGTGGTTACTCACTCACTGCCACTCCTCTAAATAAAAGGCTCTAGCCATAGCCCATAAACAACATATAGAAAAATATATAACTATTCCAACGAGAATCACAAGAGGGGATCTCCCTGGAACATAGACAGCTACTAGTGGCCAGAGAAGGCAATGAAGAAGAGAGTGAGTAAAAATCAGTACAATGTTTATTGAAATATCAAAACCACAAAAATATAAAACATGTTGCTTCACCATGGAAGCTGGATGTGACTGGTCCTTATGATAAACCATTAAAAAGAACACCAAGTGTAAGAATACATATGGTGTACCAGTGAAACAGATAAACAGACAGTAGACAAACAATAACAAACAAAGAACATAAGCGGTGCAGGCGCCTATATAATCACACATGCAAAGAAACCCTACAGGCCAATCGCCAATAAGAATAAGGTTAATTGAAAAATTAAAGAAGAGTACAGGGGAGACTATGCATGTGTGGCCCCCGGGGGAACAGAGAAACTAAACCTAACTGGGGTGATGTTGCCAGGAATATGTTGCCAACCTGAAGATAAAGAGTCTGTGGAATCTCCAAATAGTTCTGATATATAGTCTTTATAGGATATGCTGAAGATAATTCAAATTATATTGTTGCATGCGCATGCAGAAGGCATATCCTAAAGATGTATCAGGTCCAAAGTAAGGATAGTAATTTGAGCAATGGTCAGATATCTGTAGGCACAATACAAAATCAATGTGGTACTAAGGTGACAGTTGTCAGAGGAAGGATGGCCTGGATCAAAGTGAATTTGAATAATACTATTAGAGATGTTTTCTTTGACCATCCCCAGCTACACAGCTGGCGCTGACAAAATGTCCATCACATCAAACTATTCCGGGATCGGCATCTATCCCTAGGCCACACAGTTCGTAAATAACAGAATGTCAAAACTTAATTGTAGTTATGTATAAGTATTAGAGTGATAACGTTACCGCCTTCCTTCCCAATGCAGGGGTGCTGGCCGTGAACTTGGATACTTCAAAAGTGTGGCAGACTTGTAATGTTCCCATCCACCAGAGGAGGATAGACCAGCTGCTATAAGGTGCTATAAGATGTGCCGTGCTGTATATTTGCCAATTCACCGCTCGTTTGTCTTGTAGCAGCTTACGGCTTCACTAATGATAACTTCTGCTGTGTGGGCAAGGTATTTCGTTCAAGATTTTTCCGCTTCCCACGATGCTTGGGAGATCGCTGTGGCGGCGTCCGTACACCGCAGTTACGTTGACGCGTTTCGCAATGTCATGCCACATAGCTTCAACTGGACGTGGAAGGGGCGGACATACACCTCTCCCTTATAGTAACTCGAGGTGTATTCACCCTTCCTCCTACTATTTTCTTCATTGAGCAGTTTAACCGGGACAAGCTGAATAGAAGCTCGGATAGATTTCTTTTCTCTTTCTAAATATCTTTCATAGATACAGTCTAGAAAGTCCTTGCTTAAAATTATATAGTTAGTAGCTCACACCTTGATCTTCTAACCCCTTTCAGTCAACATGAACATTAAACATAAAAGACAAACATTGAAAATAAACAAAAATAACTGCTGATGGAAGTGAATACTATCATCACCAGATCTAAGGGGAAAGAAACTAAGATAAGGAGGGGATAGTGAGAGGAAAAGAGGCAAAGGCCCAAAAGACCAAATCGGTAAAAATAAAAGGAAAAATAGATAAATAAATGGAGCTCCGGAGGAGCAACAGAGAGGAAGGGACATTTGACCAATAGTGACCTAGAGGTACTGGGAAAAAAAGTGAAATAAAGAAAGGGAAGGGGGAGAAGAGAGAGGGGGGAGCAGTTTTTTGGAAGTAAGCAGAGGAGAGGGAAGGGAAGAAGGGGAGTGGAAGGAATGGCAAGTTTCATTGGTCCAAAAATGGTTGCATGTTAAGCTCAGTGTTCATGCCCAGAGGCGCGAGGGACTTCAAAGTATATATCTACCACTTTTCCTTCTGCAAAAGGATGCGGTCGAAGTCCCCCCTCCTCTCTGGTAATTTTAGGGTATAGATGCCCTTTACCTTCAATCCATCAGTTTTACCCTGGTGGTATTGTACAAAATGTTTGGCCACCGGTCTCTCCTCCTTTTTTTCCTTCTTCTCCTAAACTTTCTCTTTCTCCCTTTAAATATCCCTCAAGTGTTCCCCTATCCTGACCTTAAGGGCTCTCTTGGTCTTGCCGATGTAGATTTTGGGAGATGGACAAGTGATCATATAGACCACCTTGGTGGTGGAACAGTTGATTAAGTCCCTAATTTCATATTCCTTTTGTCCCATAGCGTCCTTAAAGACATTAGTCCTCTCGACGAAGGAGCACACTTGACATTTTGTACATGGGACCATCCCCTTACACCGCAGGTACTCAGACAGCCAGGTGGGATCCTGCTGTCTGGTAAACTCTGAGTGAATGAGGATGTCCCCCAAATTCTTAGATCTACGTGCCACCATTTTGGGTCCATCGCCCACAATGTTTGCCAGACCTTTGTTGTTCATTAGGACACTCCAATTTTTCTCTAAAATTTTGCGCACGGAGCCCCATTGGGCACCCAATACAATAATAAGTATTGGGGCCTGGTTCCATTGTCTTTTGTACTTTTAACTTATGGTCCAAGAGGAGCAGACTTTCTCTAGTTCGTGCCACAGCCTTACGTTTGGCCTTCCGGATCTGTCTGTGAGAATATCCTCTCTCTCAGAATCTCGCATACCGATCTTTTGATTCCCTACGCAAGTCCGTAATATTGGAACAATTGCGTTTTATCCTCATAAATTGCCCTGTGGGGATTCCATTCTTTAACCACTTGCCGTCCGCCATATAGCAGAATAACGGCGGCAAAGTGGTTTCAATACCCTGACTGGGCGTCATATGACGTCCGCAGGATATTGAGCCGCATGGCGATCGCTGTTGCGGGGTGTCAGTCTGACACCCCGCAACACCGATCTAGGTAAAGAGTCTCTGATGGAGACTCTTTACCACGTGATCAGCCGTGTCCAATCACGGCTGATCACGATGTAACTAGGAAGAGCCGGCGTCTGACAGACGCGAGTAGAGGAGAGCCGATCGGCTGCTCTCCTGACAGGGGGGGTCTGTGCTGATTGTTTATCAGCACAGCCCCCCCTCGGATCCTACCCAGGATCACCAGGGAAGCCACCCAGGACCACCAGGGAAGCCACCCAGGACCACCAGGGAAGCCGCCCAGGACCACCAGGGAAATCAGCTACACTGGACCACCAGGTATGCCCCCTAGACCCCCAGGGAAATACTCATCAGTGCAAAGGCAGCTGCCAATCAATGCCCAGGCAGCTGCCAATCAGTGCCCACTCCAATGCCTACCACTGCCAGTGCCACCAGGGATGCCTATCAGTGCCGCGTATCAGTGCCGCGTATCAGTGCCCATCAGTGCCACATATCAGTGCCCATCAGTGCCGCCTATCAGTGCCCAGCAGTGCCCAGCAGTGCCACCTATCAGTGCCCATCAGTGCCACCCATAAGAACCCATCTTTGCAGCCTTTAAGTGCCCATCACTGTCGCCTATCAGTGCCCATCAGTGCCCACCAGTGCCACCCAGTGCCACCCATGAGTGGCCATCAGTGCTGCCTATCAATGCCCATCAGTGCTGCATATCAGTGCTACCCATCAGTGCCGCCTACCAGTGCCATCAGTGCCAAATATCAGTGCCCATCGTCAGTGCCCGTCAGTGCCCGCTCATTGGTGCCACCTCATTGCTGCTGCCTTATCAGTGCCTGCCAGTGCCACCTTATCAGTGCCCATCAGTGAAAGAGTAAACTTACTTATTTACAAAATTTTTAAACAGAAACAAAAGCAAAACTTTTATTTTTTTCAAAATTTTCGGTCTTTTTTTATTTGTTTCACAAAAAATAAAAACCGCAGAAGTGATCAAATACCACCAAAAGAAAGCTCTATTTGTGGGAACAAAATGATAAAAAATTTAGTTTGGGCACAGTGTTGTATGACCGCGCAATTGTCATTCAAACTGCGACAGCACTGAAAGCTGAAAATTGGTCTGGGCAGGAAGGTGTATAAGTGCCCAGTATTGAAGTGGTTAACCAGGGAGGATGATGGCTGTCGGCTTGTAGCAAAGTATTTGCCGCTGTCTCTTTCCGATAAGTACAGATACTGACCCTACCATCTTCCAATTTGATGACAAGGTCCAAGAATGACAGTTGGATTTGGTCGTAGGCATAAGTCAGACGTATGTTATGCTCATTAGCGTTAAGTTCATTAATAAACTCATGAAGAGAGTCAATATCAAATGTCCATACGACCAGCACGTCATTGATGTACCTCAGCCACGTGTGTAACGTTATCACTCTAATACTTATACATAACTACAATTAAGTTTTGACATTCTGCTATTTACGAACTGTGTGGCCTGGGGATAGATGCCGATCCCGGAATAGTTTGATGTGATGGACATTTTGTCAGCGCCAGCTGTGTAGCTGGGGATGTTCAAAGAAAACATCTCTAATAGTTTTATTCAAATTCACTTTGATCCAGGCCATCCTTCCTCTGACAACTGTCACCTTAGTACCACCTGACTATTGATTTTGTATTGTGCCTACAGATATCTGACCGTTGCTCAAATTACTATCCTTACTTTGGACCTGATACATCTTTAGGATATGCCTTCTGCATGCGCATGCAACAGTATAATTTGAATTATCTTCAGCATATCCTATAAAGACTATATATCAGAACTATTTGGAGATTCCACAGACTCTTTATCTTCAGGTTGGCAACATATTCCTGGCGACATCACCCCAGTTAGTTTTAGTTTCTCTGTTCCCCCGGGGGCCACACATGCATAGTCTCCCCTGTACTCTTCTTTAATTTTTAAATTAACCTTATTCTTATTGGCGATTGGCCTGTGGGGTTTCTATGCATGTGTGGTTATATAGGCGCCTGCACCGCTTGTGTTCTTTGTTTGTTATTGTTTGTCTACTGTCTGTTTATCTGTTTCACTGGTACACCATATTCTTAAACTTGGTGTACTTTTTTATGGTTGATCATAAGGACCAGTCACATCCAGCTTCCATGGTGAAGCAACATGTTTTATATTTTTGTGGTTTTGATATTTCAATAAACATTGTACTGATTTTTACTCACTCTCTTCTTCATTGCCCTCTCTGGCCACTAGTAGCTGTCTATGTTCCAGGGAGATCCCCTCTTGTGATTCTCGTTGGAATAGTTATATATTTTTCTATACTATAGACACCCCCCAGGCACGATATTTAAAGGAATATTTCATTTTTATTGTTTCACTTTAAGCATTAAAAAAATCACTGCTCCTGAAAAAACGGACGTTTTTTTTTTTAATTTTACATTGATACATGTCCCCTGGGGCAGGACCCAGGTCCCCAAACACTTTTTATGACAATAACTTGCATATAAGCCTTTAAAATGAGAACTTTTGATTTTTAGTGTCCCATAGACTTTAACGGTGTTCCGAGGTTTCCCCTGAATTTGCCTGGTAATCTTTGTGCCTGGGCCTGCATCTCACCAGTAACGGCGTCGTTACTCCATCTTGCTTGCTTGGTAATTTTAAAAACAGAGTTCTCAATGATGCTGTGCTATTGTATTTTTTGAATAGCCAAGTGTAGATGGGGCAGAGATATGACATCAGTGCTAAAGTCAGCTGGGTGGGGAAGTAGTACAGTTGGAACTGTCATTAAACTACTATACAGCAGAGGGAAACAGCTATTAATACCGCTAAAGCTATGATAATAATGGGGCAAGAGTTAAACTTTACAGTGTATATAAAATGTAAGTGAATAGGCTTACATATGATTTAAGTAGGTAGCCCCTCAGTAGACACAATGCAGATCCTTTAAAAGTTATTCCACTCATTTCCGTTCATGGTTTTATTTGAGTTCCACATGCCTAGTGTAAAGGATTACAAGGCTGAAAGATAAAAATGTGCATACTTTAAATTTATTTGACTTTTTCTGCAAATTGTAGAGTAGAAGTGTCTCTGTTGAAATAGGTGAATATAAAAAGCGGAACATGTAATGGTATTCATCTTTAAAACAAAAAATACATAAATTAAAAGACTTTATTCCCTATGTAATATTCTGGAAAAACGGTGTATTCACATAATACTTATGCCGCGTACACACGGTCGTACTTTTCGTCTACAAAAGTCAGACAGCCTGTCCGACAGACTTCCGGCAGACTTTCGGTGGACTTGCGGCGGACTTGCGGCCTACTTTCTAACGAACGGACTTGCCTACACACGACCACACAAAAGTCGGTCGGATTCGTACGTGATGACGTACACCGGACTAAAATAAGGAAGTTCATAGCCAGTAGCCAATAGGTGCCCTAGCGTGGCTTTTTGTCCGTCGGACTAGCACACAGACGAGCGGATTTCGGGGTCCGTCGTAGTTACGAAGTAAAGTTTTAAAGCATGTTTCAAATCTAAAGTACGTCGGATTTGAGGCTAAAAAAGTACGTTGAAAGTCCGGAGAAGCCCACACACGATCGGATTACCAGCCAGCTTTAGTCCGTCAGCGTCCGTTGGACTTTTGTAGACGAAAAGTACGACCGTGTGTACGCGGCATTAGAGTCTTATATGCTCAGCAGATTGAAAATAACTGAGACATGACATACTTAGTTTTCAAGGGAGTTTAAAAATGTATGACAAAAAAAATCTATAGCAGACCATGGCTAAGCTTTGCTTAAAGTGTGCACCATTATATGACTGCCATTCACTTTTATGTGTAAATGCCTTGATATTGATGTTGTTACTTCTGTAATATTTGGAAGCTCTGAAATAATAGCTGTGAACAGTTCACTATTGACGCTGCATTATTATTTTTCTTTTTTTTAATGTTCTGCCCTGGTACTTACAATTGCTCTTACAGATGAAGTATTGGAAATCAGTGCGGCAGACTCAGATTTACAAGGTGGGGACATGAATCATACATGGGTTATTAGTGTGTCAGATCGCAGTCTCTCAGCTGACAGATGGAGGTAGGCTTTGATGTTCCTGAAACTGATTTAAATGCTTTTTTCTGGTTGATCTGACTGAACAAACTGATTTTTAACGAAAAAGGGAGAGACTGCTGAAGGTTTCAACTTCAAGTCAGAATCATTAGAAGCTATTTTACATTCTCCCTGTCTTGTTGGGATGACAGTACATTATCCAATTGAAAACTGATGACCAAAACCTTGTCAAATGAAATACGGTGGGAACGATTTATTCTCACACTTTCTCTTTGTAAGCATAAGTTCACTCTGTAAACTTGATGGAATGTGACATTTCATTTGGTGTATGCGTATTGAAGGAACCAAGAAAATAACAGTGTCCCAAGAGGGGCAGCGATCCAAGTCTTTAAGATAATGTGTCAGGCTGAATGAAATACTTCAACAGTTCCTGATATGTCGCCGTCGTTGAGGCAGATGAACCTTCAAAAGTAAATTAAAGCCTGCTCATCTGTTTTTTTTGTAAGTCTCTGTTTAAGCTGTAATATTAAACATCAGCCACATAATTACTGTTTCTATTCATTGGTTGCATATCCAGCTAGATTTGACATTTACAAAACCTTTCCTTAAAAAAAACACACTTTATTTTACAGGAGACTGCTGATCTCCTTTGGTTCTGAATATTTATTAGCATACCATCATAATAAAGAAAAGGGCATGGGCATATGCACACATTTACAGGCAGGTTGGAATTTAGAAAGCATGCTGTCACAGGCGTTATCAATTTATACACCCTACTTAAGCAAATGAGCAGCTTTTATGCCTTGTTCTTTGATATCTTTAATTTCTATTCAGGTAATAAAAAGCACAGGGCAAACGTCATACGTAAAGTACATGAACGTATTTGTGTGAGTCAGGAAATCTGTTGCTCCAAGCCAGGCCACACAAGTATGCACACAAAATGGTAATCGTTCAGTGAATTAATTAAAGCAAAAGTGAAGGTTGATAAAATAACTAAAGTCGGCTGGAGAGATTGTGATGTATTCTGTTGAGGTCACTGGCTAAACTTGAACAGAAGGGAGTACATAACTACCAGATGCCTTGTAATATCACTTCTTATGTCTTTGTCTTTAATTGCTGTGTCTATGTAATTGAGTCCCCCATGAGAGTCAACAAAACGTTTACAGAACCAGCTGTACAGCAATCAGAATAAGAAGCTGGATTTCACTCTTTGAAACCAGATTTAGCTGTTGTTAAAGCGTAACTCCACTTTTGTTGAGAAAAAAAAACATCCCCCCCTGGGTGATCTATGTACATTGCAAGGATTATAACAACCTTTGTTGCAGATTCCTACCTTTTGTTTTTCCGAAGAAATCCATGTATGTTTCTCTGTGCCTCTGCTGAGTGAGTCTAATGGGAGTTTCATAATTATCTATCAGCTGTGCAGCTGCAGAGCACTAATGAGGAAATCTGCTGGGCTAGCATTCCTTTAGGCCCCTTTCACACTTGTGCGACTTGTCCTGCAACTTTGGACTGCAAAGTCACATGACAAGTCATACCCTATCATTTCCAATGAGTACCATTCCTATCTGTGCGACTTCAAGTCCCAGCGACTTCAAAGTAGTCCCTGCACTCCTTTGGTCTGACTTTATTGCAACTTGAGATCCATAGACCTCAAGGTTACACAGGCATTGCTTCAAGCCGTGTCAAAGTCACTGCAAAATCATGACAAAGTTGCGGCAAAATTTTTCAGGTCGCACAAGTGTGAAAGGGGCCTTACACGTGTTCCTGTTGGGAGTATCTCACCACAAATTACATTTTTTTTTGCGGGGATGCCTGAAATCTGACTTGTATCTTAGACAGACTTCTGGGAAAATTGGTGACCCAATCACACAAGCAGGAAATTATGTTTCTGGGGGTGATCAGTACACATTCTATGTACAGAACAACTCCAGGTAGCCGTATTGCATTGCATCTTCAGAAAATTACAGTGGCTGCAGATTGAAAATGAAAAGAAATTTTTAATATCATTCAGTTACAATATGATTTGTGTTGCAATTGTATACGCTATATTATTTTTTCTTTATTTGGTATTTTTTTCCCCATGAAAGTGGAAATACCTTTTCAAATAAAGAGGTGTACAACCATGTCAACAGAACCAATCTTTACTAACCAGAGTTTTTTTTCTGTTAATAAAAAAAAAAAAAATCACAACAGTGATTATTTAGTAGTAATTTGTCAAATTCAGTTAGGTCCAATTACAGAGTTCTTGATCTAGATGGTATGCACAGTATATCTGAATCAAATGTCTAATTGAAATTCCCCTGGTCTAAAAGTAAAAGTAAAGCCGATTGACTACTATATGAGATTTTGGTATTTGGCTGTTGAATGTCAGGGAGTGGGTATTAGCATTGGAGATTTTTATATAGTGCAAGTTCACATATACAGTATAGAGTAGACTTAATTTGGTATTGTAGAGTTCCAGATTCCAAACAGCTTACAGCTGTTTTTGGCTTGTTTGCCATCATCAATTATGTATATGAAAAACATACCTGTTATGGAGTAGGGAATTATGGAGCAATGAAAAAGTAAAGGTCACCAAGCCTTATTCCATAGAAGTTGATTTCATACACTTCACTAGACATGTGCAGTTAGTTTCTTTCCAAATTGAAATTCAGATGAATTTTTTGTTATTCAGAAATTCAGATACATCTGAATAACGAAAAGTTCATCCGAATTTCAATAGTAACGAATTTAAACAAATCTGTTTAAATGAAAAAAACATTTTTATATCAAACTCAAGTAATTTTCTAATCGGATTTGAATACTTCTCGAATCAAATTCGAAATAGAATTTCAGAAGTGAATAAAATAGAATAGAAAATAAAGGAATAGAATAAAAAATATATATAGTAGGATAGAAAATAATACAATAGAAAATAAAAGAATAGAAAATAATAGAGTAAAACAGAACAGAATACAAAATAAAAGAATGGAAAAAATAGAATAGAAAATAAAGGGACAGCATAAAAAATAAAAGAATAGAATAGAAAATAAAAGAATAAAATAGAATAGAAAAGAATAGCATAAAACAGAACAAGATAGAATAGAAAATATAGGAATAGAATAAAAAAAGAATAGAATAGAATACAATAGAAAGAATATAACTATCTTCTGAAATTCGAAATTTAAATAGAATAAATTTGAATTCAAGTAGAAACATAGAATAGAATAGAAAGAAACAATTGAATAGAACAAAATAGAAGGAATATAACCTTCTTCCGAAATTCAAATTTTGAATAGAATAACATTGAATTTAAATATAATAGAAAAGAATAGATTAGAATAGAATAGAAAAAAAGAACAGAATAGAAAAGAATAGAAAAAAAACAGTAGAATAGAGTAAAATAGAAACAATATAACTATCTTCCAGAATTCAAATTTAAATAGATAAATTTGAATTTGAATAGTATAGAAAATAAAAATGTAATAGAAAAGAATAGAATTGAAAATTAAATAATAGAAAAAACAATAGAATAGAAAGAATATACCCATCTTCCGAAATTTGAATTTCAAATAGAATAAATTCGAATTTTAATAGAATAGAAAAGAATAGAATAGAAAATAATAGAATAGAAAAAACAATAGAATAGAATGGAATAGAAAGATTATTTGATTTAGAATAGATTTCAAATGGAATTAGAATTGATTAATATTTTCCGAATTTGGTCGAACTGAGTTTGAATAAACAAAACAAACTCCGAAAACTACTTAAATGAATTAAACGAATGTAACTAAACAAATTTATGTAAATAACGAATCAATTATAACTTGGATAAACAAAATGAATTCAGAAAATTAACTAAATTAATTAAGCTAATTTAACTAAACAAATTTATGTAAATAACAAATCGAAACTAAACCATTTTTATTGTTCTGCACATGTCTACACTTCACACATGGTCACTAGTCCTGGCTGTTTGGATATAGGTGTCAAGAAGGCTTTTCAATGCTTGGCAGTGGGCTTCTTGGTTTCTTTAAGCCTATCTTGTGCTATCATGTCTTGTAGCTATAACTTCTACATTTATAGTTATAAATAACAGGTAGTCCTGTAATGACTAGAGTATGCCTATACACCAGTAAGTAAGAATACTTTATTTATTTTTTGCTAATTTAACCAAATAAGCCACTTTTCCTTGGCTGTAAGAGCCAGCCATATGCCATATAATGATATAGAACTTTGATTGTTATACAGGACTTGTTTTTTTTTTTTAAGCAGCATGCTATGTGTATTGGATTTAGCCTTTAGTTGGGCTTCTCAGTGACAATATAATGAAATCCAGTACATTAAAAATATTATTAGAGATCAATCAATAATACCTCAGGTAAGCCTCAAAATTAGAATGAATGCATTTTCAGTGTAAATTATAATATGTTCAATGCTTTTAAGTGAACATACAGTATGTTATATACAAATATACATGGAAGCTGAATGGCTTTATTAATATTATTTTTTGCTGTATGTGATCATTGCATCCGTGGTTATGAAAATGTTAAAGTCTTCTGTTAAGCCTCAGCTGGAACTTTATGTCACACTTTATTATCACCAGACTGATTTATATTCATATGGCCTAAATTCATATTCATTATGTATTAGAGAGAAATTATTAAAATGGTAATGAAACACTTTACTTCATTTTCAAAACTACATATTAATGAGAAAACAGTCAATATCTGCTATATATGCACAAATTTGTACACAGATCACAGTTTCAGAACCCATCAATGACATGACCCACTTTAGACCAAGAGTGTCAACATGCTAGAGCCTAGCCTTTATAGAGAGGTGACCATGAAGAATGTTCCAGCTCCCTCTGATAGGTATGGTTGAAGAACAGCCATAATAAAACAAAAACACAGAACACTATCATAGCGTAGCAATATAAAATACACTTAAAATTTAACTAGCTTGATTGGTTTATCTGGCTGGAAAGATCTATCCTCTGGTGGAGATGTGAAGCAAGACACAGGAGAACCTAACACCCTCTTATCTGAAGCTGCTAATACCTCCTCACTTCCCGGTGCCATCAGATGTTCCACCTCCTTCTGATCATTAGATGTGTGCTAGTATCATGCTAGCTGCTTAGGGATGTGCTTTCTTTTTTTTTTTTTAAAGGAGCCATTTTGATACATGGTATAAAACCACCTCTATATCAGGATTTAACACTTAATGCCCCGTACACACGGTCGGATTTTCCGATGGACATTGTCCGATCGGAGCGTGTTGTCAGAAATTCCGACCGTGTGTGTGCGCCATCGGACATTTTCCATCGGATTTTCCGACACACAAAGTTGGACAGCAGGAGATAAAATTTTCCGACAACAAAATCCGATCGCGTCAATTCCGACCGTGTGTGGCCTGTTCCGACGCACAAAGTGCCACGCATGCTCAGAAGAAATTCCGAGACGGGACAGCTCGTTCTGGTAAACTTAGCGTTTGCAATGGATACAGCACTTTCGTCACGCTGCAATGTTAAAAATGGTTTAATACAGCGCACTCTCTTCTTCTTTATAATGTGACAAGAATGAAGTAGTTTTGATGCTCATATTCACACAGACTTCTCACAAACTTCTTTCGTTACTATTTATCGGGATTCCCTCAATATATTTAGATTTCTCACATCTGACAACATATTTTTTTATTTTTTTTGACTTTAATGTAGATTTTTTTTTGTGTTTCTCTTTTTTAATTTTTTTTTTTGGTGATTTTGATTTGTACTCCCGAAAATGTTTGTTTGTTTTTTGTGACAAGTTCCCACAACACCATTATATGTTGTTGTATTTAATCTGTAGGAGATTGTTTGGTGTTGTTGTCCCTTGTTATTTTCACATTGTACTTTAGAAATGTACCTGAATCGTTACCAACAAACTGTCCTTTTTGGATGAAAACACACACAGGAGAGTAGAATTTCCCGAAATTTTTTTTATTAAGGGGTCACAACTATAAAAAAAATAAAGAGGGAGGCAACGCTGGAGAAACTGCAGAAGTGGGCGAAGCCTTGGACCCCCAGGGCAGACATCAATTATTTAAAAGCAAAATTGGTGGCCTGAGGAGTCCTTATCTTAGGGAGGGCAGTCTGGTCCAGAAGTCCCAGAGATCTGGAAAGCAGCAGATGACATCTGTGTCCCCAGGCTGTGGTCATACGAGAGACTGCATCTTCTGTCAGACCAGACTGGATCCAGGGCCATCACACTTTGGTCTTCCTTCCACGCTTCCTTCCAGGCTTTGGCTGTGGTGGTGGAGTTGTGGCAGCAGGAGGAGGAGGAGGAGGATCGTCCATCTCCATGACATCCGTCTTGGGTGTCAGTTCCCCACTCTCCCCCTTACGAAGCACTTTATAAAGCAGGTCCTCACAGAGCCTGCGTTGGCCCTCCTGCATGCCCTGCAATTTGGTGGCAGCCATGCAGGCAAAGGCCTCTTCAGGACTGGGGAAGGCTCGGAGAGACGCCGAAGCCTCCTGGATCAGCCTGTATGCTGAATCCTGCACAGGACTGGGAGTCATCTTCCTGGCCCTTTTATGTGGCAGGCGGAGGGGAGGAACCTGAGACTCAGTCAGGCTGCGACTGGTCCCAGGCTTCTCTTGGCTGGCACTTAGCCCCACCGTCTCCTGGCTGCCACTAATCCCCGCCTCCTCCTGACTGCCACATTCCACAGCCTCCTCCTGGCTGAGGTCTTCCTGTGTATGAAAAAGGGACATAGTTTTAGTATTTTTTCAATCAATCACACACAATTTTCAACTCCTCACTGCTGCAAATTGAATGTTAACAAATATAACAGACTATCCTTCTGAGCCCAGCATTTTTCATTCTTGTCCCAATTTTGGGTGCCCACTACTGTCTATTGATATGTAAAACACTTTCAAGCAGCAATTAGTGATCAATAATAACATCTAATAAACATCATTTATTTATTGCCCAGAAATCTGTAGAAGAATGCTATACCTGACTCCAGCTGGGCTCCTCCACTTCTTCCTGGCAGGAAGGCCCAGGTTGGACATCGGAAGCCTCAGCTGAGGTGGAAGGAAGGGTGGAAGGAAGAGTAGAGAGGGATTCCCTGACCTCAGTCTGGTCTGACAGAAATCGCAGTCTCTCATAGTACCACAGCCTGGGAACATAAACGTCATCTGCTGCAGCTCCGGACCTCTGGGAATCTGTGACCTTCTTGCTCTCCCTCAGATAAGTGCTCCTCAGGTTACCAATTTTAGCTTTTAAATAAGGGATGGTTGCTGTGGGGACCACCGGCTTCACCAACTCCAGCAGTTTCTCCAGCGCTGCCTGCCTCTTCTGTTTGTGGTTATAATGGGGGTGTCTCACCTGCCACAGACAGGGCAGCTCCCTGTACTGGTCTATGAACAGGGGAAGGAAGTTGTGGTCATTGAAGCCATCCATTTTCTCTGCAAGACACAACACAAGACAAACCCTAATGTCAGGCCAAACTCCCATAATCTTGTTACAATATAGGCTTCCATTTCGAAGCAGTATAGGCCCAAGTTTAGATCTTACCTTCGTTAGCACGATCGGCGTGTCCGATGCTCCTTCCTCCGCTCACAGATCGTACGTAAGACGCGCGCATTACGATTTATACACACTGCGCATGCGTATAACTCCGCCCGCCCCTGACGTTCTTTCTAGTCTATTCCCCGCCCCTTTTCGTTCGGCGCAGTGGGGGGAAGAGCACATGGTGGATAGACAGCAGGATCGTGCTAACTGTAGCAACGAGGAGGAGGAGGAGGAAAGGCTGGAGCCTGAAACGTCCCAATCCAGAAGGAGATTAAAGGACTCAAATATGTCCTTTGGGGAGATGTTGGAGATGGTGGACATCCTGAAGAAGGCCGACTATGATGGAAAGTATGGGCCTTACCCCAACCCCAATGTCAGAAAGGCCAAGATCATGGCGAAAGTGGTCAGGAGTCTGCACCAGAATTTCGGGGTACGACGATCGAAAGATCAGCTCAGGAAGCGGTGGTCGGACCTCAAATTACGAGAACATGAGCAGTACAGAAAGATCCGGAGAGTGCTGCAAAAAAGTAAGTAGTTGTGCTGTGTTCCTATTTTTTGGGGGTTTATTACGTTCGTGCTGCTCCATGTGCTTTTAGGAATTGTTGTACAGTTTAAAATGGCAACTTTCATGTTCATGGGCACATTATTCGTTCGGATCACACATTTTTCTTTCGGACTATAAAATACCATTGTTTAGGCCATATGCATTTGGCCACCATTTTGAGGCCCTATACTTGTCTTTAAAGAATTGGGTTGTGTAGATGGCTTTGTTACTAGAATGAAATGCAAACTAGATTGTGTGTAAGGAGAGGACACTGAGCAGCTGTTTTCACATCTGGACGCTGGAGCACTAGTGTGGGACCCCAGAACACCATTTTTATTAGGGGGGGCACACAGGTGCTCCAGTGTATACTATAGGGGGGGCTACATCTGTGAAGCTTGTACTAAACAGGTAAAGTATTGCAGCTTGACAAAGGGCAAGAAAAAATATACATCTTGGAACTCGGCTAAAATAGATAATTGTACCCCACTTCCAAGCAATGTTTCATCTTTATAGTTCTGCCATCAAATATCTGTGTGCTAATTATACCATTTTTGTTTTACATAGGGGATAAAAGACTCGGAGGACACCCCTCATCCGAGGAGACCAGAGCCCCCCCCTCTGGAAGAAGGTGAAATCCCCCCAACACAAGATGAGCAGGAGGATGAAGACGTGGTGGAAATAGTCACCACAACAGGTGAGTGTCTGCGACCACAGGCTCAAATAAGAGATGGATTTTGGCATTTTTTGGAAACCTAATTTATTTTGTGGTTCCTCTCTTTTTAGGTGATCGTGAGGTTGTGGATGAAGATCCTTTCACATCCGAAAGTGCCCAGATCCTGATCGGGGAGATCATGGGGTGTAATTTACAATTGCAAAACATCAATCAAAACATCAATGATGTTATTCCAAAATATAAAAACATCATTGATGTTTTGGGGCGAGTTTAAAGCCCCTCCAAATCACTTTCTTCTTTTCTGTGCTACAATGTGCGAAATGTTTTTGTGATTTTTCCCAAGCCAAATTTGGAGGATGCACACAGTGTGCCAACATGTGCTATCTGCCATCACGGAAGATCAATGGACGTGTTTTGGGGGTGCAACCCCTTCCTCAATAATAAAGTAGCGGTGAGGAAGGGCTTTCTCCCCCAAAACACGTCCCTTGATCCCCCGTGATGGCAGATAGCACATGTTGACATTGTGAAATTTGTGTGCATCTTCCAAATTTGGCTTTTCCAGGGGTGATTTCCCACCATCTGAACGCAATATCAAACCCAGTTCCTAAATACTCATGTCTGATATTGCCTTCCAGTTCTACCAAATGTGAACTTTGTAAGATCAAGATTTGTGTATTTTCTTGTTGGTTTTACACATGCCTGTTTTCTATAAAATGCACATTTTGATTTTGGATAATGAAACCACAAAAATTGGTATACAACACACATGTCGGTTTGTCAGAAAAACCTTGGGTAAATGCACATGTGATTGTGCTGGTATTAAAAAGATTGTTCATCAAGAATGTGTGGATTATTGTCTCAACGCTACAACATTTTTGGGGTGATGTAATTGTTGTTTGATGAGAAAATGGGGGTAATTTCCTAAGGGCAAGTACTCTTTGCACTACAATTGCCGTTTCAGTGTAGTAGTGCAAAGTGTCTTTGCATTTAGTAAATAACAGCCAACAGTGCTTTGGAAGGTTACACAATCACGACATTTTCTGGACTCCACACATTTCTGTCAGGGTCAGCTCAAACAAACACAAGCAGTAAATGTCCACAAAGAAGAGCCTGGGGGGAGATGCCTGTCGAGAACTTGAGGTCCTGCAGGCTTCTCCCTGTGGTCAAATACCGCAGGGTAGCGACCAACCTCTGCTCCGGAGTGATGGCTTGCCTCATGCAGGTATCCTGCCTGCTGATATAGGGGGTCAGCAAAGCCAACAAACGGTGAAACACGGGGTCCGTCACCCTGAGAAAGTTCCTGAAATCATCAGGATTATTCTCACGGATCTCACGGAGCAAAGGCATATGACAGAACTGGTCACGCTGAAGCAACCAATCCTAGGATTTTTTCCTCCCCACCCTGTTCATGGACTGGACTTGTGTCAAGGTCAGGACCCCAACACCAAGCCCCCGCACAGCACGAACTGTACGAGGAGTACGCATACGAAACATGGCTGGAAAACGGTCGGCTGCTCAGAACGAAGTAACAGAACGCACTGAAGAACAGCAAGGCCTGTGAAGAGTGACCTGAAAACCAGTAACGAACGAACAAGAATACAATGACTCCTTAAAGTCACGCGGAACTTGCTTGCACGCACTGAAGAGCAGATACAAACCCACAAGCACAAACTGAACGGCAGAAAACGATCTGAAAGCCACGAGTCTGAAAAAGCGCGAATCGTCTCTCACCAAACTTTTACTAACACGAGAAGTCAAAAGGAGCCCAAAGGGTGCCTCGCTTGGTTCTGAACTGGCCTTTTCTAGTCTCGTCGTACGTGCTTGACGTCACCGCGTTCTTGGCGATCGGAAATTCTGACAACTTTGTGCGACCGTGTGTAGGCAAAACAAGTTTGAGCCAACATCCGTCGGAAAAAATCCGAGGATTTTGTTGTCGGAATGTCCGAACAAAGTCTGACCGTGTGTACGGGGCATAACACAAATCTGTCAAATTGTTGGTCTTGTCTTTTAATGCAAAAGTAACCTAAAATGAAACAAACTATCGAGCTTGGGCGAAGGAGGACAAGGTCCAAAAGAACAACAAACACATGGAGAGGCCCATGAGTCTTTAACAGCATATGTCTGTTGAATTGAAGACATCACTGCACTATTCCATTGCACAATTTTTTTCTTTTCTGTACTGTCTTTCAACCGTCTCATGTCAAATTGCTAGAAGTAAAGCTTGGTATAGAATGTTTTATACACTGGCCATCTCTAGGCTTAATCATCTACAGTTCTTAGTAGGGACAAGCTTCAGGATCTGGTCGAACAGCTCAAGTTGTTTTCAGTTTGGAAAAATGGCAAATTAATGTGAATGACTGCCAAGATAGCAACACATTATCAACCATGCACTATCTGACTTTTGAACTGTAGTCAGGTGGCTTACAGGGGCCAATAATGGGTTTTTTCTTATGTGCCAGCCTTTAAAGTCCAGGGTTCCTAACAGCTTTTTGTCAGTATGTGTGCTTGGAGACTTGGTGTGTAGATAGGGACAGTTGAAAAAGTATTGCCTGCAGGAAGAGAAACTTTGCTATTTTAGAGTGTTGACAAGCTGTGCTATATTCAGTACTATAAAGTTCTGTATTGAGCTACATTATTATAGTGAAATCCAACATGTTTGGCTACATAGCCAGAATGCCCCTGGGTTCCCTGCTCTCAATTGTGATACCTAACTGGGAATTTCAGTTAGTTGCAGTGTTACGCCCCGTACACACGGTCGGACTTTGTTCGGACATTCCGACAACAAAATCCTAGGATTTTTTCCTCTCACTTTTTCCCCTCACTTTTTGTGGTGGCTATGAAAACGGAAAATTGCTGCCAAACCATGGCAGCATACCAGTGATAGAGCTCCACCTCTTGACTACTCCCCCGGGACCAGTGAATAGCATAAATTAAAGTCCTAGTTGGGCCCCACCCCATTCTTTATAATTAGCTACATACCGAAATGTACAAGGGTGGGATCGTATGCTGCCACGGTTTGGCATCAGGAAAGGAAAATTACGGTAAGTATTTGATACAATTTGCAGTTTTCCTGATGCCACCATGGCAGCATACTAGTGATAAATAACTAGCTGACAGGGTGGGTTCTATTTGTCAAACCAATCTTCCAATAAGGATGAGACAGAGGACTGAATAGTCCTTCCTACAAAGTCCCCTGATGACAAGGCACCTGGGTCTATTCCATAAAGTTTGAGTAGGAATGTTGGGATCACCATGATACCTCTCTACAGATGGACACCATAGATTCTGTCGAATGTGCTGCCTATGAGGCTTCAACCGCTCTGGTAGAGTGCCCCGCCGCCATTTCTGAAAATGACCAGTTTGTGTAACTTTCCTGTGTGATGTTCTGGAAAGTTAGGCAATGTCCAGATGTCTGTTAAATAGTGGGCTGTTGCAACTTTTGATGCAAGATGATCTACAAGACCCAACGTTACTAATTCTGGAAAGAAAAGAATATTTATTTATATATATTTTTTTTTTTACTTTGAAGCTCCAAGAGCTTGAATCTCTGACAACCCTCGGCTTAAAGTTCTTGCAATTGATACTGCCTTATAGGTGATGGCCTGAACCAAACACTGCTCTGTTGGAACAAACGGTTGAACTGACATGAGATCCAGCAACTCCAATAGAACTCTTTTCCTTGACCGACTCCTCACGACTGCCCTCAAAAGTTGTGCAAACTGAAGGATTCTTGGCCCATTTAAATGTGTTATTGCCGATATAGCCGACACTCGTGAGGTATATAAGGATAGGCTAAGGCCTAGAGGAAGTATAGAACAGCTGTAACTGGAAGGGCAGTAGGAACAATGTCTTGCCCTACCAAGAAAAAGCAAACTTGTTACAGATTTAGGCATAGATGTTGTAAGTAGAATGTCTTCTCGCACACAACAAAGTAGAGATCACTCTGAAGTGTGTCTGGAGCAACCGGAGTTGCCCATCCTCCCCTTTTAGCTCCCCTGCTTGCAGCCCCAGTCTGCGTATGTTATGGAGGTGAAAAGTCTTCTGTATTCTGAAATGAACAGCCAGGAAAAACCATAGCCAGGGATTGGCTATGACAACCATGTTCTCCCTTGACAGCCTCAAGAGGAATCTCATTATGAGAAATGTTGGGGGGAAAATCTATAGGCTAGATTGCAGCCCTAGGGAGTAGACCAGAGCATCTGCCCCCTGCGCCTTGGGGTACAGAAACAAAGTCAGACATGCACAAAGTTTGTGACTACTGTGGGAAGCGAGGAGGTTTGTCTGTGGTAGGCCCCACCTGTGTACCAGCTCAGAGAAGACCCAGGACGTAGACCCACTCGTTGTGCTCTAGGAAGCTTACACTTGTTCAAAAAATCCGCTGGGAGGTAAACTGCTTTCGGAATTTTGCTGCTGATCTTCCATCCTAGATGTTATGGGTTTCACCTTTCTCAATAGCATATTGCTGTGAGTTTCACCCTGGAACTGAATATAGGAGACTGGTGCCCTGTCGCTCAACTGCAAGGAGACTGGTCTTCCTTGATTCTGTGTAGCAAGACCAAAGTGCTAAAAGGGCTGTTTGAACCTCCAGGGCATTCAAGACTACCCTCCTTGGCTGGGAATCTCCGATTGCCTTGACCGAAAGTCCCTCGCAGTGCACCTTCCCGGTTGTCTCGCAGACATGATTCATAGCAATTCTCCAGTCTAAAGGTCTGAACCTCCTCAAGGTCTTTTCATCACTGTGGAACCGCTACTCATACTGAGTAACACTGTTATTAACTGTGCTTGATCCTGTTTCCTCTCTTGCACTAAGAATCCTAGTTGAAATTTGTGCAGTTGGCCAGGTACCCATACGCACCAGGTATCATCTGTATGCATGACATCGTTGTGCCCAGATGACTGAGGCACTGAGAGGCCATCAAACAAGCGGAAGTATCCGTCCTCAGAATTCTGTTCCTGACTGTCACCACTTTCTCTGATGGAAGCAAAACAGAGGAACTTGCAGAGCACCCCCGGGTACACTAACCTACGGGTTGGAGAAAGTTGGCTTTGCTTTCCCTCTTTCATTTTTTTGAGGTGTGAGGATAGGCATCCTGACGATTCAGCAACAGAACACAACCATGTGGTTGAACTGTTTGAATGGACTCCGTCTTAAAGATCTCAAAGAGGGCCCAAAAGGGTTTGACCTCTTCTGATCTGCAACTGGACACTAGCCACCATCCCCTGCAAACTCCAAACAGAATTGGGTAGAAAACCTGCAATTTCTGCAATTGTAGCAGCCCACCCACTTTTGTGATGGACTTGGCAGCTCCATGGGAGAGAAATGGCCTGGAGGAGGAGCAGTGAGGAATCTCCCGAAGTGACCATGAGTGCCTGATACCTTCATCCAAGGATCTGTGCAACATGCTGTCCAAAAACCCGTGAAGCGTGCCCTCTAGCTCTTACTTTAAGAGTCTGGGCATGCACTTGTGTGACTGGCTCACTGATTTTCCCAGAAGTCTGCACTAAGATATAAGTCAGATTTTTGCCGTCCACTGCTATAAAAATGTAATTTTTGGTAAGATACTCTTAATAGGAAATCACGTCTAAAGGGATGCAGACCCTAACACTTCCTCAGAGTCCTTTAGGTGCAACAGCTGGTTGATAATTATGAAACCACTTCCATTAGACTCACCCAATACATGGGCTGGTTATTGCTGGTCTGCCGGCACCTGCAGATGCTACAGTATGTAGGAGCACTTCAAATCTAGCTCTAATTTTTGGACTAGAGCCTCCTCAAATGTGGCAGCAAGGTGACATGTCTTGCCAGCTACATTAATGATGCATCTACTATCAGAGAAGACTGCAGCAGGTTGACCTTTAGCTTCTACAGGGCATACAGTTTTGACAGCCTGTTTATGCGGGCATTTTTCTCTAACCCCTTCCATTCTTCCTGGATTAACTCCTCCAGTTGTTCAGTAAGAGGAATAAGTACTTTCCAACCTTGTGGAGAGTTTCCTCCACTTCACCCAAGGCAATTGCGTCCTTAACTGCCCTTGCAAAAAGGCTCTATTGGGCAATCTTCAAAGCTTGTGGCCCCTTTCATGCTTTTGTTATGGGAGGAGATAGGACCTACCTCTTGACACTTCTGTTATGGCTGTCTCCAGTTCCCCACCAGAGATCCTGAGCCATAAAGTGACTTACCCTAATTTTGTTTCTAGAAAGCAATACGCAGGCCAGGGTCTTAACCATATGGCTCCCCTAGCCGCCAAGGTGCCAGGGTGCTCTTCCAGTGGTTAGACTAGCAACTAGGAGGGGCTTCCTGGTCAGGGTAATTAAGGTGAGTTCAAAACAGAATCTCGTGCCACTCTTATCAATAATAAAGACATTTGGCATTACCTGTTAGCTGCATACTCCTCCAGGCAGCGTTTACTCCTGCGCCATAGGCCCTGCAGGACTGCTGGCTCTGAGGAAGAGGAGCAAAGACGTCTTCCTTGGAACTTTTCCTCTGAAGAACGTCTGTCTTTCCTTGGCCTGGCCCTTTTTGAGAGCGTGGGCGTGCAGGGCTGAAGCAAATCATTGCAATCCACATGAGAGGGCACTCTTTTCCTGAAAACTTACCAATACAGTGGTCCCCACCCTAGTTGTTGAGGGTCTTTGTATGAGCAGTAACTGACTCTTGATCTGTGGAGAAATGGAACGGCCATCTGAGGCGAGGAT
Source organism: Lithobates septentrionalis (assembly GCA_037952835.1). Taxonomy (NCBI): domain Eukaryota; kingdom Metazoa; phylum Chordata; class Amphibia; order Anura; family Ranidae; genus Lithobates; species Lithobates septentrionalis. The sequence continues at coordinate 944,619 of JBBDGP010001952.1, forward strand.
AGCTGAAAAGCGACAGAAGGAGCAGGAGTAGATATGGGACAAAGGATTCCACTTTCCTTTTTATTTAACTACATATCTCTCCCTATCTCTCTCTCTCTCTCTCTCTATATATATATATATATATATATATATATATATATACAGTGGCTTGCGAAAGTATTCGGCCCCCTTGAACTTTTCATTTCAGGCTTCAAACATAAAGATATAAAATTTTTATTTTTTGTGAAGAATCACCAACAAGTGGGACACAATTGTGAAGTGGAACGAAATATTTTGGATTTTTGAAACTTTTTTAACTAATAAAAAAATGAAAAGTGGGGCATGCAAAATTATTCGGCCCCCTTGCGTTAATACTTTGTAGAGCCACCTTTTGCTGCGATTACAGCTGCAAGTCGCTTGGGGTATGTCTCTATCAGTTTTGCACATTGAGAGACTGAAATTCTTGCCCATTCTTCCTTGCAAAACAGCTCGAGCTCAGTGAGGTTGGATGGAGAGCGTTTGTGAACAGCAGTTTTCAGCTATTTCCACAGATTCTCGATTGGACTTTGACTTGGCCATTCTAACACCTGGATATGTTTATTTGTGAACCATTCCTTTGTAGATTTTGCTGTATGTTTGGGATCATTGTCTTGTTGGAAGATAAATCTCCGTCCCAGTTTCAGGTCTTTTGCAGACTCCAACAGGTTTTCATCCCGAATGGTCCTGTATTTGGCTGCATCCATCTTCCCTTCAATTTTAACCATCTTCCCTGTCCCTGCCGAAGAAAAGCAGGCCCAAACCATGATGCTGCCACCACCATGTTTGACAGTGGGGATGGTGTGTTGAGTGTGATGAGCTGTGTTGCTTTTATGCCAAACATATCGTTTTGTATTGTGGCCAAAAAGTTCAATTTTGGTTTCATCGGACCAGAGCACCTTCTTCCACATGTTTGGTGTGTCTCCCAGGTGGCTTGTGGCAAACTTTAGACGAGACTTTTTATGGATATCTTTGAGAAATGGCTTTCTTCTTGCCACTCTTCCATAAAGGCCAGATTTGTGCAGTGTACGACTGATTGTTGTCCTATGGACAGACTCTCCCACCTCAGCTGTAGTTCTCTGCAGTTCATCCAGAGTGATCATGGGCCTCTTGGCTGCATCTCTGATCAGTCTTCTTCTTGTCTGAGCTGAAAGTTTAGAGGGACAGCCAGGTCTTGGTAGATTTGCAGTGGTCTGATACTCCTTCCACTTCAAAATGATCGCTTGCACAGTGCTCCTTGGGATGTTTAAAGCTTGGGAAATCTTTTTGTATCCAAATCCGGCTTTAAACTTCTCCACAACAGTATTACGGACCTGCCTGCTGTGTTCCTTGGTCTTTATGATGCTCTCTGCGCTTTCAACAGAACCCTGAGACTATCACAGAGCAGGTGCATTTATACAGAGACTTGATTACACACAGGTGGATTCTATTTATCACCATCAGTCATTTAGGACAACATTGGATCATTCAGAGATCCTCGCTGAACTTCTGGAGTGAGTTTGCTGCATTGAAAGTAAAGGGGCCGAATAATTTTGCACGCACCACTTTTCAGCTTTTTAATTGCTAAAAAAGTTTAAAATATCCAATAGATTTCGTTCCACTTCACAATTGTGTCCCACTTGTTGGTGATTCTTCACAAAAAATTAAAATTTTATATCTTTATGTTTGAAGCCTGAAATGTGGCAAAAGGTTGAAAAGTTCAAGGGGGCCGAATACTTTCGCAAGCCACTGTATATATATAGAGAGAGAGAGAGATATATATATATATATATCTCTCTCTCTATATATATATATATATATATATATATATAGAGAGAGAGAGAGAGAGAGAGAGAGAGAGAGAGAGAGAGAGAGAGAGAGAGAGAGAGATACTCACGCACACACATACAGTAGTACCTCAGATTCCGAGTAACATGCTTAACAAACGTTTCGCAATACTAGCTATTATTTTTTTAAATCCTGGCTCGGTTTACCAGTGTTGTCTCGCAAAACAAGCAGGATTAAAGCCTCTGCGGTTTGCAGTATCGCATTTGACCAGATGTGCAGGGGTGCCAGTGACACTCGGAGCCGTTGGGAGCCCCTTGGATGCACTTGGAAACACTCGGAAAGACTTGGAAACACTCCATTCCCGAGCCTCTTCAAGGCTTTCTGAGTGCATCCGAGTGCCTCAGAACGGTCTCTGAGTATTTCTGAGTCTCTCCGGCTCCCCCCACCTCTGGCCACATGCGGTACTACATACAATAGAAATCAATGTGGAATGAATTATCTTAATTTCCTTTGACTTCTATGGGGAAACTCGCTTTGATATTCGAGTGCTTTGGATTACAAGCATTCTCCTGGAACGGATTATGCTTGTAATCCAAGGTTTCACTGTACATACATACATTACATACATTTTATATATATATACACACATGCACATATATATATACATATACACATACATATATATATACGCATACACACACATATACATACATATACACACACGCATACACATACATGCATACACACACATACATACACATATATACACACATACATACACATATATGTATACCTACACATACATTTATTTTTTTACGTGTATATACGTATATACACACATACATACATATACATACATATACACACATATACACACATACCTACACACACATACATGTGCCACACCTGCAGAGGACAGCAGGGGGCGCCAGAGGAAGTGTGTCTGTGTAGGGAACACAAAGATACCGGCTGAAGCCATGATCAAGGGTCCTAACATAGCCCAGCCACCAATACCTAATAAAGCCATTAACTGTCCCGGGAGAGGGACAAAGTCTCCTTCAGGACATTTTTTTTTCTTTTTTTTTAACTAATGGCAAACAGATATAATTCGCACTCTGATGGCGTCACCAAGTGCGCCCCCACCTAGAAAAACAGAGCTGGGTGGCCGCGCTTGCCCTAATGTGAAGCCCAGTCGCCACAGGCAGCAAGCAACAGAGTCCCCGCTGGGCAGTGCTGGAGGAGAGAGAGAACGAATGGAAAAGGTAATAAAAGACAAAAGAGGGAGAAGGTACAGGCGAGAGCGAGCATAGCTGCCCCCCCCATATTCCACAAGTGCTGCAGTTACCAACTAGATTTCGTTCCTAATGAGGAAACACTGCAGGGGCCCCAGCAAGACCCACAGAAGGGGTTCCCAGGCTTTAAAGAGCGTTTAGCGGCCTGATCGCTGGGACTTCGCACTGGAAGAGGCTGAACTCAAGTACTGCTTACTCTTCACTGGTGCCTTGGGGGTGGGGCCTAACCAGGCCTTTAATTTATACTATTCACTGGTCCTGAGGGAGTGGTCAAGAGGCGGAGCTCTATCACTAGTATACTGTCATGGTGGCGTCAGAAAACAGGAATTGAAGGGAAATCTCTCCACCTGGACACAGGTGAAAACAATTGATGGATTATAATAGCCCGCCCTTACTTTATCCCAAAAGATGAATGTGGTTTTGCCGTTCTTCTACTTTAAACACATTGCTAATTGCATTTGATATTTGTTTGTAGCTTAAATACTGAAATTTGTACTAAAAATTGTAATTATGTAAACTTCTTGAAATGTCATAAAAAAAATGTGGCTGTGTCAGTACATTTTTGGTGTTGTGTTTGTAAATTTCACTTTGGGAGGTTGGCAACAGTGATTGGCAGGCACTAATCTGACATGCTTTATTTAGTATGCACATGTATGGTATGTAAATAGTATTGAGATTTTAGATTGTAGTTAGAAATCAAACATTTTAAAGGACAGCCGGAGGGGGCGCATGCGCGGCAGCCTGAGGTGACGGTAATGTTACCTTAGAGCTCCGCTCCTCGGGAGTTTTCATCGGAGGACTACAGGTCCCAGTGAACCAGCAAATAACTCAAAACTACAGAAAATCCTACCTAATACTGTCAGCTTCACTGACAATGGTCCTGAGAGCTCCTAAAACGAAAATTAAAACAGGTAAAACGAAGGAAACGGCACACAGGCTGGCGGCTGGAATGGCGGCGGCATCCTCTCCCTCACAGCACAGCGGTGAATACACTAAAAAATCTTTACCTCACAGTCAGAAGACACAGGCTGCTAATGGTGAGTCTGAGCCTGAATATGAATACTGTGAATTACAAGCTGCTACACAGTCTGACATTTTCAAAAAATTTGAACATATGCTTCAGAAAGCCCTCAAACAGACTTCTGATCATATAACTGACTAAAGAAATTAGAGAACTAGGTCAGAGAACAGCTGACTTAGAACTGAGGGTTGATGAAATTGATAACTTTACACAGAACTACATGTCTGAGATGATGGTACTAAAAGAGGAAAACCTTACATTACAGACTCGTTTAGAGGACCAAGAGAATAGAGATCGTCGATCGAACCTGCGAATCAGAGGAATCCCTGAATCTGTTCTAGACCTGCAGGCTAATATCACCACGCTCCTGGAACCCCTATTGACAGGCTCGAAATGGATAGAGTGCATAGACCGTTAGCCCCACGCAAAATAAATGGTCCCCCGAGGGATATAATAGCTAAATTGCACTACTACAGAACCAAAGAACAGATACTAACAGCTGCCAGAGGTAGAGAATCTCTTAGCTTCCAGGGCAATGCCTATCAACTTTTCACAGATTTGTTCCCACTTACGGTTGCAAAGAGACGTGCACTTAAAACTCAACTTCAGATACTTCAGAGAAATCAAATTTCCTATTAATGGGGATTTCCTTTTTGTCTCAGATTTACTCATCTGGAAACAAAATATGTTTGTCGCTCTTCAGAGGACTTGAAGTCAGCCCTATTTGATATGGGTCTAGCCGAAGCAGTCTTACCTAATGACCAGTCTCATAGGCGCCCAGCTTTTCGTTCTACACAGCAAAATAAGGACCCAAAACCCAGCTATTCTACATCTTCCCACCAAAATCTTAATAAGCGAGGTCGATTCGAACATTCACCACCGAACAATGAGGATTCAATGGACTGACAATCTAAGCCAGACTAGTTATTTGTCCTTGCTACTTTTTTCCAGCACTGCATGCTGACAGAATTAATTAATTGGCCATATTCATGACTAAAATGAGTTATGGCTACATGCTACTGTTATAGTTACAAAAATATTTTTTATATTAACTTTTTTTTTTTTTTTCCTCTCAGTTTTTGAACTTTATCTTCTTTTTTTTTGTAACAATTTTAACGAAATTTTTCCATGATAGTAATGGAATAGTTTCTGTGGTTCTCCGATGTTATACATCCCTTAGGAATTTCTTGTTGCCCTTTATACCACCTAAGGACTCCTACCATTGTTATGGGGGTCTTTGTTGGTGGTCCCGGACCCTCTCAGGGAGTCCTAAAAACTCTCCTGAGATGCTCCTACACCCTATTATTTAGCCTTTATATACTGCTAAATTGTCTTCATATTGGGTTTGCTCGATTCTCCTCTCCTTTTTTATTTTTTTACTCTATTGCTTCTTTCTTTAATCTTTGCTATTCCCTCCTGACTCTCGGGTTGGTGATCCTGGCTCTCGGTGAGTACTCTGCTTGTTATCCTATAATATTCGCATTCGTTGATTTATGGCTCCTACAAATATCTTGTCATTAAATGTACAGGGGTTTAATACTCCACATAAGCGAACTAAGGCTTTACGCTCTTTTGCTATGAAAAAAGCTAATATTATATGTTTGCAGGAAACGCATTTTACTGATAAAGTTTATCCCAAATTTCTTTCATCATCATATCCACAATTCTATACTGCTTCTGCTACGGTTAAACAGCGCTGAACTCTCATTGGTTTTCACCGTTCCACTCCGTTTAACCTTATATCAAAAATAACAGACCCTGAAGGACGATATGTTCTCCTAACAGGATTTATTTCTGATAATCCTATTACTATTGTGTCTTATTATGCCCCTAATAAATGCCCAACTGCTTTCTTATCTCACCTTTTTCAACTTATAGAAGTACATAAGTTTGGTACTGTTGTTATTTGTGGGGATTCTAATGCAACTATTTTCCCGTTCTTGGATAAATCTCCCCCTGGACCTGCCATAAACTCAATAAATCTAACTTTTCAACATCTACTTACCACTCATAGCCTGGTAGATACTTGGCGAGAAATGAACCCTATTAGTAGGCGCTTCACTCACTATTCTTATCCGCATAACTCTTTTTCACGAATAGATCATATTCTTATTCCGTCAAGTATGCTACCAGAAATCATATCATACAAAATCATTCCTTTTCCTTGAACAGACCACTGTGCAGTATTCATTACCATTGCTTCCACAGTTCCTAGCTCACACGATACCACTTGGTGTTTAAATGATTCAATACTGACCCACCCTTCTCATCGTGTTGAGATTGAAAAAGCACTTTCTGATTACCTAAAATCCAATGATACAGGCGATGTCTCTGCTATTACATTATGGGAGGCGCACAAGGTAGTCATTAGGGGTAGACTGATACAACCAGCAACTAACCTTAAAAGAGAACGCAAACTGCTGTTTGCAAAACTTGAATCTACCTTTAATGACTGTCATCAAACTTTTCAAACCTCCCCAAATGCTACTAACAGTACCAAACTAGAAAAAGCCCGCCTGGATCTAGATCTTTTTCTTACTGATTCTTACTGATACAGATAAGCTTATAAGCAAACGCCAGCATGTTCAATATCGCAGGGCAAATAAACCTGATACACCTATGGCCAGAATTTTAAAAAATTCACAACATATACATACGCCTATCAGATTGAAAGTATTCCGGGAATCATACACTAGTAACCCAGTGAAAATACTTGAAATGTTTTGTTCTAATTTATCTAAATTATATTCTTCTGCCCCGAATTTTGATAAAACTAAAGCAGACACCCTGTTTTCCAATATCACGCTTCCTAATCTTGATCAACAACAGAAAGATCTTCTTGAATGTCCAATTACAGATACTGAAGTCCTTAACGCAATAAAATCTTTAAAATTACGTAAGAGACCAGGCCCAGATGGATTCTCTGCAACATATTATAGACAATTTGCATATATCTTAACACCTGTCTTAACTAAAGCCTTCAATTCGATCCTTAAGGGTAACTCATTTAGAACAGAGACTCTCACCTCTATAATAGCAATGATCCCCAAACCACATTCTGACTCCACCTCCTGGACTAATTATCGTCCTATATCCCTCCTAAATCTTGATATAAAATTAATAGCTAAAATTTTGGCCACTAGACTGAATAATATTATTGGTCTTCTAATCCATAAAGACCAAACAGGCTTTATGCCTAAACGCCAGGCTGGATATAATATTAGGAGAGCACTCTTACTTATCCATGCGGCTAAAACCAGACGAATCCCAGCTTGCCTTGTATCCTTAGACATAAGGAAAGCATTCGATTTTGTTACATGACCTTATATGGAATATGTCCTTCGTAAATGGGGATTTGGAAACAATTTTTTACCTGGGTCTCCTCCTTATACAATAATCCTAGAGCATATATCAAATATGCAGGCTATAAGTCAACAATGATTGATATCAAAAGAGGCAATAGACAAGGATGCCCTCTTTCCCCACTACTTTTTGCCCTAATAATAGAACCCCTGGCACACCTTATTAGAACCAATCCTGATATTAAAGGTATCGAACTAGGTGGTTATCACCATAAACTATGTTTCTTTGCGGATGACATTCTCATATTTTTGTCCCATCCCCATATATCCACCCCTAATCTACTAAAAACACTAGATAATTTTGCCCAAATCTCAGGACTACATGTTAATCAAACAAAATCAAATGCATTAAATATTTCCTTATCTCAATTAGAACTTCAGCAGGCACAAACTTCCTTACCCTTTACTTGGGTTCCAAAGCAGCTTCCATACCTAGGAATAAAACTCACAATCTCCCTTAAAGATCTTTTTGCGGCAAATTACTTACCCCTCCTAAAACAAATTTCTGGCTTCCTGAAACAATGGGCTCTTCTTTCATTGTCATGGTTGGGAAGGATTAATGCGGAAAAGATGTCAATCTTGCCGAAATTCTTATATTTATTTAGGGTACTCCCTATATCTTTACAATCTTACTTTCTTAGACTTACTCAACGTAGAGTTATGTCCTTCATTTGGGGTACCACCAAACCTCGTATACCTAAATCTACACTTTACCTTAATAAATTGAGTGGTGGTTTGGGACTGCCCAACTTTTCCTCCTACTTCAACGCTGCACAGTTAGCACTTATTCCCAAGTATCATACTTCTGTAGAAGCTCCCCTATGGGTAGCTATTGAATCGGTGGAAAGTGACCCTATCTCAGTGGCAAATATGTTTTGGCTCTGTCCTGCTGATAGAATACATCTTTCTAATCCTATCACGAAACAGACCCTAGCAGTATGGGATAAATGTAAATTTGCACATAATCTTCAATCAACACATAATCCCTTGCTTTCATTTCTTAATAATCCAGCCTTTTATCCTGCCTGGAAATTCCCAAGATCATTCTCTGCATGGACCTCTACGAACCTGACTCGTTTATACAATCTTTCCTCGACTAAAGCTATTTATACCTTTCCTGTACTATGTGAAACCTTTGGATTACCTAAAACTGAAATATTCCGATATTTAAAATTTTTTATGAACCACTTCTTAATACAGGCTCAACTCTTAATCAAATGACTCAATTCGAGCGGATTTGTATAAGCGATCCACACATTAGAGGACTTATCTCAATATTATATTACCAACTTAATATAATATCTAGTGAGTTTCTACCCTCATACACAACTAAATGGGCACAAGATATGAATCGAGTGTTTGATAAACAAGATTGGTCGAATATATGGTCAGCCACCAAAACTTCCACTCCAAACTGTTTTGCTGTAGAAACTACCGTATTTATCGGCGTATAACACGCACTTTTTTCCCCTTAAAATCAGGGGAAAGTCGCAGGTGCGTGTTATACGCCGATCCTCTGCGATCCCGAGCTGTCACAACTTCAAAATCGCCGACCGCGATTTGAAAATGGCGCCGCCGGCGCCAAAATACACAGAGCCAGTCCTTGGCTCTTTCCGGCGGCTCTCATTCACTTTCGGCTCCACTCGTACTCCCGAGCGGAGATATCCGAACCTACTCGGCTAGGTTCGGATAGCTCCGCTCGGGACTACGAGTGGAGCCGAAAGTGAACGAGAGCCGCCGGAAAGAGCCGAGGACCGGCTCTGTGTATTTCGGCGCCGGCGGCGCCATTTTCAAATCGCGGTCGGCGATTTTGAAGCCCAGGATGGCAGGGACAGGGGATCGAAGGCTGCACTGGGGCAAGGCTGCACTGGGGAAGGCTGCACTGGGGAAGGCTGCACTGGGGAAGGCTGCACTGACAAGGGCTGCACTAACAAGGCTGCACTGACAAGGCTGCACTGACATGGCTGCACTGACATGGCTGCACTGACATGGCTGCACTGAGAAGGCTGCACTGACATGGCTGCACTGACAAGGCTGCACTGACATGGCTGCACTGACAAGGCTGCACTGGGGAAGGCTGCACTGACAAGGCTGCACTGACATGGCTGCACTGGGGCAAGGCTGCACTGAGAAGGCTGCAATGATGGGCATTTAAATGTAAGTTTTTTTCCCTTCAACTTCCCTCCTAAAAGTTTTTTTTCCTTAAAATTCCCTCCTAAATTGGGGTGCGTGTTATACGCCGGTGCGTGTTATACGCCGATAAATACGGTAATCACAAGGTTCTAGCACGTTGGTACCTTGTACCAGCTAGAATAGCTAAATTTGTCCCCACATATTCACCTAATTGCTTTAGAGGATGTGACACAGCAGGAACACAATTCCACATATGGTGGCAGTGCCCTGTAGTTGAAGAATTCTGGAAGAATATATTTCTTATGGCTTCTAAAGCCCTGGAAATCACGATTCCTCCAGATCCTGCAATGGCACTCCTAAACCTTAAACCCACAATACTCACCCATACTCAATTCCAATTGTTTATCCAACTTAGTACTGCAGCTAAACAAACGATTGCTAAGGCATGGAAGTCCCAAAATCTAATTCTTGCTGAAGCCAAACACAGAATGAACAGAGCACTTTTATATGCTAAGATGACAGCTATTGAAGAAAATAAAATAAATAAATTTTGTAAAATTTGGCAACCATGGGTTAAAAACTACCTCCCTACAGATTTTGACCAATCTCTGTTGTTACCACACTAAGGTATATGTCATATTTACTACTGAAATATGTATTATATTTGTATACCTAATGAGGGCTGGATCACCGTCCCGGGAAACTCTTTTTTTTTTCCTTCTTTCCTTCTTTCCTTCTTTCCATCTTTATCTTTCCTCTTTCTCCTTTTCTTTTATTATTTCCTAAAATATTATGGATACTTAGTCTAATAACTTGATTTATCTCTCTAATCTTACATCTATTATTCCAACTAGCGTATAGTAAACGTGGGTGTAAGATAACTCTAAAATTATTTTATTTTATTAATTAATTTATTTATTTATTTTATCATATTGCAAAGATCTTCTGATGTATGCTATGTATCCATGTACTGTATCATTTTATTTTTTCTTTTGTGAAAACTCAATAAATATATTTAACAAGAGAAATCAAACATTTTACATACAGAGAATATTGATTTGTGTTATAACCAGTGGGATCTTAAAAAACTTTTTACACTCTATATTTTCTTTTCAATTGTTGTCGTTTGAAGCTATCTGCTCCCATTGATATTTATTGTTATTTGTGAAAGTGAAATGTCTTCACCCCCATACATGCAAGTGGTTACAGCCTTTTCTAATTATAGCCATACACATCTGACAGAGGATTTACTCTTTTTCACTCTAACCAAACCAAAAAATAAACAAAATTGGCTATATTTATCTATTACTCATTTAAAAAGTATTCTGTCTTGTGGTACCTGTATATTTTGGGAAGTATAAAAAGCATAATCAAACTGTTATGTTGCTCTTGACACACTGAGAAGAGAGAATAAAAAATTGAACTTGATTGCTAAAATCAAGATCTCTGGAAAATTTCTTCTTTGGTCTGTTTCACTTTTAACCTTTACATGGTCAGCAGCATGCAATCAGATAACAAAATGAGAAAAAACATTACTGAAAGATAATACTGTGTAGCCTGATATGCAGCCAGAGGTGTAACTAGAACCTTCAGGGGCCCTGTGCAAGAAACCATTAAGGGCCTCCTAACCACCAGGGCCCTTTCCTCTGGTCCCAGGGCCTTTCCGTCCGAGTCCGGCGCCAATCCCTCCGAGCACAGGGCCCTTTACTCCTGTTGCAGGGCCCTTTGGTTTTTTGCACCTTTGGTGTGATTTGAGCGCCATAGACTGAAATGTTAAATTACAAAAGTCGCAATGAAGTTACAAGGAAATTACAAGCAAGTCACATGACTTTGGGGTCACAGCAGTGTGAACCTGAGCCCATGCTCTGCAGCAGGCTACCTTCCTCATATCTTGGGGCCCCCCCCATGGTGGCGGAACACCAGGGCCCAGTCCAATTGCGTCCTTTTTGACCCTGGTAGTTCCGCCACTGTCTGCAGTACTGACAGAAAAATAATTCTGTGTCTGGCAGCAGAGGACACATTTACACAGGCACAAGGCATGGGAAAAGACTCCTATTTCAGAACATATAGCAGCCAGTGTTAAATTACCCCTCATCCACTAGGGGGTGCACTGAGGATGTGGACTGCTAGAGACTCTAGAGAGAAGTGTAGAGCAGGGTTGCCAAGTGCCCAAAAATTTACAGACAGCTTGTAAAAATTGGCTCATTTTCAAAATGTCCATAACTATCCACTATGGGCAATGGCTGCCTGTAAAAATATGGCAGTGGGCCAGCTTGAGAACTGCGCATATGATGGCCGATTGCTTCTCAGGCTCGGGGCAGGTTTGGGCAGGCTTTGGGCGGGCTTGTGCAGGGGGATGCTGATATAAGGATTCCCCCTTATGTAAGTAGCCACCTTTACCTTGATGTATTCCCTCTGGTGGTCTGTGGTCACCAGAGTCCCTACCACATCAGAGTTCCTGGCGTCTGCCCTTAAATGCTCAAGGTTCCACTTCACATCATAGTTTGCAGGATTCCCCTCTACAGTGTGGACCATGATATAAGGGGGAACTCTGTGGACTTTGATATAAGAGGGACACTGGTGACCAGAGAACACCTTACATCAGAGCTCCCTGTTACACAACAGTCCACAGCATTCCCTGTTATGCCCCGTACACACGGTTGGATTTTCCGACGGAAAATGTGCGATCGGAGCTTGTTGTCGGAAATTCCAACCGTGTGTGGGCTCCATCGGACTTTTTCCATCGGATTTTCCGACACACAAAGTTTGAGAGCAGGCTATAAAATTTTCCGACAACAAAATCTGATCACGTCAATTCCGACCGTGTGTGGACAATTCCGACGCACAAAGTGCCACGCATGCTCAGAAAAAATTCCGAGACAGAACTGCTCGGTCTGGTAAAATTAGCGTTCGAAATGGATATAGCAGTTTCGTCACGCTGCAATGTTTTAAATTGTTTAATGCAGCGCACTCTCTTCTTCTTTATAATGCTAGAAGAATGAAGTAGTTTTGCTGCTGATATTCACACAGACTTCTCACAAACTTCTTTCTTTATTTTTTTTTCGTGATTTCATGAATATAATATTTTTATTTGTCACATCTACCGCAAAAATAACATTTTTGGGAGGTTTTTAGATACATTTTTTTTTGGGATTTGTTTAAAGCCTGATCTTGTGTTTTATTTATTTATTTAACTCCATAATAATTTTGGGTGTGCTTTGTGTGTCAAGTTACCACAACACCATTATTATCATGTATTATTTAATCTCAAGGAGATTGCTTGGTGTTGGTGTCCCTTGTTAATTTCACATTATATTGTATTTTTGAAATATACCTGCCTCCTCACAAACAAACTGTCCTTTTTGAAGGAAAACACATATAGGCGAGTATAATAAATCAAACCAAAAATTTATTAAGGGCTCATAAACAAACAAAGAGGGAGGCAACGCTGGATAAACTGCAGAAATTGGCAAAGCCTTTGGCCCCCAGGGCACACATCAATTATTTTACTGCAAAAAAAAGAGTACAATCTGGTCCAGAATTCCAAGAGATCATGAACTGCAGCAGATGACATGGAGCCTGCATCTTTTGCCAGACCAGACTGAACCCAGGTCATCACTCTCTGGTCTTCCTTAGACGCTTCCTTCCAGGCTGTGGCTCTGGTGTTGGAGGTGTGGTAGAAGAAGGAGGAGGAGGAAGAGGAGGACCTGGAGGAGGAGGAGGAGGACCATGGTTGAGCTCACAAATGTGGCTTTGGCTTGTGAGTTGGCCCCTTAACCCCTTATTTAGTGCTTGTAAAATGATAAACTCACATAAGAGGCGCTGGCCCTCCTCCATTTCCATCATTTTGCATGCTGTTAGGTCTGCAAAATCCTCTTCAACACTGTGGGGGGTTCTGAGGGCCACAGTAGCCTTCCAAAATAGGCCAATTGCTGCCTCCTCCAGGTTACTCCTCTTCCTGCCACTTTTTTTTTGAAGGCGGAGGGGAGGGACCTGGGTATCGGGCAGGCTACTGGGCCCGGCCACCTCCTGACTGAGACTTTCCTGTGTATGAAAAAGGGACATCATTTTAGTTTTTGGTTCATCAATCACAATCAGAAATTAGGAATCCAAACTAACATAGATTTTACATAATTAATTTGACCAACAGAAATATTTTGAAGAATGCTATACCTGGCTCAAGCTGGGCTCCTCCACATGTTGCTGCCTGGAAGGCCCAGGTTGGATGTCAGAAGCCTCAGCTGAGGGGGAAGGAAGCGTGGAAGGAAGAGTGGAGAGTGCTGGCCTGGGTTCAGTCTGACCTGCCAGAAAATGCAGTCTGTCATAGTACCACAGCCTGGGGACATAAATGTCATCTGCAGCTCCTGATGTCTGGGAATCCTGGACCTTCTTGCGCTCCCTTAGATAAGTGCTCCTCATGCCACCAATTAGGATCTTCAAATAGGTGATGTCTGCCGTGGGGATCACCGGCTTCACAAATTCCAGCAATTTATCCAGCGCTGCCTTCCTCTTTGTTTGATTCTTATAATGTGGATGGTTTACCTGCCACAGACAGGGCAGCTCCCTGAACATATCAATGAATATGGGGATAAAGTCCTGATCATTCAATATATCCATTTTCTCTGCAAGACACAACACAAGACAAACCCTAATGTCAGGCTTAAGTCTCCTACTCTTGTCCCAATATAGGCCTCAATCTCTAAGCAGTATAGGCCCAAGCTTAAATGTTACCTTCGTTATCAAGATCGGTGCTTCCTATACTCCTTCCTCCGCTCACAGATCGTACGTACTACGCACGCGTGTTACGCTTTATATACACTGCGCATGCGTGAAACTCCGTCCGCCCTTGACATTCTTTCTAGTCCATTCCCCACCCCTTCTCGTTCGGCGCAGTGGGGAGGAGCACATGGCGGAGACAGAGCAGGTGCGTGCTAATTACACCAATGAGGAGGAGGAGGAGGAAAGCCCGGAGCCAGAAACGTCACGATTCCGGAGGAGAAGATTTAAGGCATCAAATATGTCCTTTGTAGAGATGGTGGAAATGGTCGACATACTGAAGAGGGCCGACTATGATGGGAAGTATGGACCTTACCCCAACCCCAATGTGAGACAGGCCAAGATCATGACTAAAGTTGTGAAGAGTCTGCACCGTAATTTTGGGGTACGTCGATCCAAGGATCAACTCAGGAAACGGTGGTCGGACCTCAAAATCAGGGAGCACGATCAGTATAGAAGGATCAGGAGAGTGCTGCAAAAAAGTAAGTAGTTGTCCTGTGTTCCTATTCTTTATTTTTATAATGTTGGTGCTGCTCCATGTGTTCTATCTTTAGTGTTGTACAGTTTAAAATGGCAACTTTCATGTTCATGACACATTATTTGTTCATAGGAAACATTGTTCGTTCGGCCGAAAAAAACCATGTTTTGTCCAGATGCAATTCAATACATTTTTTCTGGCCTACTTGTCTTAAAATAATTTCAGTGTCTAGATGGGTTTGTAACTAGAATGAAATGCAAACTAGATTCTGTGTAAGGAGAGGACACTCAGCAGCTGTTTACACATCAGGACGCTGGAGCACTAGTGTGGGACACAAGAACACCCTTTTTATTAGGGGGTCCCACACAGGTGCTCCAGTGTATACTATAGGGGTGTCTCCATCTGTGAAGCTTGTACAAAACAGGTAAGTATTGAAGCTTGACAAAGGAAAACAATATTTCTTCATCTTGGAACTCTGCCAAAATAGACAATTGTACACCAATTCCAAGCAATGTTTCATATTCTTATTTCTGCCATCAAATATCTGTGTGCTAAGTATACTTTTTTTTTTTTTACATAGGGGAGAAAAGACTTGGAGGACACCACTCATCAGAGGAGACAACAGACCCCCCACCTCAGGAAGAAGGGGAAATCCCCCAAAGCCAAGCAGAGGAGGAGGAGGGAGACGTGGTGGAAATTGTAACCACAACAGGTGAGTGTCTGCGACCACAGGCTCATTGTAAGAGATGGATGCCAGCATATTTATAATACATGGTGGTTTGTTTTTTTATATTTTTAGGTGATCGTGATGTTGTGGATGAAGGTCATTTCACCAGTGAAAGTGCCCAGATCCTGATCGGGGAGATCATGGGGTGTAATAGGGACTTGGAAAACATCAAGCAAAACATCAATGATGTTAAAAACAAAATGAAGAACATCATTGATGTTTTAGGGAGAGTTTAAAACCCCTCGAAATCCCTTACTTCTTTCTGCTTTATTTTTCTGAAAATTTTAGCACATTTTTAGACATATTATAGAAAAGCCAAATTTTGAAGATGCACACAATGGGGGTCATTTACTATAGAGCTGCGGTGCTAATTACAGCAATTTTGGGAGTATTTTCTCACCAGCGCTATAGTGAATACCGTTTTAGCGCTAATTACCGCTAATTACCGCTAATTAGCGCTAAAACGGTATTCACTATAGTGCTGGTGAGAAAATACTCCCAAAATCGAATTTACTATAGTTCCCTGAAACCAAATAGCACCCAAACCCTTACTCTGCTAATACCTGGACATAGTGCACATGGAAATAATGTTTAGAACATGATATAATTGTCTAAATGGTACTAAAATATGTGGTATATTATTTAAAGATAATCTGCTTTTAAATTTTGTGAAAAAGTGATTTCTACACTGAAATATCTTTAAAAGTCTGAGAAGTGAAAAATTCCCCGTTTTGGACAACTAGGTGCCAACACAACTGAGCATGCTCAGACCTAAAAATAACTCTAATTTTAACTCAAGTGTCTTTTTTAGCCAGTGCTATAGTAAATACCAAAATGAGAGCTAATTAGAGAGATTTTTTTTAAATGAAAATCTGCTCTATTTTGATTCTAATGGAACAATTCTAACTTTCACAAAAAAAACCTTTTAATGTTGAGATGAAATGTATCTTTCTGTGAAATACATTTTCCTTTGCAACATTGTTGCTTCTTCTTAAAATATTTAGATTTTAAGAATACTAGAATGTGGAATGTTTTGATGTTTTGGTAAAATATATTTTTCTCTGTCACTTTCACTTGTTACTCTCAATCCCACAACAATCTTTACCCCAAATCACACAGGTGTCTTTACAATCCACAAACAATACCATTGCTGATGTAAATTTAAAATGAATCACAATTTTTTGTGCTTTTTATTATTTCCAAATATTCATAATTTGAGCCCAAAAAATGTGATATGTGTACCAACATCAGAAAGCAAAATGTAATTCCCCAAAATTTGAGGATAATATCATTCTTTTACACTCACCCACAAAAAACACCAAATATCACAGAATAAATCAAGAAGAATAACTCTTGAGTAATGTAATTCCATCACTTGTATGTCCAAAGAAATGCAGTATTTATGTGTTTTTATGTGTATTTATGTGTAGTTATGTGTAGGAGGTTTTTACATGTGGCAGCTCTGTGGCTTAGAGGTTAGAACTTCTGCTTAGCGTCCCTGAGTTTATGGGTTCAAATCCCAACCATGTTGCTTCATGTAGAGAAGTTGTCTCATCTCCCAGGTCCTATAACTATGTCTAAATGTAGTATTAATGTGTAGGAGGGTTCCACCACCATTGTAAGTCTTTTACAGATACACTATTTAGCCAAAAGTATTGGGATGCCTGCCTTTACACACACATGAACTTCCAGAAGTGCATTTGTGAGGCCAGGCACTGATGTTGGATGAGAAGGCCTGGCTCGCAGTCTCTACTCTAATTCAGCCAAAGGGTGTTCTATTGGGTTGAGGCCAGGACTCTGTGCAGGCCAGTCAAGTTTCTCCACCCCAAAATTGCTCATCTAGGTCTTTATGGACCTTGCTTTGTGCACTGGTGTGCAGTCATGTTGGAACAGGAAGGGGCTTTCCCCAAACTGTTCCCAAAAAGTTGGGAGCATGAAATTGTCCAAAATGTCTGGTATGCTGACACCTTAGGAGTTCCCTTAACTGGAACTAAGAGGCCAAGCCCAACCCCTGAAAAACAACCCCACATCATAATCCCCCCTCCACCAAATCATTTGGACCAGTGCACAAAGCAAGGTCCATAAAGACATGGATGAGGGAGTTTGGGGTGGAGGAACTTGACTGGCCTGGACAGAGTCCTGACCTCAACACAACAGAACACCTTGGGGAAGAATTAGAGAGGAGACTGTAGGTCAGGCCTTCTCGTCCAACATCAGTGCCTGACCTCACAAATGCACTTGCAAGAATGGTCAAACATTCCCATAGACACACTCCTAAACCTTGTGGACAAGAAGAGTTGAAGCTGTTATAGCTGCAAAGAGTGGGCCAAATGAGTTTTGGACCCAATACTAATACTGGGATGCCATTATATTTCATGTGCGTTTAAAGGCAGGCATCCCAATACTTAGGCCAATATATTGTATATTGCTTGTGACACTGAGCATGGCTACGGACTTAGGGCTGGTTCACACCACAGAGATGCAGAGAACATGTGTGGGGCTGCCTGGTGGCTAAGTGGGTAGCAGTCCTGTCTAGCAGCACCTGGGATGTTGGTTCAATTCTCCAACATGCTAATCCTTGTGTTGAAGTTTACATGTTCTCCCTGTGTTTCTCACCACAATCCAAAGACATGCTGGCGTTTTATTTGTCTCCTGTCGAAATAGGTTCTAATGTAAGAAAGTTAATTTTGTACTTTAGATTGGAAGCTCATTGCAGCCAGGGACTGATGTTAATGTTTGTTAGCACTAATCATGCCCAGGGACTTGGACATTTCACATTTTAGGGTTTACACTGCACAGGTACATATGCTTAGAAAACTGTTGCTTTGTTTATGTGGATGCAAATGGACTTTGATCTTTGCCCTGTAGTTGGAGATTTGATGCACATAGCCAAGGGCTAACACAGTTGCGAATACTATTATGCGTTCCTGCTCATCAGGTGCAATCACTTTAGACATACATGAAGAGACAGATTGAAAGATACTGGTGGGCGTGTACTTCTATTGGGTGTGTCAGTGTTCTAACAATACAACCTCTCTTATACAAAGGCCTGCAGTAGGGGGGTTCGTTTGGCCTGACAAGGTCAGGTTTTTTGTTGTGATTTGTGGGGGAGAAGGAATGATATTGGGAGATTTGATGAAATTCTTGTGCGTTTTTTCAATCAAAAGTGGGTTTATGTGGCCATGCTGTCAATTAGGGATGAGCTTTGAGTTCGAGTCGAACTCATGTTCGACTCGAACATCGGCTGTTCGCCAGTTCGCCGAACAGCGAACAATTTGGGGTGTTCGCGGCAAATTTGAAAGCCGCAGAACACCCTTTAAAAGTCTATGGGAGAAATCAAAAGTGCTAATTTTAAAGGCTTATATGCATAATATTCCTTTAAATTTCGTACCTATAGTATGCCTGTAAAGGGGCGCATGTTTCCCGTGCTTAGAACAGCCTGACAGCAAAATGACATTTCAAAGGAAAAAAAGTCATTTAAAACTACTCGCGGCTATTAATGAATTGCCGGTCCAACAATACACATAAAAGTTCATTGATAAAAATGGCATGGGAATTCCCCACAGGGGAACCCCGAACCAAAATTAAAAAAAAAAAATGACGTGGGGGTCCCCCTAAATTCCATACCAGGCCCTTCAGGTCTGTTATGGATATTAAGGGGAACCCCAGCCAAAATAAAAAAAAAATGGCATGGGGTCCCCCTCAAAATCTATACCAGATCCTTCAGGACTGGTATGGATTTTAAGGGGAACCCCGCACCAAAATTTAAAAAAAAATTGGCATGGGGTCCCCCCAAAAATCCATACCTGACCCTTATCCGAGCACACAACCTGGCAGGCCGCAGGAAAAGGGAGGGCCCCCCCTCCTGAACCATACCAGGCCACATGCCCTCAACATTGGGAGGGTGCTTTGGGGTAGCCCCCCAAAACACCTTGTCCCCATGTTGATGGGGACAAGGGCCTCATCCCCACAACCCTTGCCCGGTGGTTGTGGGGGTCTGCAGGCGGGGGGCTTATCAGAATCTGGAAGCCCCCTTTAACAAGGGGCCCCTCAGATCCCGGCCCTCCCCCCTGTGTGAAATGGTAAGGGAGTACAAAAGTACCCCTACCATTTCACAAACAACTGTAACCGCTTAATCGTTCTTACAGGAGGCAAGAGGGGACGTCCCCCACTTGTCCCGACTCACCGCTACGATCAGTGAGTCGGTCACAGGATCCGCCAGCCCCGGATGTTTAGCATAGAGATAGTCTCTATGATTGTTCGGAGGCCGGGCGTGATGTTATGACGTCACGCTCGGCCTCTGTATTAAAAAAAATGGCGCCGCTTCGGCTGGGAAGCGGAGATCTTTTTTTATTTTTTATTTCAGGCTTCTAAGCTTAGAGGTGAGATGTGGGGTCTTATTGACCCCACATCTCACTGTAAAGAGCACCTGTCATGCTTATTACTATTACAAGGGATGTTTACATCAACAATAAAAAAAAATTTTTTTAAAGCGCCCCTGTCCCCGTGAGCTCGCATGCAGAAGCGAACGCATACATAAGTCCCACCCACATATGAAAACGGTGTTCAAACCACACATGTGAGGTGTCGCCACGAACGTTAGAGCGAGAGAAATAATTTTGGTCCTAGACCTCCTCTGTAACTCAAAACATGTAACCAGTAAAATTTTTTAAAGCGTCGCCTAAGGGGATTTTTAAATAGCGAAGTTTGGCGCCATTCCACAAGCGTGTGCAATTTTGAAACGTGACATGTTGGGTATCTATTTACTCAGCATAACTTCATCTTTCACATTATGCAAAACATTGGGCTAACTTTCTTGTTTTTTTTTTTTTAAGCCCAAAACTGTTTTTTTTCCTAAAAAAACGCATTCGAAAAATTGCTGCGCAAATACTGTGCTAGATAAAAAGTTCCAATGACTGCCATTGTATTCTCTAGGGCCTCTGCTAAAAAAAACATATATAATGTTTGGGGGTTCTATGTAATTTTCTAGCAAAAAAATTACGATTTTTTACACGTAGGAGAAAAATGTCAGAATTGGCCTGGTAGGCAAGTGGTTAAAGTCTATGGGACACGAACATGAATAATCAAAAGTGCTTATTTTAAAGGTTAATATGCAAGTTATTGTCATAAAAAGTGTTTGGGGACCTGGGTCCTGCCCCAGGGGACATGTATCAATGCAAAAAAAGTTTTAAAAATGGCCATTTTTTCGGGAGCAGTGATTTTAATAATGCTTAAAGTGAAACAATAAAAGTGTAATATTCCTTTAAAATTTGTACCTGGGGGGTGTCTATAGTATGCCTGTAAAGGGGCGCATGTTTCCCGTGTTTAGAACAGTCTGACAGCAAAATGACATTTCAAAGGAAAAAAAGTCATTTAAAACTGCTCGCGGCTAATAATGAATTGCCGGTCCGACAATACACATAAAAGTTCATTGATAAAAATGGCATGGGAATTCCCCACAGGGGAACCCCGAACCAAATTTTTTTTTAAAAATGGCGTGGGGGGTCCCACTTAATTCCATACAAGGCCCTTCAGGTCTGGTATGGTTATTTAGGGGAACCCCGGCCAATTTTTTTTTTAAAAATGGCATGGGGTCCCCCTCAAAATCTATACCAGACCCTTTAGGTCTGGTATAGATTTTAAGGGGAACCCCGCCCCAAAATTTAAAAAAAATGGCGTGGGGTCCCCCCAAAAATCCATACCAGACCCTTATCCGAGCACGCAACCTGGCAGGCCGCAGGAAAAGAGGGGGGACGAGAGAGCGCCCCCCCTCCTGAACTGTACCAGGCCACATGCCCTCAACATTGGGAGGGTGCTTTGGGGTAGCCCCCCAAAACACCTTGTGCCCATGTTGATGGGGACAAGGGCCTCATCCCCACAACCCTTGCCCTGTGGTTGTGGGGGTCTGCGGGCGCGCTGGCTTATCAGAATCTGGAAGCCCCTTTAACAAGGGGACCCCCAGATCCCGGCCCTCCCCCCTGTGTGAAATGGTAAGGGGGTACAAGAGTACCCCTACCATTTCACAAAAAAAGTGTCAAAAATGTTAAAAATGACAAGAGACAGTTTTTGACAATTCCTTTATTTAAATGCTTCTTCTTTCTTCTATCTTCTTTCTTCTATCTTCTATCTTCCTTCGGTTTCTTCCTCCATCTTCTTCTTCTTCTGGTTCTTCTGGTTCTTCCTCTGATGTTCTCGTCCGGCATCTTCCTCCGCGGCGTCTTGTTCCCTTCTTCTCTTTGGGCCGCTCCGCATCCATGATGGCATGGAGGGAGGCTCCCGCTGTGTGACGTTTCTCCTCTTCTGACGGTTCTTAAATAATGGAGGGCAGGGCCACTCGGTGACCCCGCCCCCCTCTGACGTCACGGGGAATGCCACAGGGAAGTCCCCGTGCATCAGAGGGGTCACCGGGTGGCCACGCCCTCCGTTATTTAAGAACCGTCAGAAGAGGAGAAGCGTCACACAGCGGGAGCCTCCCTCCATGCCATCATGGATACGGAGTGGCCCGAGAAGAAGAAGAGAAGAAGACGCCATGGAGGAAGATGCCGGACGAGAACACCGGAGGAAGAACCAGAAGAACCAGAAGAAGAAGAAGAAGATGGAGGAAGAAACCGAAGGAAGATAGAAGATAGAAGAAAGAAGAAGCATTTAAATAAAGGAATTGTCAAAAACTGACTCTTGTCATTTTTAACATTTTTGACAGTTTTTTGTGAAATGGTAGGAAGTACCCCCTTACCATTTCACACAGGGGGGAGGGCCGGGATCTGGGGGCCCCCTTGTTAAAGGAGGCTTCCAGATTCCGATAAGCCCCCCACCTGCAGACCCCCACAACCACCGGGCAAGGGTTGTGGGGATGAGGTCCTTGTCCCCATCAACATGGGGACAAGGTGTTTTGGGGGCTCCCCCAAAGCACCCTCCCAATGTTGAGAGCATGTGGCCTGGTATGGTTCAGGAGGGGGGGCGCTCTCTCGTCCACCCCTCTTTTCCTGCGGCCTGCCAGGTTACGTGCTCGGATAAGGGTCTGGTATGGATTTTTGGGGAGACCCCACGCCATTTTTTAAAAAAATTTTGGCGCGGGGTTCCCCTTAAAATCCATACTAGACCTGAAGGGTCTGGTATAGATTTTGAGGGGGACCCCACGCCATTTTTAAAAAAATTTTGGCTGGGCTTCCCCTTAATATCCATACCAGACCTGAAGGGCCTGGTATGGAATTTAGGGGGACCCCCCACGTCATTTTTTTAAAAATTTTGGTTAGGGGTTCCCCTATGGGGAATTCCCATGCCATTTTTATCAATGAACTTTTATGTGTATTGTCGGACCGGCAATTCATTAATAGCCGCGAGTAGTTTTAAATGACTTTTTTTCCTTTGAAATGTCGTTTTGCTGTCAGACTGTTCTAAACACGGGAAACATGCGCCTCTTTACAGGCATACTATAGACATCCCCCAGGTATGAAATTTAAAGGATTATTACACTTTTATTGTTTCACTTTAAGCATTATTAAAATCACTGCTCCCGAAAAAATGGCCGTTTTTAAAAAAAAATTTGGCATTGATCCATGTCCCCTGGGGCAGGACCTGGGTCTCCAAACACTTTTTATAGCAAAAAACTTGCATATAAGCCTTCAGTGAGAACTTTGGATTTTGCAGGTTCGAGCCCCATTGACTTCCACTATTCCAGCATATGTGATCTGACAGGCATTATTGCCGCAATAGCGCTGCTTTCCATTTGCATTAGCGCTGACTTTCTGAGAGTTGAAGTCTTTCTGGCCTTTTTTGAGAGTTATTTTTTGGTACTGCAGGATAATTTTTTGGCGCTATAGTAAATGACCCCCAGTGTGTCAACATGTGCTATCTGCCATCACAGGAGATCAATGTACACGTTTTGGGGGTGCAACCCCTTTCTCAATAATAAAGCAGCTGAGAGGAAGGGGTTGCACCCACAAAACACGTCCATTGATCCCCCATGATGGCAGCTAGCACATGTTGACATTCGGCAATTTGTGTGCATCTTCAAAATTTGGCTTTTCCAGGGGTGACTTCACACCATCTGAACGCAATATCAAACACAGTTTATTAATACTCATGTCTAATATTGCCTTCAATTGCTAGAAAAGTTGAACTTTGTAAGTTCAATATTTGTGTATTTCTAGTTGGTTTTAAACATGCCTGTTTTACCCTAAAAGGACATTTCTACTTTTAATGTCACCTAAAAAATTGTTATACAACAAACATGTTGGTTTGTTTTAAAAACCTTTTATAAATGCACACGTGATTGTGCTTTGATTAAAAAGATTGAGAATCAACAATGTGTGGCTTCTTCTTTCAATGCTCAAAAGCATTTTTGGGTTGTAAAGTTGGTGTTTTCAGTGACAATGGGGGTTATTTACTAAACGCAAATCCACTTTGCACTACAAGTGCAGTTTCTGTGCAGTCTCAAGTGCACTTGTAGTGCAAAGTGTCTTTGCCTTTAGTAAATAACACCCAACAGTGCTTTTAAATTTTACACAATCATTTTCAGGACTTCCCAAATTTCAGTCAGGGTCATTAAAAAGTAAGACAAGCAGTAAATCTTAGCAAATATTTGTTCAGTTTAAATTTTTTTTTATTTAAAAAATGTCTCAGACATTGTCTGGCATATTGATGGCCCCCCTACCCGCAATGTGTTCCATGTATCTTAGACGGACCTCGCGGGCACTCTGGGGGGGGCAAGCCAGGATGGCCAGCTTTAAGCGCCTTCAGGGTTGGTCCATTTAGATTAATTCCGGCTTCAGGCCCAACTGAGCCAGCATAGTTCACAGAATTTCTCCTTAAAAAGTTGTGGAGAACACAGCAAGCCAGGATGATGGGATTGAGTTTATATTCCGCCATGTGTATGGGTGTAAGAAATAGGCGGAACCGGCTGGCCATTATTCCAAACGTGTTCTCCACCACTCTTCTGGCTCTGGCCAGCCGGTAATTAAAAACCCTCTGGTCCGGGGTTAGGGTCCTCATAGGGAATGGCCGCATAAGATGGTACCCCAGCGCAAATGCTTCATCCGCAACGAAGACGAATGGTAGTCCTTCCGCATTGTCTTCTGGAGGTGGCAAGTCCAAGCTGCCATTCTGGAGATGCCTGTAGAACTCCGTGTGGGCGATGACTCCACCATCTGACATCCGGCCATTCTTCCCCACGTCCACATACAGGAACTCGTAAGTAGCCGACACCACCACCAACATCACAATACTATTGAACCCCTTCTAGTTGTAATAGTATGAACCCGAGTTGGGTGGTGGGACGATGTGGACGTGTTTCCCATCAATTGCCCCTCCGCAGTTAGGAAAGTCCCACCGCTGGGCAAAGTGGGAGGCCACAGTCTGCCATTCCTGTGGGTTGGAAGGAAACTGTGGAGTCAAACAAGAAAAAAAATTAATCATTTTGCAAATAAACATGGAAAGCAGATTAGACACAAACATTCTTGGCCAACATCAGTATAACATTTATTTTAGTGATTATTTAAAGACAAAGGTATAAGGTCCACCTATCAGATTCCTCCCCCTCTCATGGGCCATTTTAGAAATTTTATGGGGGGGATGTTTTGGACAGTTAACCCTCTCCACTTCATTGAGAGCTGAATGCATAAATAATGTATATTGCTTTGGCCAGCCCCTCCTTACTTACACTATTGGCAGCCCACTGGACAGGTAAGAAGTGTCATAATACAAAGAGATAAATACACACTGTACACATTTTAGCACATTTTTACATTCTGCTATTACCTATCAAGATAATAATAGGATACAAAAACTTTTAACATTACCATTTGAAAGTATTCAGGCAGGCCCTTGCACTACATGCTTTGGGGAATTCATCCATAAATATGACCACAAAAGAGGGGGATATATAGTGTGTATGGGTTTGGCAAAGTCAGCAGATAGAGGATTGAGGATAGATAGAGGATTGGTATCAGCTGAGTTAGCAGTTGGGGGGAGGGAGGGTTCCAAATGATTTTGGGACCCCAAAAAAAAGCCTCTGGCACTCTGCCTGAATGTAACGCACAAATCACATTTTTACACATTTTAGGGGTTGTTTAGGGTAAAGCACTACTATGGAGCTAACAAAATACTTTGTTAAGTGACTACACGAGGTGAATATAGGCCCAGGAGAGCATGCTGGGGAGGTAAGTGAAGGCAAATATGTATGAAGATCAAAAAAAATTACATAAAAATCCAGCATGCATGAGGACAAAGGGGACATTCACAGCATATTACAATCATGGTAATTAAGGAATTAGGAAAGAAATACAATATATTAACAAACATTCAATACAATAAAATGTGATGTTAAAGGATAAAAATCTTACCTTAATATACTCCTTCTGCAGGACCTGGACGATGGCAGAACAGGTCTCTGGTATATTGATCCCCAGAGCCTGGGGGGAAATGCCTGTCGAGAACTTGAGGTCCTGCAGGCTTCTCCACGTTGCCAAGTACCGCAGGGTGGCGACTAGCCTCTGCTCCGGCGTGATGGCTTGCCTCATGCAGGTATCCTTCCTGCTGATATAAGGGGTCAGCGAGGCCAACAAACGGTGAAAAACGGGTTCCGTCATCCGGAGTAAGTTCCTGAAATCGTCAGGATTATTCTCACGGATCTCACGGAGCAAAGGCATATGACAGAACTGGTCACGCTGGAGCAACCAATTCTTGGTCCATGAACTCCTCCTCGTCCTGTTCATGGACTGGGCTTGTGTCAAAGTAAGGACCCCAACAACAAGCCCCCGCACAGCACAAACGCTACGATGAGTACGTACACGCAACATGGCTAGAAAACGGTTGGATGCTCAGAACGAAGTAACAGAACACACTGAAGAACAGCAAGGCCCGTGAAAAGCGACCTGAAAATCAGTAACGAACAAGAACACAATGACAAAGTCAATGGTAACTCACTGCACGCACTGAAGACCAGATACAAACCCACAAGCACAAACTGAACAGCAGAAATACGATCTGAAAACCACAAGTCTGAAAAAGCGCGAATCGTCTCTCACCAAACTTTTACTAACACGAGATTAGCAAAAGGAGCCCAAAGGGTGCCGCACTTGGTACTGAACTGCCCTTTTATAGTTTCGTCGTACACGGTGTACGTCACCGCGTTCTTGGCATCGGAAATTCCTACAACTTTGTGCGACCGTGTGTATGCAAAACAAGTTTGAGCCAACATCCGTCTGAAAAAATCTATGGATTTTGTTGTCGGAATGTCCGATCAATGTCCGACCATGTGTACGGGACATAAGAGTCCCCAGAGTTCTCATTTACAGCAGACTCCACAGTTCTCCTTTAAACCGCAGCCCACAGTGTTCCCTTTTACATCAGGGTCCGCAGAATTTCCCCTTTTAAAGACTCTGATGTAAAGGGGAACCCTGATGTAAGGGTGAACCCTGTAGATGTAGGGGGATGTCAGGAAGGGCTTGCCAGCAGACAAGATGGCTCCCTCAGGCAACTGCCTGTTCCATGGGTTCCACTTAGCATGGGTGCACTGGCCCCCGCTAATGTGCGCACGCATGCGCACCACTGTGAGCTGGAATCACGCATGTGCATCCAGTGACAGATGATGGCACCAAACGGACTATTTAACTGGTTTCCGACCAGCCGCCACGGCGGTTGCACTGTGGCAGGTTGGCTCTCCTGTGCGAATTGTCATGATTGTACGTCGGGCACGTACATGGCGATCTGTGGGTGCACGTGCCCATTCGCTAACGGGGGAGCCAATCAGTGGGTCCAGCTGACACGATGTCCGCCGGCCACCCGCAATCGCTCCACAGAGAGGCAGAATGGGGATCTGCCAGTGTAAACAAAGCAGATCCCCATTCTGTCAGGGGAGTAGAGTGAGATTGTCTGTTCCTAGTGATTAGGAACAGCGATCTCTCTCTACTCCCTGTCAGTCCACTCCCCCCCACAGTTAGAAACACTTCACATCATAGTTTGCAGGATTCCCCTCTACAGTGTGGACCATGATGTAAGGGGGAACTCTGTGGACTCTGATATAAGAGGGACACTGGTGACCAAAGAACACCTTACATCAGAGCTCCCTGTTACACTACAGTCCACAGCATTCCCTCTTAGAGTCCTCAGAGTTCTCATTTACAGCAGACTCCACGGTTCTCCTTTAAACCGCAGCCCACACTGTTCCCTTTTACATCAGGGTCCACAGAGTTTCCCCTTGTACTGTAAAAACTCTGATGTAAAGGGGAACCCTGATGTAAGAGAGAAACCTGTAGATGTAGGGGGATGTCAGGAAGGGCTTGCCAGCAGACAAGATGGCTCCCAAAGGCAACTGCCTGTTCCACAGGTTCCACTTAGCATGGGTGCACTGGCCCTCGCTAATGTGCGCATGCATGCGCACCACTGTACGTCAGAATCATGCACGCGCATCCCGTGACAGATGATGGCACCAAACAGACTATTTAACTGGTTCCAGACCAGCCGTGGCGGCGGTTGCACTGCGGCAGGTTGGCTCTCCTGCGCGAATTGTCGTCATTGTACGTCGGGCGCGTACACGGCGATCTGTGGGTGCACGTGCCCATTCGCTAGCAGGGGAGCTAATCCGTGGGTCCGGCTGACTCGATGTCCGCCGGTCACCCGCGATCTCTCCACAGAGAGGCAGAACGAGGATCTGCCAGTGTAAACAAAGCAGATCCCCGTTCTGTCAAGGGAGTAGAGTGAGATTGTCTGTTCCTAGTGATTAGGAACAGCGATCTCTCTCTACTCCCTGTCAGTCCACCCCCCCCCACAGTTAGAAATCACCTCCATAGGTAACATTTAACCCTTTGATCGCCCCTGGTGTTAGCCCCTTCCCTGCCAGTGTCATTTATACAATAATCAGAGGGTATTACTGTGCCTTCTGGCACCAGGTTTTTCTTTTTGTTGCTTATACAATAATCAGTGTATTTTTATAGCCTGATCGCTGTATAAATGTCCCTGGTCCCAAAAAAATGTCAAAAAAGTCAGATCTGTCCACCTCAATATTGCAGTCCCGCTAAAAATCACAGATCACCACCATGACTAGTAAAAAAAAAAAATTATAAAAATGCCATAAATCTATCCCCTATTTTGTAGACGTGATAACTTTTGCGCAAATCAATCAATCAATCAATCAATCAATCAATCAATACGCTAATTGGCAATTTTTTTACCAAAATTATGTAGATTAATACATATTGGCCTAAACTGAGGAAGAAATTTGTTTTTTTATTTGGATATTTATTTACTGGGGCATAAGCCTAAATGCCTGAACCACGCTTACATTTAAACACATACAATGTAAATGTAAGCGTGGTTCAGGCATTTAGGCTTATGCCCCAGTAGAAGGACGATGCTCCGAAACATGTCGGGTTGCTCACGCCATTAAATGACCTGTTACCACGCGATTTTATCCTATTTTTACCTTTTGTGATCACATTTTATCCTATGAAGTGCACTGTGTAGCACTTTTTTCTCAGCTTTTAATAAAGCTTCTCGTTCCAAACGGATTCATGCCCTATGTGGAAGTTTTTTCTTATCTCCCTTTATGTTTGGGACCCTGCTGAGCCCCAACCACTTCTATCTTCAAACCCCTCCCATCTGAAAGGGAGACCTCGAAAGACCGGGAACCCCCACATTACCGTCCAACGATCTGGATCCTGGATGCGACTCACTGTGAGGACCCCTGCAGCTGGATATCGCTGGGATCGGTGTATCCCCCAAGCCTGTTTGACACTTCACTATACGGTGACTGTGTCCACCTTTTCCGGTAAGGTACCCATTCCTACCAATTACAGTGTTCACTGTGTAACTAGAAGACCTACGTGCAGGGTGTCTCCCTATACAGAGTCCTCCCCGGCTCCCGCTGTGCGTGGACGCACGACACCAGTCACGTCCATGAACCCTCATGTGTGCTTAGGACTATTTTACACCTATGGACTTTGTTTATAATTTGGTACAAATTTGTTTTTCACTTTATGAGTATAGTTTTTCTCTCTAACACTCCTTTATAGATATTCAATTCCAGATTTATATACACTTTTGAGCGCTGCATGTTTTTTATTTCATTTTTCTCATACATTGTTCACCACTGTGTTACATGCTAGCAGCTGCCTTTTCAATTATTTTTGTAATAGCGCAATTATTGTTTGTTTTGATTATAGTAGTCACGTATTACTGAATTCTGAACTGTTATTGCAATATACTGTAAACTTATATCCCCTAGTTAGGGTTGCCCAGGAGAGGGTTGTGTTTTATAACTAGGGCTGCAACTAACGTTTATTTTCATAATCAATTAGTTGGCAGATTATTGTTTAGATTAATCTATTAATCAGATAATAACCTTAAAAAAGTGTGGTGTATAATTTAGTTAATATGTAAAGTTTAAAAAAAAAGGCAATTTATTCTTAATTATCCATATGCAGTGGTAAATATAAATAACCAACTATATGGTTAGGGGGCAAAATCTGTAATCCACTCTGAGAATAACAGACAGAAGAGATGTACAGTATATACTATTGTGCCGCGTACACACGAGCTGACTTTTCGACCAGACTGGTCCAACGGACTATCCAACAGACTTTCAGTGGACTTTCAATGGACTTTCCCAACGAACGGACTTGCCTACACACGATCACACCAAAGTCTGACGGATTCGTACGTGATGACGTACGACCGGGCTAAAATAAGGAAGTTGATAGCCAGTAGCCAATAGCTGCCCTAGCGTAGATTTTCGTCCGTCGGACTAGCATACAGACGAGCGGACTTTTCGATAGGAACTGGGTCCGGCGGAGTTCTGAAGTAAAGATTTGAAACATGTTCCAAATCTAAAGTCCATCAGATTTTCAACCAAAAAAGTCCGCTGCAGGTTCGATGAAGCCCACACACGGTCGAATTGTCTGCCGGACTCGGTCCGTTGGACCAGTCCGGTCGAAAAGTCTGCTCGTGTATACGCGGCATTAGAGGTTGAATCTGGTAAATATCAGACTCAGAAATCAAATTTTTTATTTAAAGAAAAAAAAACGTAAAGACTGTTTTGCCAATTTTCAGACAGAACTGTAATATATTATGTATGACAGACTCCCATGTCATAGGCAGGTGGCTTGATAAAAGCTACCTGCGCCTGCTGTCACTTATGCTGGCCATACAAAAACAATTTCTTCCTTTAAAAAAAAAAAAATTAAGAGCATTCGTTCGATTTTATAATCATTAGTGGGGTGAAATCGACGTTTGTTTTCAACCACAGTTACAGAAAAATTCGAAGGAGCAGAATAGAAAACTTGGTCAAAGAAATTTTCAGACAGTGTATGTGGTTTTTCGTTTGAAAACTGAATGTTAAAAGCAAGTGAAATTTTCAAAGGACATTATTTCATTCAGCGAATGTACAAAGGTTTTTCATATGAATATTCTCATCAAAAAATCAATACGTGTATGGCCAGCATAAGGCTCGGTTCACACCTATGCAGTATGCTTTTGATCCATTTCTCCATTTTTTTGGTGCGTTTTGCGTTTTTGCATACGCGATTTTGCTGTGATTTGCGTTTTTCATTTTTTATGCTTTTTTTGGCCAGTTTGTTGGTGGGCAGATTAAAAAATGCAAATTGTGGCAAAAATGCACTACATGCTTTTCTGCAGCTTCTCCATTGAAGTCTATTGAACCAAAAAAGCAAAAAAAGCAGTTTTGCATTGAAAAAAGTCCCTGACCCTTTCCAAATATGTAGCAGCTGAAAAAAGCATACTGTAAATGTTCCATAGAAAACCAGGTTAAATGAACTGCAGTGCCTTTCTGCAAAAAGCAACAAAAAACGCATAGGTGTGAACGAGGCCTAAGACGTTTAGTAGCAGCAGCATGCTTATTTTGTATCAACTGTCATCATGGGGTTAAAAATACTAAAATTAGCCCTTTATAGTACAAAAAGAGCAGATAAGCGCTACTATAAGGAGTTATTTTATACTGTGAAATAGGGATGGGTGAACGGTTCTGCCCAAGCAAAAGTTCGGGCTGAACTTTGGTTGTTCGGACATTCGGTGAACATCCGAACAAACTGGCCGTTCGACCGTTTGTTCAGTCCCCTGAACCGTCCACAATGCATTGTGGGGCTGAACAGTGCATTGCAAGCCCTGATTGGTTGAAGCAGTGAAATCTTCGGCCAATCAGGGCACAGGGCACTGTCAGAGTCATGATTGGACACTGTCATCATGACTTTATCCAATCATGGCTCATTTCCGCCCCACAGTATAAAAGTATTCTTTAAGTGGCAGCCATTTTCAGTTTGAATTCAGAGTGGAGAGAGATAGAACAGAGCTCTGTTCAGTGCTATTAGTTAGTTAGTGTGCTATGCTGTACTATTTTGCTTCAATTGTCAGTGTAGAATATTAGTAATGTCAGTCTAGGGATAGTGTGAGTGCAGTGAGGAGGACCATCATTCAGCTTTGCATTGTGTGCAGCTAGACTAGGGACAGCTCAGATAGTTTCACTGTAGTGTAGTGAGACCGTGTCATTCATTCATACATTACTGTAGAGTAGGGACAGCTCAGATAGTTTCAGTGTAGTGTAGTGAGACCTTGTCAGTAATCTTGACATTAGTGTATAGCTAGAACAGGGACAGTTCAGATAGCGTCAGTGTAGTAACGGTTGAACACTGTCTATTTGATTGCGTTACTGCGAGTTTAATGCCATTTACTTATGTTTGTGTTACTGCCAGTTTAACGCCATTTACTTCTGTGTGCATTACTGCCAGTTTAATGTCATATCGTTCTGTGTGCGTTACTGCCAGTTTAACGCCATATAGTTTTGTGCGTTACTGTACGTTTGGCGCATTATATTGCAGTATATTATAGTGTATCCATGGAGTATGTCTGTGTAGTGTGAGTACTCAAATTAAAGTGCACCAAACACCACTTTACATTGATTAAAGTGCATCCACTTTTTCTTTACATTTGCTTATAAGCACCGCCCCCTCCCTCCCAATAATCTCTGGGAGGACAACAAGGAGAGGCAGACGTTCCCTTGGCATTGTAAGGGGGCCAGCAACAAATGTGTCCACAGGCAAAGGTGGACGTGGTGGTCAGTCCTCAGGCAGGGCATATTTTCCTCTGTTTACTGAGTTTGTCCGTGCTAACCAGCCACAGCATGCAGAGGAGGTGGTGGACTGGCTTACTAAACCCTCCTCATCCTCCTCATCCTCTGTCATGCAGGCAGAGACAAATGTGCTGTCCCCTGCAGTTGCCAGAGTGGATAAACCTGCCTCCTTGTCCACATCTATTCCTGCCATAGCCCCAACATCAGCCATGGAGGACTCAGCTGAGTTATTTGACCACAGCATCAGCCACTTGTCCCTAGATGATGCCCAGCCATGACTGGTTTCAGATGTTGGTTCTGAGGTTGAGGATGACAGGAACATGAGCCTAGAGAGAGGGGAGAACACTGGTAGACAAATTGGCATTCATGTTCATGTAGTCTGCCCCTGCTATACGGAGTCATTACCTCTCAGCAGCCTCCACTGACAGGGATGATGGTATAGCACAGGGTGTCCCAGGTCCTAGCAGCACATCTGCCAGCAGCGCACCACCAGCTGTAGACTGTAGCTGGCAAATTTCTCTGCCCCATCTGCTGCAGCGGAAAAAAAAATACAGTCCCTGCCACCACATGCCCAGAGTCTAAATGCAAGCTTGTCAAAGCTGTGGGCTCTCCAACTTCTGCCTTTCAGCCTGGTGGATTCTGACCGGGAATTTCCACAATGTGCAGTACTACAATGGCAGGTTCCCAGTCACTACTACTTTTCACTTAAGGCCATTCTACCTCTCTGCCATCACGTGGAAGGGAATGTTCTGGAATCGTTGGGCAAGGCAGTCAGCTGTAAAATTCACCTTACTGCTGACTAGGGATGAGCCGAATACCCCTCGGTTCGGTTCGCACCAGAACATACCGAACAGGCAAAAAATTCGGAAGAACACACGAACACTGTTAAAGTCTGTGGGACATGAACATGAAAAATCAAAAGTGCTAATTTTAAAGGCTTATATGCAAATCATTGTCAAAAGCGTTTGGGGACCTGGGTCCTGCCCCAGGGGACATGTATCAATGCAAAACATTTTTTTAAAAACTGCAGTTTTTTCAGGAGCAGTGATTTTTTTTAATGCTTAAAGTGAAACAATAAAAATGTAATATTCCCTTAAATATCGTGCCTGGGGGGTGTCTATAGTATGCCTGTAAAGTGGCACATTTTTCCCGCGTTTAGAACAGTATCACCACGAAATTACATTTCTAAAGAAAAAATTTAAAACTGATCACGGCTGTAATGAATTGTCGGGTCTCGGCAATATGGATAAAACTCATTGAAAAAAAGAGCATGGGTTCCCCCCCAGTCCATTACCAGGCCCTTTGGGTCTGGTATGAATATTCAGGGGAAACCCGAACCAAAATTTAAAAAAAAATTGCGTGGGGGTCCCCCTAAAATCCATACCGGGCCCTTCAGGTCTGATATGGAAATTAAGGGGAACCCTGCGCCAATTTTTTTTTT
Source organism: Lithobates septentrionalis (assembly GCA_037952835.1). NCBI lineage: Eukaryota > Metazoa > Chordata > Amphibia > Anura > Ranidae > Lithobates > Lithobates septentrionalis. The sequence goes on from JBBDGP010001952.1 coordinate 978,708, forward strand.
AAATGGCGTAGGGGTCCCCCTAAAAATCCATACCAGACCCTTATCCGAGCACGCATCTTGGCAGGCTGCAGGAAAAGAGGGGTGATGAGAGAGCAGACCTGAAGCTGATTTTAGGGGGACCCCCACGCAATTTTTTTTAAAATTTTGGTTCTGGGTTCCCCTTAATATTCATACCAGAACCAAAGGGCCTGGTAATGTACTGGGGGGGAACCCATGCTCTTTTTTTCAATGAGTTTTATCTATATTGCCAAGACCCGACAGTTCATTACAGACGTGATCAGCTTTAAATTACTTTTTTTCCTTTAGAAATGTAATTTTGCTGCGGTACTGTTCTAAACACGGAAAAAATGCGCCACTTTACAGGCATACTATAGACACCCACCAGGCACGATATTTAAAGGAATAATTCCTTTTTATTGTTTCACTTTAAGCATTAAAAATATCACTGCTCCCGAAAAAACTGACATTTTTTTTTAAATTTGCATTGATACATGTCCCCTGGGGCAGGACCCAGGTCCCCAAACACTTTTTATGACAATAACTTGCATATAAGCCTTTAAAATGAGCACTTTTGATTTTTCATGTTAGTGTCCCATAGACTTTAACGGTGTTCCGGTGGCTTTCGAATTTGCCGCAAACACCACATATTGTTCACTGTTCGACTCGAACATCGGGCTCATCCCTACTGCTGACACGTGGTCCAGCAAGCATGAGCAGGGACGATATATTTTGTTCACAGCACACTGGGTAACGCTGCTTGCAAATCCAAAGAATAAAGGACAGGGCTCGGTGCTGCAGCTTGTTGTGCCCCCATGTCTCCATACAGCTGCTTGTGATGATGCCAGACCTGTGAGCTCTACCCCCTCCTCCTCTGCCACCTCCATGCGCTCCTCTGCAGAATTGTCCTATGAACATCGGGTACCCCCTAAGCGTTAAAAGGGCAAAGACTCAGTCTTCGAAAACGTCCTATGACGAAACGCGTAAGGCGGAGTCACGCTCACACGTCATACCCGGAAGTGTTACGCTGGAACGCAAGGTGGGACGCACGCTTGCTTTTTGTTCCTGGTCCCATCTTTGTATACAGCGCTGCCTAACAACTCAATTTATCTTCTTTTTTAAATATATGGACTTTGGTATTGTTACATGCACCAATAAACTGGACATACTTCACGAAGGAAGCCCCTGTTTTTTCTTTCTCTGGGTTACTGGAGAGTTTAACAGTTATTAGTTGGCAAGCGGTGGAGGAGCCTGGTTTTTGGAACGCACAGCCTAATCTGCAACCACTGGAGGGACCATACAGATCAGAGGAACAGCAGCAGGATCGGAGTGACCAATACCCATCCCTATAGGCACCCACTCTATCGCTCGGTACCCCTGTAGGGGTGTTTCTTTCTGGTGAGTGGGGGAGCACGGGGGGTGAGCACTTCAAGTCACCGTTTGAAATACACACAGAAATCACTGCTTTATGTTCCTGAGGCTGATAAACTGCATAATTTATTGAACTTTGCTATCTACACCAGTAGATAGTCATCTTCTGTTTTTTAAATGGACAATATATTTTAAGAAGCTTACTGCATCTGTAGACATTTTATACTATAAGACGTCTCATGAACCTCATGCGACCTGTGTTGTGTGATATCTCAATATAATCTCATTCTGTGGATAACACCACTAATTCCCCCAGGAATTTAACATATATAATTTGGCACTGACACTTTATAATTATTAGACACATTTTCTCACTGTCAAAGGGAGTTTGCCCCTAAGAGGGCGCCATATTGTCACAATAGTTTTGGTTTTTTAATTTTATAACCATACACGGTTACCGTATTAACTTGCAATTGTTATTTCCATCACATATGCAACCTCTGGCACTGACCTTTTATAATTATTACACATATTCTTTACCCAAAAGGGAAACTCTTGCACTTTATAGGAAGCCATAGTGTCACAATACTTTTGAACTCTGGGGTTAATTTTTAATTTATTTAATTTTTAAAGAAACACTTGTCACTCCCATATTATTCATGTCAATCTGAACATATGTAGCACTCTTCTGTATTGTATGTTAGGACGGCATAGTGTCACAATACTTTTGAACTCTGGGGTCAATTCTTAATTTATTTAATTTTTAAGGAAACACTTGCCACTCCCGCATTGTTTACGTCAATTTGAATACATGTAGCACACTTTTTTAAACTGGGGTTATAGCAGTTTAACCCTCTGTTTTCACTTGATTTTTGGTTTTTCATATACATGGTCATTGGCCGAGGTCTGACCACATTCAGGCACATTAAGGGGATAGCCCCTACAAGCACTTACATTTATGAACAGAGGTTGTAATCTATCCACCATTAAATACTATTGTATAATAGGGCAGCGCCACTTTTTCTCCCAGACCACCTATCATATCTATGCAATTGGGCCCCTTGGGGAACTAATTAGGGAGAGGCTGCAGCTCGTATATTGTCCTAAGCACGGATTTATCTATCTATTGGTTCTGCTATATTGTTTTAAGAACAGTCATGAAAGAAAAAGCAATTTCACACAGATACTGTATGTAGCGGGAAAAAAGCAGCAAGTAGCAGGGGAGGAGATCGGATGCTTCTCCTTCCTGGGTATGGAGATGAGTAAGGGGAGATGGGCCTCACCTGTCTCCATACCATTGCAGGGCAGAAGCGACATCAAAATAGCTCTTAAAGGGCCTTTTTTTTTCTTTTTTCAAATGACAAATTTTTTTTTTTTTTTTATTGCATTTTAGTGTAAATATGAGATCTGAAGTATTTTTGACCCCAGATCTCATATTTAAGAGGTCCTGTCATGCTTTTTTTCTATTACAAGGGATGTTTACATTCCTTGTAATAGGAATAAAAATGACACAATTTTTTTTTTTAAGAACAGTGTAAAAATAAATAATAAAAGGTAAAATAAATAAGAAAAAAATGAATAATTTTTAAACGCGCCCCGTCCCACCGAGCTCACGTGCAGAAGCAAACGCATACGTGAGTAGTGCCCGCATATGAAAACAGTGTTCAAACCACACACGTGAGGTATCACCGCGATTGGTAAAGTGAGAGCAATAATTCTAGCCCTAGACCTCCTCTGTGACTCAAAAAAACATGCAACCTGTAGAATTTTTTAAACATCGCCTATGGAGATTTTTAAGGGTAAAAGTTTGTCGCCATTCCACGAGCGGGCACAATTTTGAAGTGTGACATGTTGGGTATCATTTTACTCGGCATAACATTATCTTTCACAATTTAAAAAAAATTGGGCTAACTTTACCGTTGTCTTTTTTTTTAATTTAAAAAAAGTGTATTTTTTCCAAAAACAGTGCAATTGTAAGACTGCTGCGCAAATACAGTGTGACACAAAGTATTGCAACGACTGCCATTTTATTCTCTAGGTTGTTAGAAATTAAAATGTATAATGTTTGGGGGTTCTAAGTAATTTTCTAGCAAAAAAAACTGTCTTTAACTTGTAAACAACAAATCTCAGAAAGAGGCTCGGTTCTTAAGTGGTTAAACATTAAATTTTCCTTTGTGATGATAGTTTAGCAAGTCATGATATTTCTGCATAGGTGCAATAGCCACTGGTGAGGCAGATTGGACACAGGGGGAGCCAATTAGCGGGTCCGGCAGACGCAATGTCCGCCTGCCACCCGCGATTGCTCCCCACAGAGATAGAATGGCGGTCTGCTGTTGTAAACAAGGCAGACCGCCGTTCTGTCAGGCATGTACACTGCTAATCAGGAACACAGATCACTGTGTCCATGCAGTGAGCCCACCCCCCCCCCCCCCCACAGTAAGAATGCACTAACAGGGAACACACTTAACCCTTTGATTGCCCCTGATGTTAACCCCTTCCCTGCCAGTGTCATTTATACAGTGTCAGTGCCTATTTTTAGCACTGATCAATGTAATAATGTCACTGGTTCCCAAAAAAGTGTCAATAGTGTCAGTTAGGTGTTCGATCTGTCTGTTGCAATGTAGCAGTCATGCTAAAAATTGCTGATCGCCGCCATTGCTAGTAAAAAATAAATAAATAAATAAAAATGCCATAAATATATCCCCTAGTTTGTAGACGCTATAATCTTTTGTGCAAACCAATCAATATATGCTAATTGGGATTATTTTTTTCCAAAAATATGTAGCAGAATAGATATTGGTCTAAATTTATGAAGAAATTTGATTTTTTTTTAATTAGATATGTTTTACAGCAGAAAGTAAAAAATATTGTTTTTTTTTTTTCAAAATTGTCACTCTTTTTTTGCACAAAAAATTCAAATCACAGATGTGATCAAATACCACCAAAAGAAAGCTCTATTTGTGGGAGGAAAAGGACATCAATTTTATTTGGGTACATTGTTGCACAGCCGCGCAATTAGATTAACGCAGTGCCGTATCACAAAAAGTTGCCTAATCAGGAAGGGATTAAAACCTTCCGGGGCTGAAGTGGTTAAAGGCTCATGGTCAACTCATTTATTTAGGAGAATACATCACTAAAATATGCAGGTTTGGCTACCCAGTCAATATCCTAAATATATTGTTCAAGATCACACTTGTTGTTAATAATATAATAATAATAAGTTATTAATAATTACGGTAATAACTGAACTTCTTTTCCTAATTCAAGGGGTCTTCTGAGGACCTTTGCTTGAGATCACTATTGAATGTCTGTATAGAAAATAAGCTGCTGATGGTCGGAACCCATCACACACAGCCTTGTGTTCAGCACATTGTTTTTCAGGTAATTAATAATTTTGACAGCATGTAAAAAGACTTCATTTTTTGAAATCCAAGTTTTTTCTATGCATAAAACAATGCATGAATATCACATCATCATTTAGCATACTTCTTTTTTTCATGGTGATGCCTGAATTTCTAACCGTAATAGAAACACCACCATCAGTTCACTCACTAAAACAGTTTTTCCAAACCAGTTTTTCATGAATAAAATCATTCAATGCTTTGAATATTTTAAGGCTAGTTGTCTGAGATTGTAATTCAGATATATTCAATATATCATTTTTCATATTTTACACTTATGTACAGAGGCAAGAAAAAGTATGTACACCCCGTTAAATGTATCTGATCCTCATCAAAGTCACAGCAATAGGCCATCACTATGTGCTTAAGCTGATAACACAATAACAAACTATTCTAATGTCTCATGTCTTTATTGAACACACCCATTAAACATTCACAATGCAGAGGAAAAAGTAAATGAACCCTTGGAGTTAACTAACTTTGTCAGCAGTGACTTCAAGCAAGCACTTTCAGGAACTCTGGATCAGACCTGCACAACATTCAGGAGGAATGTTTGACCATTCCTCTTTACGAAACTACTTCAGTTCTGACATATTTGTAGGATGTCTGGTATGAAGTGTTCTATTGAGGTCATTCCACAGCATCTCTACGGGGTTAAAGTCTGGGCTCATTTTCTTTTTCTGAAGTCCAAAACTGTCGCTTATCAGTGTCCATCAGTGCCACCTATTAGTGCCCATCAGTGCCACCTATCAGTGCCTATCAGTGTCACCTACCAGTGCCACCTATCAGTGCAGCCTCATCAGTGCCCCCTCATCAGTGCCCACCAGTGTCACCTCATCAGGGCCGATCAGTACACCCTATCATTGCAAATCAGTGCTGCCACATCAGTGCCTCCTCATCAGTGCCCACCAGTGCTGCCTCATCAGTGCCCATCAGTACACCCTATCAATGCAAATCAGTGCCGCCTCATCTGTGCCCATCAATGCAGCCTCATCAGCGCACATCAGTGAAGGAGAAAAAATACCTGTTTGCAAAATTTTATAACAAACTATAAAAAAAAAAAAAAATCTTCTGTGTTTTTTCGTTTGTTTAGCAAAAAAATTGTAAAAAGCTTAAATACCACCAAAAGAGAGCTCTATTTGTGTGAAAAAAAATGATAAAAATTAAATATGGGTACAGTGTAGCATGACCGCACAATTGTCACTCAAAGTGTGACAGCATGGGCAGGAAGGGGGTAAAAGTGCCCAGTAGGCAAGTGGTTAAAAGAAGTTCAGATGCTAGATCTGAACCATAATGAAATCAAAGGGAGCCAAATCTGTTAAAAATGTGTTAAATTAAAAATTCACGTTTTTTGAGCTAATAGGCAAGGGGGTGTCCAACAAATAGTTTTATTAGGTTAGGGGGGTGGAACATGCTAAAAAAAATAAAAAAATGTTTTAAAAAATTCATTCGAGCAATAGCAGTGATTTCTTAAATGCTTAACCGCTTGCCGCCCGCCCACCGTCAAATGACAGAGGGGCGGTGCAGTTCTCGTTCTGGGACAACATCATATGACATTGTCCCAGAACGGCTGCTCTCGCGCGCTCTCCGTGTTGCTAGGACATGGCACGACCCTGATCTCAGCAGGTCACATGTAAACACAGAAATGCCGGTAATCGGCTCTCATTGCCTCACACTGACAAAGTGTGTGGCGAGGAAAGCCGATCAGCGGCATCTCCTCGCAGGAGACATTGAGACATGTAATTAGGGCACTGATCATCAGTGATTATAATAAAGCGCCATCAGTGCCAGCAATCAGTGCCCACCAGTGCCAGCAATCTGTGCCCACAAGTGCCATCAATCAGTGCCCATTAGTGATGCCACTCAGTGCTGGCTATCAGTGCCGCCTATTAATGCCCATCATTGCTGTCCATCAATGCCCATCAGTGCCACCCATCAGTGCCCATCAGTGCCGCCCATCAGTGCAGATCGGTGCTGCCTACCCATGCCGCCTATCAGTGCCCACCAGTGCTGCTTATCAGTGGCCATCAGTGCCGCCTATCAGTGCTCATCAGTGCCACAAATCAGTGCCACCTATCAGTGCCCATAAGTGCAGCATAATGCCTCCTCATCAGTGCCACCTAATCAGTGCCGCCTCATCAGTGCCCAAAATTGTCACCTCATCAGTGCCCATCAGTACAAAATTTACTGACAGAAACTAAGAAAAGTTTTTTTTCTTCAACATTTTTGTAAAAAATAAAAAACCCAGCAGTGATTAAATACCACAAAAAGAAAGCTCTATTTGTGTGAAGAAAATAATTAAAATTTCACATGGTTACAGTGTAGTATGACCGCGCAATTGTCATTCAAAATGTGACAGCGCTGATAGCTGAAAATTGTCCTGGGCAGGAAAGGGGGTGAAAGTGCCCTGTAGGCAAGTGGTTAAAGTAAAACATTAAAAATGTCCAATTCCTTTCAAACATATGCCTGGAGGGTGTATTAATTCTGCCTATGAAGGGCTACTACTCTGTTATGTACAGAAAGTGCTACAGTATAATTACAAAGTAAAAAGGTTTAAAATTGCCAACAAGTGACATGTCATTGATGCCTTTGTTTTTTTTTTTTTGAAAGCACACAGACCCTTCAAGGTTCTGCTATAAATTTTGGGAGACACTTGGAGGGGCCTGTATGCTGTTTTTTTTTTCTTCTTAAAGATGCTGACAATTAATGTCATTTTTGGACAATTTAAACTTTATCATTTATTTTCTTTGTAAATGTCATTTTTGTTGTAGCACATCCCACAGCAAGAATGAAAAAAAACTTTCCCCCGCTTTGAGTCTGATGTGGATAACTCACACTAAAAGAAACAAAAAAATGCATGATGTCCCCCAGGACATTTGTATCAGCTTAAGATTTGGCAAAGATTTTAAAAATGCTTGATGCTTAACCACTGCAGCCCCAGAAGAATTTACCCCCTTCCTGACCAGGCCATTTTTTGCGATACATCACTGCTTCGCTTTAACTGAAAATTGCATGGCCGTGCAACACTGTACCCAAACAAGATTTACATCCTTTCTTCCCACAAATAGAGCTTTCTTTTGGTGGAATTTGATCACCTCTGCGTTTTTTATTTTTTGCACTATGAACAAAAGAAGAGCGCCAATTTTGAAAAAAAACACAATTATCTTTTACTTTTTACTATAACAAATATCCCAAATTTAAAAAATAAATAAATAAATTTTCCTCAGTGTAGGCCGATATGTATTCTTCTACATATTTTTGGTAAAAAAAATGCAATAAGCATATATTGATTGGTTTTCACAAAAGTTATAGCGTCTACAAAATAGGGGATAGATTTATGGCATTTTTATTTTTATTTTTTTTTTTACTAGTAATGGCAGCGATCTGCAATTTTTAGCTATACTGCGATATTGCGGCACACAAATTGGACACTTTTGACACATTTTTGGGACCAGTGACATTTATACAGCGATCAGTGCTATAAAGATGCACTGATTACTGTATAAATGTCACTGACAGGGTAGGGGTTAACACTAGGGGGCGATCAAGGGGTTAACTGTGTTCCCTTGGTGTGTTCTAACTGTGGGGGGGATGGGACTGACTAGGGGAGGAGACCGATCAGTGTACTTAGTATGAACACACGATCGGTCTCCTCTCCCATGACAGAACCGGAATTTGTGTGTTTACACACACAGATCCCAGTTCTCACTCTGTCATGAGAGATCGCAGGTGCCCAGTGGTGATCGCCCCCGCCGGGCACTCACATCGGCTCCGGGGACACACTGCAGGAGTGCCTCCTACAGCATCTTAAAGAGCCAAAGTAAAGCTATGACGGCTCACCCAGGGGAGCAAACCTGCCTCAGTATAACTGCGGTGGCTGGTCGGGAACTGGTTAAGGTCTTCCTTAAAATCCATACCAGATTCTTATTCCAAGCTTGCAACCTGGCTGGCCAGGAGGATGGGGGGAGGGGCGAGCCTGCAGCTCCCTCCTGAACCCCTCAGAAAGCACCTTGTTGACCCTGATTGCTGGTTGGTTATGGGGGTCTGGGGACAGGGGGCTTATTGGAATATGGAATCTGAAAAATAAAAGGTTCTCTAGATACCACCCCCCACCATGAATGGGTATGGGGTACAAGCAGTAGTACCCCTAACAAAGTTGTAAACTAGAAATAAAGACACCCAAACATTTCCTTTATTTGAAAAATGTATTTCCACAAAAATTGTCCCTTGTAAATCCATCGTCAATTATAATCCCTGCCACCCATTGGGAGCCCAATGGGCTAAAGTTTTGACGTTCATCTGAACTCCTGCGCAGTAAAAGTTCAGGTCAGCTCATCTTGACATTTGATAACTTGACAAATGTCGTTCAAAAGTGCTTCAAAATGTTGTTTTAACATTTGATTTTGCAGTGAATGGACATTCTGGAATTTAAATCATCTTCTCTGTTAGAAATTTGATATTTCAAGACAACTTTTCCATGCTATTCCTTCAAATTTTCTTGTCACTATGGTCAAAAACAAACAGCAATTTGACCTCACTTACAATTAGAAACCTGAATGAAAGTTCTTAAAATTGAACATTTCAATGCTTTTAGAAGGCATTTGTCAGCAGCTTAAACTTGATTAAGCACAAGTGATTTCAAGTGGTCAGTACTGGCATATAATCGTTCCCCTTTTTTTTAATAAACTAGCATATCGTGGAAGCTTCCTTCATAAAAGAACATTTGGAATTTGATTACATCTGAGGAGCTATCAAAAGACAGAAAGGTTCTTTCACTAGAGTGCGCACACCCCCTACTCGGAAGTGCCATATTACGTACTAGGTACGGTACGTGGCAGAGCTTCTCAGTGAAAGGCTGTGCAGCAGGGCATATCAGGACAAGTCTGATCATTTGAGGAGAGTACACTGAGTTCCCAGCATAGCTAGAGAACTGACCACGGTGTGCTCTTCTGCTTAGTGTGGTCAGTTTTTAATTGGAAAGCAGAGGGACTGGCAGGAACACCAGGGTTTTCACATAAAGGAAGCAATACAAAGAGAACAGGATATTTTATCATACAAGTACATGGTACAGCAGGCACATATCAGGAATATGAAATGTTGTGGTAACAAATGCTTTAAAGTGTTACTAAACCCAGGACCCTGTATTCAATATATCTGGTCTTCCACAGTACATTATTATTATTTAAGGTACCTATATAGCGCCAGCACTTTAACATATACATTGTACATTCACAGTCCCTACCCTCAAGGAGATTACAATCTAAGGTCCCTAACTCACATTCATATACTAGGGCCAATTTAGACAGAAGTCAATTAACCTACCAGCATGTCTTTGGAGTGTGGGAGGAAACCAGAGTACTTAGAGGAAACCCACGCAGGCACAGGGAGAACATGCAAACTCCAGGCAGGTAGTGTTGTGGTGTGGTTGGGATTCGAACCAGTGACCCTTTTTATTGCTAGGATGAGAGTGCTACCCACTACACCACTGTACCGCCCATGGTGAACATGGTGGATAAACTGCTAAGTACCTTTTCTCATCAGCAGTTGATAAGGAGATTTTTAAACCTACCTCACTTATATGGAGTGATTAAACCTTTTCCTATATAAGAATTAAAAACGAACGATAACAGTGCGAAAAGATAAACAATTACATTTATTTATACAGAAAAGGAACGCTAGAGATTACCAAATACAACGTGGAGGATACAACAGTAAAACAGAGACCAATGATACAAAATATTCCTATAATGGTCATACACATGCTAGCTAGAGATTAATAATATATTAAGGCAAAATCCTACAGTAGAAAAGGTTACAGAAAAGAAAAGAGACAGAGAGATACATTGTATGGAGAAGTCTTACGTAACCATCCTTCATCTAGACCGTCAGCCGAAGAGAATGGGCAGTGATCTGTGCTGCAATATATACACTTGTAAACCCCCCCTTCCTTCCATATGCTAAAAACTGCTACATTGATTCAATGGAGGGTGGGGGGCTCTCTTACCAGCTACCATATCATGACCAGGTTATTCCTGTTCCCTTCTCACCTCCCACCTCCTTTGAAGTGACACTGTACTATCAAATGGTCAGATAGCCACTCCAGATAACATTCCACAGCAGGGCAAGATGTCTTTGTTGATTCCAAACTAGGGTTCTCAAACTATAGTCATTGAAAAGTCACTGCAAGTAACATTAATAATAAAGTCCATCACCTTCAGGGCCCAAATCTCCACCACAGTCCCCCCTGAAGTTCATTCTTGAACTTATGTCCTCCTTCAATGATTCTGTACCCACCCACAACAGCCCAGAAGCCCTGACACTTCCCCACCACCACTGTGGCCTCCTCTTCCTTTCTTGAACACGCCGGAACTCCTCAAGGTAGGCTTAAGACAGCAAAGAAATCCTGGTGCCTTTGAGACTTCACATCCAAACCATTAGTGTCTGTACTGCAATGTTTCATCGCCCCTCTGCCTTGGAAGAGCGGAACTCCAACATTGATGGCGGGATCCTGGCATATCTAGTCCTGTAACTTTGTAAGACCATGTAACGGTTGCATCGATTGGATCGGACCGCGAGACAGCACTTTTCAGCATGGTGAAGGAAAGTTCAGGAAAGTCTTATTCGTGACACATTTATCTCAAGAAATAACTTGGTGGTCGCTGCTTCTTCAGGTGGGGTCGGACGGGCCTCCAGACAGTCGTGCATGAATACAAAAAGAGAGAGGAGAACGTTAGTGTACAGATATTGGAGAAATGCTGGACAGGAGCAGAGTGTTGGCCATTAAGACTAAATACTCATAAAGGGTGTAATGTGGACGAGTAGAGTGGGTTCCCCACAGGGTACAGAGTCTGAGCAACAGCCAGTATCATCCATGGCCCTTGATGGTAGGGATAGACAATACTGTCTGTTATTGCCAGGTCCCTGGGTTCACCACACCTGCTCACGGGGCTCAGGTTAAAGTAGTAGGTAGACTAGGGGAGGTGAAATTACATTAAGACATAAAACTGGATGTCCAGGGATGCTTTAGTTAAAATATGGTACTTGCGGGCAGGCAAAGTCTTTTTTAAACAAAAATGATATGACTGATGTCTTAGTTACATTATCTTGAGAAGATAGATGATAGAAATCAAAGGAAAAAACTCAGAGAGCATAATATTAAAGAAGAAAAAGGAATGGAAGAGAGGTGAGTAATGAAAATGAACAGGAAAAATAGTGGAAATGAAAAAAAAAGAACAAAAAAACGAAAAAAACTACAGATTGAACCCTGCTCCAACCAAGACTGTTAAAGAGCCTTGAATCTGTATATATATAAAAAAATGAATACATTGGTTAAAAAAACATAATAAAAAAAATAAAAAACAAAAAAAACAAAACAAATGTTTTTCTTAAAAAAAAAAAAAAAAAAACTCCTCTCCCATTAACAGTATTTTTGCAGGTCAGGTACACAGATATCAACAACAAAAGGGAGAGAAAAAAAAATAAAAATAAAAAAAATAAATAAATAAAAATGAATAAAAATGAATAAAACTTTTGGAATTTAGGTAAACCTGACTGCACTTTATTACTAAAAATTGAAGAGGCTTATCCCAGGAACAAGAAAAATATAGTTCTAGGGTCCTCTCTTAAATGCGCAACTTCTTTGTACTGGTCTGGATTGGATATGGCTTCCTCAGAGATTTGTTTCTGAGTTAGTGGCCTTTCTGTTCCTCATAGCTTTGGCATTCATTCTCCTGATAGTAACGCACATTATTACCTGCATCAGAAAAAGCAATAAGGCTGCACAGGTTAGGACAACAACAGGGTGGAGCAAAATGTTTAGGAAAGCTGTAGCGTTCGGACTATACCCAATTAAACTTTCCCACCAGGAAATCTTAGCATCTGCGTCTAAAGCGTGGGATACTTGGATCAGTCTATTTTGATCATGGGTGAGTCGTATGGTGGCTTGTTTTTCAGCATCTCCTAGTACATTTAATATTTCATCCTGTTGTCCGAAATCCATCAGCCAAGCTTTTAACTCAGCCCCAAATCCCAGAGGAAGTTTCTGTAGGTGTAAGGGGATGTCAGGTTTGCTATAAAATCTTTCTTCAGGGGTGATCGGGGTACAACCCGGTTTTCCTGCTATATCCATGCCACGGGCCAGAGGAGGTGTACTATAGACTCCCCGAGGTAGTGTACCCTGCTGAGTACCATTTAACCTGATGCTGAAAACAGTGCATCATTAGACATGTGATACTAGCACCAGTACCCTGGTCTCCAGTCTCAAGTATTTTTAACTTTGTTTAGGACCAGTTGGGACACTACCCTGGCATCCATTAGACATGACCCCCCCCCCCCTGTGCCAGCATTATTGCCTTTTCCCATAGCACAACCCTTATCTTCCTCTAGCACTCATCAGTACCAGTCATCTGAGGCTGTCCAGACTCAAACCATCAGAACAAGATGGACTCCAGGGTGTAATCCAGTAGAGTCTGATAGGATAGTACCCAGATTGACCGTGATATCTGCACAATGTTCCATCCCTGCCATTAGGGATGAGAACAGTGCAAGTAAGATTTTTGACGATCCTGGAACTGAGTCATCCACCAATCTATTACTACTCATAGGCAACCTGGATACTACCCCCCCCCCCCGTCTGTCCTTGCAAAGTGATGCTGGACAGAGCAAGTTGGCTTTCCTAACCCCTTCCCTGATATGTAGCACAAGACCCCCCCCCCAATGTGATCCTGAATATCTCCAGCTCCATAGTGTTTTAAGGTACCCAGTGCCCCACCTCCAGCTCCAAAGACAGTCTCCATTAAGCCTCTCTTTCCTAAGGATGGGAAATAGTCAGAATACCCGGATTGAAAACCACCTGCCACCAGGTACATTTGTCTCTTCATAGAGGTTGCACACCTTATGGGGCACTGGTCTTCCTGTCATGCAGGACACAGACCACTAGTTAAGGTACGCAAGGAGTCTAGGACAGGAAGGACACCTATGGGTATCCACTGAGGAGAATACAGCCTGCCCACACAACTCCATCCCTGTGCCTGGATTTCAGAGACCATGCCCAGGGTATACAATGCACCTCTACCTATGGTTAGGTTCAAAGAACCCTCTAGTTCCCTGACTAACGTTACATCGGTATTCCTTAGGACACAGAAACAAACTCGTCTATGTCCCAAATAATACCCAGGTGCTTCCTTCCCAGCAATGACCTCTCCATCCAGAACACAGAGTGCAATATACACAATCTTCCTGCACAACTCTACTCCAGGCTCTCCCAAAACTATACACTCTCAACTTGTATGCCATCAGGCAGGCCCTCATACTACACATCTGAAGGTAAATCTGAAGGAAATTGGAAAACAAAAATTACATAATGTGTATCCAATTCGAGGAACTTCTGCTACCAAACACAACTGGCCAAAGGGCAAAGAAATATCCCTTGCAACACTGAGGCGCCGGGATCACTGAACAGTAGTGGGTACACGAGCCGACCCTTTAAAGCCAGGAAACCCAATTATCGAATCTGAGAAATAAAACACCAATAAAATTTAGTAATAAATATTCCATTTTCCTCCTAGAAACAAAATAATCCAATGGTTATATACCTGTAACAAGACATCAGCATATGAAACACAAATATACATTACATTACATAAACAGTGCACTTTTTTTTTAAGATACCAAAAAATTGTTGAGCTCAACTTATCATTAATATGTATTACTTAATACACATTAATACCACGTGGATTTTTTGTTTTATGGTATACCAATAATTCAAAAAAAAAATGTATTCACCATGGTTGAAAAAAATTAGCAATCCGTAAAAAACCTTTTAGCAGTACCATTTGTCAACAGATCATAATACCTCACCACAAAGAACCTCCCCAGTACTGTTTTCCTGAAAAACAAAGTCATTTTAGTACATGTATCTTTCAATTCACTAGTACAGATAATTATCTTGGATCAGGTCATTTGCATGTCAATACAGTTCGCTGTACCTTTTCACAGACCTGGTGAGAAAGAAGGGGGGTCATTTGGGTGGGCTGTCAGCAGCTGAGAACAAACGTCACACAACACAAAATATATTGCATATTCCACACACTCACACAATTGGCTAAGGTTATAGATGAACTCTAGACAGCACACATATCAGCATGTTTTCTATAATACCCTGTACTTCTTCTTAAACCCATAACATCTGTTTGGTAAGGTTGAAATTCTTTCAGAGATCCATCCCATTTTGTTAGCCCCTTCTCAGCCTGTATGAACTCATTCTCAGGAGTTTGGAATGGGACCCCTGACCCAGGTGGTCCATACTTCCTACACCTAGGCCATGTGGCGAAGCGTGCAGAGCACACTTCAAAGTCACGTCTTGTGGTCCTATATGGATTATGCTTACCAACTTTTTGACTGGAACTGGATAGACAGAATCTTGCGATGTGACCCAGTAAACCGCATAAGTGGCATTTTATCTTATTTAAAGTGGTACAACATCTCTTAATGAAGGGCTTTGTTTTAGATGACTGTGGGATGGCCTTTTCTGGAGTAGTAGTTTTTACCTGCGGCTTACAAAATATAGGGGCATTTTTTAAAGAGCTCTTACCTTCCTGGGATTTATTCTTGTTGATACATACCTTAGGTGTGGAGGATGTCCCCCTGAATTCAGACCTACTCAAATCAGTTACCTTGTTATCTTCTCTATCTGAAAACTGATCCAATGGCTCCTGGCCGCTGACAGATAATGGTTTCACCCCACCTTCTGCATCCTTCAGTCTCTTTCCCAACTGAAGAATGCCCTCCTGTAATCTTTTGTTTTCTAGTGCTAATTGCTGGTGGATAGCCTCAGAATTTAACATAGAAGCTTCTAAAGTACGGATGGTACCTTTGGTTATTTCTAGCGCTTCTTTCAGGGATGTAATTTGCACTTTCAAATGTTCACACTGATTAGCTAACCCCCTGGCCACAAAGATTTGCAGCGTTTTTCCCGTGTGCTTACTACAGCTTCTTTCAGTGAAATTTAATTCCACATCCTCTCCCGTCAGCGGGACAGAAAGTGTCCCTTCTGACTGGAAACTTTCCTCCCTTAATGCCAACATGACCATTTCCTCTCGATGTCGTGGTGGCCTACTCTGTCTTGGAGCTGTACACTCCTTCTTGAAGTGTCCGGGTCTGTGGCAGTTGAAGCAAACTGGTTTCCCTTTTGGTTTTTCTCTGAGATCCGCACTGTTCAACTGATCAGTGACAATGCAGATCCTTTGAGGTTTCTGTGACTCCCAATCTGCTATATTGCTTTCAATAGCAGTTGCAAGTGACAACAAAGAGGAGAGGGGCTTATCTCTCCAGTCTGGATTTGCAGTCATCAATTTTTCTCTGATGTTTCCTCTCAACCCGGTCATGAAGCTATGTATCAATACGGGTGATAGGGCACTGTTAGTAATGTCCTCACCAGCTGATTCCACGGCTTGTTTAAAGTGATTGTAGTATGTCATACAATCTTCCTGTGGACCTTGGATCACTGCTGACACCTTGGTCCAAGACTGGGGATGATAGACTGTTTTAATCAACTGCGCCAATTGCTTAGTGAGTATATCTCCTAGATGGCTGGAGTCAACATACAGGGTCCGTGGAATATTGGTTTTACTAAGGATTTCATCCAAGTCCCCATCTCCACAAACCCTCTTCATTATTTGAAGCATATCACTCCAGTTTGCATTGTAGCTTGTCTGGATGTCCAGCAGCTCTTTGGCAAATTTAATAGGATCTGTCCTTGGATGGGGGATAACACTCAGAAATCCCTTCATCTCAGAGGGAGTCCATGGCACGTGATGTGTCATCTTTCCCGTGGATCTCCCACTGTTGTCATAGACCACCTGTTCTCTTACAGGATAGACAGATACGTCATCTGAAAAAGATATCAGTTGTGGATTGGTCTTTTGGGGTTCTGTCACCGAATCCCAATAAGACTGTGGACGATGGCTGCTGCCAGGTGGGGGCACTTTATCCAACTGCAAAGTGCCCTGAAGGGTGGCATTAACAGTCCCATGGTACACAGGTGTGCCCACATTGGGTGATATCCTTTCACCATCAGAGTGACACCACACAGGTCCTTGCTGTGGGATGCTAGTTACTTGGGGGTATAAAGGTACATAGGCTGTGTGCTCTGTAGCAGAACTGCCAGTATTGCTTACAGCAGCAGGGTTGCTAGTTAACTGCCGTTTAGGGGAGAATGCTGGCTCGCAGCCCGTAAATGGGGGATTACTATATTCGGGAGGGTCTTCTGTCCGAGGGGAAGAAAGTTTCCCTTTTGATGGTATCTGGTCTCTGGAACTGGGGAGACTTTTCTCCCCTGATTCCAGCATTCCCTCCCCCTGGTTTGCTGTGCTATCTCCTTCCTGTGGTTTTAATGCTTCACAGGAAGAGTTTTTCTGTGATTCATTGGGGGTTTTAACTGGGGTGTTAAACTTGGCAGAAAGTTGTAGCTTCCCCTTTTTTTCATCTGTTGATAGATGACAATTCCTATCAATTTCTGAGTATCTGGCCAACAAGGACCGGGCGACTGTATAAGGCCCCAATCCTGGCCATTCCTCATCATCCCCCTGTTCATCGCTGTCACTACTCTGGGGATGTGGCTCTAGTGGCTGTCCCTGCTTGTCCCTACTCCGCAGCATCATCTGGTGTTTTTTCTCCTTAACTCCCACCGTAAAAATATTCACATCATCAGTTCTATGCATGGATTCTACCATCCACGCGCTCCACGCATCTCTTTCATTTGTTCGTGTCATCTACCTGCGGTGATTGTACCACAGGGCTTCCCAAGCTTTTGGCTTAAAAGTACCTCTTTTGGAATACTTTTTCCCAGTCCAACGATCCCAATCTTGCAAATATTTCACAACCCAAGGCCCATATTTATCTATCATCTCTTCCCTCGGGGTCAAGTGGTAGGGTTCCCCACGGTTAGACGCCCTCTTTGAAGCGATTTGATTACCCATCCTTTACGGACTCCGGACCTTGAACTGATTCCCCCAACCTTTTTACAGGTTGCCTTTACTTCAGAGGTAGCTACTCTCTGACCAAGAATTGGGTTGACAGGTATCGCCCCTGTCACCGTTGCCGATTTTTTTTCACTACTTGCCAGGCCAATTCCCTGTCCTGGCTATAGTCCTTCAAAAAATTAGCCTGGAGATTTCCCAAACTAAATAATAGTTTAATCCCCCCCGTGGACTTTTCTGAAGTACTGTAAAAGAAATGCTTAACGAAAGGTTATTACTAATGATTAGCACGAACTTAGATAATCAGGACCTTATGCGTGCTTGTAGTACAGGAGGCAGTTAACTGATGCACCCCTAATTGCAATATGATTTGTATATGTTACATTATAGCCATTGTTCCCAGGTTAACTTACAAAGCTTACAATCCCCATTCATACCTAAGATCATTCAGTGTGATTTAGTCTCCATTTCCACTGATGCAATTTTTTTTTTCCCATGCGACTTTGGACACAAAGTCGCATTACAAGTCGCAGCCCATTGATTTCAATAGCACCAGTCCCAATCTATGCTACTCAATGCTGCAGCAACTCTGAGAGGGGACCTGCACCACTCTGATGCGACTCTGGATCAAAGTTGCATTCAAAGCCACACCACAGTCGCATTAAAGTCGTACCTCAGTCACACTCAATCATGCGACCTTAGAGTTGCATTCGTGGAAACGTAGCTCTATGCCCACTGTGCGTTTCAATCACAATGATTGGCCTAATCTCATTCAAAGGGTCAACTGAAATTGCTTTTTGGCAGAGAGCACATATCCTTTTCCTCTCATTATTCGCACTTACAATTTCATTTTTTATATATATATATATATATATATATATATATATATATATATATATATATATATACAATACTCAAAATCAGTCTCATCAAAATATTCACATAGACAAAAGGTAAAAAAAAAGGAAAGATCTGAGAAGTTTTTTTAGTCTGGGTATTCAGATGGGAGACAGGTAAACACAACACCAGCTCTGTCTTCCATACAAATCGCATTCACCCCGATTTTTTTTCACTACTTGCCAGGCCAATTCCCTGTCCTGGCTATAGTCCTTCAAAAAATTAGCCTGGAGATTTCCCAAACTAAATAATAGTTTAATCCCCCCCGTGGACTTTTCTGAAGTACTGTAAAAGAAATGCTTAACGAAAGGTTATTACTAATGATTAGCACGAACTTAGATAATCAGGACCTTATGCGTGCTTGTAGTACAGGAGGCAGTTAACTGATGCACCCCTAATTGCAATATGATTTGTATATGTTACATTATAGCCATTGTTCCCAGGTTAACTTACAAAGCTTACAATCCCCATTCATACCTAAGATCATTCAGTGTGATTTAGTCTCCATTTCCACTGATGCAATTTTTTTTTTCCCATGCGACTTTGGACACAAAGTCGCATTACAAGTCGCAGCCCATTGATTTCAATAGCACCAGTCCCAATCTATGCTACTCAATGCTGCAGCAACTCTGAGAGGGGACCTGCACCACTCTGATGCGACTCTGGATCAAAGTTGCATTCAAAGCCACACCACAGTCGCATTAAAGTCGTACCTCAGTCACACTCAATCATGCGACCTTAGAGTTGCATTCGTGGAAACGTAGCTCTATGCCCACTGTGCGTTTCAATCACAATGATTGGCCTAATCTCATTCAAAGGGTCAACTGAAATTGCTTTTTGGCAGAGAGCACATATCCTTTTCCTCTCATTATTCGCACTTACAATTTCATTTTTTATATATATATATATATATATATATATATATATATATATATATATATATATACAATACTCAAAATCAGTCTCATCAAAATATTCACATAGACAAAAGGTAAAAAAAAAGGAAAGATCTGAGAAGTTTTTTTAGTCTGGGTATTCAGATGGGAGACAGGTAAACACAACACCAGCTCTGTCTTCCATACAAATCGCATTCACCCCAACATTAAACTTCCTCACACGGGGCACCATCTGATAAGGAGATTTTTAAACCTATCTCACTTATATGGAGTGATTAAACCTTTTCCTATATAAGAATTAAAAACGAACGATAACAGTGCGAAAAGATAAACAATTACATTTATTTATACAGAAAAGGAACGCTAGAGATTACCAAATACAACGTGGAGGATACAACCGTAAAACAGAGACCAATGATACAAAATATTCCTATAATGGTCATACACATGCTAGCTAGAGATTAATAATATATTAAGGCAAAATCCTACAGTAGAAAAGGTTACAGAAAAGAAAAGAGACAGAGAGATACATTATATAGAGAAGTCTTACGTAACCATCCTTCATCTAGACCGTCAGCCGAAGAGAATGGGCAGTGATCTGTGCTGCAATATATACACTTGTAAACCCCCCCTTCCTTCCATATGCTAAAAACTGCTACATTGATTCAATGGGGGGTGGGGGGCTCCCTTACCAGCTACCATATCATGACCAGGTTATTCCTGTTCCATTCACACCTCCCACCTCCTTTGAAGTGACACTGTACTATCAAATGGTCAGATAGCCACTCCAGATAACATTCCACAGCAGGGCAAGATGTCTTTGTTGATTCCAAACTAGGGTTCTCAAACTATAGTCATTGAAAAGTCACTGCAAGTAACATTAATAATAAAGTCCATCACCTTCAGGGCCCAAATCTCCACCACACAGTATACAGCAGTCTTGTTACTTCTATATATGGCGAGCACTGGTTAAAACACTGGTTAAAGCTTGTTGGAGGAGTTTTAATTTTCCTCTGACTGTCCTATGAAGGTACATTACCCCTGACTTTGTCTGAACTGTGCTGATTGGCCCTCTCTGATCACATGTAGCCTCCCAAAAAAAAAAACTCTAGCAATATAAACCAAACTAAGAATGTGCAGAGTGCCTCCAAGGCTCTGTTCTATCAGGAGATGGATCGGGGACTGTGGAAGAAGGGGAGGATTAAAGCAAATATGATCAAACAGCCTTTTTATACAATGCACAGAATTAATCCATTAGGTTCCACAGTAAATAAAACAAGCATGCTTTACTGCATATACAGACAGATTTTACTGTTGTGGGTTTAGTAACACTTTAAATTATGCTCTATTTTTCAAGGTAAAGATTAAATTGTAGGTCCAGAATGTTGGAAATCCTTGATAAAATAGCTTTGCACATGTGGTACTCTATAAAGTACGATGTGTCCTCTATCCATTTACATGTCTGCACATGCATATATTTCTTTTTTTGTTTTGAGAATACCGAGGGAAGTTTTAAATTATCTTGAACCATACAACTTTTGCCACCCAGTGACAATCATCATCATTTTTTATTTAAAAAAAAGATATATATATATATATAAAAAAATGATTTTAAAAAGTGTGTTTGGTATGTGTGCATTGGCAGCATGGAATACTGACAGCAGACGACTTAATGTACTTTGAATGATTTTACATTCCAGAAGGTGTCCTCTTATTATTCTTGTCTGAGAGAAATCTGCATGTGTTTTAATCATGCGGTAATCTTGTTGTCCGCATAGCTTTTTTAAAAGTTGGGAAAGATTTATGGTTTAATCTGTATATAAAGTAATGGGGATAGGTGAATGGCAAATGGTTTAATGCACACAATCTTGCCTTCTGTTTTCCAATTATTCTTGTTAATGGAAAAATACTGAACACAAGTAAATGCAACCATAAATTAAAACCCACCAGACCCTACTCGAAAATTATGGCAACAATTCTTTGTTTTTTTGTGTACTAAAGAGATATAAATGTATAAGACATGAGAGCATTTTGAAGAATTATGACTGGATATTTCATAAAATGTTGTCTGCAGACACAGATTTTATTGTTTACTGCTGTTCCAGGACTCATAAAGTGCCATCGATCTGCAAGAAAGTGTTTTTCCAACAATCACACAGGAACAAGAATTTTAATCTTATAAATGATATATGCTGTTTCTAAGATATTACATGGACTAAATATGAATGAGGATGTAGGGACTAGATAACTGTAATGACACCAGAACCACTGGCGTAATTAGAAAGCTCTATAATCTAATAGCCACACCGTTATTTATCTACATGATATTCACATTGAAAAAGTACATTTCTTTTAGCTGCTTCTGCTCATATTGTTTAATGGAGGAAAAGGTCCTTTGGTTTTAGACAACAAACCACTAACTCTCTACATGTAGTTTATTGATTTTGTTTTGGATTGGCTGTTGAGCTTAATAAGGGAGAACTTTATTACTTTAAAGTCAGCTAGAACTCAGGAGAATTATGCCGCGTACACACGGTCGTACTTTACGGACTAAAATAAGGAAGTTCATAGCCAGTAGCCAATAGCTGCCCTAGCGTGGCTTTTTGTCCATCGAACTAGCATACAGACGAGCGGACTTTTCGACCGGACTCGAGTTTGACAGATATGCCGCGTACACACGGTCGGACTTTACGGCAGACTTTGCCTGGCGGACTTTTCGACGTACTTTACGACGGACTTTCTGAATGAACGGACTTGCCTACACACAATCCACCAAAGTCTGTCGAATTCGTACGTGATGACGTACGACCGGACTAAAATAAGGAAGTTCATAGCCAGTAGCCAATAGCTGCCCTAGCGTGGCTTTTTGTCCGTCGAACTAGCATACAGACGAGCTGACTTTTCGACCGGACTCGAGTTCGACAGATATGCCGCGTACACACGGTCGGACTTTACGGCAGACTTTGCCCGGCGGACTTTTCGACGTACTTTACGACGGACTTTCTGAATGAACGGACTTGCCTACACACAATCCACCAAAGTCTGTCGAATTCGTACGTGATGACGTACGACCGGACTAAAATAAGGAAGTTCATAGCCAGTAGCCAATAGCTGCCCTAGCGTGGCTTTTTGTCCGTCGAACTAGCATACAGACGAGCGGACTTTTTGACCGGACTCGAGTTCGACAGATATGCCGCGTACACACGGTCGGACTTTACGGCAGACTTTGCCCGGCGGACTTTTCGACGTACTTTACGACGGACTTTCTGAATGAACGGACTTGCCTACACACAATCCACCAAAGTCTGTCGAATTCGTACGTGATGACGTACGACCGGACTAAAACAAGGAAGTTCATAGCCAGTAGCCAATAGCTGCCCTAGCGTGGCTTTTTGTCCGTCGAACTAGCATACAGACGAGCGGACTTTTCGACGGGACTCGATTTTGACGGATAAGTCCGTCCAACTTTTGAGAAAACAAAGTCCGCTGGAGCCCACACGATCGAGTTGTCTGACGAAATCAAGTCCGCCGGGCAAAGTCTGCCGTAAAGTCCGCTCGTGTGTACGCGGCATTAGATTTAAAACATGTTTCAAATCTAAGTCCGTCCAACTTTTGAGCAAACAAAGTCTGCTGGAGCCCACACACGATCGAATTGTCCGACGAAATCCTGTCCGCCGGGCAAAGTCTGCCCTAAAGTCCGCTCGTGTGTACGCGGCATAAGGCACACCAAGTTTTCTGGAAGGAGCATGTTGAGGGAAAGTGATTGCAGAGCCTAGCACAGGGTTTCTCAATCTTTTTTCAGTCAAGGCACTTTATAAAAAAGATTGAAAATCTCGAGGCACCCCATTCTGAAGTGTAAAAACGATTCTAATAGTTTCTTAGTCTCAAGACCATGCCACATTGGCTTCTTAGTCTCAAGACCTGGTTTCAGGTTTTATTGTAAGGATTCAACCCAGCAATTAATACATTCTTTATATTCAAACTAATGTGCAATGTGAATTTCATGACGCATACAACCCAGGGAACTAGAGAGAAGGATATTGGTTAAAGTACTGAAATGATACTGGTGTGATGACTGCAACCTCTTGTTGTGTCTGCAGGCTAGGAAACGAAACAGGTTTCTGGAAGACTTGCTTGGAACCCTACCCCTATTTCCTTCTCATTCTATATACTAATAATCATAATAAATATGAGACTGTCAAAAAAAGTCTGTCTTCTTTTTTGAGGCCTTGTTCACATCATGTGCAGAGACGTGTGTTTTTCTACACTGTTTCTGTAATGGCACAACAAAAACAATTGTTCTTTATGTGTCCTCTTCACACCACAACACTGGAACCTTGGGCAGATTGTTTCTGCACAGGACTCTGCAACCTGTATGAAGTTTTTGGTGTGGAAAAAACTGACGTGACATCAGCATTGTGGTGTGAACAGGGCACATAGAGAACAATAGTTTTCATTGTGTCCTTGCAGTGACGTACGTAAAAAAAATATGCACGTCTCTGCACATGGTGTAAACAAGCCTATGTAAGTCAAATCTGTTTTTCCCATGAGTTTTTATGCACATATGGTGTGAACGAGACCTGAATTTTTCAAAATTAACTAAGGAGGAACACTCTTTAGCTTACAGTCTGAATGCAAAAACAGATATACACCCAGATAGCAAGGATAGCTTTCCACAAATTTGTGACAGTGTTGATTGTTGTACAAGTTGTACACTTGCAGAGCCCTTGAAGCACAAGTTCTTGTTGACACTTTTCCAAATTGTAGCAAGTTTGCAAGGCAAGTCTCTAGCAAGTGCAAAGTTGCAGTGGTGAGTCTACAGCAAGAGCTCTGCAAGTCTACAGCATGAAAATTCAGCCACAGTGACCCCTGTGGTGGGATGACTATTGCACAGCATAACTGAACCAGAACTTACAGCAGACTTACAGAATGTTTGCAAAGAAAGTTGATCTGGATCATGCAATGAGAACTTGCTGCAATTGTGCAACAAACTTGTAAAGCCTGACAAATCTAGCAATAGATAGGCAAGTCATTTTCAAACTTGCAGTACAATTGCTTGCTATCTGGGAAGCTCACTCTTAGGTTATCAACTGTCTTATGAGTACTCAAATAGCCAGAAAAAAACTTGACCTTAATGAAAACTGGCTGAAGTTACAGGGGAAAAAATGAACAGTTATTTGTAATAAATCAAAACAGTGTAATATGTTGTACTTTGGCGTCTGAAAATGTGAATGGTTGTTTTTGGTGCATTATCAGTTAAATTTATTTCTGGCACTCAAAAAGCCCTGCAAGTGAATTTTCTTCACTCATACATTTAAAACTAACATCACTTTATATGATATTTCAGTGCACATTTCTTATTTAAAAAATTAACTTAGTACACACCAAAAAAGTGAAAATGGAACATTTCTTATCTTAAAGTACCCCACAAGCTTAAAGAAGTTGTAAAGTCTCATGGTTTCTCTGTGCATTAAGGGGAAAAACCTTTTGTGCTGCAGCAGCCCCCAGAGCCCCCCTTTTTCTCACCTTAACCCGATCGCTCCACCAACAAGAATGAGCCCAGCAGCTCCAGCCGCTGTCTCGGGTCCTCATTGGACAGATTGATAGCAGCAGGAGCCATTGGCTCCCGCTGCTGTCAATCAATTCCAGTGACACGGGAGTTGGAGGGCAGGGCCAAGTCCTGCTGTCTGTGTCAATGGATACAGCAGCAGGACTCGGGAGCGCCCCCACATGAGTGCCCCCATCGAAAGCGGTTCTCCGTGGGGGCACTCGATGAAGAGGAGGAGCCAGGAGCGCCGCTGGGGGACCCCAGAAAAGGAGGACTGGAGCCACTCTGTGCAAAACCCTTGCACAGAGCAGGTAAGTATAACATGTTTGTTATTTAAAAAAAAAAAAAAACAAACCTTTACAATTATTTTAAAGTGTAGCTATAGGCAAAAATACATATATGATGTAATCTTTCACTAGCATTAACAGCAGTTTTTGCTATTATCAGTGCCGGATTAACATAATTTTATTACCTGTTGATCCTACCAGCAAATTCTCTATTTCCACTATGTGGATAACAGGGTTCTACAAAACAGAGTTGTAACCCTCTGGACAGGGTAGTCCTAGATGAAAATGTATCTTTGAATGGACTTTAAGGCCAACAAACTAGAGCCCAACTCCAGCTAACAATTTGCTAACATTTGGAGCAACCATTGTTTTAACTAAATGAAAAAAAATGAACCATTGTAAGTACCCCTGCCATTGTAATATGTTTTATCCCATCCATGCAAATTACATTTTTGAGGGACAGCTTTTGCCTGTTAAAGGAAAAGGAAAAATAATTGATCCACCAGCAAGATCAACATGTAATATAACTTATTGCAGACTCTGAGAGTTTACATCATATATGTATTTTTTTTATTTTGTCTATGGTTACACTTTACCTTTTAAGGCTGAGCTCGAACAAAAAGAGGTAATAAATATGATAACCATTATAAAAATACTGATGACATATAACACACATACCTATTTGTCCTGAAAAGTCTGCAACATACTGTTCATCTGAACACTAAGAAAGGCAATATATTTTTGTGAATTATACATTCTAACACATTTTATTGCTGTATGGAAGATTTTTTAAGAAGTGCACACTGTATATTTTTACCTTTCAATTTTTGTATTATATACACTGCAATGTCTACTCTATTTGCTTGACAAACATTAATAAAAAGGTGGATAAGATAGTTGCAAGATACAGTGCAATCAGGTTGCACAAGTCAGCAGGAGTGACAATGGGTTTAGATATAAACATGCAATGGCATTTAGATTTGCATTACAAAATAAACAGAAAAAAATGTAGTCTTGCAAAAGCCTTGCCTGTTAGAGACTGTGAAATCATCATAACCCTTCTGATGTACAGACTCGTTGAAAACTAATGCCGTGGACACACGAGCAGACTTTTCGACCGGACTGGGCCGACGGTCTAACCGATGGACTTTCGGCGCACTTCCGACTGACTTTCCGAACAAACGGACTTGCCTACACACGATCACACCAAAGTCCAACAGATTCGTACGTGATGACGTACGACCGGACTAAAATAGAGAAGTTGATAGCCAGTAGCCAATAGCTGTCCTAGCATCGGTTTTCGTCCGTCGGACTAGCATACAGACGAGTGGACTTTTCGATAGGAACTGGGTCCGGCGGACCAGTCCGGTCGAAAAGTCCACTCGTGTGTACGCGGCATAAGAAAATACAAAATATAGAATTTGATCATAGAAACATGCAATTACAGTGCCTTGAAAAAGTATCCATACCCCCTGAAATGTTGCACATTTTGTCATGTTACAACCAAAAACGTAAATGTATTTATTAGTATTTTATGTGATAGACCAACACAAAGTGGCACATAATTGTGAAGTGGAAGGAAAATTATAAATGTTTTTCAAAATTTTTTACAAATAAATATCTGAAAAGTGTGGTGTGCAATTGTATTCAGCCCCCCTGAGTCAATACTTGTAGAAACACCTTTCACTGCAATTACAGCTGCAAGTCTTTTTGGGGATGTATCTACCAGCTTTGCACATCTAGAGAGTGAAATTGTTGCCCATTCTTATTTGCAAAATACCTCAAGCTCTGTTAGATTGAATGGAGAGCGTCTGTGAACAGAAACTTTCAAGTCTTGCCACAGATTCTCAAATGGATTAAGGTCAGGACTTTGACTGGGCCATTCTAACACATGATTATGCTTTGATCTAAACCATTTAATTGTAGCTCTGGCTGTATGTTTAGGGTCTTTGTCCTGCTGGAATGTAAACCTCTCAAGTCTTTTGAAGACTCTAACAGGTTTTCTTCTAAGATTACCCTGTTTTTGGCTCCATCCATCTTCCCATCAACTATGACCAGCTTCCCTGTCCCTGCCGAAGAAAAGCATTCCCATAACATGATGCTGTCACCCCAATATTTCATGGTGGGGATGGTGTGTTCAGGGTGATGTGCAGTGTTAGTTTACCGCCACACATAGCGTTTTGCTTTTAGGACAAAAAGTAAAATTTTGGTCTCATCTGACTAGAGCACCTTCTTCCATATGTTTGCTGTGTCCCCCACATGGCTTCTCACAAACTGTAAACGGGACTTCTTATGGCTTTATTTCAACAATGGCTTTCTTCTTGCCACTCATCCATAAAAGCCAGATTTGTGGAGTGCTGGACTAATAGTTGTCCTGTGGACAGATTCTCCCATCTGAGCTGTGGATCTTTGCATCTCCTCCAGAGTTGCCAGGGCCTCTTGGCTGCTTCTCTGATTAATGCTCTCCTTGTCCGACCTGTCAGTTTAGGTGGACGGCCATGTCTTGGTAGGTTTGCAGTTGTGCCATACTCTTTCCATTTTTGGATGATGGATTTAACAGTGCTCTGTGAGATATTAAAAGCTTGGGATATTTATTTATAACCTAACCCTGCTATAACTTATCCACAACTTTATTCCTGACCTGTCTGGTGTGTTTCTTGGCCTGCATGATCTGTTTGTTCACTAAGGTTCTCTAATAAACCTCTGAGGGCTTCACAGAACAGCTGTATTTATACTGAGATAAAATTACACACAGGTGGACTCTATTTACTAATTAGGTGACTTCTGAAGCCAATTGGTTCCACTAGATTTTAGTTAGGGGTAACAGAGTAAAGGGGGCTGAATACAAATGCACGCCACACTTTTCAGATATTAATTTGTAAAAAAAATTGAGAAAAATTTATTATTTTCCTTCCACTTCACAATTTTGTGCCACTTGACGCGCTGACGCCATTGTACCCCAGAAGTGCAAGTGCTTGTTCTGTCTTTACCGGCAAATAATTTTATGTGCGGATACAAACTTTACATTGTAAGTATCCATTTGGCTTTCCTTTTTCAATAAACTCTGCGGTTTTACACTATTATTGTGTATGTGTCAACGGCGCAAAACCCCTAATTCCTCCAAGACTCTTTCAACCGTATATATCAGGGTTGCTGCATTCAAATATGACCCTTCATTGAGATGGGCTAGAAATGCTAATTGGTGTGTGTGAATGCGCTACTCCCATAATTAACCACCACTTACAATGTTCTATTTCTATTAATCCAAATAATCACTTGTAAATATTCTCATGTGCATATACTTAAGACTTTAAATCAAAAAAAATATAACCATATATTAATCATTACATGAAAAAAGTCCTTCAAACGTGCTGCAAAATCTTGTAACAATTATTGTGACTGGCGTGCTCCTATGTTCCTTCAGTAATCATATGTGACTGAGTGAGACACCTCCACCATTCAGATTGGCCACTCACCAGATGCTTAATTAAAGATGCGCCTTTGGTTCATTCAAGGGATAACCACTCCACCTAAGTAACACTCCTCACCGGCTAAAACTTGGAGCTTCCTGATGACGCATTCTATGATGCGAAACGCGTAGAGGCTGCTGGGAGTTTTTTGCATCAGGTGACCGGACGTGAACGGGAACGAGGCTTGGAGCGCAAGCCGAGCGTGGAGGCCGCATACTACTACCAGGCGGACCATGCAAACAGCCCAATACCCGTCCATAACTGCTGGATAAGCTTTGTGCCGGCTCGAGGGCACTTTTAAATGTGAGTGGATATTCTTTCTTTGGATTTTTAAAATAAATAGTTCAAACATATTGCGCTATGATCGTTTTTTGTCCCTATGCTTTCCTATGAGGAATACTAGAGTCCAAGTTTTAGCCGGTGAGGAGTGTTACTTAGGTGGAGTGGTTATCCCTTGAATGAACCAAAGGCGCATCTTTAATTAAGCATCTGGTGAGTGGCCAATCTGAATGGTGGAGGTGTCTCACTCAGTCACATATGATTACTGAAGGAACATAGGAGCACGCCAGTCACAATAATTGTTACAAGATTTTGCAGCACGTTTGAAGGACTTTTTTCATGTATTGATTAATATATGGTTATATTTTTTTTGATTTAAAGTCTTAAGTATATGCACATGAGAATATTTACAAGTGATTATTTGGATTAATAGAAATAGAACATTGTAAGTGGTGGTTAATTATGGGAGTAGCGCATTCACACACACCAATTAGGTTTTACACTATTGAAGCTTCTTTTTTTGCATGAATATCTTCTGCCCCTGGATGATTGGGAGGTCCCGCTGCGAGGGGTGACTACTGTGAAGGATTTATCCGCAATCCTATTTTCCTTGGAGGCTAGGTTCTTGCTACCCCGCAGAGGTTATTCTGCTTGCCTGTTTGACCATCCTAGTGATAGGTGGTCCCGACCATCTGGTAAAAGTCCCTGACTACTGTATGTGGTGTGCCACTGAAAACCCTGTATCAAGTCACTTGGTGGTGGAATATATACTTGGACTTTTTTCCTTTTTTACTTAAAGGACTCATGTAATATTATTAGTGATTTCATTATCTGTTTGTAGCACTAACTCTCGGTGGAGCTACTGGTTTAAAGCGGGCTGTTAGCTTCACTCTCGATACCTCTGTTTCACCGGCACCGGGTCTAGGGTCCCGTTGAGTTTACCTCTGGACGATGTAGACACCAAACACTTGAGTATATTTTCCAATGCTTTAATGAACCAGTAATAAAGGAAGTAGCAGGAAAGGGGCAGAATGAAAGCTGCAGGGAATCTCAAATACCTTTCCTTAGTATTCTTTAGAACATTTTTTGAAATTGAACACTTGTAGTTGAATACACTCCCTTTGTGGGATTCAATCTTTGCCCGCCTGGATAGGCCTCTCTCACTTGCCTAGCAGCCAGTACGTAGCACGAACAAAAGTCTCTGCCACAGACTTGTTTGGAACAAAACCCGTATGATCCTCTGCCACAGGATGTATTGGCTTGCGATGAATGTCAGACACAGTACTTGAACCTTTAAGCCAATCCGGCAGTACTATGCAGTAAGATTACTTCAGGATACGTCCTCCAACTGAGTCACCAGGCCCCTCTCCAGACCAGCACTCTGCATGATCCTTCCATGATGGGTCCTCCCCTGGGATCCCCTCGGTTGTCCAGCTTCTTCACTCAGGATAGATAGCTCAGGACCATTCCTCCTCTGCTGTGGTAGGCCCCAGACAGGCTTCTGGGCCCACCCACACGCTGCAGCCACATGGGCCTCCCGATCAGAGGACCATGAGGTGGTACTCCTAACGCATACCTGTCAGCCAGGAGAGCCAGCAGGTGGCTGAAAACGAACCCCTGAACATGGTATCTGTCCCATAAATACCCTCTCCCAGAATGCAACTCGGAGGACCACCTCCATCAAGTTGTCTCCTGGACAGAGGAGCACTCATACGCTTCAACACGTTGCCTTTCCAACACCAGCCCATGGTAACAACGACACCCACCAGCACAGTGTGGAACTACGTGCAACCCAGCCAAGCTGGAACAGAGGCAAATCTAACTTCACCTAACAAGCAACCCACAAAATTTACCTATCAGCAGTAGATTGGAAATCTACCAGCGCTACATGTTTTTTTGCACATTGCACTTTATGATGTTTCACTTGTTTAGTGTGTCATAGCATTATAAGGAGTGTTTACATTCACAAACTAGCGCAATTTATTTTGTTTATCTATTTAATATTGCACTGCACTTTCAGTGCTATTTATTATTGCACTGCACTCCATATATTTTTTCTTATATACTGCAGATTGTACTGCATATGGCAAATATCTAGGCTGCTGGGGAGTTTACACATATGCAAAGAGTGCATGTGTTTATGTATTAGTTCAGTATTTTTAATATAAAGGAACACATCTTCTGGAAGAATGGTCAATCATTTCTATAGACACACTCCTAAACCTTGTGGATAGCCTTCCCAGAAGAGTTGAAGCTGTTATAAAGGGTGGGCCAACTCAAAATTGAACCCTACGAACTAAGACTGGGATGCTATTAAAGTTCATGTGTGTCTAAAGGCGGGTGTCACAATACTTTTGGTAATATAGTGTATATAAGAGTGCTGGAGCCTATACATCTGGGATTACACAGCTGAGGATATGTGAATGCCACGCAATTGTATATAGGAGTAGATTTAGAAGATAACTAGAAAAGCTACAATTTCTGGGGAAATTGTGTGAAGTGTTCTTGCCTCCACCAGTAGTCTACAACTGGAGTGGGCGGAATAACTGGGAGGAGTGGCTTGAGTAACTGTTGTGTGGTTGGGGTTGCTGGAATAACTGTGGAAAGGTTGGACTGGGTAGAGTAACTTTATGGAGTGGGCAGAGTAACTGTGTGGAGCGTTTGGAGTGAGTAAAGATAGTAAACATTACACTAACCAATTGATTGATCAAATTTAAAAAGTGCACATGACAAGCTTGATAGAGTAAGAAATGCGTTTCAACTTTTATTTATTTATATAGCACATTTAATTGCAACATTGTTGCCCAAAGTGCTTCACAGTTACATTAAAACATACATTTATAAAAACATTAGCAGCATTATAAAGCCTAGCAGATGAAGGTATGACCACATGCATTTGGGGGGTCTCAGCATCTTGACCTAGAATGGAGGTGAAGGTGTGCTATCTGTTTGATGATAATCAGTGTTTACAACCACTGTTTCCTGGCAACGCTCATGCCCTGTTCACAACCACTGCTCAAAACACAATACACAGGATCATGATAGCTGTAATAACTGTGTAGTACTTCAAACGGTTGTATTTTAAAAACTATAAATCCTACAGCGAAAAGCTTTATATTGTGAGAATCACAAGACCCAGACCTCGATTTTGATGCATAGTATGTCTCTGAAATATTAAAAATTAAGGCACAGTGGCAGTTTAGATATTGCCCTTCAAATTTGAAGTGGCTAGAGTGGAGTTTCAATAAATGTCAATGGACGGCGTGAGTTGCAAACAAATGGTCATATTATGAAAACTATCAGGACTATGGCTTAGCTGTGGACATGTTTAGTGGCAGCAAGGATAGCTGAACGTTTTGATATAAGATTTGTGTAGGTGGGCTTGAAAACGAGGGAGTGGTGGCAGTTTAGAAATCATGTCCTGATTTTTTTGCTTTTGTCACCTCCCACTCTAGTTTTGAACATTTCGCCATTCATTCCTATGGGACCAATTTTACCGCAAAAACTACGATATTTCGTAAACCATTCGGCGAAACATTCCACAAAGTAATAGCACACCAATCGGGAACAATGCGCACGTTTTGGTATATTACTGTCTATGTAGTGTAAAAGCTGTGGGAGGAGTTAGGGTGGTAAATTTGGCTATAATAAAAATAATAATATATATGTGAGACTTGAAAATGCATTTCCTGGGGAAAATGCGTGGGAATGCTGAATAGCTAAATTGCTAAAATGGCCGCCATCAAAACTGCGCCATCAAAACTGCCACATCAGAATTGCCCCATCAAAATTGTCCCCATTAAAACTGCCCCATCATATTGCCACCATCAAAACTGCCCCATCGGAATTGCCCCATCAAAACTGCCCCATCATATTGCCACCATCAAAACTGCCACCATCAAAACTGCCCCATCATATTGCCACCTTTAAAACTGCTCCATTAAAATTGCCACCATCAAAACTGCCCCATCAGAATTGTCCCATCAAAACTGCCCCATCATATTGCCACCATCAAAACTGCCCCATCAGAATTATCCCATCAAAACTGCCCCATCATATTGCCACCATCAAAACTGACCCATCATAATTGCCACCAATAAAACTGCCCCATCATAATTGCCACCATCAAAACTGCCCCATCATATTGCCACCATCAAAACTGCCCCATCAGAATTGCCCCATAAAAACTGCCCCATCATATTCCTCTATTATAAATCAGTACATGGTGTGCCTGTCCCCTCCCCCGGGCTCTGTATTCAGAGCTGAGATGCTCCAGCCACCTTCCCCCCTGTGTATAACAGAAGCTTTGGTAACCATGGCAACAAAACAAACACAGTACACTCTGATTAATGGCTAAAATTTCCTGAAATGACCTCTAAACAAATGGCCGTATTTTAAAAACTATACATCCTACAGCGAAGATCTTTATATTGTGAGAATCACAAGACCCAGACCTAGATTTTGATACATAGTATGTCTCTGAAATATTAAAATTGAAGGCACGGTCACAGTTTAGAAATTGCCCTTCAAATTTGAAGGGGCTAGAGTGTAGTTTCAATGAATGTCAATGGACGGCGTGAGTTGCAAACAAATGGTCATATTGTGAAAACTATCAGGACTATGGCTTAGCCGTGGACATGTTTAGTGGCAGCAGGGATAGCTGAACGTTTTGATATAAGATTTGTGTAGGTGGGCTTGAAAATGAGGGAGTGGCGGCAGTTTAGAAATCATGTTCTGATTTTTCAGCTTTTGTCCCCTCCCCCCGGGCTCTGTAATCAGAGCTGAGATGCTCCAGCCACCTCCCCCCCTGTGTATAACAGAAGCTTTGGTAACCATGGCAACAAAACACACACAGTACACTCTGATTAATGGCTAAAATTTCTTGAAATGACCTCTAAACAAAAAGCTTTTTCTCAAAAACTGTAAAAGATATCAAACTGAAAAGATATAGCCAGATAGCTGAATATTTTGTGAACATTTTAAAGTTTGTTTGGTGTCTCTAGGTGAAAGTATGAAGGAGCTGAAACTTTTGGGAGCGGAAGAAAAATTTAAGGATTTCAAGCATGCTCCCATTGACTTCAATGTTAAAAAAAGTGATAAAAAGCTTAATATTTTAAAAAGTATAAATGGTAGAAAAAAAGTTGAAAAAGAGCACACCTCAGCTAAAAGAGACGAACATTTTGATAGTTGAATGGTTTTAATAGCTGAAAGTATGCAGAAGTTACGCATTACCGAAAAACGTACGGAATAAAATTATTAAAATTAAGTTTAAAAATAAATAAAATCGAATAACAATAGTGGGACTGCTAAAGCATTCCCACTAACTAGAAAATGCATTTCCTGGGGAAAATGCGTGGGAATGCTGAATAGCTAAATTGCTAAAATGGCCGCCATCAAAACTGCCCCATCATACTGCCATCAAAACTGCCCCATCATATTCCTCTATTATGAATCAGTACATGGTGTGTCTGTGCTGTCCCCCGGGCTCTGTAATAACCCACCACCCATCACTGTGTATAAGAAGCTTTGGTAACCATGGCAACAAAATCCTGGTTGCCCTCATTTAAAATGGCTCTGGCCGCCTTGCACAAAATGATCACTAAACTTAAACAGCTTTTTCACAAATGATTGCCACAGTCATAACTGCACCATCAAAACTGCCTCATCAAATTGCCACCATCAAAATTGCCCCATTAAAACTGCCACCATCAAAACTGCCCCATCAGAATTGCCCCATCAAAACTGCCCCATCATATTGCCACCATGAAAACAGCCCCATCATATTCCTCTATTATAAATCAGTAAATGGTGTATCTGTGCTGTCCACTGAGCTCTGTAATAACCCTCCGCCCATCACTGTGTATAAGAAGCTTTGGTAACCATGGCAACAAAATCCTGGTTGCCCTCATTTAAAATGGCTCTGGCCGCCTTGCACAAAATGATCACTAAACTTAAACAACTTTTTCACAAATTATTGCCACAGCCATAACTGCCTCATCAAAACTGCCCCATCAAATTGCCACCATCAAAATTTCCCCATCAAAACTGCCCCATCATATTGCCACCATCAAAACTGCCCCATCAGAATTGCCACCATCAAAACTGCCCCATCAGAATTGCCCCATCAAAACTGTTCCATCATATTGCCACCATCAAAACTGCCCAATCAGAATTGCCCCATCAAAACTGCCCCATCATATTCCTCTATTATGAATCAGTACATGGTGTGTCTGTGCTGTCCCCCGGGCTCTGTAATAACCCACCACCCATCACTGTGTATAAGAAGCTTTGGTAACCATGGCAACAAAATCCTGGTTGCCCTCATTTAAAATGGCTCTGGCCGCCTTGCACAAAATGATCACTAAACTTAAACAGCTTTTTCACAAATGATTGCCACAGTCATAACTGCACCATCAAAACTGCCTCATCAAATTGCCACCATCAAAATTGCCCCATTAAAACTGCCACCATCAAAACTGCCCCATCAGAATTGCCCCATCAAAACTGCCCCATCATATTGCCACCATCAAAACTGCCCCATCATATTGCCACCTTTAAAACTGCTCCATTAAAATTGCCACCATCAAAACTGCCCCATCAGAATTGCCCCATCAAAACTGCCCCATCAAATTGACACCATCAAAGCTGCCTCATCATATTGCCACCATCAAAACTGCCCCATCAGAATTGTTCCATCAAAACTGCCCCATCATATTGCCACCATCACAACTGCCCCATCATAATTGCCCCATCAAAACTGTCCCATCAGAGTTACCTCATCAAAACTGCCCCATCATATTCCTCTATTATAAATCAGTACATGGTGTGTCTTTCCCCTCCCCTGGGCTCTGTAATCAGAGCTGAGATGCTCCAGCCACCTCCCCCCCTGTGTATAACAGAAGCTTTGGTAACCATGGCAACAAAACAAACACTAACAGTACACTCTGATTAATGGCTAAAATTTCCTGAAATGACCTCTAAACAAATGGCCGTATTTTAAAAACTATACATCCTACAGCGAAGATCTTTATATTGTGAGAATCACAAGACCCAGACCTAGATTTTGATACATAGTATGTCTCTGAAATATTAAAAATGGAGGCACGGTCGCAGTTTAGAAATTGACCTTCAAATTTGAAGGGGCTAGAGTGTAGTTTCAATGAATGTCAATGGACGGTGTGAGTTGCAAACAAATGGTCATATTGTGAAAACTATCAGGACTATGGCTTAGCAGTGGACATGTTTAGTGGCAGCAGGGATAGCTGAACGTTTTGATATAAGATTTGTGTAGGTGGGCTTGAAAATGAGGGAGTGGCGGCAGTTTAGAAATCATGTTCTGATTTTTCAGCTTTTGTCCCCTCCCCCGGGCTCTGTAATCAGAGCTGAGATGCTCCAGCCACCTCCCCCCCTGTGTATAACAGAAGCTTTGGTAACCATGGCAACAAAACACACACAGTACACTCTGATTAATGGCTAAAATTTCTTGAAATGACCTCTAAACAAAAAGCTTTTTCTCAAAAACTGTAAAAGATATCAAACTGAAAAGATATAGCCAGATAGCTGAATATTTTGTGAACATTTTAAAGTTTGTTTGGTGTCTCTAGGTGAAAGTATGAAGGAGCTGAAACTTTTGGGAGCGGAAGAAAAATTTAAGGATTTCAAGCATGCTCCCATTGACTTCAATGTTAAAAAAAAGTGATAAAAAGCTTAATATTTTAAAAAGTATAAATGGTAGAAAAAAAGTTGAAAAAGAGCACACCTCAGCTAAAAGAGACGAACATTTTGATAGTTGAATGGTTTTAATAGCTGAAAGTATGCAGAAGTTACGCATTACCGAAAAACGTACGGAATAAAATTAAAATTATTAAAAATAATAAATAAAATCGAATAACAATAGTGGGACTGCTAAAGCATTCCCACTAATTAAGTTTAAAAATAAATAAAATCGAATAACAATAGTGGGACTGCTAAAGCATTCCCACTAACTAGAAAATGCATTTCCTGGGGAAAATGCGTGGGAATGCTGAATTGCTAAAACGGCCCCCAGCAAAATTGCCCCCATCATATTGCCATCAAAACTGTCCCATCATATTGCCACCATCAAAACTGCCCCATCAGAATTGCCCTATCAAAACAGCCCCATCATATTGCCACCATCAAAACTGCCCCATCATATTGCCACCATCAAAACTGCCCCATCAGAATTACCCCATCAAAACTGCCCCATCATATTCCTCTATTATAAATCAGTACATGGTGTGTCTGTCCCCTCCCCCGGGCTCTGTAATCAAAGCTGAGATGCTCCAGCCACCTCCCCCCTGTGTATAACAGAAGCTTTGGTAACCATGGCAACAAAACAAACACTAACAGTACACTCTGATTAATGGCTAAAATTTCCTGAAATGACCTCTAAACAAAAAGCTTTTTTCCCAAAAACTATAAATCCTACAGCGAAGATCTTTATATTGTGAGAATCACAAGACCCAGACCTAGATTTTGATGTATAGTATGTCTCTGAAATATTAAAATTGAAGGCACGGTCGCAGTTTAGAAATTGCCCTTCAAATTTGAAGGGGCTAGAGTGTAGTTTCAATGAATGTCAATGGACGGTGTGAGTTGCAAACAAATGGTCATATTGTGAAAACTATCAGGACTATGGCTTAGCCGTGGACATGTTTAGTGGCAGCAGGGATAGCTGAACGTTTTGATATAAGATTTGTGTAGGTGGGCTTGAAAATGAGGGAGTGGCGGCAGTTTAGAAATCATGTTCTGATTTTTCAGCTTTTGTCCCCTCCCCCCGGGCTCTGTAATCAGAGCTGAGATGCTCCAGCCACCTCCCCCCCTGTGTATAACAGAAGCTTTGGTAACCATGGCAACAAAACACACACAGTACACTCTGATTAATGGCTAAAATTTCTTGAAATGACCTCTAACCAAAAAGCTTTTTCTCAAAAACTGTAAAAGATATCAAACTGAAAAGATATAGCCAGATAGCTGAATATTTTGTGAACATTTTAAAGTTTGTTTGGTGTCTCTAGGTGAAAGTATGAAGGAGCTGAAACTTTTGGGAGCGGAAGAAAAATTTACGGATTTCAAGCATGCTCCCATTGACTTCAATGTTAAAAAAAAGTGATAAAAAGCTTAATATTTTAAAAAGTATAAATGGTAGAAAAAAAGTTGAAAAAGAGCACACCTCAGCTAAAAGAGACGAACATTTTGATAGTTGAATGGTTTTAATAGCTGAAAGTATGCAGAAGTTACGCATTACCGAAAAACGTACGGAATAAAATTATTAAAACTAGAAAATGCATTTCCTGGGGAAAATGCGTGGGAATGCTGAATTGCTAAAACGGCCCCCAGCAAAATTGCCCCCATCATATTGCCATCAA
Organism: Lithobates septentrionalis; assembly: GCA_037952835.1. Lineage (NCBI taxonomy): Eukaryota > Metazoa > Chordata > Amphibia > Anura > Ranidae > Lithobates > Lithobates septentrionalis. Next base: position 1,017,220 of record JBBDGP010001952.1, read on the forward strand.
AACTGTCCCATCATATTGCCACCATCAAAACTGCCCCATCAGAATTGCCTCATCAAAACTGCACCATCATATTGCCACCATCAAAACTGCCCCATCAGAATTGCCCTATCAAAAGAGCCCCATCATATTGCCACCATCAAAACTGCCCCATCATATTGCCACCATCAAAACTGCCCCATCAGAATTACCCCATCAAAACTGCCCCATCATATTCCTCTATTATAAATCAGTACATGGTGTGTCTGTCCCCCTCCCCCGGGCTCTGTAATCAGAGCTGAGATGCTCCAGCCACCTCCCCCCCTGTGTATAACAGAAGCTTTGGTAACCATGGCAACAAAACAAACACTAACAGTACACTCTGATTAATGGCTAAAATTTCCTGAAATGACCTCTAAACAAATGGCCGTATTTTAAAAACTATACATCCTACAGCGAAGATTTTTTTATTGTGAGAATCACAAGACCCAGACCTAGATTTTGATACATAGTATGTCTCTGAAATATTAAAATTGAAGGCACGGTCGCAGTTTAGACATTGCCCTTCAAATTTGAAGGGGCTAGAGTGTAGTTTCAATGAATGTCAATGGACGGTGTGAGTTGCAAACAAATGGTCATATTGTGAAAACTATCAGGACTATGGCTTAGCCGTGGACATGTTTAGTGGCAGCAGGGATAGCTGAACGTTTTGATATAAGATTTGTGTAGGTGGGCTTGAAAATGAGGGAGTGGCGGCAGTTTAGAAATCATGTTCTGATTTTCCAGCTTTTGTCCCCTCCCCCGGGCTCTAATCAGAGCTGATATGCTCCAGCCACCTCCCCCCCTGTGTATAACAGAAGCTTTGGTAACCATGGCAACAAAACACACACAGTACACTCTGATTAATGGCTAAAATTTCCTGAAATGACCTCTAAACAAAAAGCTTTTTCTCAAAAACTGTAAAAGATATCAAACTGAAAAGATATAGCCAGATAGCTGAATATTTTGTGAACATTTTAAAGTTTTTTTGGTGTCTCTAGGTGAAAGTATGAAGGAGCTGAAACTTTTGGGAGTGGAAGAAAAATTTAAGGATTTCAAGCATGCTCCCATTGACTTCAATGTTAAAAAAAAGTGATAAAAAGCTTAATATTTTAAAAAGTATAAATGGTAGAAAAAAAGTTGAAAAAGAGCACACCTCAGCTAAAAGAGACGAACATTTTGATAGTTGAATGGTTTTAATAGCTGAAAGTATGCAGAAGTTACGCATTACCGAAAAACGTACGGAATAAAATTAAAATTATTAAAAATAATAAATAAAATCGAATAACAATAGTGGGACTGCTAAAGCATTCCCACTAACTAGAAAATGCATTTCCTGGGGAAAATGCGTGGGAATGCTGAATTGCTAAAACGGCCCCCAGCAAAATTGCCCCCATCATATTGCCATCAAAACTGTCCCATCATATTGCCACCATCAAAACTGCCCCATCAGAATTGCCCCATCAAAACTGCACCATCATATTGCCACCATCAAAACTGCCCCATCAAAAAATATTTTTTTTTTTCAAAAATATTTTTTTTTTTCAAAAATATTTTTTTTTTTTCAAAAATATTTTTTTTTTTCAAAAATTATTTTTTTTTCAAAAATTATTTTTTTTTTCAAAAATATTTTTTTTTTCAAAAAAATTTTTTTTTTCAAAAATGATTTTTTTTTTTCAAAAATAATTTTTTTTTTCAAAAATATTTTTTTTTTCAAAAATAATTTTTTTTTTTCAAAAATAATTTTTTTTTCAAAAATATTTTTTTTTTTCAAAAATATTTTTTTTTTAAAAAATAATTTTTTTTCAAAAATATTTTTTTTTTTCAAAAATAATTTTTTTTTTTTTTTCAAAAATAATTTTTTTTTTTTCAAAAATATTTTTTTTTTTTTTCAAAAATATATATATTTTTTCAAAAATAATTGCTGAATAGCTAAATTGCTAAAATGACCGCCATCAAAACTGCCCCATCAGAATTGCCACCATCAAAACTGCCCCATCATATTCCTCTATTATAATCAGTACATGGTGTGTCTGTCCCCTCCCCCGGGCTCTGTAATTAAAGCTGAGATGCTCCAGCCACCCCCCCCCCCTGTGTATAACAGAAGCTTTGGTAACCATGGCAACAAAACACACACAGTACACTCTGATTAATGGCTAAAATTTCCTGAAATGACCTCTAAACAAAAAGCTTTTTCTCAAAAACTGTAAAAGATATCAAACTGAAAAGATATAGCCAGATAGCTGAATATTTTGTGAACATTTTAAAGTTTGTTTGGTGTCTCTAGGTGAAAGTATGAAGGAGCTGAAACTTTTGGGAGCGGAAGAAAAATGTAAGGATTTCAAGCATGCTCCCATTGACTTCAATGTTAAAAAAAAGTGATAAAAAGCTTAATATTTTAAAAAGTATAAATGGTAGAAAAAAAGTTGAAAAAGAGCACACCTCAGCTAAAAGAGACGAACATTTTGATAGTTGAATGGTTTTAATAGCTGAAAGTATGCAGAAGTTACGCATTACCGAAAAACGTACGGAATAAAATTAAAATTATTAAAAATAATAAATAAAAAAACGAATAACAATAGTGGGACTGCTAAAGCATTCCCACTAATTAAGTTTAAAAATAAATAAAATCGAATAACAATAGTGGGACTGCTAAAGCATTCCCACTAACTAGAAAATGCATTTCCTGGGGAAAATGCGTGGGAATGCTGAATAGCTAAATTGCTAAAATGGCCGCCATCAAAACTGCCCCATCATACTGCCATCAAAACTGCCCCATCATATTCCTCTATTATGAATCAGTACATGGTGTGTCTGTGCTGTCCCCCGGGCTCTGTAATAACCCACCACCCATCACTGTGTATAAGAAGCTTTGGTAACCATGGCAACAAAATCCTGGTTGCCCTCATTTAAAATGGCTCTGGCCGCCTTGCACAAAATGATCACTAAACTTAAACAGCTTTTTCACAAATGATTGCCACAGTCATAACTGCACCATCAAAACTGCCTCATCAAATTGCCACCATCAAAATTGCCCCATTAAAACTGCCACCATCAAAACTGCCCCATCAGAATTGCCCCATCAAAACTGCCCCATCATATTGCCACCATCAAAACTGCCCCATCATATTGCCACCTTTAAAACTGCTCCATTAAAATTGCCACCATCAAAACTGCCCCATCAGAATTGCCCCATCAAAACTGCCCCATCAAATTGACACCATCAAAGCTGCCTCATTATATTGCCACCATCAAAACTGCCCCATCAGAATTGTTCCATCAAAACTGCCCCATCATATTGCCACCATCAAAACTGCTCCATCATAATTGCCCCATCAAAACTGCCCCATCAGAGTTACCTCATCAAAACTGCCCCATCATATTCCTCTATTATAAATCAGTACATGGTGTGTCTTTCCCCTCCCCCGGGCTCTGTAATCAGAGCTGAGATGCTCCAGCCACCTCCCCCCCTGTGTATAACAGAAGCTTTGGTAACCATGGCAACAAAACAAACACTAACAGTACACTCTGATTAATGGCTAAAATTTCCTGAAATGACCTCTAAACAAATGGCCGTATTTTAAAAACTATACATCCTACAGCGAAGATCTTTATATTGTGAGAATCACAAGACCCAGACCTAGATTTTGATACATAGTATGTCTCTGAAATATTAAAAATGGAGGCACGGTCGCAGTTTAGAAATTGCCCTTCAAATTTGAAGGGGCTAGAGTGTAGTTTCAATGAATGTCAATGGACGGTGTGAGTTGCAAACAAATGGTCACATTGTGAAAACTATCAGGACTATGGCTTAGCCGTGGACATGTTTAGTGGCAGCAGGGATAGCTGAACGTTTTGATATAAGATTTGTGTAGGTGGGCTTGAAAATGAGGGAGTGGCGGCAGTTTAGAAATCATGTTCTGATTTTTCAGCTTTTGTCCCCTCCCCCCGGGCTCTGTAATCAGAGCTGAGATGCTCCAGCCACCTCCCCCCCTGTGTATAACAGAAGCTTTGGTAACCATGGCAACAAAACACACACAGTACACTCTGATTAATGGCTAAAATTTCTTGAAATGACCTCTAAACAAAAAGCTTTTTCTCAAAAACTGTAAAAGATATCAAACTGAAAAGATATAGCCAGATAGCTGAATATTTTGTGAACATTTTAAAGTTTGTTTGGTGTCTCTAGGTGAAAGTATGAAGGAGCTGAAACTTTTGGGAGCAGAAGAAAAATTTAAGGATTTCAAGCATGCTCCCATTGACTTCAATGTTAAAAAAAGTGATAAAAAGCTTAATATTTTAAAAAGTATAAATGGTAGAAAAAAAGTTGAAAAAGAGCACACCTCAGCTAAAAGAGACGAACATTTTGATAGTTGAATGGTTTTAATAGCTGAAAGTATGCAGAAGTTACGCATTACCGAAAAACGTACGGAATAAAATTATTAAAATTAAGTTTAAAAATAAATAAAATCGAATAACAATAGTGGGACTGCTAAAGCAGTCCCACTAACTAGAAAATGCATTTCCTGGGGAAAATGCGTGGGAATGCTGAATTGCTAAAACGGCCCCCAGCAAAATTGCCCCCATCATATTGCCATCAAAACTGTCCCATCATATTGCCACCATCAAAACTGCCCCATCAGAATTGCCCTATCAAAACAGCCCCATCATATTGCCACCATCAAAACTGCCCCATCATATTGCCACCATCAAAACTGCCCCATCAGAATTACCCCATCAAAACTGCCCCATCATATTCCTCTATTATAAATCAGTACATGGTGTGTCTGTCCCCTCCCCCGGGCTCTGTAATCAAAGCTGAGATGCTCCAGCCACCTCCCCCCCTGTGTATAACAGAAGCTTTGGTAACCATGGCAACAAAACAAACACTAACAGTACACTCTGATTAATGGCTAAAATTTCCTGAAATGACCTCTAAACAAAAAGCTTTTTCCCAAAAACTATAAATCCTACAGCGAAGATCTTTATATTGTGAGAATCACAAGACCCAGACCTAGATTTTGATGTATAGTATGTCTCTGAAATATTAAAATTGAAGGCACGGTCGCAGTTTAGAAATTGCCCTTCAAATTTGAAGGGGCTAGAGTGTAGTTTCAATGAATGTCAATGGACGGTGTGAGTTGCAAACAAATGGTCATATTGTGAAAACTATCAGGACTATGGCTTAGCCGTGGACATGTTTAGTGGCAGCAGGGATAGCTGAACGTTTTGATATAAGATTTGTGTAGGTGGGCTTGAAAATGAGGGAGTGGCGGCAGTTTAGAAATCATGTTCTGATTTTTCAGCTTTTGTCCCCTCCCCCCGGGCTCTGTAATCAGAGCTGAGATGCTCCAGCCACCTCCCCCCCCTGTGTATAACAGAAGCTTTGGTAACCATGGCAACAAAACAAACACAGTACACTCTGATTAATGGCTAAAATTTCTTGAAATGACCTCTAAACAAAAAGCTTTTTCTCAAAAACTGTAAAAGATATCAAACTGAAAAGATATAGCCAGATAGCTGAATATTTTGTGAACATTTTAAAGTTTGTTTGGTGTCTCTAGGTGAAAGTATGAAGGAGCTGAAACTTTTGGGAGCGGAAGAAAAATTTAAGGATTTCAAGCATGCTCCCATTGACTTCAATGTTAAAAAAAAGTGATAAAAAGCTTAATATTTTAAAAAGTATAAATGGTAGAAAAAAAGTTGAAAAAGAGCACACCTCAGCTAAAAGAGACGAACATTTTGATAGTTGAATGGTTTTAATAGCTGAAAGTATGCAGAAGTTACGCATTACCGAAAAACGTATGGAATAAAATTATTAAAATTAAGTTTAAGAATAAATAAAATCGAATAACAATAGTGGGACTGCTAAAGCATTCCCACTAATAAATAAAAAAACGAATAACAATAGTGGGACTGCTAAAGCATTCCCACTAACTAGAAAATGCATTTCCTGGGGAAAATGCGTGGGAATGCTGAATAGCTAAATTGCTAAAATGGCCGCCATCAAAACTGCGCCATCAAAACTGCCACATCAGAATTGCCCCATCATATTGTCCCCATTAAAACTGCCCCATCATATTGCCACCATCAAAACTGCCCCATCGGAATTGCCCCATCAAAACTGCCCCATCATATTGCCACCATCAAAACTGCCACCATCAAAACTGCCCCATCATATTGCCACCTTTAAAACTGCTCCATTAAAATTGCCACCATCAAAACTGCCCCATCAGAATTGTCCCATCAAAACTGCCCCATCATATTGCCACCATCAAAACTGCCCCATCAGAATTATCCCATCAAAACTGCCCCATCATATTGCCACCATCAAAACTGACCCATCATAATTGCCACCAATAAAACTGCCCCATCATAATTGCCCCATCAAAACTGCCCCATCAGAATTGCCCCATCAAAACTGCCCCATCAGAATTGCCCTATCAAAACTGCCCCATCATATTCCTCTATTATAAATCAGTACATGGTGTGCCTGTCCCCTCCCCCGGGCTCTGTATTCAGAGCTGAGATGCTCCAGCCACCTTCCCCCCTGTGTATAACAGAAGCTTTGGTAACCATGGCAATAAAACAAACACAGTACACTCTGATTAATGGCTAAAATTTCTTGAAATGACCTCTAAACAAAAAGCTTTTTCTCAAAAACTGTAAAAGATATCAAACTGAAAAGATATAGCCAGATAGCTGAATATTTTGTGAACATTTTAAAGTTTGTTTGGTGTCTCTAGGTGAAAGTATGAAGGAGCTGAAACTTTTGGGAGCGGAAGAAAAATTTAAGGATTTCAAGCATGCTCCTATTGACTTCAATGTTAAAAAAAAGTGATAAAAAGCTTAATATTTTAAAAAGTATAAATGGTAGAAAAAAAGTTGAAAAAGAGCACACCTCAGCTAAAAGAGACGAACATTTTGATAGTTGAATGGTTTTAATAGCTGAAAGTATGCAGAAGTTACGCATTACCGAAAAACGTACGGAATAATAATAAGAAAAACTAGAAAATGCATTTCCTGGGGAAAATGCGTGGGAATGCTGAATTGCTAAAACGGCCCCCAGCAAAATTGCCCCCATCATATTGCCATCAAAACTGTCCCATCATATTGCCACCATCAAAACTGCCCCATCAGAATTGCCCTATCAAAACAGCCCCATCATATTGCCACCATCAAAACTGCCCCATCATATTGCCACCATCAAAACTGCCCCATCAGAATTACCCCATCAAAACTGCCCCATCATATTCCTCTATTATAAATCAGTACATGGTGTGTCTGTCCCCTCCCCCGGGCTCTGTAATCAAAGCTGAGATGCTCCAGCCACCTCCCCCCCCCTGTGTATAACAGAAGCTTTGGTAACCATGGCAACAAAACAAACACAGTACACTCTGATTAATGGCTAAAATTTCCTGAAATGACCTCTAAACAAATGGCCGTATTTTAAAAACTATACATCCTACAGCGAAGATCTTTATATTGTGAGAATCACAAGACCCAGACCTAGATTTTGATACATAGTATGTCTCTGAAATATTAAAATTGAAGGCACGGTCGCAGTTTAGAAATTGCCCTTCAAATTTGAAGGGGCTAGAGTGTAGTTTCAATGAATGTCAATGGACGGTGTGAGTTGCAAACAAATGGACATATTGTGAAAACTATCAGGACTATGGCTTAGCCGTGGACATGTTTAGTGGCAGCAGGGATAGCTGAACGTTTTGATATAAGATGTGTGTAGGTGGGCTTGAAAATGAGGGAGTGGCGGCAGTTTAGAAATCATGTTCTGATTTTTCAGCTTTTGTCCCCTCCCCCCGGGCTCTGTAATCAGAGCTGAGATGCTCCAGCCACCTCCCCCCCTGTGTATAACAGAAGCTTTGGTAACCATGGCAACAAAACACACACAGTACACTCTGATTAATGGCTAAAATTTCTTGAAATGACCTCTAAACAAAAAGCTTTTTCTCAAAAACTGTAAAAGATATCAAACTGAAAAGATATAGCCAGATAGCTGAAGATTTTGTGAACATTTTAAAGTTTGTTTGGTGTCTCTAGGTGAAAGTATGAAGGAGCTGAAACTTTTGGGAGCGGAAGAAAAATTTAAGGATTTCAAGCATGCTCCCATTGACTTCAATGTTAAAAAAAAGTGATAAAAAGCTTAATATTTTAAAAAGTATAAATGGTAGAAAAAAAGTTGAAAAAGAGCACACCTCAGCTAAAAGAGACGAACATTTTGATAGTTGAATGGTTTTAATAGCTGAAAGTATGCAGAAGTTACGCATTACCGAAAAACGTACGGAATAAAATTATTAAAATTAAGTTTAAAAATAAATAAAATCGAATAACAATAGTGGGACTGCTAAAGCAGTCCCACTAATAAATAAAATCGAATAACAATAGTGGGACTGCTAAAGCATTCCCACTAATAAATAAAAAAACGAATAACAATAGTGGGACTGCTAAAGCATTCCCACTAATAACAGTAAGTGGTCTTGCTATGCAAGAACACTTAATTACCACTTAAATCAATTTGAGCCATTTGGTGTTGAAAGCCTTGAGTGCATGTACATCCTTTATGAACTGATGCACACCAAAAGGGATAACATGATGGAAATTTAATTGACATAATGTCTTATTTTCCCTTTGTGATCATACTGCAGATTCACCTTATAAAGCAATTTGGGTAGTTACAGTGGCTTGCGAAAGTATTCGGCCCCCTTGAACTTTTCAACCTTTTGCCACATTTCAGGCTTCAAACATAAAGATATAAAATTTTTATTTTTTGTGAAGAATCACCAACAAGTGGGACACAATTGTGAAGTGGAACGAAATCTTTTGGATTTTTGAAACTTTTTTAACTAATAAAAAAATGAAAAGTGGGGCGTGCAAAATTATTCGGCCCCCTTGCGTTAATACTTTGTAGAGCCACCTTTTGCTGCAAGTCGCTTGGGGTATGTCTCTATCAGTTTTGCACATCGAGAGACTGAAATTCTTGCCCATTCTTCCTTTCAAAACAGCTCGAGCTCAGTGAGGTTGGATGGAGAGCGTTTGTGAACAGCAGTTTTCAGCTCTTTCCACAGATTCTCGATTGGATTCAGGTCTGGACTTTGACTTGGCCATTCTAACACCTGGATACGTTTATTTGTGAACCATTCCTTTGTAGATTTTGCTGTATGTTTGGGATCATTGTCTTGTTGGAAGATAAATCTCCGTCCCAGTTTCAGGTCTTTTGCAGACTCCAACAGGTTTTCATCCAGAATGGTCCTGTATTTGGCTGCATCCATCTTCCCCTCAATTTTAACCATCTTCCCTGTCCCTGCTGAAGAAAAGCAGGCCCAAACCATGATGCTGCCACCACCATGTTTGACAGTGGGGATTGTGTGTTGAGTGTGATGAGCTGTGTTGCTTTTACGCCAAACATATCGTTTTGCATTGTGGCCAAAAAGTTAGATTTTGGTTTCATCGGACCAGAGCACCTTCTTCCACATGTTTGGTGTGTCTCCCAGGTGGCTTGTGGCAAACTTTAGACGAGACTTTTTATGGATATCTTTGAGAAATGGCTTTCTTCTTGCCACTCTTCCATAAAGGCCAGATTTGTGCAGTGTACGACTGATTGTTGTCCTATGGACAGACTCTCCCACCTCAGCTGTAGATCTCTGCAGTTCATCCAGAGTGATCATGGGTCTCTTGGCTGCATCTCTGATCAGTCTTCTCCTTGTCTGAGCTGAAAGTTTAGAGGGACAGCCAGGTCTTGGTAGATTTGCAGTGGTCTGATACTCCTTCCATTTCAAAATGATCGCTTGCACAGTGCTCCTTGGGATGTTTAAAGCTTGGGAAATCTTTTTGTATCCAAATCCGGCTTTAAACTTCTCCACAACAGTATTACGGACCTGCCTGGTGTGTTCCTTGGTCTTCATGATGCTCTCTGCGCTTTCAACAGAACCCTGAGACTATCACAGAGCAGGTGCATTTATACAGAGACTTGATTACACACAGGTGGATTCTATTTATCACCATCAGTCATTTAGGACAACATTGGATCATTCAGAGATCTTCGCTGAACTTCTGGAGTGAGTTTTCTGCACTGAAAGTAAAGGGGCCGAATAATTTTGCACGCACCACTTTTCAGTTTTTTATCTTTCAAATTGTTTTATTGTTTTTTTGCAGGTAAATACAGAGTACAATTGAGAGATTGTACGTCGTGTAACGACGTAGATTATAACTTGACATAAAAACAACAAAGAATATGCAAAGTGAGATTATATGTAATATTCAATATTCAGCAGTTCGTCACTGGCTAGAGCGCGTTCAGATAAGCATAGGTATAACACTTCACTAATCTATGGTCGTTGTGTTTTGCTATTGGGGTCCCTTCCCCCTTCGGCAGCACCCCTATTGGGATCTCTTTGCGCTGCAAAGGGAGAGAGGCCCCACTTGAACTTTGTGAAGCGCAGGTAGATTCAATTGTGGTGGTGTGCTAAATGTGTGTAGGGTTCGAGAATAATGTCTCGCGGGTAAGACATGGCAAACATGTTGCTCGGTCAAGAAGGTCTAGGGTTGAGTTAGGGAATCTGGGTCTTGGTTGCAGCATTGGTCCAGTTAGTCCAGGGCGACCATTGTTTACTGGCATGTGTGGCGCGACCATTACTGGTGGCCACCGTCATTTCATAGCTAAAGTGGAGTGAAACCAGGTCAATGGTTTGTTTTATGTTTGGGGGTATGTCGGACTTCCAATTCCTTGTTATATTGAGTCTGGAAGCTAAGAGGATATGGGTTGTTGTGTGTCTGAGAGGTCCAGGTATGTCTCCTATGGTTAAATTCAGGAGCGCCAGTTCCGGTGAGGGTGGGATCTGAGATTTTGTGATGTTGGCTATCAATTCAAACGTATCTATCCAGTATTTTCTGATGAGGGGGCATGTCCAAAAAATATGGAACAAGTCCCCTCTAGATGTTTTGCATCTCCAGCATATCGCGGGAGTGTGGGAGTGGAAGGCAGCTAACTTTACTGGGGTTAGGTACCAGCGGAGCGAGATTTTTTGAGTGAGTTCCCAAAGAGATGAGCATTGGGTTGCTGAGTAGGTGGACTTGAGAGCTAGTTGCCATTGTGCGTCAGAGAAGGTATTGTTAAGATCTTTTTCCCATTGACAATGGGGGACCAACTTATTAAAGGATCTTTTCCCTTGAAGCAGGGTGTAGAAATAGGATATACCTTTGGGCTTTGGATTGGGGTTTGTGAGGAAGTGCCAGGTTTTTTGAGGTATATTGTATAGGGGGCGAGGAAGTTTACTTAGGCAGTGGTGTATACGAAGGAATGTAAATCTTTCTCCGTCAGGCAGATCGTATTCTTTTTGTAGTTGGGGAAAGGATTTAATTTGATTTCCTTGTAAAAGGAGGTGTATTGAGTGTATTCCATTGTTGGACCATTGGGTGAGTCTGAGATCAGGTGACAGATAGTGTAGTGACTCCAAGGGTATGTGGAGGTGAGTGTTGGGGGGGGTGGGTTCTGAGAGGGTGAGCATTTTCCCCCAAGCGTAGACTGAGGCCTTCATGGTCGGGGAGATAGAGGGTGAGATATAAGAGCCCAAGGGGGTGCTCATTAACCAGTTTTTTAAGTTTGGGCGTGCCAGTGAGAGATTTTCCATCTGGGCCCATATGGATTGGGTGGTGGGTTGGAACCACTCTGGAAGTTGTGCGAGTATGGTCGCTAGGTAGTAGTCCCTAAAATCTATGGAACCCGTGCCCCCCACCAATCTGTGTTTAATTAATTTGGCGTGTGCACATCTGGGTTTTTTCCCGTTCCAGAGAAAATTGGAGAAAGTTGCTTGGAGAGATTTGAAGAACGAGACGGGAATTGGGATTGGTAGTGTTCGGAAGTAGTACAGTATTTGAGGTAGGCATGTCATCTTAAAGGCTGCTAGCCTCCCCGACCATGAGAGCTCGTGTTTCATGATTTGTTGTGAGTCAGTTTTGATTTTGTGAAGGAGTGGGAGGAAGTTAGATGAGTATAAATTCTTTGTCGTTTTCGGGAGTTGGATTCCCAGGTATGTGATTTCCTTGTCTGCCCATGTGAAGGAGTATTGTGCCTGAAGTAGATTCTTAGTGGTGGCATCTAGATTGATGTCGAGGATGGAAGATTTGGATGTGTTTAATTTGTAGTACGATACTCTACTGAACCAATTTAATGTGGTTTGTACTTCTGCCAGGGAGGTTGTGGGATTAGTGAGTATTAAGATCACGTCGTCTGCAAAGAGACTGATTTTGTGGGTGACGGGGCCAATTTGTATCCCGGATATCGTAGTGTTGGATCTTATATGTTGTGCTAGCGGTTCCATTAATAAGTTGAAGATGAGCAGGGACAGGGGGCAGCCTTGGCGTGTTCCATTTGTGATTGGGAATGGTTTTGAGAGCATACCTTCTGTGAATACTTGGGCCGAGGGGGTTGTATACATAGCTAAAATAGCTCTAAGGATGTGGTCTCTGAAGCCAAATTTCTGAAGGACCAATTCTAGGTAGTTCCAGTGAACCCTGTCGAACGCCTTCTCTGCATCCAACTTTTCAGTTTTTTAATTGCTAAAAAAGTTTAAAATATCCAATAGATTTCGTTCCACTTCACAATTGTGTCCCACTTGTTGGTAAGTCTTCACAAAAAATAAAAATTTTATATCTTTATGTTTGAAGCCTGAAATGTGGCAAAAGGTTGAAAAGTTCAAGGGGGCCGAATACTTTCGCAAGCCACTGTATATGGTGGCCACCTATATTAATGTTCTTCAATCTCTCCCTCTCTTCTGGCATCTTCCCCAACTCTCTAAAACATTTACTAGTCAGCCCCTACTTAAAAAGCCCTCACTGGACCCAACTAATCTTAACAACCTACGCCCCATCTCCTTGCTCCCCTTTTTATCCAAACTCCTTGAACGTCTGGTCTACAGCCGACTGAGCGACCACCTTGCTGAGAATAGGCGTCTTGATCTCCTTCAGTCTGGATTTCTTCCTCAACACTCCACAGAAACTGCTCTCCTAAAATGAACAAACGATCTACTAATGGCCAAAACCAATGGACGCTATTCTGTACTCCTACTCCTGGACCTTTCTGCTGCCTTTGAAATGGTTGACCACCCCTCCTCCTCAAAAAACTCCACACCTTTGGTCTCCATGACTGTACTCTTCGCTGGTTCTTATCCAACCGCACCTTTAGCGTTACTTACAATTTTACTTCCTCCTCTCCTCTTCCTTTCTCTGTTGGGGTCCCGCAAGGTTCTGTTTTTGGACCTCTCCTATTTTTAATCTACATCTCCTCCCTTGGTCTGCTGATAGCCTCCCATGGTTTCAATACCATCTTTACGCTGATGACACCCAAATCTATTTCTTTACCCCTCAGCTCACTTCCCCTGTCTCCTCACGTATCACTAATTTACTAACAGATATATCAGTCTGGATGATACACTACTTCCTCAAACTAAACCAATCCAAAACTAAGCTCATGATTTTTCCTCCCCCATGTGCTCCTTCCCCTGATCTCTTTGTCAAAATTGATGGCACAACTATAAGCCTATCCCCGCATGCCAAGGTCCTAGTTGTAGTCCTGGACTCTGAACTCTCCTTTAAGCCCCACGTCCAAACACTGTCCAAATCTTTCCACCTCAACCTCCATAACATCTGAAAGATACGCCCCTTCCTGTCCAATGACACAACAAAGCTCTTAATTCACTCCCTGGTCATCTCTCGGCTCGACTACTGCAACTCCCTTCTCATTAGCTTACCTCTACATAGTCTATCTCCCTTCAATCCATCATGAATGCTGCTACCAGACCCATCCACCTTACCAATCACTCTGTGTCAGCTACTCCTCTCTGTCAATCCTTCCACTGGCTTCACCCAACAAATTAAATTTCAAAATACTAACAACTACTTACAAAATCATTCACAACTTAGCCCCCAGCTATATCACTAGCCTAGTCTCAAAATACCAACCTAATCATTCTCTTCGTTCCTCTCAAGACCTCCTGCTCTCTAGCTCCCTCATCACCCCCTCCCATGCTTGCCTCCAGGACTTTTCCAGAGCCTCTCTAATCCTATGGAACTCCTTACCCCTATCTGTCCAATTATCTCCTACTCTATTAGATTTTAGATGACCCCTGAAAATGCTTCTCTTCAGAGAAGCCTATCCTACCCACACCTAACAACTGAATTCTAATTTTCTCCATCAGCTCATCCCCCACAGTTATTAACTTCTGTTTCACCTGGCCCTCCCTTCTAGATTGTAAGCTCTAACGAGCAGGGCCCTCTGATTCCTCCTGTATTAAATTGTACTGTCTGCCCTCACGTTGTAAAGCGCTGCACAAACTGTTGGCGCTATATAAATACTGTATAATAATAATAATGTTCAGGATATATCTGATATGCATATCAGGGTATATAATTATACTAATCATAATTAGCCAATTAGGTGGAGTAAACGCAGCTGGTTGTTTTTAACCAAGTCTGTTAATTTGTTTGTCTATTAAGTAAATGTGTATATTTTTTACAATGAGAAATAAAGATTTTCAGTACTTTTTAACAGGTCAATTGACATGCTTTAAACAAGGGGTGAGAGGTAGAGCTTGGATCCATTTTTTTTTCTGAGTTTAAAGTATCAAGTCTAAAATGCACAACAGATCTGTTTATGACCTCTAAGCAAGTCATAAGTGTAAAATAAATATGTCCTGGCATTCCTAACTTGGGTAAAGTAATGTAATCCCATTTATTATAAAAGATGTTGCTGTTTCACAATAGTGGTTCTTAACAGACTTGGACAGTTTTTCCATGATTGTGTGCATAGATACATACTGTATATGTAAGATGGCCAAGTGCAGATAAGTTAGCACAATGTCCATTATATCAATCCTAGTATGTTAATATACAGGTCCTCAAAGTAAAATAGTAAATAATAATCTAATACAGATGAATATTACACATTTTTTACAAAATTATGGTAAAGTGCCATTTCAACCCTTCTCAATATATACTACATAGCTAGAATAACTACAATAACTACTGCTAAGTGTTCAAGTTCACACGTGTCAACAAAAAATTTGTCCAAAATTTTGTCAGCCCCCCTATAGTTCCTGTTAGGACTGGAATCTGAACCCAAGACCTCTGCTGCGTCTGACAGTAGCTGTCATGAACAGGTGTGACCAGAACCGTGTGATCTGCGACAGAGGACACCCAAACGTATATACGTGAAAATATAATAATTTATTAAAGAAAGTGAGTAATATAATACAACCAACTCCAATTTGACACAGTGCAATAACCAACCACAGACAGAGACCCACAAATAACAACAGACAGATAAGTACAAATAAATGGGAAATACCAGGATCATAAACAATAGCCAGGCCAGGGTCATACACAGCAGATCAGCAGATGGACAGGGGATGTTCCAGAGACATAAACGTAAGCCAGGCCAAGGTCATACACAGGGAGGTCAGCAGATGGGGTATGGAACACAGGACAGGGAGAGGATGGATGGGTCAGACTGCAGGCAGGGATGCAAGGTAACAGGTAGGACAGGATAGGGTCCGAGACGGGGAGACAGGATCAGGTTCAGGGCACAGGATCAGATCGCTAGCAGGTTAGGAGGCAATGAAGAAACCAAGGCAAACATGTGAATGTTTGCCGGGTATTTATAGGCCTGTGATTGGCCTCAAGTGACACCTGATTGTAGGAGGTACTGTCTGCTCCACACTGCCAGGATCCATCCGCTGGTGGACGCCAGTACTGCGGCCCAAAGATGATATACTATTAACAGGGAAAAGCTCTCCTGACAGTTCCAAACTGCCAGGAGACACCTGCTGGTGGACCTCAGTACTGCATGCTAAATAACAGGTATTACCAGCGGATGGAACATTTCCTGACAGTACCCCCCCTCAAAGGAGCGGCCTCCGGTCGCTCCAATTGGTTGTAATTGTCCATAGTCTATGGCATCAAGCAGAACAACAGATGGTGGCACAACAGGCAAAACAACAGGTGGTGGCACAACAGGCATGGGCACTTCAAGCTGGGCAGCAGGCATGGGCACTTCAAGCTGGGCAGCAGGCATGGGCACTTCAAGCTGGGCAGCGGGCTCATCAAGCTGGGCAGCGGGCTCATCAAGCTGGAGGGCAGACACCGAGCCATCAGGCTGGAGGGCAGACACCGAGACATCAGGCTGGAGGGCAGACACTGAGACATCAGGCTGGAGGGCAGACACCAAAACATCAGGCTGGAGGGCAGACACCGAGACATCAGGCTGGAGGGCAGACACCGAGACATCAGGCTGGAGGGCTGGCACCGAGACATCAGGCTGGAGGGCTGGCACCGAGACATCAGGCTGGAGGGCTGGCACTGAGACATCAGGCTGGAGGGCTGGCACCGAGACATCAGGCTGGAGGGCTGGCACCGAGACATCAGGCTGGAGGGCTGGCACCGAGACATCAGGCTGGAGGGCTGGCACCGAGACATCAGGCTGGAGGGCAGGCACCGAGACATCAGGCTGGAGGGCAGGCCCCGAGACATCAGGCTGGAGGGCTGGCACCGAGACATCAGGCTGCAGGGCTGGCACCGAGACATCAGGCTGGAGGGCTGGCACCGAGACATCAGGCTGGAGGGCTGGCACAGAGACATCAGGCTGGAGGGCTGGCACGGAGACATCAGGCTGGAGGGCTGGCACGAGACATCAGGCTGGAGGGCTGGCACCGAGACATCAGGCTGGAGGGCTGGCACCAAGACATCAGGCTGGAGGGCAGGCACCGAGACATCAGGCTGGAGGGCAGGCACCGAGACATCAGGCTGCAGGGCTGGCACCGAGACATCAGGCTGGAGGGCTGGCACCGAGACATCAGGCTGGAGGGCTGGCATGGAGACATCAGGCTGGAGGGCTGGCACGGAGACATCAGGCTGGAGGGCTGGCACGAGACATCAGGCTGGAGGGCTGGCACCGAGACATCAGGCTGGAGGGCTGGCACCAAGACATCAGGCTGGAGGGCAGGCACCGAGACATCAGGCTGGAGGGCAGGCACTGAGACATCAGGCTGGAGGGCAGGCACCGAGACATCAGGCTGGAGGGCAGGCACCGAGACATCAGGCTGGAGGGCTGGCACCGAGACATCAGGCTTGAGGGCTGGCATGAGACATCAGGCTGGAGGGCTGGCACCGAGACATCAGACTGGAGGGCTGGCACCGAGACATCAGGCTGGAGGGCTGGCACCGAGACATCAGGCCAGGCAACAGGTACTAGAACTTCAGACTGGGCAGTAGGCACCTCAGGCAGAACAGGAGGTGCTGGCACAACAAGCTGAACAGCAGGCACATCGGACTGGATAGCAGGTACTGGAACTTCAAGCCGGGCAGCCGGTACTGGAACTTTAGACTGGGCAGCAGGCACTGGCACATCAGGCAAAACAGCAGGTGCTGGCACAACAGGATGAACAGCAGGTGCATCGGACTGGATAGCAGGTACTGGAACTTCAAACCGGTCAGTCGGTACTGGAACTTCAGATTGGACAGTGGGCACAGGTGTTGGCACATCAGGCAGAACAGCAGGTACTGGCACAAAAGGCTGAACAGCAGGTACATCGGACTGGATAGCAGGTACTGGAACTTCAAACCGGGCAGCTGGTAGTGGAACTTCAGACTGGACGGTGGGCACAGGTGCTGGCACATCAGGCAGAACAGCAGGTGCAGTGGACTGAATAGCAGGTACTGGAACTTCAAACCGGGCAGCCGGTACTGGAACTTAACACTGGACAATGGGCACAGGTGCTGGCACATCAGGCGGAACAGCAGGTACTGGCACAACAGGCTGAACAGCAGGTACATTGGACTGGATAGCAGGTACTGGAACTTCAAACCAGGCAGCTGGTACTGGAACTTCAGACTGGACAGTGGGCACAGGTGCTGGCACATCAGGCAGAACAGCAGGTACTGGCACAACAGGCTGAACAGCAGGTACATCGGACTGGATAGCAGGTACTGGAACTTCAAACCGGGTAGCTGGTACTGGAACTTCAGACTGAACAGTGGGCACAGGTGCTGGCACATCAGGCAGAACAGCAAGTACTGGCACAATAGGCTGAACAGTAGGTACATCGGACTGGATAGCAGGTACTGGAACTTCAAACCGGGCAGATGGTACTGAAACTTCAGACTGGGCAGCAGGCACAGACACTGGCACATCAGGCAGAACAGCAGGTACTGGCACAACAGACAGAACAGCAGGTACTGGCACAACAGCAGGCATCGGAACATCAGGCTGGGCGGCACACAGGAACACATCAGGCTGGAACAGATCAGCTGGCGGGGAGGCAGGATTGGACACTGGCATGATGGTATGGGTTGGATTAGCTGGTGCGGAGGCAGGTTGAGTTACTACCAGGCTCGTCTTGGTTGGAAAAAACTTTCTTTTTTTCTTGGGCTTAGCCACTGAAGCTCTGTAGGTGAGGGGTGCAGCAGACTGGAAAGGAGGATTGGAATATGGCAGAGAAGAGGTAACAGTAGCTGGATGAAGTTCCTGTGGGTTTGTGGACAGCTGAGAAGAGGCAGGTGGGTTGAATGCAGGATAGGTGCAGCGGGTAGGGACAGGATATTGATATTTGGTGGGAAGCAGGGTATATTGGGTCGAAACGGAGGTTGCCATGGGTGAAGGGAAAAAAGACTCCTGGGCAGGCAGGTGTCTAATAGCAGGTCTGGGTTGTGCAGAGCTGACCGAAGCTGGAGATAATAAGTCTGACCATGCCTGCAGTACAGGTTGAACAAACGTGGGTTCACATACTGCCTGTCTAACCAGGGACTGCACCGAATCTGTACAATCCACTAGCACCTGTTTAGGACAAGCTGAATAATGCTCCAGAAAGTATACAGCATCATCCTCCAACAGCCACACCAGAGACTCCACCTGATCACTACTGAAGGGGGGAGAAAAATCATCACTTCCTTTAGGACTGCTAGACAAGGCTAGCTCAGCACACATCTGCATCAGGGGCTGAACGTTCTCAAACAGTAATCTACCCTGATCAACCAGAGAATGGGCCAGACGGATACACTCCAGGAGCTGATCCCTGGCCCATTCTTTCAATACCAGATGACAGTAATTGTTATCCTCCAACACCAGTGAGGCAAGGAGAACAACTGTTTCTGATTGCATTTTAATAGCACTACAATGGTTCCTCTGCGCAGTCACTTCTGGTCAGAGATGGCCTTGATTTACTGTCATGAACAGGTGTGACCAGAACCGTGTGATCTGCGACAGAGGACACCCAAATGTATATACGTGAAAATATAATAATTTATTAAAGAAAGTGAGTAATATAATACAACCAACTCCAATTTGACACAGTGCAATAACCAACCACAGACAGAGACCCACAAATAACAACAGACAGATACGTACAAATAAATGGGAAATACCAGGATCATAAACAATAGCCAGGCCAGGGTCATACACAGCAGATCAGCAGATGGACAGGGGATGTTCCAGAGACATAAACAAAAGCCAGGCCAAGGTCATACACAGGGAGGTCAGCAGATGGGGTATGGAACACAGGACAGGGAGAGAATGGATGGGTCAGACTGCAGGCAGGGATGCAAGGTAACAGGTGGGACAGGATAGGGTCTGAGACGGGGAGACAGGATCAGGTTCAGGGCACAGGATCAGATCACTATCAGGTCAGGAGGCAATGAAGAAATCAAGGCAAACATGTGAATGTTTGCCGGGTATTTATAGGCCTGTGATTGGCCTCAAGTGACACCTGATTGTAGGAGGTACTGTCTGCCTCACACTGCCAGGATCCATCCGCTGGTGGACGCCAGTACTGCGGCCCAAAGATGATATACTATTAACAGGGAAAAGCTCTCCTGACAGTTCCAAACTGCCAGGAGACACCTGCTGGTGGACCTCAGTACTGCATGCCAAATAACAGGTATTACCAGCGGATGGAACATTTCCTGACAGTAGCTCTTCTTGCTGGGCCACCTGAGATGCTGCACAATGTCTGATCCCTTAGATAATCTTGCATTGTACATTATTTCTGTTGAACTTGAAACTCCTTGATCCTGATGCAGTGTACCTGCAGCTGTCCTTATCTCCACTACCACTCCTTACCAGCTTGTTCCTTGACTACATGTCCGCTTAATTCCAAACTACAACCATTTATTGTCGACCTTTGGCTTGTTTACTAACTATGCTTCTGCTTGATCCCTACCTGCTATATTTACTACTGGACCCCAGCTTGCTCACCTCGGGGGGGGGGGGATCCTGAGAACCTGCGACTAAGATGCAGCAAAACCCATCTCCACCAAAATCAGGAGCTTTGGTGAATACTGATTAGTGCTTAGACCCCTGCACCTCATATGAGCCCGCTTCATCCACCAGGGTGACCTGCCTGTGTACTTATCCAGCTTGTCAGTGGAAGCGTCTCTATAGCTTCTGGTCTCCGAGCCTGACCCCCAACCGTGACAGTCCCCATTAATCTCACTTCAGATAGCAATTCCCATAGTAAAAGGGATTTCTCACTTTACTTCAAAGCATTAGAGTTACAAACCAGTTTCCTACAATAATCCAACAAGTAATTCCTTAGTCAAAACTATAATAGTTCATAATGTAACTGGAGCATTCATTTGGAGAAGAGCGCATAGTACTTTTTGCAAAGAATTGACACAGAGCACTTTTATTTATTTATTTATTTATTTAATGAACTTTATTGAATATGCACTGGACACTTTCTGAACATTACATGGTTAATGAATTTATGTATTGTAGACATATTAAAGAGTTCATGCATAAGTAGAAGTTGCACAATGTAAATATATAGCACTAGGCACTTTGTACTGAGCACATACTGTATTGTACATATATGAAATATTATTGGTTAATTCGTTTGGGAGGTTTTGCATAATATAGCACTGCATATTTTCATGGTATGGATACAAAATGTAATAAATCATAAAATACACAATCAGTAAGACTCAAGACAAGCTGGGTTTTCCACAGAGAAAAGGAAAAAGTTGATTGAACTATCTCCATAGGTGGGAGGGGAGAACATTTGTATGCAAACTCCCTTGTGTACAGAGCAGAGGCCAGGACAATGGTTTCAATCAACATCAACCAGAGATGACCTGACTCACTCCCAGATATCATGTTCATTTAGTGTGAAGACAGATCGTCTATTTACTTGGTCTGTAAGGTTATGGAACCTTAACCCAAAAAGACGATAACCCCTTTTATCCAGGTGCAACACTAATAGATATCCATTGTCTACCCTCATTGTTCCAGGGATGAAGCTATACCTCCCAGATAAATACAGTGTTGACTTAGCTTTTGCCCAGAACAATGGCAGAGTTACTCATTTAATCATACACCAAATAACACCCAATTACAAAACAGAGCTGCAAAATATATATATTAAATTACTATGCTGCTATATACAAGAATCAATGTATGCCAGAAGTAATCCACATATTGTAAAAGAACTTTAGCACAATTATTATGAGGGGGGAAATGATCTATTTGTTTTGTCCCATGAATATATAACAGTCACAATATATTTACTAAGTGTCTCAATTTCTTATAACCAGCAAAGGGCACGATATGGGGATGGCGAACCAAAGTGTTATGAAGGCGGGCAATCACCAGATCATTGTAATATGAAACATATTAAAATACAGTTCATAAAAATACCAGATGCAATTATAGGACAATCAAAATTCCTATTATAAAACTGCATTGACCATTGATAGGCAGATAAGAAATGAACAGTTACCGCCCAATTCTTGGACTAACCAATCATGAGATAGTAAACATGAAGGGGGAGGTACAATTTGAAACAATGGTACTCAACCCCATAAAAGAGAGACACACATTATTCTCAGTACAGAACCACACACCCACTTGCTGGATGATTGAAAAGCCTGCTGCCAGTTGACCACTCCCCATATCGCTGGACTTTGCTGCTGGAACTAACCAATTATACTTTCAATACTCTGAACAGGTTCCCTTTTAAAGCAGTGGTGAGATACAGACTAAATATATCAATTAATCTTTTTGCTCCCAAAACTATAGGCATTGTATTTTTACTGTTTGTGTTTTAATATTATTATTTACAGTGTGCAGGGCAATTTATTTACTAAAGTTTCCTACATAATCTGTCTATATTATATGTTGAAATTGTGTATGGCTAAATTGGGTATAGATCTGTATTGCAGCTAAATTGGCTATTGTGGTGTCCCAGGGAAATTGTTTATTGTCCAACCTAATTTAACAGGTCTATTTGAAGTTAAAATTTTAGAATTTTAGTAGCATTTTTCTTTTTGCTCTTCAAGATACATTTGTTTCTCTCCTCTGGCCGCGGAGAGTCAGAAATTGTCTTAAGAGTATTCAGGGTTTTTATTTTAATATTTGAAAGCATGGTTTACCACTCTTTTTATAGTTGGTTGCAGCTGTCCCAGGTTTGGTCTTTGAAAGTTAAAAGAAATTACCTTCCTATTGTATTGATGTCATTGATTATGTGTGTGAAATATTAATCATCAGTAATTCCAGTTTTGTATGATATTGTATAATTATACTTGTATTTTAATAAATTATATTTTCTTATTCATTCAATTGGGAGATATTTATACATTGGTAAGAAATCACCATAGATTAAAGAACTCAGGAAATTGTTGTGGTACACTATTGGGTGTCTGAACAAAATTCGTATTGTTATTAAGATATTTATTAATTGCCGTAATCAGCTGGAGGCACTGTCTATATCATCTATACTTATAATTCAGGCACCACTCTTTTATTTATAATTTACCATTCGCCAAGTCCTTCTTTTTCATTTAATTGAATATTCCCCGTATTTATCATCATCAAAGTTTTATACTACACGTTCACTACAATATTGAGTGTATAGATTGTGATACGGTTAGTGTTTGCTGCAGCAGCTGAGAACTATTGAAATGGCACAGGTATAATAATAATATGTATAATAGTTCATAACCAGGGATGAGCTCAGGCATGTTTGGTCATGAGTTTGAACCTAAATGAGCTATCCCTCCAGGTAGTTATTACTGCAGGCAGCAAATCATAGGAGGCTGAGGCATTCCCTGCCACACAGCAGCACATATACACGCCCCTTGGATACATGCGGATGCAGGGTGGGGAATGCCTGGGCTGCTTATGATTGGCTGTCTGTAGTGATAGTTACCTGGCAGGATAGCTCATGCAGGCACAAGCTTATGTCCGAACACACCTGAGTTTTACCCTATTCATAACTATAATAACTAAAATAAAAAAATAGTTAGGTTTATCAATACATACTGTATATCTTAACAGTTTTAAATCATGAGACATTACATTAAAACTCATAGTTATCTTTGAACACCTATTACAATTTTTCTCTGTAATTGAGCTTTTTCTGCACAGATGTTTCAGTCCTGGTACTTCCTGGCATCATCGATGCACACAGTACAAAACAATCCTAGGACCAGGCACTGAGCACCAGGGCTGCCAGCTTGTGAACCAAATGCCACCACTCACTTTGAAAAACATAAAAAGAATAAAAACATCATTTTAAACAATAGATGTCCCTGATTTTCCATTATGCCCAGCTCTGGGTTTTAGGCTACCCTTTAAGTGGCTTTTTCCCAAAGGTTCCCTTGGTTTTGATATTTTTATACTACTCATCTCCAGATTTGTTTATATCAATCACATGACACATAGGATTCATCTTTGGGTATCCTGTAGTGATGGGCAGTCCTAAATGATAACATGTAATGGCCAAAAGCAATTACTGCAGGAGACAACACAGAGGAAGAGTCGTAAGTTTTTTCTTCAGACACTTCCTTTTTTAAATTTCTGGAATTGGGCTTTAAGTCCACCATTTAACGCGCTACCATAGGGGTACATATGCCATGGTAACATGAATAAATAGCTACCTTTTAATGCACACTTTCATTATTTTGGCACACAAATATTTACAATACATTTGTGTTTCAAGTTCTGCATGGCAGAATCATATTTTAATATAATTAATGTAATTGTTATTAATTGCAGTCAACACAAATTAAGTGTTTATATGTAAGCTTGACAGAAGAATGTGTCTAGCATTCTGACATTTTTTTCTTTCTTGTCGCTAAAGAGATATCAATAATACTGTGTAATAATATAAATAATCTGCTTGATATGAACAGTTAATTAGGTCAATCAAGCTCTGACAGTGTCACAAAATGATATACTACAAAACTTGCAAATGCATGAAGATACTCTGAATAGATCAATCAAACTCCAGCAGTGTCACAAAATGATGTACTGCAACACTCAAAGAACCAAGACATTATCCCGATTAAATCAAACAAATCCTGTGATAGTCTCAATCAAAAATGTAATGTGACATACACAGGTGGAGGACATTTTTAAGATCCCTGTCAGCAGAGAGGTAGTGTATACTGTAATATATATACAGTATCTCACAAAAGTGTGTACACCCCTCACATTCTTGTAAATATTTTATTATATCTTTTCATGTGACAACACTGAAGAAATGACACTTTGCTACAATGTGAAGTAGTGAGTGTACAGCTTGCATGACAGTGTCAATTTGCTGTCCCCTGAAAATAATTCAACACAGGCATTAATGTCTAAACTGCTGGCAACAAAAGTGAGTACACCCCTAAGTGAAAATGTCCAAATTGGGCCCAATTAGCCATTTTCCCTCCCCGCTGTCATGTGACTCGTTAGTGTTTAAAGGTCTCAGGTGTGAATGGGGAGCAAGTGTGTTAAATTTGGTGTTATCGTTCTCACTCTCTCATACTGGTCACTGAAAGTTCAACATGGCACCTCATGGAAAAGAACTCTCTGAGGATCTGAAAAAAAGAATTGTCGCTCTACATAAAGATGGCCTAGGCTATAAGAAGATTGCCAAGACCCTGAAACTGAGCTGCAGCATGGTGGCCAAGACCATACAGAGGTTTAACAGGACAGGTTCCACTCAGAACAGGCCTCGCCATGGTCGACCAAAGAAGTTGAGTGCACGTGCTCAGCGTCATATCCAGAGGTTGTCTTTGGGAAATAGATGTATGAGTGCTGTCAGCACTGCTGCAGAGGTTGAAGGGGTGGGGGGTCAGCCTGTCAGTGCTCAGACCATATGCCGCACACTGTATCAAATTGGTCTGCATCGCTGTCGTTGCAGAAGGAATTCTCTTCTAAAGATGATGCACAAGAAAGCCCACAAACAGTTTGCTGAAGAAAAGCTGACTAAGGACATGGATTACTGGAACCATGTCCTGTGGTCTGATGAGACCATGATAAACTTATTTGGTTCAGATGTGTCAAGCGTGTGTGTGGCAGCAACCAGGTGAGGAGTACAAAGACAAGTGTGTCTTGCCTACAGTCAAGCATGGTGATGGAAGTGTCATGGTCTGGGGCTGCATGAGTGCTGCCAGCACTGGGGAACTACAGTTCATTGAGGGAACCATGAATGCCAACGTACTGTGACATACTAAAGCAGAGCATGATCCCCTCCCTTCAGGGACTGGGCCGCAGGGCAGTATTCAAACATAATGACCCCAAACACACCCCCAAGATGATCCCTGCCTTGCTAAAGAAGCTGAGGGTAGAAGATGAAGCTTGTCTCCAGACCTAAACCCTATTGAGCATCTGTGGGGCATCCTCAAAAAGAAGGTGGAGGAGCGCAAGGTCTCAAACATCCACCAGCTCCGTGATGTCTTCATGGAGGAGTGGAAGAGGACTACAGTGGCAACCTATGAAGCTCTGGTGAACTCCATGCTCAAGAGGGTTAAGACAGTGCTAAAAAATAATGGTGGCCACACAAAATATTGACACTTTAGGCCCAATTTGGACATTTTCACTTAGGGGTGTACTCACTTTTGTTGCCAGCAGTTTAGACATTAATGGCTGTGTGTTGAGGTATTTTGAGGGGACAGCAAATTTACACTGTTATACACTGTTATACAAGCTGTACACTCACTACTTTATATTGTAGCAAAGTGTCATTTCTTCAGTGTTGTCACATGAAAAGATATAATAAAATATTTACAAAAATGTGAGGGGTGTACTCACTTTTGTGAGATACTGTATATATATATATATATATATATATATATATATATATATACAGTATACAGTATTTATATAATAAAATCATTTTTTTCTGGTTTCAGTACTGTCTAGTTTACATACCCAGAACAAGTACACAGTCAGACAACCAATTGAAAAAAAAACAGTCAGCGCAAAACTCAATGTCTACTCACAGCAGCTGAACACTAAAGGCAAATATATAAACCCTTCAGTACTATGTAAATTAATCAGTGCAGCGCTAAATTGATAACTAAATTATTTATTATTTTTTTAGTTGTTAAGTGCTTTATGTAACTGGTGTCTGGTATATTTGGGAGATTGTAAAAGGTGGCCGTGGTGACTAATTAAGATTATTTTTAACAATTAATTTATATTATTTTTAGCAATATTATTTTTGTTGTTATCAGATTCTATCTTTGAAGTATTATGTGCATCTTTTGATGCCCGTTTTTGGGTCAGCATTGGTGACCACAGATCATGTGGGCATTAATAATAACTTCTTAGTCTTAGGGAGCCTTAGTCCAGGCTGGTTCCCTGGGTGACTCCTTTTTTAACATATTTTGTTTAAGTTATATATATTTGAATGGTATTTGGTTTGCAGTATCGACGTGGTGTGTGCCCAGCCCCCTTCTCTTAGGTTGCTGTGACAACCACACACGCTTGAGGCTGTATGCGTACTCCGCCCCGGGAAGGTGGGATACTACGATGATGACTGGCGTGCGATCTGCCGCTTTGCGGACGTAACGCCGGATCACCATGGTAACAGGCAAACATGTCTTAGTTTTGTTTATACTTTCCTTAGGTGGGAGGTACCGTTTGAGGTGGGTGGTCATGTGATCCGCCGTCACGCCGACACGTTGTCGTGCCGTCGCGGCGTAATGACCATTATGGAGCCACAACCTACCAAACTCCTCCCATGTCCGAGCGGTGCGCTCCGATAGGACGCTTACCGCTCGTTTGTTTAATTACCCAGTCAGATTACCATGCATGCTCTGTGCCGCATGACGCGCTTTAGGGATTACCATGGTAACCTTTTCAGATACTCTTCCTATTAGAGAGTGGTGCGTCCTGATTGGATGCTTACCGCTCGTTCTTTAATTACACAGGTGAGTGTGATAAGGGGCTATCTATTTAAACTACAGTGGCATTGTGAGACTCCATTATCGCTGAGGAAGTCCTATGGACGATACGCGTGCGAGAGTTCATCTTAATGTCACTACGGCCACCTTATCAGCTTTGCTGTTACCAGTCCTTTTATGCTTTATATCCTAGCACTTGGATTAAGTGCTTTTTATGTGAGTACCCATCTTATATTAAATGATACCTTTTTACAAATCATACAGAGAGCACTAGATTTTTTTCTTTGTATTATATGTTGCTACGGGAGAGTCACAAGGCTTATCTGCAGGAGTTCAAGAGGTGCCCAGCTTCCATCCACAAGTTTACCATTACCACCAGAGGTGGTGCAAGCCCTTATGACCTTCCTGTTAGCTCAGGGGTCTAATAAGCAAGGTGGGCAGTTTGGCTAAACATATGGTGTGAGCACGGATCAAGGAGCACCCCAAACTTTTGCATGAAGCACCCTTTATCACCATTGACGTCTGTGTGCCTCTCTATCTACATATGTGTTTCAACATACGAACATATGAACTTTTTATCTATTGAATTCTGATTCATTAAGTACACAGTCAGAGCTACTGATATAAATATTTGTTTTGGATCAATAACACCCCAACTGACTAAAGCAACATGGCAGCCAGACAACAAGTATTTAGTAAAAACAATAATGGCAACCTACACATACAGAATGTTCTTGTATAAGTGTTCTATAACGCAGTGTTTCTCAACTCCAGTCCTCAAGGCGCCCCAACAGGTCATGTTTTCAGGTTTACCATTATTTTGCACAGGTGATTTGATCAGTTTCGCTGCCTTAGTAATTACCATAGCTGTTTCATCTGAAGGAAATCCTGAAAACATGACCTGTTGGGGCGCCTTGAGGACTGGAGTTGAGAAACACTGCGCTATAGAACACTTATACAAGAACATTCTGTATGTGTAGGTTGCCATTACTGTTTATAACGTACATGTAATAATTACTGTTTATAGGCCTATTCTATATAAGGCCATCTCTACTGTCCACTAAGGTGACCACAGTAGATCGCATGAGCAGAAAAGGCAATGTATAACAGTCTTGTATTAGCAGGGCACATAACAGAAAAGTATAGCAGCTGATTTATGGATCTTCCCTTTCAACCCAACATTATTTTGTTTCAGAAATGTGCATTTTAATGTACTGTATGTTCTTATTTTACATTATAAAAGTAATTCATTCTCATCCACCACCCATAGTCTGTACAAAACAAACACACATTAGTCATGCCAGGTTTTACTTTCAAAACAATCAAAGTGAGAAGATTTATTGAATCTGCTTCTGAGAGGCTGATGTAAGGCAGAACAAAACTTTATGATCATAGGTGTGAGCAGCCTCTTGCATTAGGGTGTGCACCCCAAAGCTCAAATACATATGCATGTGTATATGTACTGATGGTGTCAGTAGGGCAGTGGACAGTGTAATTTAGTTAATTTTCTTTTCCACAAATTTTTGGCCTTGTGTAACATTTTTTTTGGGGGATAAAATATCAGTGGTCAAAACAGGTGGGAATATGCAGCACACAAGGCAATTAGGGTGTGCCCAGGCACACCTGGCACACCCTGTGCGCACGCCTATGTTTATGACCAAAAGGTCATCAAACCAGTGGACTATTTTGATGTTAGACTTTGGAATGCTATTTGCACCAGCATGCATAGATGTCCCCTCAATGTACAGAATGGCTCAAATTATTTATTTTTGCTCTTAGAATGATATTTTAAGGGACCATCCTATGGAACAATTGTTGTCTATACAAAGCATGCATGTTATTTAAAGGGATCGTCTGAATATTATGTGGTGAAGATCTTTAGATGCAAACATTTGTAATTGGTGGTTTTTGAGCTGCTGACAGCCCACTTATGCAACGTGCACACGATCGGACATTGATCGGACATTCCGACGACAAAATCCATGGATTTTTTCCGACGAATGATGGCTCAAACTTGTTTTGCGTACACACGGTCGCACAAAGTTGTCGGAATTTCCGATCGCCAAGAACGCGGTGACGTACACCACGTGCGACGAGACTAGAAAAGGCCAGTTCAGAACCAAGTGCGGCACCCTTTGGGCTCCTTTTGCTAATCTTGTGTTAGTAAAAGTTTGGTGAGAGACGATTCGTGCTTTTTCAGACTCGTGGTTTTCAGATCGTTTTCTGCTGTTCAGTTTGTGCTTGTGGGTTTGTATCTGCTCTTCAGTGCATGCAGCGAGTTTCGAGTGACTCTTGTCATTGTGTTCTTGTTCGTTCGTTACTGTTTTTCAGGTCGCTCTTTACAGGCCTTGCTGTTCTTCAGTGCGTTCTGTTACTTCGTTCTGAGCAGCCGACCGTTTTCTAGCCATGTTGCGTATACGTACTCCTCGTAGAGTTCGTGCTGTGCGGGGGCTTGGTGTTGGAGTCCTGACCTTGACAAAAGTCCAGTCCATGAACAGGGCGGGGAGGAGTTCATGGACCAAGAATTGGTTGCTCCAGCGTGACCAGTTCTGTCATATGCCTTTGCTCCGTGAGATCCGTGAGAATAATCCTGATGATTTCAGGAACTTTCTCCGGATGACGGACTCCGTATTTCACCGTTTGTTGGCTTTGCTGACCCCCTATATCAGCAGGCAGGATACCTGCATGAGGCAAGCCATCACTCCAGAGCAGAGGCTCGTCGTCACCCTGCGGTACTTGGCGACGGGGAGAAGCCTGCAGGACTTGAAGTTCTCAACAGGCATCTCCCCCCAGGCTCTGGGGATCATTATCCCGGAGACCTGTTCTGCCATCATCTAGGTCCTGCAGAAGGAGTATATTAAGGTAAGATTTATCCTTTAACATCACATTTTATTGTATTTAATGTTTGATAATATATTGTATTTCTTTCCTCATTCCCTAATTACCATCATTGTAATATGCTGTGAATGTCCCCTTTGTTCTCATGCATGCTGGATTTTTATGTAATTATTTTTTTTCTCCTTCATACATATTTGCCTTCAATTACCTCCCCAGCATGGTCTTCTGGCCCTATATTCACCTTGTGTATTCACTTAACAATTCACCAAACACCCCCTAAAATGTTTTAAAATGTGATTTGTGCTTTAAATTCAGGCAGAGTGCCAGAGGCTTTTTTTGGGGGGTCCCCAAATCATTTGGAACCCTCCCACCCCCAACTGCTAATTCAGCTGATACCAATTCTCTATCTATCCTCAATCATCTATCTGCTGACTTTGCCAAACCCATACACACTATACTCATCTCTTTTGTGGTCAGATGTATGGATAAATTCCCCAAAGCATGTAGTGCAAGGGCCTGCCTGTATACTTTCAAATGGTACTGTTTAAAGTTTTTGTATACTATTATTATCTCGATAGGTAATAGTCGAATTTCCAAATGTGCTCAAATGTGTACAATGTGTATTAATATCTTTGTATTATGACACTTCTTACCTGTCCAGTAGGCTGCCAATAGTGTAACTAAGGAGGGGCTGGCCAAAGTATTACCCATTATTTAGGCATTCATCTCTCAATGAAGTGGAGAGGGTTACCTGTCCAAGAGCCCCCCCCCCCTAAAATGTTAAAAATGGCCCATGAGAGGGGGGGAGGGGGAATCTGATAGGTGTACCTTATACTTTGGTCTTTAAAAACTCCCTCAAATAAATGTTATCTTGATGTTGGCCAAGAATGTTTGTGTCTAATCTGCTTTCCCTGTTTATGTGCAAAATGACTAATTTTTTGATTGGTGTTTGACTCCACAGTTTCCTTCCACACCACAGGAATGGCAGACTGTAGCCTCCCACTTTGCCCAGCGGTGGGACTTTCCTAACTGCGGAGGGGCAATTGATGGGAAACACATCCACATCGTCCCACCACCCAACTCGGGGTCATACTATTATAATTACAAGGGGTTAATAGTATTGTGATGTTGGCGGTGGTGTCGGCTACTTACGAGTTCCTGTATGTGGACGTGGGGAAGAATGTCCGGATGTCCGATGGTGGAGTCATCTCCCAGAGTTCTACAGGCGTCTCCAGAATGGCAGCTTGGACTTGCCACCTCCAGAAGACAATGTGGAAGGACTCCCATTTGTCTTTGTTGCAGATGAAGCGTTTGCGCTGGGGGACCAGTTTATGCGGCCATTCCCGATGAGGACCCTCACCCCGGACCAGAGGGTTTTTAATTACCGGCTGGCCAGAGCCAGAAGAGTGGTGGAGAACACGTTTAAAATCATGGCCAGCCGGTTCCGCCTATTTCTTACACCCATACACATGGCGGAGTATAAACTGAATCATATTATCCTGGCGTGCTGTGTTCTACACAACTTTTTACGGCAACATTCTGCCAACTATGCTGGCTCAGTTGGGCCTGAGGCCGGAATTCTACATGAAACAACCCTGACGGTGCTTGAAAGTGGCCGTCCTGGCTTGCCCCCCATGAGTGCCCATGATGTCCGGCTAAGATACCTTGAATACTTTGCGGGAAGGGGGCTATCAATATGTCAGACAATGTCTGAAACCTTTTTCAAATAATAAAAAAAAATAACTACTCAAATCTTTGGTGACATTTACTGCTTGTGTTTCTTTTAGCTGACCCTGACAGAAATGTGGTGAGTCCTGAAAATGGCGTGATTGTGTAACCTTACAAAGCACTGTTCAGTGTTACACTACACTACACTTTGCACTACAAGTGCAGTTGAAACTGCACTTGTATTGCAAAGTGGATTTGCCCTTAGGAACACCCATTGTCACAGAAAACACCAATTAGAGCACCACAAAAGTGTTGTAGCGTTGAGACAATAATCCACACATTCTTGATTAACAATCTTTTTAATACCAGCACAATCACATGTGCATTTAGAAAAGGTTTTTAAAACAAACCAACATGTTTGTTGTATAACAATTTTTGGGGTCACATTAGAAAAAGTAGAAATGTCCATTTAAGATAAAACAGGCATGTTTAAAACCAAGAAGGAAGACACAAATCTTGAACTTACAAAGTTCACATTTGGTAGAACTTGAGGGCAATATCAGACATGAGTATTTACAAACTGTGTTTGATATTGCGTTCAGATGGGGTGAAGTCACCCCAGGAAAAGCCAAATTTTGAAGATGCACACAAATTGCTGAATGTCAACATGTGCTAGCTGTCATCATGGGGGATCAAGGGACATGTTTTTGGGGTGCAACCCCTTCCTCACAGCTACTTTATTATTGAGGAAGGGGTTGCACCCCCAAAACGCATCCATTGATCTCCCGTGATGGCAGATAGTACATGTTGACACACTGTGTGCATCTTCAAAACTTGGCTTTTCGCAAATATGTCAAAAAATGGTAAACATTTTTAGCACACAAAAAACCCAAGGGATTTGGAGGGGTTTTAACCTCCCCCTAAAACATCAATGATGTCCTTCATTTTTTGTTGAACATCACAGGATGTTTTCCAAGTCCCTATTACACCCCATGATCTCCCCGATCAGGATCTGTGCACTTTCCGAGGTGAAATGCCCTGGATCCACAACAGCACGATCACCTAAAAAGATAGAAACAAAAACACACCATGTATTATAAATATGCCGGCATCCATCTCTTACCCGAGCCTGTGGTCGCAGACACTCACCTGTTGTGGTGCCAATTTCCACCATGGCTTCCTCCTCCTGCTCTGCTTGGCTTGGGTGGATTTCCCCTTCTTCCAGAGGTGGGGGGGTCTGTGGTCTCCTCGGATGAGGAGTGTCCTCCGAGTCTTTTCTCCCCTATGTAAAAAAAATAGGTATACTTAGCACACAGATATTTGATGGCAGAAATAGGAATATGAAACATTGCTTGGAAGTGGGGTACAATTGTCTATTTTGGCAGAATTCCAAGATGTAGAATTTTTATTGTCCTTTGTCAAGCTTCAATACTTTACCTGTTTTGTACAAGCTTCACAGATGGAGACACCCCTATAGTATACACTGGAGCACCTGTGTGGGTCCCCTAATAAAAAGAGTGCTCTTGTTTCCCACACTAGTGCTCCAGCATCCAGATGTGGAAACAGTTGCTGAGTGTCCTTCCTTACACAGAATCTAGTTTGCATTTCATTCTAGTTACAAACCCATCTTCACAACCAAATTATTTTCACACAAGTAGGCCATAAAAAATGTGGGCAAATGCATATGGCCAAAACAATGGTGTTTTCTAGGCCGAACGAACAATGTTTTATACGAACGAATAATGTGCCCATGAACATGAAAGTTGCCATTTTACACTGGATAACAGTTAAGAAAAGCACATGGAGCAGCACGAATGTAATAAACATAAAGAATAGGAGCACAGGACAACTACTTACTTTTTTGCAGCACTCTCTGGATCCTTCTGTACTGCTCGTGCTCTCTTAATTTGAGGTCCGACCACCGTTTCCTGAGCTGATCTTTCGATCGTCGTACCCCGAAATTCCGGTGCAGACTCTTGACCACTTTCGCCATGATGTTGGCCTTTCTGGCATTGGGGTTGGGGTAAGGTCCATACTTCCCGTCATAGTCGGCCTTCTTCAGGATACCCACCATCTCCAACATCTCCCCAAAGGACATATTTGAGGCCTTAAATCGTTTCCTTCTGGATCGGGATGTTTCTGGGTCCGGGCTTTCCTCGTCCTCCTCCTCCTCCAGGTCCTACTCCTCCTCCTGCCACATCTCCAACACCAGAGCCGGGAAGGAAGCGTGGAAGGAAGACCAGAGAGTGATGACCCTGGGTTCAGTCTAGTCTGGCAAAATATGCAGGCTCTTGTAGTACCACAGCCTGGGGACACAGATGTCATCTGCTGCTTTCCGGATCTCTGGGACTTCTGGACCAGACTGCACTCCCTTACATAAGGACTCCTCAGGCCACCAATTTTGCAGGAAAAATAATTGATGTCTGCCCTGGGGGTCAAAGGGTTCGCAAATTTATGATGTTTATCCAGCGTTGCCTCCTTCTTTGTTTGCTTCTGAGCCCTTAATAAAGGAATTTTTGGTTCAATTATACTCGCCTATGTGTGTTTTCCTTCAAAAAGGACAGTTTGTTTGTGAGGAGGCAGGTACATTTCAAAAATACAATGTGAAATTAACAAGGGACACCAACACCAAGCAATCTCCTTGAGATTAAATAATACAGGATACCAATGGTGTTGTGGTAACTTGACACACAAAACACACACAAAAATATTATGGAGTCAAACCAATAAAAAATAAAAAAAAACATCAGCCTTGAAACAAATACAACCCCCCCCCCCCCCCAAAAAAAAAGAGCCTTGAAAAAAATACATTTTTGGTCATACAAATTTGGTCAGATGTGACAAATCAAAATAGATTGAGGGAATCACGATAAATAATAAAGAAAGAAGTTTGTGAGAAGTCTGTGTGAATATGAGCAGCAAAACTACTTCATTCTTCTCACATTATAAAGAAAAAGAGAGTGCGCTGTATTAAACAATTTTAAACATTGCAGCGTGACGAAAGTGCTCTATCCATTCCGAACGCTAATTTTATCAGACCGAGCTGTTCCGTCTCGGAATTTCTTCTAAACATGCGTGGCACTTTGTGCGTCAGAATTGTTCACACACGGTCGGAATTGACGCGATGGGATTTTGTTGTCGGAAAATTTTATAGCCTGCTCTCAAACTTTGTGTGTCGAAAAATCCCATGGAAAAAGTCCGATGGAGCCCACACATGGTCGGAATTTCCGACAACACGCTCCGATCGCACATTTTCCGTCGGAAAATCCGACCGTGTGTACGGGGCATATCTCTTTCCTTGTGACCAGCCAGCCTAAGGATTTAAAAAAGAAAGAAGTCTGAGTCTTTTTTCTATTCATGGTGATGGTTCTTTTTATGATTTTACAGGTTGATGGACTAAAATCTTCAGGATTTCTTGAACATTAAAAAAAAATTTTTAAAGTGCTTTATCATTGATAGGCTAATCCCTAAAAAAAGTACTCTAACTATATTTTAATTATGTTCTGTAAGCGAGGCCCACGGTAGAGTAAATTTGGCCCCTTCTCTTAGTTTCTTTTGTTAAAATATTGTACGTTATTTGAGTATTAATTTGGTTATTTGGTACTTTATTTGAGTATTACTTTGGTAATGTGGTACTTTATTTGAGTTTAACATGCCTGTTTTTAAGTTAAGCAGAACTAAATTAATTTAGGCTAGCCATGTATTAGACAGCAGATGCCCTCTTCAAATATGGTATGGCATGTCCTGAATGATATGCATTTATCATAATTGGATAGCTTTACCAGAAATCATTTGAGGTTTCATCTCCAGTGCTTTCTGATGTCAGTTAAATCTCAAAAAATTTGCATTGGAGTGAAATCTGAAAAAATTAAGTTTCTAAGCAATTAAGGAGTAGATGCGACCAACCAGAGGGTACTGAAGAAACACATGTAAGGTAGATGCTGGAATACACATTACTGCTTTATGATAACTGGCACAACAATATAGGGTTAGTATCAAAAACAGCTCAACTTTTGTTCCCACATTTTGCAGTCTAATGATGTTGAACCATTTGAACATGTTGATTAGCTAGATTGTGGCTCAAAATGAATGAAGTTTCATTTTCTAATGAAAAGTTATCGTTAATTAACATGAAACTGTACCTGGTATATTTTGCTATATAACAGGATAACCTAACTTTCTATCAAATAATGAATGTTTAAAAAGTGTATTTTTGATTCTCAGGTGATTTGAGTGACACTTATACATGAGGAGAAAAAGGGTAATTTAAATAATACCTTTCTTACATTTAAATGATGTAATTATAAAATGTTCATTTTTGCATTTATAATCAGATGCAGGAACAGATGGGATATGCTCATTTTAATGTGATGTGTCAATTATACTGCCAAGAGATTGTTCACTGTAACTAAAACTTTTCAGCTTAATTGTTACTAAGAAACTGTGCTGATTCCATGCTCTTTTTTCCCAAAAGGAACATCACAAAACCTGTATTCAGTGTGAGGGATATCAAGGAATAGAAAGTGACAGCTTGTTCTAACTCTGGTGGAGCCCCAGTAAGGGAAAAGTGTATAGAAAGCAGATCACGAGGACAGCTATATTAATTACATTCCCACTGGTACTGCAATTTTAAATAATGGCTCTCAAAAAAATAAGCTTATTATGCAATAGTTGAATTAAAATGATACATGAAGCTCATTATACACTTTGGTGGTGAGGGAAGTCTACATTTGTTTATGAGCACTTAGGATGTTGAGTCATGTGTGGCATATGAGTCCTAGAAGGACCTGAGCAATCCACGGTCTGGGCATAGATAAGAAATTCAGGTAAGTCATCATAACCTTAGCTATAGGTTGATAAGGTAATTATACAGTATATGCTGGTATACATCATTCATTAACAATATAATTAAAAATCTAGTGCTATTTTGATTATTAAGTAGACATTTTTAAAACATTAACATTTTAGGATATGATAAAGTACTTTTATTCTCCAAGTACAAATTAAACCACTGTCTCATTATGAAGTCTATTTTTAGATTTCTAGCTCTCAAAGCCTTAACTTTAATGAAGGAGACAGTGACTGTGTAAAGTTTGAGTCTTTATCTGTTTTAATTCCAGATCAGATACACTGGGTCCTAGAAAAATGTGGCCATAGATTTGCATAGAACTGAATAGGTCTCAAGGGCAGCATCGCCCCCAACAACCAATTTATCTCAGCATGGTTGATTTTAGAAAAGAGCTGAGCCTTCAAATAGTCCTCTGCTATTAAAGTTAATGGACTGAGGCTTGTAAATTGCTACTTAGCCCCCTCTGTAAATATGTAGAAAGAGTTAAAAGCTAAACCCCCTAGTAACATAAAAACACACATTTTAATTCAGCTGTGACTTTATTAAAACAAATCAATAAATAGTTTTAAATACTACTAGTGTAATTACAGTCATCATAGTATCAATTTTCCAAAATACTTTGTGCACCGTAAAAAATGTTGAGGGAGAAGGTTCTGCATTGTGAGCTTACCATATTTTACTATAGTGTTGGAAACCTAATGCATATCAGATTATTTAAAGCTGGGAGTGGTGTTTAGGCAGCAACAGAAATACCTTGGAAGCAGAGTGGTACACATTCCATAGTCATGGATGTAGCTGGAAGTAGGGAGGCGACACGAGATATCACAGCTATCGCGACATGAGAAATCACGAGAATAACAGAAGTGCTAAGTGATATCCTGTTATACAAAAAAAGGGAGGTTTTGCCTGGATCAACCACCAGTAAATAAATTCTTAGATTATTGACAGGATCAGATATTCATTAACATAGAGTTATTGGATGCAGTTTGGGTTGCCTTATAGAGCATACAAAACAACTAGGAGAAAGAGATTCCCCCAAAGAAGGCAAATTACCCAAACACAATCTGCAAAAACAATAAATTTATTGAACTACAAAACACCACACAAAAATACAAAAATTGGGCAAAATAGGGAATATATCATAGACCAAGTTAAAACAGATAACGTTATCATTAAAAACAACGGAGCCGCGGCCAATCATACCCCATACACACACCAATCACCACAGCAGATTCCTACTATTGTGGGCAATATCGTGTGAAATAAAGTCCTTAGTCAATCCAGATACTGGTAGTATGACGGTATGAGGGTAAGGGTGGATGAGTGAATAATCATAACTTGGGAACTGATTCAGCACATCATGAAAATTATGACAGTACGGGAACTAGACCCATATCACAGGTATAACAGCAAAGGTGACCGGCAGTATTTACTGAAGGTTATTATTGTGGACACAGGACATACAGGTGAAGCAGCTATGTTAGGAGAAAGTAGCGGGGGGAGCAATGACAGCTCACGCTGTACTATGAGTATAAATCGGAGTGATACTTCTCTCACCAAGTAGATGGCTCAGCAGCTCTTGAGATCGTAGGCTCTACCTCCAGGTGATAGCTGTAGATGTCAGTCCAACAAACGCTTGCCGTCAGGTAGGAGATGTCCCGCTATGTCCAGCGCCTACAGTCAGATGCTGTAAGCTGGCCGTCAGCTGTTAGTTCCCGGTCAAGCATTCAAACACCATGAGCACGTGGCTCCGAGGTGACGTGCTGACGTCACGTGCTGACGCGTTTCACCAGCCAATCACCGCTGGTTTCTTCAGAGCCAGAGCCATTGTCAGCTGCCCCTCTTGCATTGGTTGCTATGAAGCTGCCTGGTTTGCCTCCCTGACTCATTCAACTGTCGGCCAAGAGATTTCTGTCATCCCTATGTTTTCATGCATAGTTCAGTCGCTTAGCCTTGTTTCTGCGGCCTGGGATTACATAAAGAAACAGAATTATTTGAGGCAGCCTACATCCACAAAAGATCTGTGGTTAGTTCTGCGAGATGTTTAGAACAACCTACCTGGTGAGTTCCTTCAAAAACTATGTGCAAGTGTACCTAGAAGAATTGATGCTGTTTTGAAGGCAAAGGGTGGTCACAGCAAATACTGATTTGCTTTGGAGTTTTCTTCTGTTCATTTACTTTCCATTTTGTTAGTTGATAAACATAAACCATTAAAACTTCTATTTCTGAAAGCGTTCTTCATTTATAGTATTTTTTCACTTTTGCCTAAAACCTTTGCACAGTACTGTATAAATGCAGGGCTTTTTTTCAGGTGAAACTTGATGGAACTCAGTTCCACCACCTCTGTCTCAGACCCTTGGGGGGGGGGGGGGCTGCTCACCACAATCACTTGTATACACTGAAGTCTGGTTTCTGTGTTTACATGTGACAGCTCTGTACTCTGTGTGTAACCCCCCTGAACTCTGCACTCTGTATGTAATGCAATCCTGTTATTTATTGCCCCTTTAAGACCCTCCTACTGTTTGTGAAGGTGTGTGTGGGTTTGACTGACCACACCCACTATTTGATGTGATTTGGAAGGTGTGTGTGGGTGGTGGGGTTTTGGTGTTTCGTGGTTGAGTTCCAGCACCTATTGTTTGAGAAAAAAAGCCCTGTATAAATGTTTTGTTTTTTTTCTAACTTCTTTGTATAGGTCTAACCCAAGCTTGTTGAAATGTTGACTAACTCTACTTCCAATGGAAGCCTATTCCAAGCATCAAATACTCTTTCTGTAAAATAATACTTTCTAAGATTAGTTTTGAAATTTCCTCCTTCTAGTTTGAAGTCATATCCCCATGTTCATGATCTTGGTTTCATATTGAAAATACTGCCCTCCTGAACCTTATTAAGTCCCATTGATGTACTTAAAGGTTTAAATTCTGTCTGCCCTTTCCCTTATTTCCTCCAGACTGTACAAATTAGGTTCCTGAAGTCTCTCCTGATATGTATTATCCCTCAGACCTTTCACCATTTGTGCTGCCCATCTGTTTTCAAGTATGCTTGCAGCTGTTGGTGTCCTAGCAACATATGAGCCCTGTTAGGGGAACTGTCACATGCTCCACTATGAGTCTGAGCACTAGCATTTCTCTGTATGCTATACGCTATCAATAAATACCACCAGACTTTGACTGCTGCCCTTCAAATTCAACCGAATTATATATGACATGTCAAATAAGGTAACTTAAAATCTCATATTCATTAGTATGCATTAAAACTGAAGCATATGAAAAAAAATCCTTGGCCAAGGAATAATAAACCTTCAGGCAATCCCTGAAAACTCATCTCTTCAGGAAAGCCTATCACGTCTCCAACGAATCTTTTACCACTTCCATCAGCTCATTCCCCACACTTACAACCTTTTGTACAACCTGCCCCACCCTATTAGATTGTAAGCTTTTTCTGAGCAGGGCCCTCTTAATCCTCTTGTATTTTATTGTATTATAACTGTATTGTCATCTTTTTATATTGTACAGCGCTGTGTAAACTATTGGCGCTATATAAATCCTGTATTATAATAATAATAATAATAATAATAATTACAATAACATGCTGGCGCCACATTGCCTCATAAGTAATAAATGTAATATAATATTATAGGCTAAATAGGCAATCCTGCTGAAACAATTCAAAATCACATGTGAGAACTACAAAAAATGTATTAAATGTAATCTTTTTTTTTTTTTTTTACAATACATTTTATTGAGTTTCAAAAAATAAATACCAGTTTTAGAATATTAGAATGACAAAAAACATAACTGACAAGAGGCAATACAGTATTAAATGTATCATACAATTTTATGAATAAAAACAATTAATATATAACAGTGAAAAATTAAAAATTGAACAGAAAAAGTCATAGAGGTCAGGTGAATTAGGATCGTAAAAAATAAGTAAGTAAATGGATAAAAAGAAAGTAGTGAAGAGAAAAGATGGAGGGGGGGAGAGGTTGGTAAGAATGGAACAAGAAGAATGTAATCCCATGTGGAACTAATATTGGTGTAGACAATAGTGGTTGAAATGTTTGGTCAGAGAGAAAGTGGGGAATGATCAATATTCAAGTATTTGATATAATCGAGCCACGGTTCACATATTTTTACAAATTTAGTGTGGTTATCATTGAGGATAGAGGTCAATTTTTCGTGAACCATAGTACCTAAGAGGCGTTGTTTGACTTCAGAGAAGGGTATAGATTTCTGTTTCCATGCTTTGGCTAATGTTTGTTGTGCCACCAAGTGAAAAAACCCACCAGCTTTCGTTTATTGATATTTAGATGTGGAAAAGGTTTGTGTAGGAGAGCAGCCCAAGGGTTTTTCACGAGAGTGATATGAAGAATTGAACATAATAGATCATAAATGTTGGTCCATAAGTGAGAAGCTACAGGACATGTACACCAAATATGTAGTAAAGTGCTAATTTACTCACCTTTTCAGGTCTGTTGCTAGGGGGTCCCTCGAAAATCTGCCTCTTCCTCTCCAAGGCGCCTGATGTCATTTCCCTCAGGGCCCGTGCTCGCTAGTGCTCCTGGGAGATGTCTGTCATCATTTCCCAGGAGTCACAGCGCAGCGCAGAGGGCTTTGTTGCCATCACAACAGGGGCGGGCACTTCCGACGACACGGCCGTTGTGATGGCAACGCCAGAAGGATGCAGCGCTGCGCCGTACGTATGGCGCACGTTTAAGAACGGCGGTGCATGCTGGTAATACAGCAGCACTGTAACCAAGGAAGTGTATGCTTGTGGGCTTCACCTGCCCACACCTAAGATGGGAATGCCCAAGCAAAAATAATATAAGGTAACTTTTTTCTTAAATAGTAATGAAAGCAGCGCTTTTTAAGAGAACAATGATTGTTAATATAACATTAGAAGATAAAAAGAGAATGATTTTAAAAAAAAATCCTATATGTGGTTGGAACTCCGCTTAAAGTCTACTAAGAAAAAAAAACAGTCTCTGTTGTGCTTTCTTTACTAGATGGGAGGCGTTGAGGGACAACATCTCAGTTATTCAAAATTCCCATAAATGTATGTTATTAACCATCTCTACCTTGATCTCCTGTAGTCTACTATAACCTCCTTAGTTTTTTTTAGTGTTGCTGTTTCACCATTGTCATATAAATATGAGAAGAATGGCAAACACATCTCGAGTCAAAGCAGTCCTGCAAGAGTGAGGCTGTCTCCTCATCCTGGACTTTTTTTACCTGCTCTTGTTCTGCAGATTAGAGGTCTGTAAAATGCAATCCTTATCAATGAGACATGATCTGATAGATCAAGATGTGGTAACAAGGTCATTTTGTATGCTATAGGGATATATGTATACAATTGATTTAAGATCTAATTTTCATTTTTTTTTTTATAGAATTTAAGAAATACCATATTCAGCTCTGTGTGATTAAAGTTTCCAGCCACAATCATATCCCCTCTGGATATGCATTCAGCTGCATGTTAATGTGATTTCTCCAAAGCTGGCTTAAGCTTGGTATACATGTACAGTTTTTGAAGTCCTCTTTTCACAAATTGATAAAAAGCTTAAACTTATATATATATATATATATATATAACTTTACAATTACCTTGCTTAAGATCACTAATCCACAACCTTCCTCCATGGGAATAAAAGTGAGAAAGTTTGATAGATAAAGAAAAAAGTGGGCTATGGAAGTGGAGAAGGGAGAGTCAGCGAGGTGAGAATGGTCATAAAATTTGCATGATAAGGGCCTAGAAACCTGAAGCTGGCCATAGATGGTAATTTTTTTTGTGGGGTGAATGATGTAAACAGATTCCTCTATCAAATAAAATGAGGTGCATTAAGGAATCCCCACTGCTGGGGCAATGTATTCTGAAAGTGTGACTCTCTGCTGTCAGTGATATCAGTGATATCAGATATCAGTGGGCCACAGGGAAGAATATGAACCATAGAATTACCTGTCACTAATGTGAACAAAAGGAAGACCTTTACAACCCAAATCTCTTTGATTGCATTTGCTCTGACTAGGAGAAAAAGATAGTAAGAGACCCAGAGCTGTTGGTGACAGCTCAGTCTCCTTGCTTGTAGCACACTATGGAGCTTGTTTCCAGCACAAACTCTGCTGTGTATATATGTGGTGCCTCAGTAGAAAGCCCACTTCTAAGATGTCATATATATGTAGTGTATCTCTACATAAATT
The DNA here is from genome assembly GCA_037952835.1 of Lithobates septentrionalis. NCBI lineage: Eukaryota > Metazoa > Chordata > Amphibia > Anura > Ranidae > Lithobates > Lithobates septentrionalis. The sequence goes on from JBBDGP010001952.1 coordinate 1,059,964, forward strand.
GGATTCCAAATTTATTTGAGAACATCAAAGACTTTTAAAATTCTCTGTAGGTCAAAGATGCCTGAAGAGATTGCTCTTCCAAATTTTAAGACATACCATGTTGCAGTGTTATTGATTTATTTGGGGGATTGAACCTATAGTGCCTCACAAAAATGATGTGTAGACAGAGTCAAAGCTGCCCATCATAGTAAATAAGTATTTATTTCTTATGATCATCATCTCGATCTGGTGGCCATGATGCAATATTTCCCTAGTCCGTGTTATATAAATAAAAAACATCTGACCTAGAGATAAAATATCCTACTAATACTTGATTTTGCTAGCATTCACAAAACATGAATGTACATGCAGTTTCACAAGGCTCTGCATTTTTTTTAGAAATAAACCCCAAGTAAAATATTGTGCAGCGCTTAAGGCTGGGTTAACACATATACGATGCGGGAACCAGTGCAATTCCTGTGCAGGTTCCCACATCGCATATCACTCGCAGGCAGTTCACACTGCCCTCTGCAAACCACTGCGGGTGTCAATAGAAAGTTAATGACACCCCCAGATCGGTTTGCAGATCGCAGTGAGAACTGTCAAATGGTACAGGAATCGGATTGCATGGGTGTGAACACCCATTTGTTCCGATTCCAGTGCGAACCAAAAAATGGTCCAGCACCATTCTGGCGCGAATGCGATACAATTTTAGTCATACAGTTGCTATGGCTGAATTTACATCGCACAGACATCGCATGTGATCTGCACAGCAATGCATGCATCACATGCGATGTCTGTGTTCGCACCGGTGTGAACCCAGCCTAAGTCTATTCTGTATCCTTCATATAAAAACAAGTATAATCAACACTATGATAAATCTGTGTGCATCGCATTGAGAAATCCTACTAAAAGACTGAGAAGTTGATTTACTAAAACTAGAGAGTACAAAATCTGCTTTGCATGGTAGCCAATTAGCTTCTAGCTTCAGCTTGTTCAATTAAGCTTTGATAAATAACCCTGAATTCTGGTTGGTTGGCCGATGTAGACCTGCACCAGATTTTGCATGCTCCAGGTTTAGTAAATCAACTCCTTAGTCTTTTAGTAGGATTCCTCAATGCGATGCACACATATTTATCATAGTTTTGATTATACTTGTTTTTATATGAAGGATACAGAATAGACTTATGCCGCGTACACACGGTCGTACTTTTCGTCTACAAAAGTCCAACGGACGCTGACGGACTAAAGCTGGCTGGTAATCCGATCGTGTGTGGGCTTCTCCGGACTTTCAACGTACTTTTTTAGCCTCAAATCCGACGTACTTTAGATTTGAAACATGCTTTAAAACTTTACTTCGTAACTACGACGGACCCCGAAATCCGCTCGTCTGTGTGCTAGTCCGACGGACAAAAAGCCACGCTAGGGCAGCTATTGGCTACTGGCTATGAACTTCCTTATTTTAGTCCGGTGTACGTCATCACGTACGAATCCGACCGACTTTTGTGTGGTCGTGTGAAGGCAAGTCCGTTCGTTAGAAAGTAGGCCGCAAGTCCGCCGCAAGTCCACCGAAAGTCTGCCGGAAGTCTGTCGGACAGGCTGTCTGACTTTTGTAGACGAAAAGTACGACCGTGTGTACGCGGCATTAGACTGGGTTCACACTGGTGCAAACACAAACCAGCTAATTGCCGTTATCCATTTATTTATGTATAAATAGCATGCCACAGTATTTAATTTAAAATAGAAAAGCAACTGAGTACCTTTAATTATCTCTGTTTGGCAATCACATGACATTTCCCAGGCCATGTCTCATGATATTTCCCATCCTCTAGGAATTATCTTAGGGAGGAGTTTCTAGCACTCTGCTGATGTAAGCTCTACAGCAGCAGAGGATGTCTAGACTATGAATCTGTGAATGCACAGCAATGATTGATACTGTGCTGGTCACATGATATAAAAAGAGGTCTTTCAGAAAAAAGAATCAAAATAAATCATTAATAGCAACAAAGTATGTTAAAGCGCATTACAAATCTATATTTTAAAGCAAATGTGTATTATTTTTTGCAATAAAGGCAGAGTTTAAGTTGGTTGTCAAAAGCTTTGTGTCTATGGTATGTATGTGCTGGGACCAACAGAGAGCTGAAGTCTCCATCAATCACCATCTTCCATCCTCCACCTATAGTGTTTAGCAATATGAGGATGTGGAGGAGAGAGGGAGAGGACTGTCAATTACCACAGTGTAAACTCCCACATATGTGACTCTAAAGTCACACGGGCTGCACATATAAGAAAAAGGAGAAAATGATTACCTTAGAAGTGAACTGAAACTGAAGTGTGCTCAGTGGATGTGGCAGTGGCTGGTCTACACAATATCAGGCTACAGTGGGGACACAGACAAGGAAGGAGGGACAGTGAACAGCAGAGAACAAATGTTCTAGTGCCAAAGTAAGTATGAACACAATGTACTGTAATATAGCATGTGTAGCCATGCCCCCAGGATTGCTGATAACTGTGGTTCACCTGACACAATGCCCAGCCCGACATCCATCTCTCAATCACTCAGAGACATAGAAAAGTCCATACGCTTTGTTTTTTGTTTTTTTATTGAGGGAATTGAACTTGGATGGATAAAGGATAGTTATGGGATACCCAGAATGATTCAGCACAACTTGCTTGGGACGTCTATATACACTCCAGTATTTACACTCCAGTCTTCTCTCCAGCACAAACACTTTCTTAAGACCTCTGTTCCCTTTAGTCCTCCAGCACTTCACTTGCTGCATAACGTTACTCCTCCTCTAGCACTTCACTTGCTGCAGACTATTACTCCTCCTCCAGCACTTAACTTGCTGCAGACCATTACTCCTCCAGACTAGCTAGCACCACATGGTTAGGCCTGACACTAACTCAGCCAGGCCTTGGTGAAATTGGCCCATTTGCAGGCAGGGACTGCGGGCCCCTATATTGTAGAAAGTTCTTGGTGCTAACTGTCCTCTTCCCAGCTACTGATCCCAGATAGCTCTGTTGAGGCTCTGCCAGCCAGCCGGGCTGCAATAACCTCTCTCCTCTGCCCTTCCCATGGTCCACTCCGCTGGTTCTGCACCCATCTCAAACTACAAACTCCCAGTTTAGGCATGCTTCCCCATTCCTCCCAACTGTGCTTCACTCACCAGCCCTCCAGGCTGTGACCAGTTGTCCTCCCTGGAGTCTCTTAGCAGTGTTCTCTCCTGAGGTCCTCTCCTTGTTCTCTCATGTGCCTCTCTCCCAGGATCTCTTTTCTCCTCCTGGATGCACTTGAGCTCAGGCCCAAGATCAACCCCCCTAGACTGGGGAGCTCCCCGTGGGCCCCGACAGCCCCCACACTCTCTCACTCCAGCATTTCCACCCGACAACTCTTCCCCAGCTGGGCTGACTCTTGGTATTTAAGGAGGCCTGCCCCTGCCAATCTAAGTTGGAGATTGGTCAAGGCCCCTTAGAATATCCCTCTCCTCCTCTATTTCCAGAATCTTCTGTAAAGGAAAGGGATGTCTTGGTGATACTGCCTGTGAGTCACCAGCTGCTACCCTGAGCCACTCCCACCCCAGAGTGAAAACAAACAGGCCTAGCCACCAGCTAGGCCTGCCTAAATTTTCCTACTCTGCTAGAAAATCCTCTAGCACCTACCTAACTTTATTGACAAGGTATAATGGGTTAAAGATGTTGTACCCTAAAAAAACAAATCCTGTTCTTGTAAAGCAGGTTAAACAGCATAGTGCTTGTGCTGTCTAATTTGTCCCTTTCTATGCTGTAAAAATATGGGTTGATCCTGCCAATTCTTGTGTCCCCCTAGGTGAACTGACCATGGTAATCGTGGCTGCTGATACATGATACAATGGTCAGTTTAAGTGCCTCCATCATCCCTCTGTGATAGAGTCTCTCCTCTCTCCCCCTCTCCCACTCCCTGCCTGTTAGCTCCTAGTGTTTGAGCGATCTCCTCCCCACCAGTCCCCTCCCCTCCTGCCACTATTAGTAGCTGGCAGTAAAGTCAGAGAGTAAGATTACTGCCAGACCCTCTGTTCTAATAAGGTATACTACACAGTGTAAATGTTTTTTTTAAATGATGCTACTAAATACCTTATTTCAGATAGTCTCTATGCAGTCATGTGACCTCCTACTGATCTCACATGACCTCCTACCCTGATCTAAGGACTACAGCAGGAGTGGGCTGAGCGAACAGCACAGAGGTCACATGACCTCCCATCTGATGTCAGAGGGGAATCGCAGCTCCTCCCACTGTAGCCCTTAGATCAGGGGAGGAGAGCGCCAAAAGGTCATGTGACTGCACAGAGGTGATGTGAAATAAGGTATTTAGCGGCATCATTTTGAAAAAAACATTTACACTGTGTAGTATACCTTATTAGAACAGAGGGGCCGGCAGTAATCCTACTCTCTGACTTTACAACCATTATTGACACTTTAAAGGTGCAGCTCATTTCTAGTTCATTCACATGAAGCTCTGATCAAGAAAGCATTTTTTGGACCCCTGAATTGCATTGGATACTCTTTAGATTGCAACTCTGGCTTTTTTTGGAATACAGTTGTATCTGTACCTTTTATCAGTGGTGCTTTAGTTTCAATTTTTGTTACACTACAAGTCAAGGAGACCATGGAGTTCCTCTGGGGTGTAGAAGACACCTGTCCAGGGACCATATTATTTTAATCAATACTTTAGGACAGTGGCGTTGCTATGGGGGTGGCTTTTGGGGCTATAGACCCGGATCTGGGGTCCATGGCCCCAAGTGTCTTAGCAGGTGCAGCCTTTGAGTAAAAATAAACTGCCGCACTATACTTTCTGTGTGATCCTTTAGGCGCAGCGCCACCCACTGCACTGTCACCTGCAGGCGGAGTGATATGCCTGAGGTCAGCAGCAGACGAACGTGTGGTGCTGCATTTCTCTCTCTCTCCCCCTCTCCATCTCCCTCCCCTCTCTCTCTCTCTCTCTCTCTCTCTCACACTCTCTCTCTCCCCATCTTTTACAACCTACAGTCAGTTAGCAGTCCCGCTACAAAATCATGCATCGCCGCCATTACTAGTAAAATATTGGATGTGTTTTATAGCAGAAAGTAAAAACTGTTTTTTTTTTTTTTAATTGTCGGTCTTTTTTGTTTATAGCTCATAAAAAAATAAAAATGGCAGAGGTGATCAAATACCACCAAAAGAAAGTTCTATTTGTGGGAAAAAAAGACATCAATTTTGTTTGGGTACAGCATTACACGCCCACGCAATTGTCAGTTAAAGTAACACCGTGCCACATCGCAAAAAATAGCCTGGCCAGGAAGGGGGGTAAACCTTACAGGGCTGAAGTGGTTAAGCCAATGACATTGGGAGGGAGAACGGCCCAGGGGTGGAAGAATGAAGGTGCTGGATTCTCTCTCACTTTTCAGTGGTGTTATCTGGGAGAATGTGGATATATTTATTTATTTTAAAAAGTGAACTTATTCTTTGTAGGATTATATATATATATATATATATATATATATATATATATATATATATATATATATATATATATATATATATATATATATATATATATATATATATATATATATATATATATATATATATATATATATATATATATATATATATATATATATATATATATATATATATATATATATATACGCACACACACATATTAAATGCCGCCCAAGCTTATGACTTTCTTTACTTCGCTGTTATAGGCTCTAGCCCCAGATCTTTTGTAGCCCTATCAACGCCCCTGCTTTAGGTTAGTAATAAAAATAAGATAATATTAAGGATCCAGCGCTATTTTTCCACTTTCCTCAACTATGATAATTAGCAACATATTGGTGATAGATACAGACAACTGCCTTGTAGAACTGTTTTTGTATGATTAAATAGTATAAAGCAAATGGATTGTAAAGAGACTTTTTTCAGTAAAGTAAGGTAAAACACTGAGAAGCAACTCAGAGGGATAATGTTAAAATCCCTTTGTCAGCTAGACAGGAAAATAGTAATTATTATTTTAGTGGAACTGAAATGTGACTATTGTGACGATTTTTAAAGTGTTTGCACTATGATTAATCCCCCATTTTGGTTCAGGAATCTACTGCTGTATTACTATTACTATTTTCAGTATGTCACAGGAAAATTAGGTGCCACCAAAACTGAGTAGAAACAGCACTAGCATACTCACAAACGTTTTATCTTTGGATAACCTACATGAGCATAACCCTTTATTTCACAGCACAAGTACCTCCTTTTTCTAACATAAATCATATAAAATATTAAGTCCAATATTATACAGCTGGAAACAGATGAGTGAAACGTCTTTCAAACTTAATAATGTTTGTGTGGAAGATGACCCAGTGGCATTACTCCTCCATCTCAAATCCTTACCAGCAAAACTGTATAAACAATCACTCTAGATACACCTCCTGAAAGCAGCGCAAAGTGAATGAAATCAAAACTTAGGAAGATGACTTCCTCAATCAATAAATGGGAACAATTCTATAAAACCTAGCTTCACTGGATGGATTTTACATTTATACCTGAATGCTGAGCTCAGATGTGAACTGCAAAAAATCACTCTTTTTTTTCCTGGTAATACATATTCACTGCTGAGTTCTTCCTGCACCGAAATTTAGTTGCACTCCTTCTCCAGCACCTACACCCCCCTTTGTTTTTCTTTTTCCTTATCCTAGAGTGATCCCTTGTCTTCACCTTTTTTTAAGGCTCTTGTATTATCTGTTTGACTCCTCAGAGCCTTAGCCCTACTTACCTTAGAGGCCTAAAATACATCCTAGATTTTTCCATCTCACCTGATGTAATGAAGGTTCTTGAGGCACTAACCCGTGTGAAGCTGCTGTAGGATGCTACTTTTCCAGTAGTACTTACTATACCTGTATGTACTAATGATTGGGATGTCTCTCCTCCCTTCTGACTTATTACCACTTTATTAACACGTTTGCATCCTGTTTTTTTTCCTGCTATTGTCTAAAATCTAAATAAAGAATTAGAAAAAATGATGTGCACATTTTGTGCCTCAAAAACACATTTGCACAATATGAAAAAGACCTCTCACACAATAAGCATTCATCCCAGTCTCCCTGATTATATAACTGTATGATTCATTGATTCACACTTTGCTATTAGTCAGAGAAAATGAAGAAACAGACATAATTATAGGCTGGGAACACAGCTGGTGCCCCTGCCTGCAGCATGTTGATGTGGTGCTAATGTAATGATTGTGTGGGTTAAAACAGCTGGACAAAAGCTATATCCTGGATTCTGTTGTGATTATATTAGAATGCATGCCATCCTTACTATACGACACATGTCTTGTGTGTCTTTTTACTTATTATAGGTTACTAGTGCTGTAGTAGAATGATATTAAGTCAGTAGTGTGTAAGAAGTGGCTGGAAATAGGATGTAATGGTTTCTTCAGCTACATTCTGACAAGAAATGTCCTTTTTACAAGTCAGATTTTCCTTCACTATACTGTATATCACTAGTTTCCCCAATGATATACTGTATGTAATACAAAATATTGCATTATTATTATTATAATTATCATTATTATTACAGTAGACGATTTTCAGGGGTCTAGTAAAGTATTAAAAACTAATATTTAAAGATTTCAAGGCTTAAAGTGCAGCATGTTTCAATCATTAGTTGCAGTATTTTTATTTTATTTCTTTTTTTGCAGTTTTCCACACCTGTCAGTCAGTGGGCTCACATCTTGTTATCCTTGCTGCGGGCAATGATACATTTCAGGTTTTGCAGCAGTCAATGGTAGTTTTTCTAATGATTTTCAGCAATACATGTAAAAGTTCAACTTAATAAAAATAGTCTGCTCAGTGTGTGTTAAAGCTGATCTCTAGACAGTTAGCAAAAGCACAAATGAATGCAAGTCTATAATCATCAATGCATCCTAAAATGTATTTTTTAATGCAAGCAGTGTAAATAACTGAATTTGACTTGGTATTATGCTCCTGCAGTCCCTGTACAGCAGAGCTCAGAGAAGAGGGAGAAGCTGCACAAGGAGCTAATTAGTTGTGCTGTAGTGCACAGGGCATGCTGATAGGAGAATGGAGCAGAAAGACAAGCTTATCAGTGTGCTTATTTTGCTTTTACTGTCAGGTTAGAGGTGGGGGTGGTGGGGCTATCTGTAAGTGAAACTGCAGCAGAAAAAGATCAGGTCCCTCCCCAAAAATCATGTGTATTTTATTTGTGTTTTTTAGGCGTTTGCCTGAAATTCAATTTTAATATATAAAAAAATCATAAAAATTTAATAAATAATGTGTTGTAGAATTATTTTTTTTTATTCAAACAAAGTGCTATTTTATCCAGTTCAGCTCTTGCATTTCTATACCACTTATGGAACAGAGCAAATTTAACATTTTTGTTATGGGCCTATTTTTTTTTTTTTTTTTTTTACTAAAGCAATGGTCAAAAATGGTCTCTGTGTTTTTATTACATTGTGACACTTTTTTTTGTGAATGGGTAGGGGTACTATGTACCCCATACTCATTAACATGGGGGGGGCAGGATCTGGGGACCCCTTGTTAAAGTGGACTTCCAGATTCCAATAAGCCCCTGCCCGCAGACCCCCACAACCACCGGCCACGGTTTTGGGGATTAGACCCTTATTCCCATCAACATGTGGACAACCAGCTCAATGCGGTAAGTTACCAAATTAAATAATTCAGTAATTACCGCTAAATCGAACAAATACCGCATTCGCTATTTAATGCAAAATTCTTGATTCATTGAACACTTGCACAATTGGTCCCACATGCGGTATTTTACCGCATTTTATGGGCTGTTATTTACTCTTAGTAAATTGACCCCATTGACTTGCAAAAATTATAATATTTCCTATGCAATTTGTTGATAGAAGAAGTAAAAATGCTTTTATTTTATTTACTTTAAATGCTGTTCACATGTGTTTCTGTTGTAGAAAAACATGTGCAAACAAAAATTGTAAAGTTTAAGGCCAGAGTCACACAGTTGTAATAAAACACAGCCATACAAATTGATGCACAAATATAACAATTAAATGAGTACAGTAATACCAAAACGTACATATTTTTAAGAGAATGCATTATCCACAACTTGTGTAAACATCTGTGCATAAATATTATGTGCTCTAGTGTTTTGATGTGACAAACATTTCACTCCATACAAAGTGCAACAGTGCTCACTGTGCAGCCAAATTAACGTCTACTGTGTCACACATGGTCCTATCCTATTCCATCTTCGCGTTTTGAACTTTCTGTACTACAATCCAGAATGATGATGCCCTTATTTTTAGTTGCTTTAATAACACATATGCTGAAACCACCCATAGAGAACTCTGACATTCTTTGTCGGACCTCCTATAAATAAGATGGTCTGTAAGCGTTTTTCCCCTTCAGGGTTAAATACACCTTCCAGACAAAGTGCTTACAGGCCATCTTATTTATAAGAGGTGCAACAAAAAAAGGTGAGAGTTCACTTTGGTTGATTGCAGCACATGAGGCGCTAAAGCAACTATAAATAATTGTTAGCATTGATGTGTAGTACAAAAGGTTGGAAACATAGAAGATGGAATAGGATTGCACTGTGTGTGACAAAGTGGATGGTATTTTGGCTGCTCAGAAAGCATTATTGTTATTTTTTTTTTGGAGTGAAAGTTTGTCACATCAAAACACTAGAGCACTTTAAATTTATGCACTGATAATTACACAATTTGTGCACAATGCATTTTTTTTTTTTTTTTGCAAATATAATTTTTATTAGTTTTCACAAGAAGGGTAGAGCCCCAGAAAATGAAGAAATACATTCGAAAGAAAGAGTGGGGGTCGCAGCCTCCCGAAACTACATCTGGACATTGTATAAGACAGTTTGAGATATTTGTTGAACAGATTCTGTTAGTTTTCCGAGCTTCCTGAGATGTGCATAGCATGCTGTATTATTGTCATGTAACCTCAGTCCCGAGGGTACATGTATATAACACCCGTCTAGGTATCTATTTGTGTTTCTTGTCTTATACATGTAAACTGTTCGATTTACTTAGGTGGCGACAACCAGAGCGTGAAGTACAGAGAAAGTAGAGTAAGTAATAGGAAAAAAAAAAAAAAATGAAAACAAGAGGAGGAGGAGGGTAGGGTGGGGGGGGGGGGGAGGGGGAGGGAAAGTTGAGGGGGGGAGGTGGTCAGCGTAGGGATACATTCTATGTTGAGTAAGCTGTGGGTTATCAATGATTTAGGTTCCCAAAGAGAGTTTTTCCTTCATCTGAATATTTAAACATGTTCCAGAGTGTCCATGTTTTTTGGTAGACTGCCTGTCTGTTTTGAGCTGTCATTATGAGATCTTCCATTGTGTTAATATTTTCTACTTTCTGCAGCCACATCGAGATGGACGGTGGGGACTGCTGTTTCCAGAGGGTGGGAATGCAAGATTTAGCTGCATTTGTTAAGTGACGCAGAATAGATTTTTTATATTTTTTGGGCGTTAGAGGAAACGTGGAGGAGAAAAAATGCAGGATCGTTCGGAATCTGATAATCCGTGAATTTCTGGGATATGGAGCGAACCATAGTCCAGAAGTTCTTTAGCTTAGTACAGGACCAGAATATGTGCAGTAGTGTTCCCTCATCCTTCTGACATCTCCAACAGTATTTTGAAGTACCGGGGAACATAATATGCAAACGGCTAGGTGTTAAATACCACCTAGTTAAGAGCTTATAGTTCGTCTCCTGTATTTTAGTGCATATTGATGATTTGATAGAGAGCCCAACCATATTCTGCTTCTGTATTGTCGTGAACACGAATTGAAGGTCTGTTTCCCATTTTGTAATGCATGGAAGGTCGAGAGGTTGTGAGGGAGTATTTAGAATAGTGTACATCTTAGATAGGAGCTGTGATAACGGTTCTGTCTCTGAGCATAGTTCTTCAAATGTAGTTAAGGGCCTAGTGTATGATTCAGGGTTTGGGAATGTCTGGAGAAAATGGTGCATTTGTACTGCACTCCAGAATTCAAGTTTGAATGGGCCTACGGAGTCCATTAACTCTGGGATGGAAGGCCATTTGTCTTGTCGCACGAATTGTGAGGCTCTAACATAGTTAGAATCCCTCAGTGTCTGAAACTGTCTTGAATTAGTTCCAGGTAGAAATTTGGGGTTTCCCAGTATGGGGGTTAATGGAGATTCTTTAGTCGTCAATGAGGTTTGTAACGTTGCTTGTAAGCATTGTTTAATAGTATTGCCTATGAGGGGGTGAGACTTCAGGTCTAGTGGGAGAGAGTCCCAGCACCATAACGCCGTCTGAAGAGGTATTGTAGACTGATGTTGCTCTATTTGTGCCCATAATTTAGTTTCTTTATGTCGTTGCCAGTCAACTACCCTGCCTAGGTGGACTGCTTGGTAGTATTTCCGGATGTCTGGGAGCGCAATGCCACCATACAGTTTTGGTCTGGAAAGCTGTTGTCTTGGGATGCGCGGCGCTTTATGTGCCCATACAAAGCGCATGAACAGAGTTTGCACTTGTTTGAGATATGCGGCGGGTATCTTAATTGGTAGAGCTTGAAATAGGTACAGATATTTTGGTAGTATACTCATCTTAAGGAGATTGCACCGCCCAAACCAGGAATGCAGTCCAGTATTCCAGTCATCTACCAATACTTTAGTCCTGGACAATAAGGGAGGGAAGTTGCTGGCATAAAGAAGGGCTGGGTCAGGTGGTATTTTCGTACCTAAATAAGTCAGTGCAGAGGTAGTCCATCTGAATTTAAAACTTGCTTGTAAATTTGCAAGACAAGAGGCCGGTACTGAGATTCCCATCGCTTCTGATTTTGAAAAGTTGATTTTTAAATTTGATAATTTCCCGTATCTTTCAAATTCTCTAAGGAGGTTGGGTATAGAGATCACTGGGTTGGTTAGGGAGAAAAGCAAATCATCTGCGTAGGCTGAAATCTTATGTTGCATGGGACCGAGCGATATTCCTTGTATATCAGGGTTTAATCTTATTTGGGATAGGAAGGGCTCTAATGAGAGGGCAAAGAGTAGGGGGGAGAGGGGGCATCCCTGTCTCGTTCCATTTGTAATTGAGAAGGGGTCTGATAGGACCCCATTCGCTTTCACCTGTGCGGTGGGGTTTGAATATATACCGGCTATTCGGCTGAGCATCACTTCTCCTAGACCTATATGTTTGAGAACCGCGAACATAAACTGCCAATTTACGCGGTCAAACGCCTTTTCAGCGTCAGTATTAATGAAGACACAGGGGATTTTTCTAGATTTGGTGATGTGTAGTAAGTTTAACACCTTTGTAGTGCTATCTCTAGCTTCCCTTGAGGGAATGAATCCCACCTGGTCTAGATGAATAAGTTGTTGGAGGTGGTGTGCCAGCCGAGTCGCCAGAATTTTAGTATAAATCTTGAGATCGAGATTTAACAGTGATATTGGTCTGTAGCTACCACAGGCTGCTGGATCCTTCCCCTCTTTGTGTATCACCGAGATGTGGGCTCCAAGAGTTTCTCTAGCAAAAGTATCTCCTGCTCCTATCTTGTTAAACAATGTGACCATACGTGGTCCTAGTATGGGGAAAAGATTTTTATAATACGATAGTGTATACCCGTCAGGGCCTGGGGCTTTACCTGGTTTCATTGATCCTATAGCTTTTTGGATTTCTGTTAGGGTAATGGGTTCATCCAGTTCAGTTCTGATTTCTGGAGAAAGGGATGCCATTTGAGAGGACATTATATATTCCTCTATTTCAGTAGTGGAGGGAGTTGATTGTGGTAGATTGTATAATTTGGCGTAGAACTGTCTAAATTCTTCAGTAATTAGTGCAGGTAGAGTCTCTTTTTTGCCCTTGGAAGTAGAAATATGTGGGATATAGGTTGCAGATTTGTGAGTTTTAACCATTTGAGCCAATAGTTTCCCGCATTTATTTCCTGACTCATACATCTGTTTATTGCATATTTGTATGGCTGCTTTTGCTCTATATTGTAGAAGGTCTGTAATTTTCCGTCGGACAGTTGTCAGATTCAGGTCAGAAGTCCTTGTAGGGGCGTGTTTGTGTCTGGCTTCTAAGGTAGCTAGTTCTAGTAAAAGTTGGGTCAGTTGTGCATTTCTCTCTTTTTTGATACGAGCACCATGGGATATAAAGATCCCTCTAAGGACTACTTTATGGGCTTCCCATAGTATACCGGGGTCGCAGTCTGGTTGGTCATTCTCTTTAAAGTACAGGTCCAGTGTTCTGGTCACTTCAGTTAGTATTTCGGGGTTCTGCAGGAGGCTTTCATTTAGACGCCAAAAACGGTGTCTCGGGGATGTAGTGTCCGATAATCTATAAGTGAGGAATATAGGTGCATGGTCTGACCATGTCCTATTTCCAATTGAGGTTTGTTCTACAGCATGTAGCTGAGTGTGGGGGATCAGAAAATAATCAATTCTGGTATACAATTGATGCATATTTGAATAAAACGTAAAATCACGTTCACCCGAGTGTTGTAGGCGCCAGACATCAATTAGCTGGGAGTGATGTAGTGTCTTAGCTATTCGCTTAAGTTGGCATGATGGGATTGATGCTCTGCCCGTAGATGTGTCCACCGAAGGAATTAACGGTGCGTTAAAATCACCTCCTATAATTAATTGGCCTTCCCTAAACTCGGTTAGTTTCTCTAGAGTTTCTCTCAAGAATGTGGCTTGTTGCTCATTAGGGGCATATATGGTTGCTAACGTTACCTTCACTGTACCAATTAGTCCTGTGAGGAATATATATCTACCTGCCGGGTCTATTTGGGATTTTTGTAATTGCCAGGGGATCTTACTGGAGATTAGGATGGATACTCCTTTGGATTTGGCCCTCGCATTCATGGAGTGATAGGTTACCGGGAAGTATCTGTTTTGTAGGTACGGCAGTCGATTGGTCTTAAAATGTGTCTCTTGGATAAAGGCTATGTCTGTATCGTTTCTCTTTAAGTCATTTAACAGCATACGTCTTTTTTCTGGTATATTAAGCCCTTTTGCATTTAGGGACATAACTTTGATTTTGCTGACTGCCATATTGTAGTATGACGGGGGGGGGGGGTTGAGAGGGGGGGTGGGTTCAATAGAAGGGAGATATAGAGAGGGAAAGATGGGGAATAGAGAAAGATATTAAAGCAAGTAGAATAATGAGAGGGTTAGCAGAAAAAAAAGAGAAAAGCACAAGCAGAACCTAGTGTCCCGCTCGTTTCACAACCCCTATTAAATTGGGGAATATGTTTCACATACAACCCCCAGGAGACTTAAAGTCTTCCTCCAGGGGGGGGTATGCCAACCTAGATGGGAGAGAGGAAGGACAAGGCTCAAGGCATTGAGACTCCCGTCCGTCCCCTTCCCCACCCCAGCAAAGCTAGATATATAACCAAAAGGAGAAAAAACAACAAAACAAAAACTGTTGAGCATCTTTTAAAATAAACATTTGACCAGGATAACAGTACTAAGTGGGTGAATGAACATCTCGATCCACTATGGATGGTTACTTAAGTTTTTAGTTGAAGAGACTGTACTATGCTAAACCTACTTAGACAGCATGCATTTTTTAATTTGCAAAATTAGGTAGTTTTTGGTATAAATGCACACGCCGGGGTTTTTGTATATATAGTGTGTTAATTATAAAGGAGCGCTAGCAGGTTTAGATAGGAGTTTTTCACTGTTCCAGCAGCACATGAGGACTACTGATTTACTATTTACATTATGCACATTTTAAATGGTGCCCGACCACAGCTGCATTGCAGCTAACTACAACATACAATAATGCACTGCCTTGTGGTGCACTGCACTGCACAGCAAACAACAGTGTATGCACCTTTTTCAGTGTGATTTGTGTGTTAGAAAATTAATTCCACTGAATGGGCTACCTTAATGCAATGCACATTAATGCTCACGCGTTAATGAATAGCAAAAATGTATAGGCCCATAAAATGTGTAGGCCCATAAAATGAATAGTATAATAATAGGCATAAAAAAAAGCAAAAGTAAAAAAAATATCTGAAGCAGCTAACTAGAGCTGAGTAGTCCTAAATTTCATATATAGCCAAAACCTTTTTTTAGGCTTTGATAGTGTGGACTGCTGTCCAAGGCTCAATTAGAGAGATTTCTCCTTACATGCTGTCCCAAGGGCAACCTTTTCTCCAGGCAGGAAGTACAGGAACTCTCCAACAGCAACACATTCTATACTTACCTATAGATCATTTTCCTTTCTTGGCAGATAAAGAGAAGAACATAGCCTGACATTTGCTAATACTGTAATATACTGTAAAATATATATATTACAGTTTTTCTGGTCCCTTATACCCTCTAATTAGGCTCTTGTAAGGCTTTTACTACAATAGGATGCCATTAAGTTAACATGGCTGTACTATGAGTAGGTTATCCATGACATATCCTGGACTTCAGGTACAGAACATTGCATAGTGACTGGGAACCAAAGAGCATGTTGGCTTATATTCATGTGATGAGAAGAACATGTGAACAGTGATACACACTTCTTACTAGCTGTTCAATACAACAAATTAAAGAATTCAAAGGATAGATGAAAAGCACTAAACCCCCCTCTCTCCCTGCCTGCTGCAGAGCCACGCACACACACACACACACACTGCTAAAGTCTGTGCCCCCAACTCCCCCCTTACCAGTGACATTTCCTGAGTCCCGGCGCATCCTCCTCACCTCAGGTTGTTGTGTTGTCGGCACTACAGGGCAGAAGCTTGGAAGGGAGGCACTCGGAGGCGGAGCAGGGAGGAAAAAGCTACCTCCTCTGCCTGGGACAGTCCTGGCAAATAGTTTTCTTGGACAAAAGGCAGTGGTGGACTGGAAGCCCCACGGTGGCAGCGGGCAGGTCTTGTTTAAAAACAGTGGGGTTAATCCAGCCCCAATGCTACCTCTATAGTTGTGGTTATAGCATCCCTGACAGCAGACGGCAGAGTGATATTCAGCTGTCAGGGATGCAGTAGCCGGAACTATAGAAGTAGCATCGGAAAAAGCCTGCTCACTCCGCGTTCAGTGTCTGCACTCACAGGAGTTATATAGCCAAATAAAAAACAGTCCCACTCGCATAATCGCAGCGTTCCTATTGTCCATCAGCAGAGGTGCCAGAATAGAGATCCTGCCAGCAAAAAAGCCCTGGGGTGTGCCTGGGCATTAGGGTGTGCCCAGGCACACCGCGTGCGCACTCCTATGATGGTAAACCTGAACATCCTGCTAATGAAGGAAGGCTACAACT
Source organism: Lithobates septentrionalis (assembly GCA_037952835.1). Lineage (NCBI taxonomy): Eukaryota > Metazoa > Chordata > Amphibia > Anura > Ranidae > Lithobates > Lithobates septentrionalis. The sequence goes on from JBBDGP010001952.1 coordinate 1,076,203, forward strand.
GGGAATATCTTTGAGAATGTGTTTGGTGATCAAGACAGGCCAAATTGGAGAAAGACAAACTGTAGATGCTTATGGAAAACTGAGAAATTTGTGAAATAGTGAATCTACAGGAACATGCAAATAGACAACTGAAAGGAGACAGTCATCAGGGTGGACAACCTGCACTATCAACAGAAACTACTTAATTTGAAAAGACTGCTTTTTTATTTTTCTGTTCAAAGTTGATAATCCAGGACCCAAGTATTTTTTCTACTAACAAAATAGGTGCTGTAACCTCGCCCCTAATGCACAAGTTTGAGTAGGCAAATCCCTTAAACAGCGGATGGATGCCTTGAACGTTGCCATTTTTCAGGCATGATGGTTGCTCGCCTCTTCAGTTCTTCTCTTCCTGGTCTATTCAACCTGGCTTCCCTGAATCTGTCTATAGCTTGCTTCTTTTCTAGGGAATGTCACTGGAATTTCTTTTCATGAAGGATAAGCGTTGACTTGCCCCTGATAACTATTGATATGACTGAATCCATCTGGCTTCCCTTGGAGGGAATCTTGCATCAATTATTCCTTGACATAGGGTTCAATTAGCAATGTCTTAAGCCAAAGTGTTCTAGCCATGACTGAATGGAGCATGACCCTTGATGCACAGCACAGAAAATCAATGGTCTCCTCTCCTAGGAAGCCACTGGTCAAGTTCATGTAGCAGTTTGATTATATTTTTCTTTTGGATGTTGGCTTTGAGAGCTGTCTTGATACTTTCTGACTACATTCTTAGGGCCTTGGAGACTTGGAGTTAGAGCTATAGCTGGCTTACATGCACTTGTCTAGACCTTTTTAAAGTCCATACTTATAAAAGTCATATTTTCAAATCTTAAGAATCCCTAAATAAGATGGTATCATTCATTATAATGCCCCGTATACACGGTCGGACATTGATTGGACATTCCGGCAACAAAATCCTAGAATTTTTTCCGACGGATGTTGGCCCAAACTTGTCTTGCATACACACGGTCACACAAAGTTGTCGGAAAATCCGATCATTCTGAATGCGGTGACGTAAAACACATACGTCGGGACTATAAACGGGGCAGTAGCCAATAGCTTTCATCTCTTTATTTATTCTGAGCATGCGTGGCACTTTGTGCGTCGGATTTTTGTACACACAACGGATTTTGTTGTCGGAAAATTTTATAGCCTGCTCTCAAACTTTGTGTGTCGGAAAATCCGATGGAAAAAGTCTGATGGAGCCCACACACGGTCAGAATTTCCGACAACAAGCTCCGATCGCACATTTTCCGTCGGAAAATCCGACCGTGTGTACGGGGCATAAGAGTGATAAGGCATGCCAGGTGTCTAACTGAAGCATCTGCTAAAGAAATGCTTATCAAAGAGCAAGGATCTTCTAACCTTGAGAAGTGATTTGGCAAAAAAGGTTTCTTCTCATTCTTCCTCCATTCCTTCAGCATTAATTCTTTAATTTTCTCCATAAGAATAAAGGTAGATGAACACTTTTTCAACAGAAAATGCTATTCTCTGGACTTTTTTAGTTTCTCTACCAGCTCATTCAATAGCCTTTTTAACAGTCTTAATAAAGGGCTGTACAACTGTAAAATCAAGGCCCACTGCAAGCAATTCTTCTGACTCGTCTTCCCAAAAAGCTAAAGCATCTGGTATCAGCTGGATGATGATCAAAAACATTTCAACGTAGTACTGTATGCATAAACAATGCTATTTATTCCATAAAGTTAAAAAATGGTTGAACAGTAAAGGTTTAAAATGAATGGTAGTGAACGTTACCAGTGAACTCAGAGTGGATAAGGGGAAAACAATCATCCGGAAAGCTTGCCTGGAGATGGTTTGAACATCAATCACCATCCAAGGAAATAGAGGGGGGAAAAATCAGTTCCCAGAGGGGGAGCATTCTGGCTGCTGGCAAAACCTGCCAGCTCCAGGTGGATGCCACGGCTGGATGGTGGTCAGCAGGATGGATGGAAAGGCAACCTGTGTGATGTAAATGGCCCCAGAAGGAACAACCAAACTGAGCAGGGTCAATATTCTCAGCACGACTATGCACCTTCTGTGACATCACTGCTGTGCCAGAGATGAAGGGGAAAGGTGTCTTGAATTCAGTTGTGTAAACGTTCACTGTTCTGTTGCCGTGAGTTACATGTTTCGCTCGCATGTGCTTTGTCAAAATCACGTCCAGGACGGCAACAGAAGCTAGATATAGAGAGAGCTAATTACAAGCATGAGGATAACTGTTACCTCCTCACTGCTCAGTCTTAAAGGGGTAGGCTATAAAAAGCTCCATATGAGTGGTACAATTCATAAACATCAGAATAGACATAAAAGGCCATAAATTAGCAACTATCTATTGTAAGACCAACTGTTGTGGAGCAATAAAAGCGATTGTCATATATATGAAAAGAAAACAAACAAACAAAAACAATCAAAAACAACGGTTCCTATGCAAAAACATTAATAACATGATAAACGAAAACATTTTGACACATGACCATACACAAATTTATGCATGTAATAGTCATATGTCTAGTATAAAAGATTATCAATACATAAATATCCAAAAATGTTATCAGAGCATATAGATAGATAGATAGATAGATAGATAGATAGATAGATAGATAGATAGATAGATAGATAGATAGATAGATAGATAGATAGATAGATAGATAGATATTATACGCCAATACTTCAATTTTAGCTGCCTCGGAGGGGACAGGGAGGGGGCGGGACGAGCGCTTTTAGATTACATACAGTGAGAATCTCCTGTTTACTTGGCAGCCTCTGTAATAAGAAGTCCTGTCTCCTGGACTGCCATTGTCCACTGTTCTGTCTATCATAGGAGATTCTCACTGTATGTAATCTATCAGCGCTCATCCTGCCCCCCTCCCTGTCCCCTCTAGGCTGCAGATGGGCATCGATCAGGCTGTACTGGTGGCAATGGTGAGGATGCTGCATTGAAGGCAATAGAAAGGCTGCAGATGGGCACCGACCCTTATTTTTCTTCAGATTTCCTTAGTTAAAATTTAAGTTTTTATTTCCGATACTTCCCTCTTAAAATGAATGTGCGTGTTATACGCCGATAAATACGGTAGATAGATAGATAGATAGATAGATAGATAGATAGATAGATAGATAGATAGATAGATAGATAGATAGATAGATAGATAGATAGATAGATAGATAGATCTAGATCTATATAGATATCTGTATCTATATATCTATATATATATATATATATATATATATATATATCTATATCTATATATATATATATATATATATAGATATAGATATATATATATATATATATATATATATATATATATATATATGTATAGATACATATATATGTATATATATATATATATATATATATATATATCTATATCTATAGATCTATATCTATTGATATATATAGATCTATAGATAGATATATATATAGATCTATATATATATATATATGTAGGAAGGCCAGTATGGTGGCCTGAATTTATGGGAGGAGCCCGGGGGGTATTTAAGCAGCCCGCTCACCTGTGGTGCTTGTCGGTTTCCTGTGCGCGATACGTTACGTCACTAGGCCGACTATTCGAATACCAGCGTCCGCAAGTTCTTGCCTCGTAAATTCCCGTATTCGTTAATTCCGTGCTCAAACTTCGAAGTCCGTGTTTACCGTTCGCAGTTCGTACCACGTGTCTGGCTTGGCTGTCGCAGGTAGGGTCCCATCAGACTTTCTTTTACGTTTCATGTCATGTCACTAAACCATCATTTCAAATTTACGTATCACTCGCATTTTACAAACGTAACCGCAATGTATATCACCCGTACTATCGTTATGTTACCATTTCGCCTTACTCGAGAAAACCACCGCGACGCAGACGTCGCTTCATTTCTAGCATGTCGGTAATTTGACACACGTCTGTAGACAGCCACAGCGAGTCGCAATTCTCAAATCTACCGGATCAAGTCAGTTCGATGCCAATCATGTCTCATTTCTGAAACATTTCTAAACTCATTTCTAACATTTCAAATCATTTCAATCATTTCTCATTTCAGTCACCTACCGCGCTCTGATTCGAATCCAGTCGCACCTAAAAGATGCACCGATTCGCTCCGGTGTGCCCCAGTAGTTACGGCCTCATTTCAGTACATGCTCCAGAGTTACGTTAGTTTCAGTCATTCGTACCTCTGTCATGGTTATCATTTCATTACCACGTATCACGTTCCGACATGAATTCAGTCGCATGGAAATGCACCGATTCGTCTCGGCGTGCCCCAGGGTTGGCCACATTTCAGTACATGCTCCGGAGTCCGATTCGTAGTCAGTCGCTACAACAGCACGACCAATTCGTGCCTCCGTCATGGCAAACGATATGTTACACCTGCACTTACCGCGCCCCGCTTCGAATCCAGTGGCATCTTCCATGCACCGATTCGTTACGGCGTGCCCCAGGGCTCGGCCTCATTTCTCAAACATGCTCCAGAGTCCGGATCATAGCTAGTCGCAGATATCGGGCGACTGATCCATGTCTCTGTCATGCAATTCCTACCATTTCACTCCCACAGCGCATCACCGTTTCGAAACCAGTCGCATCCGAGATGCACCGATTCGTCACGGAATGCCTCACTTGTTTCGGCCGTATCCATACCTATACCAGAGCTCGGTTCGTTGCCAGTCGCAAAATACGGCACAACCAATTCGAGCCTCGGTCAAGGTAAACATTTCTCTCATTTCATTTCATACTGCGCTCCGATTCGAATCCAGATGCATCAAACAAGCACCGATTCGTCCCGGTGTGCACCAATGTTTCTTCAGTTGCCTCATTTCAGTACATGCTCCAGAGCCCGGTTCACGGTCGCATCAGTCACGACACGACCAGGCCGGACCTTTGTCATGCAGTTCATTCATTTCATAAATCAAGGCAAACATTTCGAATCATTTCGTTGTCACAAGATTGCAAGCACCATACGAATCGTTGCTTCAAGTTAGTTAGCAATCCCTTCACGAATTATCACCTTTCATTTTCTCTAGGTCAGTCAAAGTTCAGTAGGTCCACCTTGCACCAGGTTGGACGATATCTCCCCAGGTAAAAAAAAAAAAAAAAAAGAAGAATGGGAGGATAAGTCGGGTAAGTATGACTCAGGGGATCAAAGAAAAACTTGAAATTCATGTCACCCCCAATAGGTTACAGTCAACCAAAAAATAAAAGCTCAAGACAGGAGATCCTCACCAGATCAACTATGTCTCAGGCCGGCAGCGAAGACTTCACGGCCCCTCTGTCACCTTCCCTGGTCTCAGAGAGCGGCAGCGTGCAGTCCCTCAGGGGATGGACTATCCCCAAACTGACGGCAGAGCTCAGACGCAGAGGTGTGCCCTTCCCCGCCACAGCGAGGAAAGGCGAGCTCTTCAAACTCCTCTTTCCCCCACCAGCAGCAGGACCCAGTACCCAACAGGCATCCCTTCAGTCAATATCATCAGCTATCTCACAATTACACACGATGGTGTCATCCTTGTCTACCTCAGTTACAGACGTCCAAACCAGGGTGGCACTCCTGGAGGCTCGACCGGCCACGGCTGTCCCCGACCCAACCGCGACTCAAACCTTGACACCCCTTCCTGCAGGTACCTCAGGCTGGAGCCCCATTGTCTACCCCTCCCATTTGGTCCCAACCAGTACCAGGAAGGACATTTTGGATGGCAGGGACATCAACCTGGCCTCTCTCCTTATTTCCGTACACGACCTGGCAGAAAATAAGGCCTTTTCCTGGGGTGACATATCGGTGGTCCTTAAAACCAAAGACCCCAGATTGAACCGCAAATTATCGGTCCCAGAATTTACCCTGGCCTTTGGCATGCTCAGAGACGTCCTATGCTCAGCCACCCCCAGCAGACGGGAAGAGCTGGACTTGTATCTCCATACGGTGGTAGACTTGGGCTACAAGTATGGAGGATTTGCATTTTATGATTACCACCGTTCCTTTTCCGCTAAGGCCACCGCCAGACTCACACAGTTCCAGACTACGACAAATTGGAGTCTCATGGACACAGAGCTCTTCTGCCGCCACTTTGCCGGCTTACGCTCACCTCTGTGTGCGATTTGTCAGTCCTCCACCCACACTGCCACCTGGTGCGTCAATGCGGCGACCAGACGGCCCTTCGAGTTTCCCTCTACCTCGGGTACAATTCAGGGTCAGTCGCCCCCTGAACCAACGCCTCAGGTGGACAAATTCGGACGTCCAGTCCGAACCGTGGGAGGGGCAGCCATCTGTAATAACTACAACTACGGGTCCTGCAACTTCAGCCAGTGCCGCCTACTCCACATCTGCACCTTATGTCAAAGAGCACACCCAAGGAATTTGTGTGAAGTCAAACAACACAAGAGGGCATGACTAAGCCGGATCAACCTCTTATGGTTAGGACTGTACCTCACCTCACATCCCACCCCTTCCCTGACCACCTACCTTATCCAAGGCTTCACAGTAGGCTTTCACACCGGCCTCATTTCACTACCCCACTGTACTCACGAATGTGCCAATCTTCGTTCAGCAGCCATTGACGAACAAGCCATAGATCAGCTCTTACAAACAGAGGTTGATCGAGAGTAGGTTATAGGCCCTTTCACTTGCCCCCCTTTCAGCACATGGAGAGTCAGCCCTATTGGGCTTGTCAAGGGCAAGTTCACGAATAAATTGCGTTTGGTGTACGACCTGTCTGCGCCTCATTCTTCCCACATCCCCAGTCTCAATTCCCTGATCCCCTCCGAAGAGTTTTCCCTAAAATATTCCTCCGTCGACATGGCAATACAAGCAATCATCAAAGCAGGTACAGGTGCCTGGCTCTCCAAAGCCGACATCTCGGATGCCTTCAAGCTCCTGCCCATCCATCCATCCCTTTGGTGCTGGCATGGCATCAAGTGGAAGGAGGCATATTATTTTGCCACAAAACTGACCTTCGGTTCGAAGAGTAGTCCGTGGCTCTTCGACACGTTCGCACAGTCCCTTGTTTGGATACTGTTACACAAGGGTCAATGCCAAGAAGTCATCCATTACCTGGATGACTTCCTACTAATAGAACCTCCCAGCAAGCCACCAGGAGACCTCGACAGACTCAGAGTGATATTTGGAAACCTCAATGTTCCCATCGCCGAGCACAAAGTCGACGGCCCAACACACATCATCACCTTTCTCGGGGTCAGCTTGGATACCTGCGCTATGCAAGCCAGTCTCCCCCTCGACAAACTAACACGCATTAGGGCGGTCCTTCATGAATTCACACACACCAAAGGCTGTACCAAAAAGCAGTTGCAATCTCTCCTGGGAATGCTTAATTTTGCCATGCGAATTATTCCACAAGGCCGCACCTTTGTATCACGCCTGCTTAGATTCCTGTCAGAAACTCAAGACCCCGATCAGATCTTAAAACTAGACTCCGCAGCTATAGCGGACCTATCTATGAGGGAGAAATTCTTGTCCGCCTGGAATGGCATATCCCTATTTATACCCACGGTTTCGCCCATGTCACCCCAGGTAGTGACAGACGCTGCAGCCTCCACAGGTTTCGTGGCAATTTTTGGCCACCATTAGTTTACAGGACCCTGGCCTCAACAGATACTGTTGATACCCGGTTTTACTCAAACATCTGCCCTCTTTGAACTTTATCCCATAGTGGCAGCTGCACAGCTCTGGGGCCACCACTGGACAGGACAAACCGTAGTCTTCACCACCGATAACCAGGCCACAGCAGACATCATCAACAGAGGCAGGTCCAAGTCCCTAGCAGTCATGTCCTTCCTGCGCAGATTGGTACAACTGTCTTTACAGCGTCGGTTTAATATACACTGTGCATTTATTCCCGGCAGATACAACTTAGCTGCTGACGCACTGTCACGTTTTAATTACACCTCCTTTTTTGAACAGGTTCCCGATGCCGAACCAATGTCGGCCCCTATCCCAGTCTGGTCACAACTGACCCTGGACTAGTTCAACATTTACACAGAGCAACGCAACTCATCAATCATTCACTCTCTCACAACACACTCAAAGCCTACCAGACAGCTTGGAAGGCGTTCAATAAATTCCTCACATCCTGCCGTAAAGCACCAACAGATCTCAAACAGGTACTGGCCTTCACTGCACACTGTCACTCGCAGCTGGCCTTATCCTACAATACCATTCGGCTATACCTAGCCGGCATTCAACATTTCTTGACGCTTGAAGACCCCACGAAATCTTCACTGTTTTCGTCACACGCTATACGAGCCATCCTAAGGGGCATTCAGAAACAACAACCAGTCATCAGCTCCAAGCGCTTACCCATTACAGGGCCCATCTTTAGGGACATGTCAACTATTCTGGCTACTTCACCATTCGGTCTGCTCCCCAGCACGGTCTTACAAGCAGCTATATATTTAGCTTACTATGGGTTCTTGCGACCTGGCGAATTCACCTCTAACAAACCCACAGACCAAGTACTATGCAGACGGCACTTGCTTCGATACCAAGACCATTTCATCCTGCACCTCGAGGTCTCTAAAACCCAGCAAACGGGCTCAGGAGTGAACATTCACCTCTACAAAACCAACAACAGCTGGTGTCCAGTCGCTGTACTCAACCGACTCCTGTCACTCCTGCCTGAGCAACCAGACAGCAGTCCCCTCTTACCATTCCCAGTTAAACCCTTAAGCGCCTCTCAGTTTGTGAAACACATAAGGATACTTCTCCGCAATCTTCACCTTAACCCTAGTCAGTATTCCGGACACTCCTTTCGCATCGGAGCAGCCTCCGCAGCGTCCCGCCACGGGGTTCCAGACCACATCATCAGAAGACTAGGCAGGTGGAAATCAGGCTGCTTCGCCCGGTATATCCCCAATCCACAAACAGAGATGGCACAGGCATTTTCCAAATTGGCTCAATAAATAACTGAAAACCAATAAAAATTATAACCCTACCTGAATGTTTTTGCCCCCTTATTTTGGCATACCGGCCATTAGACCAAGGCACACTTTCAGGTCCATTTCATATGGTAAGTCCACACTTCCAGGTCTATTTCCGATGGTAAGTCTTATCTTAACTATAAATGTTATCTATGTCCATATCGGACATAGGGCTCCGACCATAAGTAGGAAGGCCAGTATGGTGGCCTGAATTTATGGGAGGAGCCCGGGGGGTATTTAAGCAGCCCGCTCACCTGTGGTGCTTGTCGGTTTCCTGTGCGCGATACCCACCCTCCCATCCCCATTTCAAGGCATTTATTTCATTTCATTAATTTCATCTCATTTCTCTCTACAGAATAATCATTTCTTAAAACCAGGGTATGCCCCCTTATTTTGGCATACCGGCCATTAGACCAAGGCACACTTTCAGGTCCATTTCATATGGTAAGTCCACACTTCCAGGTCTATTTCCGATGGTAAGTCTTATCTTAACTATAAATGTTATCTATGTCCATATCGGACATAGGGCTCCGACCATAAATATATATATATAGATATAAAGATGTATATATATATATAGATATAGATCTATATCTATTGATATATATATCTATATCTCTATATCTAGATAGATAGATAGATAGATAGATAGTAGGGATGAGCCGAACACCCCCCTGTTCGGTTCGCACCAGAACATGCGAACAGGAAAAAAATTCGTTCGAACACGCGAACACCGTTAAAGTCTATGGGACACGAACATGAATAATCAAAAGTGCTAATTTTAAAGGCTAATATGCAAGTTATTGTCAATAAAAGTGTTTGGGGACCTGGGTCCTGCCCCAGGGGACATGGATCAATGCAAAAAAAAGTTTTAAAAACGGCCGTTTTTTCAGGAGCAGTGATTTTAATAATGCTTAAAGTCAAACAATAAAAGTGTAATATCCCTTTAAATTTCGTACCTGGGGGGTGTCTATAGTATGCCTGTAAAGGGGCGCATGTTTCCCGTGTTTAGAACAGTCTGACAGCAAAATGACATTTTGAAGGAAAAAACTCATTTAAAACTACCGCGGCTATTGCATTGCCGACAATACACATAGAAGTTCATTGATAAAAACGGCATGGGAATTCCCCACAGGGCAACCCCGAACCAAAATTAAAAAAAAAAAATGATGTGGGAGTCCCCCTAAATTCCATACAAGGCCCTTCAGGTCTGGTATGGATATTAAGGGGAACCCCAGCCAAAATTTAAAAAAAAAATTGACGTGGGGTTCCCCCTAAATTCCATACCAGACCCTTCAGGTCTGGTATGGATTTTAAGGGGAACCCCGCGCCCAAAAAAAAAAAAAAAACGGCGTGGGGTCCCCCTAAAAATCCATACCAGACCCTTATCCGAGCACGCAACCTGGCAGGCCGCAGGAAAAGAGGGGGGGACGAGAGTGCGGCCCCCCCCCCCTCCTGAACCATACCAGGCCACATGCCCTCAACATTGGGAGGGTGCTTTGGGGTAGCCCCCCAAAGCACCTTGTCCCCATGTTGATGAAGACAAGGGCCTCATCCCCACAACCGTGGCCGGTGGTTGTGGGGGTCTGCGGGCGGGGGGCTTATCGGAATCTGGAAGCCCCCTTTAACAAGGGGACCCCCAGATCCCGGCCCCCCCCCTGTGTGAAATGGTAAGGGGGTACTTACCCCTACCATTTCACTAAAAAACTGTCAAAAATGTTAAAAATGACAAGAGACAGTTTTTGACAATTCCTTTATTTAAATGCTTCTTCTTTCTTCCTTCATCTTCTTCTTCTGGTTCTTCTGGCTCTTCTGGTTCTTCCTCCGGCGTTCTCGTCCAGCATCTCCTCCGCGGCGTCTTCTATCTTCTTCTCCTCGGGCCGCTCCGCACCCATGGCATGAGGGGGGAGGCTCCCGCTCTTCTCTTCATCTTCTTCTTCATCTTCATCTTCTTCTTCATCTTCTTCTTCTTCTTCTTCTTCTTCTCTTCTTCATCTCTTCTTCCTTCTTCATTTCTTCTGCGGGCCGCTCCGCATCCATGCATGGAGGGAGGCTCCCGCTGTGTGACGGCGTCTCTTCGTCTGACGGTTCTTAAATAACGGGGGGCGGGGCCATCCGGTGACCCCGCCCCCCTCTGACGCACGGTGAATTGACGGGACTTCCCTGTGACGTCACGGGGAATGCCACAGGGAAGTCCCGTCATGTCCCGTGCGTCAGAGGGGGGCGGGGTCACCGGGTGGCCCCGCCCCCCGTTATTTAAGAACCGTCAGACGAAGAGACGCCGTCACACAGCGGGAGCCTCCCTCCATGCATGGATGCGGAGCGGCCCGCAGAAGAAATGAAGAAGGGAGAAGAGATGAAGAAGAGAAGAAGAAGAAGAAGAAGAAGAAGATGAAGAAGAAGATGAAGATGAAGAAGAAGATGAAGAGAAGAGCGGGAGCCTCCCCCCTCATGCCATGGGTGCGGAGCGGCCCGAGGAGAAGAAGATAGAAGACGCCGCGGAGGAGATGCTGGACGAGAACGCCGGAGGAAGAACCAGAAGAGCCAGAAGAACCAGAAGAAGAAGAAGATGAAGGAAGAAAGAAGAAGCATTTAAATAAAGGAATTGTCAAAAACTGTCTCTTGTCATTTTTAACATTTTTGACAGTTTTTTAGTGAAATGGTAGGGGTAAGTACCCCCTTACCATTTCACACAGGGGGGGGGCCGGGATCTGGGGGTCCCCTTGTTAAAGGGGGCTTCCAGATTCCGATAAGCCCCCCGCCCGCAGACCCCCACAACCACCGGCCACGGTTGTGGGGATGAGGCCCTTGTCTTCATCAACATGGGGACAAGGTGTTTTGGGGGGCTACCCCAAAGCACCCTCCCAATGTTGAGGGCATGTGGCCTGGTACGGTTCAGGAGGGGGGAGGCCGCACTCTCGTCCCCCCCTCTTTTCCTGCGGCCTGCCAGGTTGCGTGCTCGGATAAGGGTCTGGTATGGATTTTTAGGGGGACCCCACGCCGTTTTTTTTTTTTTTTTTGGCACGGGGTTCCCCTTAAAATCCATACCAGACCTGAAGGGTCTGGTATGGAATTTAGGGGGAACCCCACGTCAATTTTTTTTTAAAATTTTGGCTGGGGTTCCCCTTAATATCCATACCAGACCTGAAGGGCCTTGTATGGAATTTAGGGGGACCCCCACATCATTTTTTTTTTATTATTTTGGTTCGGGGTTCCCCTGTGGGGAATTCCCATGCCGTTTTTATCAATGAACTTCTATGTGTATTGTCGGCAATGCAATAGCCGCGGGTAGTTTTAAATGAGTTTTTTCCTTCCAAATGTCATTTTGCTGTCAGACTGTTCTAAACACAGGAAACATGCGCCCCTTTACAGGCATACTATAGACACCCCCCAGGTACGAAATTTAAAGGGATATTACACTTTTATTGTTTGACTTTAAGCATTAATAAAATCACTGCTCCTGAAAAAACGTCCGTTTTTAAAACTTTTTTTTGCATTGATCCATGTCCCCTGGGGCAGGACCCGGGTCCCCAAACACTTTTTATGACAATAACTTGCATATAAGCCTTTAAAATTAGCACTTTTGATTTCTCCCATAGACTTTTAAAGGGTGTTCCGCGGCATTCGAATTTGCCGCGAACACCCCAAATTGTTCGCTGTTCGGCGAACTTGCGAACAGCCAATGTTCGAGTAGAACATGAGTTCGACTCGAACTCGAAGCTCATCCCTAATAGATAGATAGATAGATAGATAGATAGATAGATAGATAGATAGATAGATAGATAGATAGATAGATAGATAGATAGATCTAAAATCTATACATATATAAACAACATATGAAAAACTTTTTTTTTTCTCTCTCTCTCTCTCTCTCTCTCTCTCTCTCTCTTCTTTTCCTCTCTTTTTCCTTTTCTTTTTTCTTTTCTCTTTTTGAAAAACATTTTATACTAAAAATGAACTTACAATAAGATGTACACAGAGCGGGCAAATTTAAATAAGGGTATTAATCTAGATAGAGCTATCTATCTATCTATCTATCTATCTATCTATCTATCTATCTATCAAACACACATGAACGCCACCTGCTGTCACAGAAAAGAGGCTCTGGTGGTGGGAGACAGTTGATTGGGAGCATATTACGTTATGCCCTAAATATGGATGTAATGTGTTCCTACTGTTGAACCTAGCTTTTAATATAATGGGGGCATTTACACTGGCCACTAGCACCCCCAATCACCCACCTGGTGCTGTCCCTGGATAATGCTAATGCACATGGGGTGATTAGGGTGTGCCCAGGCACACCCTGTGCGCACGCCTATGATATATATATATATATATATATATATATATATATATATATATATATATAGATCTATATCTATAGATTGAGAGCTATATATATATATATATCAATCAAATCTATACATATATATAAAAAACATATGAAAAACTTTTTCTCTCTCTCTCTCTCTCTTCTTTTCCTCTCTTTTCTCTTTTCCCTTTTCTTTTTTCTTTCCTCTTTTTGAAAAACATTTTATACTAAAAATGAACCTACAATAAGTTCTTCATTTAAGCCATGGGGCGAAAGCGACGCCATCCTAAAAATCCCAAAATGTTCTCTTCTGCAAAGGAGAGAAATCTCTCATTGACCGTGAGTGTGCCCATCGGGATAGCCACGATGGCAAAAACCTTCAGGCATTTAACATCCTTTCTATGTTTTTTTAAAAAAACGACGTGGGACGCTATGATTATCACACCCTTTGTGTATAAGCCTCCAGTGTTCACCAATTCTTGTTCTTAAGGTACGTATAGGCCGTCCGACATATAACATCTCGCTGTGCTGGCTGCACTGGGTCTGATCCACATATCTGATTACTCCTCATCAGAGCATTCTACTTGGCCACTAGACTCGCAGCGCTTCAAGTGTTCTGTGTTTTTTTGAAGAAATGAAAGGCATAGGGGAGGGACCTGGAATGGGTTCTGCTGAAGCTGGTACTTGGGTAACACCCATACCCTGAATGGACTCTCGGACTGTCTGTCTAATCAAGGAAATCACTTCTGCCCTGCCCTGTTCCAAATTTCTATGACAGTCAGATTGTCCCTATGCCCAACGTTGACTTTCTCAAGAACAACACTAAAGAAAACTGAAACAACTATGGTGATGGTGGTGGGTAGGGATGGGTGAACGGTTCAGCCCGAGCGTGAGTTCGGGCCAAACATTGGACATTTGGACATTCTCTGAACAACCAAATTATAGGGTCGTTTGACCATTTGTTCTGCCCACCCAACGACCATAATGCACTGTGCCGCCACACAGTGAATTGAAAGCCCTGATTGGCTGAAGCAATGAAAGCTTCGCCCCATCAGGGCACAGAGCACTGTCAGACCCATAATTGTATGCTGTCATGATGACTGTATTCAATCATGGCTCACTGTTTTGAATCTCACCCCACACTATAAAAGTATTCTTTCCATAGCAGCCATTTGTAGTGTGATAGCGGCGTGGAGAGAAATAGAACAGGGCTCTGTTCAGTGCTATTAGACAGTTTGTGTGCTATAGTGTGCTATTCTCATTCTATTGTCAGTGTAGAATATCAGTTTAGTGTGCATCTAGAGGTAGTTCAGTGTGAGTGTAGTGTGACCATTCATCAATACATTAGTGTGAATGTAGAGATAGTTCAGTCATTGTGAGTGTAGTACAACCATTCATCTTTACATTAGTGTGAATCTAGGGATAGTTTAACCAGTGTGAGTCTAGTGACCGTTTAACACAGTATATTTTATTGCGTTACTGCAAATTTAACGCTGTATATTTCAGTGCGTTACGTGCCATGTAACGCAGTACATTTCTGTGCGTTAGTGCATGTTTAACGCAGTATATTTCAGTTGTGTTACTGCAAGTTTAACACCGTAAAGTTAAGTGCATTGCTGCAAGTTCAATGCCGTATATTTCATTGCATTATGTGCCTTTTAATGCAGTACATTTCTGGGTGTTACTGCACGCTTAACGCAGTATATTTCTGTGCTGTTACTGCAAGTTTAACGCTGTACAGTTCAGTGTGTTACTGCAAGTTTAATGTCATATAGTTCTGTGCATTACTGCAAGTTTAATGTCATATAGTTCTGTGCATTACTGCAAGTTTAATGTCATATATTTTGTTGCATTACTGCAAGTTTAACGCCATATAGTTCTGTGCGTTACTGCAAGTTTAACACCGTATAGTTCTGTTCGTTACTGCAAGTTTAGCACTGTATATTTCATAGTGTTACTGCAAGTTTAATGTCATATATTTCATTGCGTTACTGCAAGTTTAACGCCATATATTTCATTGCGTTACTGCAAGTTTAACACCGTATATTTCATTGCGTTACTGCAAGCTTACCGCCATATATTTCATTGCGTTATTACAAGTTTAACGTCATATAGTTCTGTGCGTTACTGCAAGTTTAATGCTGTATATTTCATTGCATTGCTGCAAGTTTAACGCTGTATATTTAATTGCGTTACTGCAAGTCTAATGCCATATAGTTCTGTGCGCTACTGCAAGTTTAACGCCGTATAGTTCTGCACATTACTGCAAGTTTAACGCCATATATTTCATTGCGTTACAGCAAGTTTAACGCTGTATATTTCATTGCATTACTGCAAGTTTAATGCCATATAGTTCTGTGTGTTACTGCAAGTTTAACGCTGTATATTTAATTGCGGTACTGCAAGTTTAACGCTGTATATTTCATTCCGTTACTGCAATTTTAATGCCATATATTTAATTGCATTACTACAAGTTTAACGTCGTATAGTTCTGTGCGTTACTGCAAGTTTATTGCTGTATATTTCATTGCGTTTTTGCAAGTTTAACGCCATATAGTTCTCTGCGTTAGTACACATTTGAAGCAGTATATTGCAGTATATTATAGTGTATTTGTGGAGTGTGTCTGTGTAGTGATTACTCAAATTAAAGTGCACCAAACACCATTTTTCATTGATTAAAGTGCATCCACATACACATTTACACATCTTTGTTACATTTTGTTAATAAGCACCCCCCACTCCCCCTATCATGTCTGGGAGAACAGCAAGGAGAGGCAAATGTTCCCATGGCACTGTAAGGGGGCCAGCAGCGTATGTGTCCACAGGCAAAGATGGACGTGGTCAGTCCTCAGGCTGGGCATAATTTCCTTTGTTTAATGATTTTGCCCGTGCTATCCAGCCACAACATGCAGAGAAGGTGGTGGACTGGCTTACTAAACTGTCCTCATCCTCCTTATCCTCTGTCACCCAAGCAGAGACTAGTGCGCAGTCCCCTGCAGCTGCCAGAGTGGCAAAACCTGCCTCCTTGTCCACAGCTATTCCTGCCATAGCCCCGGCATCAGGCATGGAGGAGTCAGCTGAGTTATTTGAACACAGCATCAGCCACTTGCTCCTTGACGATGCACAGCCATTACTCAATACAGATGTTGGTCCTGAGGTTGAGGAAGGCAGGAACATGAGCCTACAGAGAGGGGAGAACACTGGTACCCAAATTGGCATTCATGTTCCCCCAGCCGCAGCATATTGCCAAGTTGTCTTCAGTGGTAATGAGGATGGAGGAGATAATGATGATGAGGTCACTGACTCGACTTGGGTGTCGGATAGAGCAGAGGAGGAAAGTTAGGGTGAGGCACAACCCCAATGAGGCAGCCATCATGGAAGAGTAGAGAGCAGCCACCCTATTCCATCACATTGTGGAGCTCTTATCTCCCGGCCCATTTCCCACAGCTCAGCTGTCTGAGCCTTTTTAGTGGATGTGTAGCCAATCGCACTGTTGCTATTTGCAAACTTTGTCTCAAGCACATCAAGCGTGGCAAAAACACCAACCATTTGTTTACCACATGCTTAACAAAGCATTTAACCTCCCACCACTCAGCCCATTGGCAAGAGCACCTAAAAGCCACACAAACAGGGCACAAATCTGTCCATCCTCCTTACTCACCTCAGTCTGTCCCTGCTATGCCTCATGACCTCTCAGCAGCCACCACTGACAGGGATGATGGTATAGCGCAGGGTGTCCCAGGTCCTTGCAGCGCATCTGCCAGCTCCCTGTTGTTTTCCTGCTGTAGCAGACTCTGCGTGACATTATGGACAGGGTACTCTGAGGCAGAGGAACAGGACGACGAGGAGGACTTCCTTTCCTCTCAAGGCTAACTTTATGCAGACACCATTGTTTCTATGCCACAGAACACACAAGAGGAGATAGAGGAGGAGGAGGATTCTGGCAGTTTCAGAAGCATTGAAGCAGAGGAAGACATACGTCAAACAGTAAGAGATGGTTTTCCATCCGCAGAACCCTTGAGAGCAGTACGTGGCTGGGAGGAGGCAGTTCCAGATACTATAATTGACAGTGACCCAGAGGAGTCTGCTTCTCATGCCTTTGCAAACTTGCGGTGCGTAGGCTCCCTCATGCTTCAAAGCCTGCGAAAGGACCCAAGAATATGTGGGGTAAAGGAAAAGGATCACTATTGGTTGGCAACCCTCCCTGACCACGGGGAAAGTCTCAGAACTCATTCCTTCCCCACAGAAAGCACAGAAGACGAAATTTCTTGAGGGCACCTTAAAGAGGAGTTTATCGAATGCTTTTCCCGACTCTGGTAGGTTACAGTGTCATGGAAAACATAGTTTTGAGGCTTCCCTTGGTCAAGAGAGGAGTGGTGGAGAAGGCGGTGGAGTGATGCATTTCTAAAAAATTTTAGCCCTCGCCGCCCAGGGCTGTCAGCTTCCACATTCCATCGGCAGCGTCTGCATCACATGGTGGATGATTATCTAGGGGCTAAAACAGAGATGGAGAGCTTTCCAGTCTACGATCCACTGGCTTACTGGGTCATGAGAATAGACCACTGGCCAGAACTTGCCCAGTATGCTATTGAGCTGCTGGGCTGCCCTGCATCCAGCATTCTTTCCGAACGGGCATGCAGTGCTGCTGGAGGTTTTGTTACTGATCATAGAATGTGTCTGTCCACAGACTCCGTGGACCGTCTGACATTTATCAAAATGAATCAGTCCTGGATTACCAGCAGCTATGAAGCCCCTGATGCCGATGTCACCGATTAAGTGTTTTTGGGATGTGGAATCTCTGCAGGGCTTCTAGGCTGCCTAGTGTTGTGGGTGTTGATTTCATCTGGAATAATGTTTTTGGTGTAGGTTTTTTTGGACACAATTAACACCCAAAGACCAATTTTTCTGCACCTGTTTGACAGGTGCATATCATTGCTATTTTTGACAGCAAGGCCAATTCTTGTTTTTATCAAGAGTACCTCTATAGGGTTACGGTGTGAGGCCCCACAGACACCCAAAGAACAATTTTTCCACACCTGTTTGACAGGTGCATATCATTACAAAGAAATAGAAGGAAAAAAATTTATCCAAACACACTCCTCCAATCTCAGCGCTATGTTAAATCAGATCTTAGAACACTCAAGACACAGATGCTAGTTAGTAAACAATAGAATCCAAATTTTTATATATTAGATAATCAATAGTGCATGTGTGTATACAATTAAGGAGAGGTTTCCCTCAGCAGCCACTAAAGTAGATTATAATAGCAGAATAGATGTAAAAATTAAAAAACTCAAAGAGAAACAATTAAAACATCAGAGCAGTGCTTCCATCAGACAGATAATGTAAAACTGATAGACTAATTGACAGTCACTCAAAATTAAAAAACTGAAATAAAATGAGAGTCTCTGGTAGGTATACAGGGTGTAACTAGTAGAAGATTAATGAGTGCATCGTTCACCAGACACTTATCCACCGCGTGCTCCACATACCCGCAAGGGGTTCAAACTCACCAGAACCCGGAGGTTATCAAGCCCCAAACAGCATCCTATGGACTGTAGATCTGGATGTCCTTATAGGGTAGTTCAGCCTCATCTCCGAAATCCCCATGTGTATAAAAGGATATCAGTCACATGTTTTAACCAGAGAATTAGAAGTTGGAGAGTTGTACTGCTTCCCCCACAAATAAGCCCAACTTGCAAAGTGTAGGGCGGTGGTCATCAACCCTGTCCTCAGGTGCATATCATTACAATTTTTGACAGCAAGGCCAATTCTTGCTTTCATCAAGAGTACCTCTATAGGGTCACGGTGTTAAGGTGTCACCGACACCCAAAGAACAATTTTTCCGCACCTGTTTGACAGGTGCATATAATTGCAATTTTTAACAGCAAGGCCAATTCTTGCTTTTATCAAGAGTACATCTATAGGATTACGGTGTGAAGGCACCATCGACACCCAAAGAACAGTTTTTCTGCACCTGTTTGTCAGGTGCATATCATTGAAATTTTTGACAGCAAGGTCAATTCTTGCTTCCATAAAAAGTACCTCTATGGGGTTACGGTGTGAAGGCACCACCAACACCAACAATTTTTACGCACCTGTTTGATGGGTGCACATTATTACAATTTTTGACAGCAAGGCCAATTCTTGCTTTCATTGAGAGTACCTGTATAGGGTTACGATGTGAAGTCGCACCCGTTACACCCAAAGAACAATTTTTCCGCACCCATTACAGAAGTAGAATACCAAAGTCTATGGTAGAGACTGGCTCCCCAAGCCGTTGCTTACAAAATAGAGAAAGCTTGCGGGGAAAATGTCATTTTTTGGGCTTTGTAAATGCAATTATTGCTGCAGCAGCTTCTATACACAGTACAGATGTGCCACTTTACAAGTGGACTAAGGGGAACCCCCAGACACTTTAAAATGAAGTTTTTAACAAACTTTATTTTCATTGATACATGTCCCGCAGGGCAGTACCCGGACCCCCATAACCAGTTGCCTACCTTGAGCGTCTTACAAACGTCCATAAACCCCCCTCCTCTGTACACAGGATGTGTCTTGTACACCTTGCACTATCTTATCTTTTCTTATCTCCTTCTGCTCAGATAATGTGCTCAGCCTGTGAAATCCTATGGCTGAGAGCTAGTCAGAAGCTTCCCTCGCTGAATGATCACTCTGACAGATATTGAGAATTCAATGTAACATTTTAAGCCAAAACAACAACAAACAAGTAACACAGTAGCTATTTTATCTCCTGCATTCTGTCAGACAGATTTGTGAGTGAGAGAGCTGCAGCTTACAGAGGAAAGTGTTTGTTGTGTGCACAGGGAGTTAACTCTTAATTAACCAGGAATGCTCTTTTTTTTTTTACTACTTAACCCTTTCATTTTAACCTGTATAATCACTATTTAACAGTTTAATCTCCTGTTCTATGTTTCTATTTTAAATGATTTGCTGGAAACCTTTTTTTATAAAGAACATATATACATTGTTAACTTTAAGGATTTACTGTTAAAAATATGTGGTTTAGGGTATATCTTTTTTTATTTTAAATCAGTAAGAACTATAAATCACTGATGCATTATGAGAAAAATGAAATGTATGCAAAAAAAAATGTATTTCTTTTGTAAATAACTTTAACATGCTGTGTACCAAAAATTTAATTTTAATGTTGCAGTAAATAGAACGAGCAGCAGAATAAAATGTATATGTTTTTCTCACATTAATAGTACTTGTGTTCAAAATATTACTGATCAAACTTGAAAAAAAAAATTCAGATTTTTATTTTTTTCCCCTTAAAATGTTAATAAATTTTAAAAAATTCTCAGACGACTTTAGGGTCACAAGAAAGCCCATTTTGTCTCCCAAAAAACAATATATGTATCAATTCTTTATCATAAGTAATTACAAAGTTAAAGACTCATGAACAGACACATAGCAGAAATGTGAAATATGATCTGGTCCATGGGAAGTAAACAGGACAGGCGTTTAAGGATTATATTCTGTTCAAGGAGCTTATTGAGCTCTCAACTTTTCTCTATTTGTCCTGTTTACCAATATCATTGAAAGTGAAAGTAAGGTCTTGCCTACACTTGATTAGAATTTAGCACACATTAAAGCACCTACAGTTTCAATATGCTTTTTAAGTGGCTCGTTTACACTTGCTTCAATTTTAACACACATTACAGCACTTACAGCACTTTGATGCTTCTGTAATGCTTTTTTGAAGCTTTGATGAATCTTGGCAAATACCCTCTGTGTTTTGGTTTATTATTTTATTCAAAATAGGAAGTGCTATTACTGTTAAATGTTAAAAGCAAAGCGAACAATGAACTAAAGCTCTTGTACCACTGCTGGTGCATTTAAGAAGCACTCTGATAGACTTGTATGGGGGCAGTGGAGAAGCACTGAAGCAAGATGAAAGTGGCAGAGGGTATCATTTTTGAAGCGCAGCAAAACAATGCATATGGAACGCTGCGGAAAAGACTGTAAGGAAAACATTTTTTATTTAGTGACAGGTGCTTTGGTTGGTGTTCAGAGTGCTTTAAAAATGTGTGTCAAACCCTATGTTTTGAATCAAGAGTAAATGAGCCCTAAAAGAAAATCCTAAATTTTGGCAATTCACCAGAAAAGGAATGGAGGGACAATCTTCCAAAGGGAACACTAGTTTTGGTGACCAGGAATCCAAACAATTCCCTTCATTTGCAGGGGTTTCCTCTCGCTTCCTTTTTTGGCACAGAAAGTGGGATAGAAAGTGATGGTAAAATTCCCCAGTGGCACACAGATGGCAAAAAAAAAAATACTGACAGGAGTTACAACCCTCCCTTACTGTTTCAAATATAAAAAAAAATATTGCCTATAGTTCTGCAATCAGGGCATTGTACCCTAAATATAGGTTTAACATGTAACATGCTCCAAAAGATGAACTAAGCCTTTAAATAAAAGTCTAACATTTTAGAGTTGTCCCCAGAGGTAGGGGGAAATAATCCAATGCATACAACTGTTCTAGGGACAACTGTCTAAGAGGGCATTACCCTCACTTTTGTAGACTACTCAGACTTCCTGTTACATGTCATGTCTTAGACAGGAAGTGAAGGTAACTTTCCCCAATGGCACACAGACAGCAAAAAAAAAAAACACATGGGAGGGGTGTCAACTCTTCCCTAATATCCTTATAATACCCTATTTGAATCCTATTGAACTCTTCACACCAGTCAGTTGCGTTTCAGTTGCTTTTTTAAAAGTCCTGCTTGCTGCATTTTTGGTGCATGTCAATTCCACATGCTATTTTTGAAGTAATGTGAAATATGGCCAAAAACGATATTTTTTTGTGCCTTATCTCTGGCAGCTGCAGTCTTTTTAATCTCCTGCCAGCACACCTCCTCCATTCAGAAAAAAAGGCTGCAATTCTTTTAACAGAATGCAACATATTCTGTGATTGGAGGAGGGAGAGTATGACATTCACCTGCACATCCTCTCTAATTTTACAGTGCAAATGTACAAAAATCGTTTTTTAAACTTTTGATACTTCAGCTTAAAAATTCTCCTGGGGCAGTGAAAAAGCTTTCACATTTGTTGCTCAAAATACTATTATTTTGCACACTAGCAAATATAACCCTTTTTATGTAATATTGGTATGGTTTCAATTAGTGAAGTAAAGAAAAAGGTGATATCTACTGTAGGTTTACTAGGAATAAATAAAATGTTTTAAGCTTTCACTTCTTCTGATATATCTATCACATCTGAAAATGTTTTCTGTTTTCCAATAAAAGAAAACTATAATGGTTTTTGTTGTATCATGAATATATATACAACCCCTGGCAAAAATTATGGAATCACCAGTCCCTGAGGATGTTCCTTCAGTTGTTTATTGTTGTAGAAAAAAAGCAGATCACAGACATGGCCAAAAACTAAAGGCATTTCAAATGGCAACTTTCTGGCTTTAAGAAACACTAAAAGAAATCAAGAAAAATAATTGTGGTGGCCAGTAACAGTTAGATTTATAGAACAAGCACAGGGAATAAATTATGGAATCACTCAATTCTGAGGAAAAGATTATGGAATCATGAAAAACAAACAAACAAAATAACACTCCAACACATCACTAGTACTTTGTTGCACCACCTCTGGCTTTTATAACTGCTTGCAGTCTCTGAGGCATTGACTTAATGAGTGATAAACAGTACTCTTCATTAATCTGGCTCCAGCCTTCTCGGATTGCTGTTGCCAAATCATCTTTGCAGGTTGGAGCCTTGTCATGGACCATTTTCCTTTAACTTCCACCACAGATTTTCAATTGGATTGAGATCCGGACTGTTTGCAGGCCATGACATTGACCTTATGTGTCTTTCTTCAAGGAATTTTTTCACAGTTTTTGCTCTATGGCAAGATGCATTATCATCTTGATAAATGATTTCATCATCCCCAAACATCCGTAACTAGGGGGAGACATACATGGAAGAGAACAAGGGAGCTGCACACCCCGAAATAGATAAAAGAATTTTGGATTTCCCTAATTGGGCTTTAAAGCAGCAAAATATACCATTACAAAGGTCATTAATAAAACAATTTATTTGACAAGATGTCCAATATCATATTTTCATGTGGAATCTAGTCCAATGATGAATTCATATTCCATAAAACGGCAAAATGCATATCACATCATTACATTACATGGTGTAGTAAAATGCCGAAGCCCCGACGCGTTTCGACCTGTATGCGGTCTCTTCAGGGGGCACATCTGAATCTATAAAGCAATACAAATATTGAGAATAGTAGACAATTTTCTAAAAAAGATCACATTGGATAAAACATAATGATGGATTTTACCATTGAAGTGAAGTAGACGTGTCTAGTGGGGGCATCGGGGAGCCATAGAGGGGTCCGGGCGGCGTGCAGGCCATTCCCACCCCCCATTCGGGGGAAAGAGCCAGCCCCAAGGGCCAGCCCCTCCCCCACCCACCCAGGATCATGGCGTGTGGGCCGCCAACTGCAGCCCACGTGTGGCTCCCTCGGCGTCCCGGAAGACCGAACGGTCCCGACCACCGTCGTCATCTCCGTCGCAAAACGCGTGACGTCATGACGGCGTGCGCGCGCCGGGCCCCCGCGCAAGCGCACACCGCCATAGACACTCCGGAGGTGAACACGGGACGCCGCCGGCAGGGTGAAGCTCGCCACGGCTGCTAGCAATACTAATTCAATTTGATTATTTATTTGTTTAATTTATGTGATTCAACTACCATCCCTAAAAACATACACACATTTTTGGTCTCCATATACAATTTAAATCAATACTTACAACGATGACTTATACACTAATATGTTACTTCTCTAATGGCTGCTCATGGATATCTGTTGCAGGTGTTCAGTCTCTCGCTCCCCCGGGGGGACGTGCATCAGTGTGGCTCCTTGCAAGCCCTTGGGGCTGGCTCTTTCCCCGAATGGGGGGTGGGGATGGCCTGCGCGCCGCCCGGACCCCTCTATGGCTCCCCAATGCCCCCACTAGACACGTCTACTTCACTTCAACGGTAAAACCCATCATTATGTTTTATCCACTGTGATCTTTTTTAGAAAATTGTCTACTATTCTCAATATTTGTATTGCTTTATAGATTCAGATGTGCCCCCTGAAGAGACCGCATACAGGTCGAAACGCGTCGGGGCTTCGGCATTTTACTACACCATGTAATGTAATGATGTGATATGCATTTTGCTGTTTTATGGAATATGAATTCATCATTGGACTAGATTCCACATGAAAATATGATATTGGACATCTTGTCAAATAAATTGTTTTATTAATGACCTTTGTAATGGTATATTTTGCTGCTTTAAAGCCCAATTAGGGGAATCCAAAATTCTTTTATCCCCAAACATCCTTTCAATAGATGGGATAAGAAAAGTGTCCAAAATTTCAATGTAAACCTGTGCATTTATTGAAGATTTAATGACAGCCATCTCCCCAGTGCCTTTACCTGACATGCAGCCCCATATCATAATTGACTGTGGAAATTTGCATGTTTTCTTCAGACAGTCGTCTGCATAAATCTCATTGGAACGGCACCAAACAAAAGTTCCAGCATCATCACCTTGCCCAATGCAGATTCGAGATTCATCACTGAATATGACTTTCATCCAATCATCCACAGTCCACGATTGCCTTTCCTTAGCCCATTGTAACCTTGTTTTTTTGTGTTTAGGTGTTAGAGATGGCTTTCTTTTAGCTTTTCTGTATGTAAATCCCATTTCCTTTAGGCGGTTTCTTACAGTTCGGTCACAGATGTTGACTCCAGTTTCCTCCCATTTGTTCCTCATTTGTTTTGTTGTACATTTTCTGTTTTCAAGGCATATTGCTTTAAGTTTTCTGTCTTGACGCTTTGATGTCTTCCTTGGTCTACCAGTATACTTGCCTTTAACCACCTTCCCATGTTGTTTGTATTTGGTCCATGTTTTAGACACAGCAGACTGTGAACAACCAACATCTTGTGCAACACTGCGTGATGATTTACCCTCTTTACCTACATACTAACAAGCAGATTTATTCTGATGCAGGTGTTAGTGTTTGTAATGAAAATTTACAGGGTGATTCCATAATTTTTTCCTCAGAATTGAGTGATTCCATAATTTATTCCCTGTGCTTGTTCTATAAATCTAATGCCCCGTACACACGGTCGGACTTTGTTCGGACATTCCGACAACAAAATCCTAGGATTTTTTCCGACTGATGTTGGCTCAAACTTGTCTTGCATACACACGGTCACACAAAGTTGTCGGAAAATCCGATCACTCTAAATGCGGTGACGTAAAACACATACGTCGGGACTATAAACGGGGCAGTGGCCAATAGCTTTCATCTCTTTATTTATTCTGAGCATGCGTGGCACTTTGTCCGTCGGATTTGTGTACACACGATCGTAATTTCCGACAACGGATTTTGTTGTCGGAAAATTTTATATCCTGCTCTCAAACTTTGTGTGTCGGAAAATCTGATGGAAAATGTGTGATGGAGCCTACACACGGTCGGAATTTCCGACAACAAGGTCCTATCACACATTTTCCGTCAGAAAATCTGACCGCGTGTACGGGGCATAACTGTTACTGGCCACCACAATTATTTTTCTTGATTTCTTTTAGTGTTTCTTAAATCCAGAAAGTTGCCATTTGAAATGCCTTTAGTTTTTGGCCATGTCTGTGATCTGCTTTTTTTCTACAACAATAAACAACTGAAGGAACATCCTCAGGGACTGGTGATTCCATAATTTTTGCCAGTGGTTGTACATACACACAATTAATTTTTTTACAATTTTTTCTGAACTGTATTAGTTACTTGTACAGTTATGTTTTAATATAGTACATTTCATCATGACCTTCTAAAGAAGTAAGTTTCAATTAAAAATCTGCAACTAGGTTTTGTAGCTCAAGCTTTTCACCTTGTATATGTTTCACTGTCAATTTTAATAGGTCAAATGAGTATTCATTGATTTATCTATGAATCCTAATTTTGAATCCTAGTTTTGTGTACAAAATACAGTAGATGTTGCTGTGATAGCGGCTGGGCCACAATATAATAAAGCACCTCATCCCAAAAATGGTATAGAGAACAACAGAAGGGTACTGGGATTATAGAGGTGCCAATAAAAATATTCATCAAAAAAATAAAATTTACAAACTTTTATTGATACATAATTAAAACATGATCATTTTAGAAATAACAAGGAGAAAAACAGGTGAATGCCCCCGGGACTTTGTAGGCACTAGGCAGTAGTCAAACCAGACAAAGGAGTCGAGAAGTATAGTAAAAATACTAAATGTTATAATATATGTTATATGTTATATGTTATATATATATGTTATAATTATACTATAAAAAAATGATAGTAAGCATCAAAAACCAACGTTAAAAACAAGATTTGTAGCCATATATATACAATACAGGACTAATGTCTTGAACATACGGTTGATCTTGTGGTGGGAGGCCAAACCACAGACAATCACATAGAAGATTTCAACGTGTTTTGGAATGTAATAAATTCCTTCTTCAGGTGCTGATCAAAACAGACGGTATTTTCTAATGGTATATTAATAACATGTCACTATAAATTAACGTAAACATATAATATACAGAGTAACAATAAATGGGTGATGGATAACAACATGGCATAATGTAACTAAAAGATAAGATTGAGCATACTCACAAAGTATGGCTACACTTTATCATATTCACAACATGGCCCATTTGGTACTTCCACAGTGCCCCATCGCATTTGTTATACCCCAAAGGCAGTGGTACATCAAAGTGGCAGATAGAGTAGTGTCCCTGGTCAAGGACAAATTGCACATAAGATGAGGGGAAGAGGAATAGTAGTGCTGCCACAAAATTTTAGAAATAACAAGGTTTAAATCTACATGTCCATAATGTAGTCATACTGATATCTTAGGCTTGTATTATGGTGTCTGTTCCTGACATGTTTCGCCAATGATGGCTTCCTTAGGGGACTTGAAGACCACTAATGATTTAAGGACCGAGCAATCACTACAGACTACATTATGGACATGTTGATTTTAACCTTGTTATTTCTAAAATGATCATGTTTTAACTATGTATCAATAAAAGTTTGTAAATTTTTATTTTTTGATGAATCTCATTATTGGCACTGCTATAATCCCAGTACTCTTCTATTGTTCTCTATACAATAGATGTTAATTTCAGTCTTAAGCCTCCATCTTCATCATTTGGAATATATCTAGTCTTTATACTGTATATGTATTCTATGTGATCTTGACATACAAACACACTATAATGTACTTGTGGAGTCTAAAAAATATACTGTATACTCCACCTCAAACTGTTTTTTTTATGGAGCTCCCAAATTGATTTTGTAAAATAACTTTTTATTTCTCTTCAAGGGACTACATTATGCACAGATCAGGGGTTAATCAATGGACTTGCATGTTGCTCAAATGAAAATACTTTCATAAATACGAGCAACTACTTACCGTATATACTCGAGTATAAGCCAAGATTTTCAGCCCTTTTTTTTAGGCTGAAAGTGCCCCCATCGGCTTATACTCGAGTTACCACAGTCTGCCTACCTGATCAGCGTGTCATGCAGACGGACGGTGGCCAGCGTGTCATAAAAACATGCGGCGGCCATTGCACTGTTCAAAGGCCATGCCTCCTCCTCGTCTGTGATAGGTAGAACATTAAATTTCCCAGCAGTCAGTGCTCAGCCTATCACGGACATCCTCTCATCCTCGTCCATGGTATGAGGATGAGCAGACATCCGTGATAGGCTGAACACTGACTGCTGGGAAATTGAGTGTTCTGCCTATCACAGATGAGGAGGAGGCACGGCTTTTGAACACTGGAATGGCCGCCGTATGTTTTTATGACACGCTGATCAGTGCAATGGATGATACATCGCCAAACGGAGGCATGCGCAGGACACAGAGAGGATGCAGATTGGCATAGGTAGGCTGCACAGGACACAGGGAGGCATGCACAGGACACAGGGAGGCATACACAGGACACAGGGAGGCATACACAGGACACAGGTAGGCATACACAGGACACAGGGAGGCATGCACAGTTTTTTTTGTTTTTTTTTAAAGCCAGTGGCGTGCAAAACACACCCAAAAACTTCGACCCGGTGCCAAAAAAAAGTGCACACACATAGAGAGTGAAACACAAAAACGTGCAACAGGTGTTTACACTGATCCTCCACTAGGGAAGGACTTTACCCTGATCCCCCGAGGTGTTAGGCTCCAGACAGGGACTGAGGTACTTCACTTGGGTCCTTCTAGCCAAAACCAGAAGAACCCCTGTTCTCTGGAAGATCTGCGAAACAGACCCACCCAAGTACTAGGTGGGGCTCCCCTGAAGGGAGACCCCATGAGAGAGGGTGAACCAAGCCAAAAGGCCTATTATCCACCACCTCCCAAGAATTTCAGAGTAGGCCCGAGGACCCACACTCTACTCATCACACAGTGACAAACGTGTATACACATCAAACAAAAGAGATACAAAAAAGTGACAAACACGGGGATAACTAAAAAGAAAGTGGGGAGAAGGAAGGTGGGAGAGAGAAAAGGGACCATTGTGTAATACAATGGCCGGCCCTCCGGCCAGGAATAAAAATTTCCCCTGGTCCTAGCCAAAAGGCTCGGCCCTAGAGGCAGGTGTGAAAAAAGTGTGTATGGTGAAGTGACCTTGGTGCCAACACTCAAAGTGTCCCCTTGTGAGATTATGGCACCCCTGAACTGCCACTTCAGGGGCACATTCACCGCTGGCTTTTCTCTCAACTCTGACCAACAGCCCAGACCGATGCAGCCCTGCCCCAGCCAGGAAGGTATCAGAACATCATGAGAGCCACACAGGGAGACCAAATTGGCAAAATCTCCCCATGGGCCCCAGTGCTCCCACCTAATTATATTCAGCGGTACCAGCCAATTCCCCTCAATAACACCGAAAATGGGCAGGCCTTCACAACCGAAAAACTGAAAGGGGCAGAAACCACACAAATCTAGGCCAGAAGGCCAGAAACCCGACCCTTCAGCCGGACCCAGTGGTTCTCCATCCCCATCAGAAGGCTTCCCTTTCGGCTACGAACCGCTCCAGGTCACCTTTACTCCAGCAGGTTTTGCATAGCAACCGCCATCCCATCTCCACCTCGCCGTAGATCAGTGACAGAAGCAAGCGCACCTCCTGGAAACTGATAAGAACAGATTTTTTTTTTCCACATCTGTTCTGAAATAACTTTGTTATTTTTATATATTAAACCAGGTCCTTCTGACAGATCAGCTCCATCATTAGTTCAGGTACATCATCTGTGGTATGTATCTATATTTTTATTTATACTTTATATACCTCCATTTTTTTTTGATTAATTAAAATATAATCCTGTTCCAGATCTTTATATTCCATTTCCTTATTGCTTTTAATCTTCCCATATATTTAACATCTCTCAAATAATACACATGCATTGCAGATCCTTCAATGAGGTGAGGCGCCGTCTCCGGGAAAAGAATATCAAGTATGGTATGCTGTACCCAAGCCGGCTAAGGATCCCTCACAAAGGCACAATCCATTTTTTTTGATACCCCTGAAGGGGTTGACACCTTGTGAAAAGAGGTAACAGAGATTTCATTTCTTCATTTAGTTTTGGGGATCTCATTGTTCATGCTTGTCTGGGGGGGGGGGGGCCCGCTTTAGGAGAGCTACGTATACACCCGCACAGCCAAAATGCTGATCATACAGAATCCTTCACACCATGTGGATGAGGAGACTGGGACTTCCTATGCAGCCCCTATTTAACTATATCCGTACGCTAAGTGTTTTCACTTTGGTGGGTGTTGATTTGACTCCCCTGGATATATTTCTTTCTTGTAGGGGTCAGATGGGACTTTTATCCTCTTTCAGGACACGGATCGAAAGTGGAGTAGGAACTGATACTTTTTCACACAGTCTTATTTTTTGTTTTTTGTCTCGACAGACTGTAATGATCTGGACACACTAATTTTTTCTTTTTTTTTTAGGTCACCTTCACGTTAAAGTTGGACTAGTTTTGGGTATACGCTGCGTGTATCAGTGAATGTTTTGCACAGCAGCAGGGAGTTATGTGTTCTTGGGGGGGGGGGGTTGGTTTTTCTATTTGTGCAATGTTCCAGAATCTGCCCGGTGCTACTTGGGACTTGTTCTATGGGCAAGAATCTCAGTACTTGCTAGCAAATTTTGTAAGGATATACCATTTTTTGTCTTATATTTAAGTTATTTCTATGGCAGCAAATATATTTGATATATTGTCTTGGAACGTTAGAGGCTTAAACGACAAGTTTCGGCGTGCCTTGATGTTTCAATACTTGAAACCACTTAAACCGCATATTGTCTTTTTACAAGAGACACATTTAGATGGTAATAGGATTCTGACTATGAGGCACTCTTGGATCCAACGGGCACTACATGCTACCTATTCTACGTACGCCAGAGTTGTGGCCATCTTGATCAGTAAAACGATTTCTTGTAGTATTCATCAGGTCCTCACAGATCCAGGAGGCCGTTATGTTATTGTGGTGGCAGACATCCATGGGCATAAGATGGTGCTAGTCAATGTGTATGTTCCTCCACCATTTCAAATTCAAGTACTATATGACTTACTGGGTAGGTTGGTCCCCTTCATACACTTACCTCTCATAGTGGCGGGGGATTTTAATGCCATTTTAAATTCTGCTTTGGATTCCTCTAACTCTAGGAGAGTGGCGTCGGTAAAGCTGGTTGCGTGGGCGGAGACAGCTGCTCTCACGGAGTTATGGAGGTGGAAAAATCCTACTACAAAAAGTTTCTCACACCTGTCCAAAATGCATAAATCCTCATAAAGGATTGACCTGGCCTTTGCAAATGCTCCTATGTTACAGCTGGTGAGGGGAGCCAATTATATGGCAGGAGGTCTGTCAGATCACACTCCACTACGGGTTCATATTGGTATACCTTCGCAGGTGAGAGGGGGGGGCATGGCGATTAAATCCAGGATGGTTGGAGGTAGAGTCGGTATCTACCCAGGTGGCGCCAACTTTTTCTGGCTACTGGGAGGATAACTTGCAGTCAGCACCCCTTCCAATAGTTTGGGACGCCAAAGGCATGTATGCGAGGACAGTATATCTCGGCAATTAAGCAAACACTTAAACAATTCAATATTAAATCACAGGAATTACAGGACAAAGAGAGGAGATGTGAGGCAGCCCATGCAGTTGACCAATCAAATGTTACCTATATTAAACTAATAGAGGCGCGCCGTCTTTTGAAGTTGCATTATACTGAACTAACACACACTTCTTGGATGGGAAGAGTTGAGTCCCTCTTCGAACAAGGAGACAAAAATGGGAAGCTTCTGGCAATGCTGGTGGCAGAGCAGAGGGTTCAGACCAGTATACCCTGTATCACAAATTCTCAAGGAACTATATTGACAGACCCAAGTGATATTCTTGACACCTTTGTAGAATACTTCAGCTCGCTCTACATGCCCATCCCAACATATAACAAACAAGATCTAGAATCCCTGCTTACCTCCATAGATATACCTAAGCTATCAGAGTCAGACCAAAAGAGCCTAGAAGTAGAGATAACAGAAAAAGAAATAGAGTCTGCCATAAGGTCGTTCCCACCTCACAAATCACCAGGGCCAGACGGTTTCTGCATTGAATGGTACAGGTCACATTTGGAAGCTCTTGTGCCAAGACTCAGAACATTGTTTCACTTCTGCTTGGAACATAAGCTTTTACCAGATTCTCTTATGGAAGCTCTGGTGGTCCTATTGCCCAAACCAGGCAAAGATCCCTTGAGCTGCTCTTCCTATAGACCTATAGCTCTTCTCAATCAGGATCTTAAGATTCTCACAAAGATACTCGCCACCAGGCTGTCCAGGGTAATAACCACACTGGTAGATATAGATCAAACCGGTTTTATTCCGCAGAAATCTACTGATACAAATCTCCGCAGGCTGTTTGCGGACCTACAGATTGATCACAATAATCCCGGGGCCAGGGTGATTGTGTCTTTGGACATGGCCAAAGCCTTCGATTCAGTGGATTGGCATTACATGTTCACGGTGTTACGGCACATGGGGTTTGGAGACGTGTTTCTTACATGGATATCCCTGTTATATAGCTCACCCAAGGCAACAATCAAGATAGGCACATCGGTTTCCACACAGTTTTCGGTGGGTAGAGGGACAAGGCAGGGATGCCCGCTTTCCCCGGCATTATTCGCCTTAGCCATTGAGCCCATAGATATTGCTTTAAGGGCGTCCACAGAAGTTAAAGCCCTTCAGGTAGGCGGCATTCGGGAATGCACGGCCTTATATGCAGATGATATGCTCCTCTTTTTAGAGGACCCCGGACCTTCATTGGAGGCAGTATTTGAAATTTTAGGCACATTTGCAAAATTCTCAGGTTTACGGGTAAATTGGGAAAAGTCCAATATCATGGCTATTGACGATGGAGCTCAGGCGCCGGCATCTCCTTCGGTTCCAATAGCCTGGGTCACTGAAATTAAATATTTAGGTGTACGTATATCCCCCAAAGTTACAGATTACTTGACACTTAATCTAATGCCACTGCTTTCAAAGGTTAAAATACAACTTGAGGCATGGAAACATTTACCTCTCTCCTTAATTGGTAGGGTGAATCTCCTTAAAATGAAGATTCTACCAGTGTTCTTGTACTTCTTGCGCAACACTCCTATTTGGATTCCATGCTCTTTCTTTCGGCGTGCAAACAGCCTGTTCAGTTCATTTTTGTGGAGTTCTGGACATCCTAGAATAGGCCTTCGCACATTGCAAGAACCCTATGGACAGGGAGGTTTGGCTTTACCTGACCTATTCAAATACTTCATTGCAGGGCAAATGGTTTTTGCTAGGCGTTGGTTGGTGAGGGATGATGGGGATGCAGCGACTGTACTGGAGGCTGCCTTGGTAGGATCATATGAGGGTCTTGGTCTCCTGCTATATAGAGGACCACGGAGGTTTGGCTTTACCTGACCTATTCAAATACTTCATTGCAGGGCAAATGGTTTTTGCTAGGCGTTGGTTGGTGAGGGATGATGGGGATGCAGCGACTGTACTGGAGGCTGCCTTGGTAGGATCATATGAGGGTCTTGGTCTCCTGCTATATAGAGGACCACGGACGGGGGCGCCCTTGACCGGCTCCGTGCGTGCTACTATTCGGGCGTGGGACAGGGCAGGAGTGCTCATGCGTACTGACACAGTGGCGTGGTCACCGGATACACCGTTGTGGTTTAATCCCAAATTAGCCCATTTTAGCGAAATACCAGATCCAATCATATGGGCCAGAGTTGGTATAAAACAACTAAAAAACATAGTGGCGGAAGGGAAAATACTCTCCATAACCTCCCGAACTGGTACTTCTTTCGCTATTTGCAGTTGCGGCATGCTTTTGTCACGCAATTTGGCACGGGTACGATGGTGCTTCAGTCCTCACCTCTGGAACAGTTGCTCTATGATGAATCAGTACAAAAGACACTATCAGCCACTTATGCACTCTAGCACTCTAGCACTCAACAAATGTAGAGAGAGGTGGAGCTCCCTGGTGCCCAATTTCCAAAGTGATGACTGGGACGATATGTGGGATCACCCTTTTCAGGTCCTAGTCTCGGCGCGTGATAGGTATATTCAATATAAAATACTTCCCAGGGTGCACTATACCCCAGCCAGACTTGCCAGCATCTATGGCCTGGATGATGCAACCTGTTGGCGTAGTACCGCAGCAGGGGCGGATTTCGACCATGTATTTTGGCAGTGTCGGCAGATACAGGAATTTTGGACAGGGGTTACCAAAACCATTCAGGGACTGATTTCTCTGCCTGTCCCCATGACAATATCAGTATGTTTGTTGGGCCTGGTGGAGGAAATAGCTCCACTAAGGGCACAGCGAACCATGCTTTCTCTCACTTTGTTTTATGCACGCAAAGCTATCCTTTTACACTGGAAAAAACCTGAGGCCCCATCATTAGCTTTCTGGAAAGGTATAGTGAATAAAGTATTAACGTTGTATAAGGCAACATATCTAAGCAGAGGGTGCCCAAAAAAATTTGAGAAGATATGGCAATGCTGGCTCTCCTCGGATGCTACTGTATAACTTACTGTGTTACTCTGTATCTGACGAATTGCATGTCGCATGAAAGGAATTTACAATAACTGAAGAGGCCTGATAGGCTTAATAGCAACTAAATGTTTGTAGTGCTGCTTTAGATTCTACCTATGTTGGAATTGTTAAACCAATCTAAGTATGCTGAAAGGGCAAGAAATTGTGTTACACTGTATGGAATTTTTGGGGCATTGCACAATAGGGAAGAGGGAGGGGGGAGGGGGGCTTATTATTGGGGTTTTGTTATTGTTGTTATTAAACACAATGTGAATAAAAATAATTTAAAAAATAAATAAATAAATAATACACATGCATTAAACTAATGCTATAGTTCAAACAATTTTCAACAGAAATAAATTCTCCTTTATGGACCAAAACATTCCTACAAAACCATAAAGATTCTTTAATACAGTTTATAGTAAGCCAAATAAAATCGAAATTTTCTTTCTTAATATGTTCATTTATCCCAAATAAAATGGTTCAGGAATCCAAAACTCTGATCCCCCCAAACCACTTTAACATTATTTCGGCCCTTCCCCATACTGACTTTGCAAAGGGACATTCAGTGAACAGATGGAAACTAGTTTCTTCCTCCCAACAGTTTGCCCTTGGGCAAGAATTTTTATTGCTTAATCTCCGACCATATTGAAAGCTCCTTGTGGGAAGACATTCTCGAACTATTCCCCAAGCCATATCTTTTTGTTTATTTGACAGTCTTTTATAGTTTACATTGGCCCATGTCTGTTTGGATTTTTCGTATGTAAGATTTACTACCGGTGTCATTACCTTTTTTTTTTCTTATTTCTTCAAGAGTTTTTTTATGATTTACCAAAAGATCCAAAGTCAGATCAGAAATATTATACTCCTTGAGAATTTTTTCCAAAACAACATAGTGTTTTGGTGGAATAAAACAGTAAGGTTTACTTAAAAATAGTTTAAGAAAAAAATGCCTCTTTAATATAAACCCAGCCCCGTAGGAAAAAAAATCCCACAAAAAACCTTCTTTTAATAATAATAGACTCTAATGAAACGAAAGATATTTAATTTCAAAAATCTGGTTATGTTCACCATACCTTTACCTCCTTTTTCTTTACTTTTACATAACTCTTCCCTTTTTATCTTGTCCATCTTTGAACCCCATAGAAAATGGAAACATAATTTAAAGATTTGTTTCATTATTTTGTCTTCACTAATAAAAATTACAGCAACATAAAGGATAATGGGTATAATTATTTGTTTGATCGCCAAGATTTTTCCTTCCAAGGATAAATCTCTCAGATTCCAAAAGGTGAGTTTCTTTTTAACTCTTTCCAAGAGAGTTACCCAACTTTTGTGACCATTATTTTCAATATCAAAAATTATCCCAAGTATTTTAATTTTCGATACTATTTTTAGATTAATTTCTAAGGTGCTACACCATTCTCCTATTAATAAAACTTCAGATTTTTTAATATTTAATTTAAACCCTGATCCAGAACCAAATGCATCTGCTTCTAAAAGGACATTTTTTTACTGATACTGTGTCTTGACAAAAGCAGGTCACATCATCCATATAAACAAGAATGTTTAGCGGATTTTTTGTACCTGGCACCCCCATTCCCTTAATAATTTTGTTTCCTCCTACAGCACAAAGGAGAGGCTCCAGTGCACATATAAAGAGGATTGGCGAGAGGGGACATCCTTGCTTTACTCCACTTTGCAAGTGAATATCATCTGTAAAAAAAACTATTAACAGATATTTTGTTTTGGCAATTTGTATATGCTACTTGAATCCATTTTATCAGGTTTGAAGGGAAACCCATTTTCTGAAGCACTTCAAAGAGAAAAATGTAGGCAACCCTATCATAGGCTTTTTCAAAAGCTAAGGACAATATAGCCAATTTACTTTTCCTAGATTTAGTATACCAAATAATATCTCTAATAATTGCGAAATTTTTAGTGATCTTCCTTCCCGGAACAGCACAAGTTTGGTATTCTCCTACCACTTTCCCAATAACCTTCCTCATCCTATTAGCTATGAGCTTTGTAACGATTTTATAATCTGTGTTTAGCAGAGTAATTGGCCTCCAATTAGCCAAATCCTCTTTTTCACCCTTTTTGTATATGAGGGTTACTATCCCCCTTACTCCATGACCTGGGTGCTTGAAAATAAAACATTGTATAGCCTAATAATTCTAAAAAATCTTCCATGATTTAGAAATTAAAATTCGGAGGGGCAGGAGGCGGAGCCTAGCGGAGCAGACATGCATTGTTAGAGCTCCACACCGCTGAGGAGAGAAGAGAAGGACAAAGCGGAGCCTGCAGGCTCAAAAGGTTTCCATTTGAACCTTTTTGCCCCAGGGAACAAACTGTGAAAGTTTGGGCAGGAAATATGGTACTGGGAGGAAACCGTGGCAGAAATAAAAATCACCTCACAAAGAGCTCACAGGCACTCACTGCAGCTGAAGCAGCTCCAGTCACCTCACAAGATACAGCATCAGGGCGCTCTCACAGACAGAAAATGTCACAGCAAGACTCTCCATTTGAGTCAGATACAGAACAAATCCTCTCACAAACTTCTCCACAAGCCTCCTCAGTATCCCCAGTAATATTATTACAATTTGAAAAGATGCTTCATAAGGCTTTAAAACAAACCTCAGACCAAATAACAAAAAGCCTAACCAAAGAAATAAGAGAGCTGGGAAACCGCACCGCAGCCTTAGAAATAAAAATGGATGAAATTGAAATTACAACCCAAGAAAATATAACAGAATTGGAACAATAAAAAAAGAGAATTTAATACTTCAAACTAAGCTCGAAGATTACGAAAATAGAGCCAGACGTTCAAACTTGCGCATAAGGGGAATACCTGAAACTGTGACAGACCTGCAATCTACTATTACTGCTCTATTACAAGAACTAAAGCCAGATATCCCTATTGAACGTTTAGAACTGGACAGAGTACACAGAGCCCTCACAGCCAAAAAGAAAGATGGACCCCCACGTGATATAATCACAAAATTTCAATGAAACATCATTTTGATGTCTTTTGACATAGCACTTCTCTCCTGTAAGCGGAAGATCCATGTACCCCCATTAGCCCTCCTCATTCTCCCAACCATATTATGTGGGAGTGTGACGAAGGCACTTATTCCCCTGAGAGAGATATTTATTCTCTTTCACGGGTAAATTGTGATTAATTGCAAAAAATAATTTATACAATGTATCATCTAATCTCATATGTTTTTTGTTTACTCTTTACTCCAGAATTCACTGGTTTCTTTTCTATCTATTCATCTCTTCAGTCCACACAGGTTGATCTGCGCAGTCAGCTCTGTATAACAAAAAGTAAGTCAAAACTATTTGATCTATTGCCATGGCACCACTGAATATACTTTCCCTGAATGTTCAGGGAATAAATGTCCCTCAAAAAAGGACCAAAGCCTTCCGTACTTTCCATAACAAGAAGGCTCACATAGTATGCCTCCAAGAAGCACACTTCACCAAAGATTCTACTCCAAAATATATTTCTCCTTTTTATCAACAAATTTACACGGCTTCTGCCTGTACCAAGCAAAGGGGAACTCTAATTGCATTTCACCAATCCACACCATTCACCTTATCATCAGAAATTAAAGACCCAGAAGGTAGATACCTGATACTCATGGGTTATATAATGGATACAGCAATCACGGTGATTTCCTACTACGCTCCTAACAAACAACCTACACCATTCCTCTCACATATATTACAAGTGATTAATACACACAAAATAGGAACAGTGATAATGTGTGGGGATTCGAACCAGGTCCTCCTCCCATTTCTAGATAAATCACCTTTTACACCATCCAAAATAACTTCTAGATTACCTTTTTCTCAACTTCTTTCCAAATACAATCTGGTAGATTCATGGAGAGAAAGTAACCCAATGAAAAAGAAATTCACTTATTTCTCGCACACTCATCAAACCTTCACCAGAATAGATCATATTTTTCTAACAATAGGAATGATACCAGAAATTATTGCATCAGATATAATTCCGATTCCGTGGTCTGACCATAATGCAGTATACACTACTATAGCCTCAGTCATACCAAAAGCGCATGACCCAACGTGGTACTTACCGGACATAATGCTCAAACACCCACTACATCAGATGGCCATTGAACAAGCTTTAAAAGGAATACATATCAATTAATAATACAACAGACATCTCCCCAATAACACTGTGGGAAGCTCATAAGCCTGTCTTGCGTGGTACAATACAAAGACAAATGGCACTATTTAAACGGGAACGCAAAAATCTAGCAAAAAAACTAGAACTCAATTTTAATGCAGCCTACATATCATTTCAAGATAATCCATCTCAGAGTACAAAATCTCATCTGGAAAAATCTAGATTGGAATACGATCTATTTCTCACTGAGTCAGTTGATAAATCCCTCAAACGCTCCAAACACAATTTCTACATGAATACAAACAAACCAGGTACATATTTGGCTCGGGCATTAAATTCAACTAACAAATCTTTCAAACCAATACGTTTGAAATTATCAAAAAATGTTTACACTTGTAATCCAGTTAAAATAGTCCATAAATTTCACTCACATCTTGCAACTTTATACAAGACAAACAATGAATTTAATCCTACAGAAGCTGAATCCTTCTTCTCAAAAATAACCTTACCTGAGTTATCTCAGAATCAAAAAAGCAGTTTGGATGAGCCTATAACTATAGATGAAGTTGCTAACGCCATAAAAGACCTAAAACTTAACAAAAGACCAGGCCCAGACGGCTACTCGACTTTATATTATAAAACATTCTCTGAAATACTCTCTCCCATTCTCACTGAAACTTTTAACAAACTTCTAGATGGGCATTCTTTTAGGCAAGAAACACTAATGGCAATTGTTTGTATGATCCCAAAACCCCTTTCTGATGATACTTCCTGTGTGAATTATCGGCCTATCTCTCTGTTAAACCTCAATATTAAATTATTAGCAAAAATAATAGAAAAACGCCTCAATAGCATTATAGGAAAATTAATACATAGAGATCAAGTAGGCTTCATGCCAAATAGACAGGCAGGCGATAATATACGCAGGGCAGTGTTATTGGCACATATTGCTAAAAAAACGGAAAATCCCTTTATGTTTTCTATCTCTCGATATTAAGAGGGCATTTGACACAGTATCCTGGCAATATATGCAATATTCATTACAAAAATGGGGTTTTGGACCCCACTTTTTAACATGGATCAAGGCATTATATAATAAACCCAAAGCCTATATAAAATATGCTGGATACAAATCTGAAGCCTTTAATATCGAAAGAGGTACCCGACAGGGTTGCCCATTATCTCCCTTATTATTTGCCCTTATACTCGAACCCATGGCCCAATACATCAGAACAAACCAAACTATAACTGCCATTGAAGTAGGAGGTATTACACACAAATTATGTATATTTGCAGACGATATATTACTTTTTCTATCATCACCACAGGTCTCTGGTCCTAACTTAATACCAGCTCTTGATGGATTTGCAGCCCTATCCGGCCTTATGATTAATCCTAAGAAATGCCTAGTGCTTAATATTTCACTCACAAACATGGAATTGATCCCGGCTAGGGCTGCACTCCCATTCACATGGGCAGAAAAATCAATCCCATATCTTGGAATTCATTTAACAGCATCTCATTCTGACTTATTCTCAACCAATTATCCTCCTGTATTAAGACAGATCACAAATCTAATAAAACAATGGTCGCAACTTCCTTTATCCTGGATAGGGAATATGACTATTCTACCCAAATTGCTTTATCTATTCAGAGTCCTCCCTATTCCAATTCCTTCCTATTTTTTGAGAATAGTACAAAAAAGAGCAACTTCGTTTATATGGGGCTCTTCTAAACCACGTATACCTATACACACACTACATCTTCCCAAAAATAAAGGAGGCCTGGGATACCCTAATTTTACTAACTACTACAGAGCAGCACATCTGACCAGTCTGTCCAAATACCATGCAAAACAGGAAATCCCATTATGGGTATTTATAGAGGCTTCAGAAAATGACCCTCTATTAATATCAAATTTATTATGGCTTGATCCTAAAGACCGCTTTAAAATTCATAATCCCATAACTAAACACTTCTTATCTCTCTGGGATAAACTAAAAACCAAATATCAGTTACGATCTCCACACAATCCTCTCCTTTCTTTTATCAGAAATCCGGCCTTTTATCCGGCATGGATCTACCCAAATTCTTTTAAAGCTTGGACAACATCAGGCATTCAGACACTAAATGACTTCATAGCATCTAAATCATTCCTTTCATTCCCATCGCTTAGAGAAAAATATGATCTACCAAACTCTGAGATATTTAGATATCTCCAAATGAAAAATTTCTACACACCATTCCTAAAGGGGGATACACCATTATCCCAATTATCCATTTTTGAATCAATCTGTACAAAAGATCCATTTGCTAAAGGTACAATTTCATCACTTTATAATCAATTATATGGAGTAGCAAATCTTAATAGACCCTCTTGCGTTCAGAGGTGGGAGGAGGACCTGGGACGAACTTTAGAAGACACGGACTGGTCTAACATATGGCTCACATCTAAGTCATCTTCACCCAACATCTTAGCACTGGAGACAAATTATAAAGTCCTAACTCGCTGGTACCTTGTACCCGCTAGAGTGGCAAAATATTCACCTAATACCTCAACTCTTTGTTTTCGAGGATGCCCAGAAATAGGCACATATTTACACATATGGTGGACGTGCCCAGTAATCCAAACCTTCTGGAAGGAAGTCTTCGTGATTGCGTCTAAAATATTTTAAAAAATAATACAACCAGATCCATATTTAACTTTACTTAATCTAAAACCGGAATGGTTAACGCTCTCTCAATTCAAACTTATGATCCAACTAATAACGGCTGCAAAACAAACAGTGGCCAAGGCATGGAAATCTCCTACATTGGTACTAGCAGAAACAATTCACAGAATGAATAATACAATGTCCCATGCTAAGATAGTAGCCATCGATCAAAATCAAATTCCAAAATTTGAAAAACGTTGGCATCCTTGGATAAAACAACAGTTCCTGTCAAACTTCAATGACTCTGTCCTGTTGCCATGGTAACAGATTAAATGACTTACAGAGACACCCATTCTAAGGCTTCAAAGAGAACTAAAAAGAATAATAAACTGACGAGCGGGACAACCTTGTGGACCATACCTCTACCTTTCAACCCTTTTTCTTCTTTCTCTTTCCTTTTCTCCACCTTACGATTAAAGCTCATTATCAGAATTTATTTGACCTATATACACTCTACTTGTAAACAATATGTATAGTAGGTATAAATAATTTAAATACCTACAAAAGTAACTAAGGAAATGATATATATCTTTAATTTAGGTTTACGTGAACCCAATGTTTAATATTTGAAATTTCATGATATTTACCTATATAAACCCTACTGTAAAACAATGAGCTTACTTAATAGATCCTTGTGAACTTACTTTATGTATCTTTATAACATTGTATACTCAATAAACTTCTTTTGACAAGGAAAAAAAAAAAAAAAAAAAAAAGAAATTAAAATTCAATGGGCAAACCATCTATCCCAGGAGTCTTACCATTTTTAAAGCCCTTAATTACTGTTAAAATTTCATCCCTATCTGTCTCTCTTATTAACCAAACACTTTCTTCTTCTGTTATGTTAGGTTCTATATTATTTAGATAATGATTTTTAACTGAAAGGTCTATTCTCTTGGGTGAAAACAGATTTTGATAAAAATCTTTGGTGGTGTCTAGCATTTCTTCTATCTTATTTGATCCATTTAATTTTTCCATGTAATCTTTTTTCCCTACTATCTTTTTAAAGAAAAAAAATTGTACATTTCTCGTCGTGTTCTAATTTTTCTATTTTTCCTTGAAAAAAAATATTTTTACCCCTTTCCTCTAATTGATTTTTAATTTTCTTTTTAGTTTCCTCCACTTCTTCTCCCACCAATCCCTCCCTCTGAAGTAGTAACAATTTGTTTTATTTCATATTTAATTATTTATAAAGGGACCTTTTTATCCTAGCTTTCTCCCACCCTTTCTTTTTAAAAAAGTCCTTGGTTCTCTCTTTTAATTCATCCCACCACTTACCTATACTACAGTTTCCTCTTTCAGTCTTCCGTATTTTATATCGTACCCCATATTCTTTTTTAATTTCTGGATTTTCTAGTAATTTTGTATTTAATTTCCATTTTTGTTGTTTTTTGATATTACCTACCTCTATTTCACCTATAAAACTTATTATTTTATGATCTGAAAAAGTATTTAAATAAGTCTTAAATTCTTTGTATTTTATTTTTTCAGATCTGAAAAAGTAGTCAATCCTGGAACTGTTATTCCTAGCGCACCAGGTAAATTTATTTGATCCTTACTTTCTATTTTCCAGACATCTATAAGTTTTATATCTTCCACTAATTTTTTTAAGTAAATAGCAGAGCAGTCTATTTTAAGGCCTGGGCTTCCCTCTCCCTCTTCTCGCCTGGCCAAATGCAATTAAAGTCACCTCCAAGAATTAGAGGTTTCTCCCCTAAAAGAAAAATTTTTAAATTGTCAAAATTCTCCCTTCTTAATTTTTCATCCACAGCTGCATAAATATTTATGCACCTAAAAAAGAAACCAAAATATTCGAGCTCAACCAACAGAATTCTACCTGAAGTGATCTCTGTTACACTCTTCGCAGAGATATCTCTATTTTTAATCAAGAGCCCAATGCCAGTGCATTTATTGTCATTGGAACCAGACCTGATTCTCCATTCTTTCTTTAAGCAAGAATAGCTTGATTCAAAATCAATACCGCACTCCTGTAAAAAAATTATGTCAAAATGGGAGTTTTCAATAAAATCATAAAAACTAGCTTGCTTAGCCTTATTTTTAAAGCCCCTAATATTTAGGGAAGCAACCTTAATTTGCATATACATTTCTTATTCAAAAAAAGACCATTAAACCTTTTTTCATGAGGTGTGTCTCAGAGGTGCAGGTGATTCCACACCATCTTCGATGAATACCTCATTCTCTCCAGTTGGCCCGGGCGTAAATGATGGACCCGCCTCTTGGCCACACTGGAGCTCTGTATCCCCCGGAGTTTCCTCTGGGTTTTCTTGGACTTGTAATGCCTGAAAAAATTTTTTCGATTCAAGACTTTGCAGACTTTTGGCAATCGCATCCAGGCTGTCCATTTCAGCCTGCCCGTCACTTTCCATCTGCTGACCTTCACTTACCACTTCGGCAAAAGTTTTAACTTCTTCAATTTTTTTTATTTTTTTTATTCTTTTTTTTACCATCTCTCTTGGGAGATCCCCCCCCCCCCCCCGTTTTTTGGATTCTGACATGTCCATTTGATTTTCCCCATCTTCTTGGTTTTTTTCAAATTCCGGGTCAGGGACCCACTTGTCTCCTTCCTTCCTGTATCCGTTTTTTTTCAACATCTGCACCACTTCTTTGGGTGTGTTTACTCTCACATCTACAAAGGGAGTGGACTTTTCTTTTCCATCTTCCCCTGTTGATGCACCACTTTCCTTTTCTTTTTCAGGTATTATGGTTGTGGTACTTTCTTTACTTGTGTTTGCACTATTTTCTGGTTCTTGGGGTTTTGCCCCTCTTTGTCCTTTTTTTGGACACCATTTTTTGTCATGTGTTATATCCCCACAAATTTCACACTTTTTCCTTTTTTCACAGGTGAAGGCTGAGTGTCCAAAATCTCTGCAGATCTTACAATAATCTGGCATACCATTGTAGAACAGGAAACCCCTGTTCTTCCCAATAGCCACCAGAGGGGGCGGCCTCATGCAACCACTATAGGCACATGGATTCCTCTTAAAGGTTACCATAAACTTTCGTTTCCCATTCCATATCCCAAATTCATTATGTACAGGCCCAACATATGACACAGTCTTGCAAAAGAATTTCAAATGGCTTGCAATATCTTCTGCAGACACATGTGGGTTATACATGTGCACCACTATTTGCCGTTTATATTGGCCAAACAGAGGCTGGACTTGGATTCCTTTCCAGGCCTTCCACCACT
Organism: Lithobates septentrionalis; assembly: GCA_037952835.1. NCBI lineage: Eukaryota > Metazoa > Chordata > Amphibia > Anura > Ranidae > Lithobates > Lithobates septentrionalis. The sequence continues at coordinate 1,120,696 of JBBDGP010001952.1, forward strand.
TCTGGCAGCTGACACTTGTTGTAGATCCTTTCACAGTCTGTAAAGGAATGGAAAGTGACATCATAAATGCCCCTCTTTTCAAAGTTTTGGAGACATTTTATCGCTTTCACATCCACTTCTAAAACTCTACCCAAAGTTTGAGTTACAAAATGGTAAAGAGTAATCCTACCATCCACTTTGAAACGTATGGTGTCCTTCACATAGTCCTCGAGGCCGAAAGACCCAGAGCCAGCCATCATAAAGGACGTGTAGAAACCCAAGCAGGCTGTTAGATAAGGAGGAGATCCTTTTGCCCCAAAACGAATGCGAAATGAGCAGGAATTTCCTCCGTCCAATCCAGCGAAATCCAGAAACAAATATGAAATGAGCAGGAGATCCTTCCTTCCAAAATGAATACGAAATGAGCAGGAATTTTCCTCCGTCCAATCCAGCGAAATCCAACGGTCCGATATGCAAATTCCAGCGTTGAGATGGATCCCAAGCTGACGATCGTTGCTCGTAAAACTTCTGGCAGCGCTGAGCCTAATAGCAGCAAGAACCTGACCAATTAAGGAACAGGTTAACAAGGCGAAGCCCAGCTAGTGCCTTCCGTAAACCTCTTGGTTCTGATCCTAAGATCTTAGCCAAAAGGCCGAGAAGCGCACAGGACACAGTGAGGCATGCACAGGACACAGTGAGGTATGCACAGGACACAGGGAGGCATGCAGCTGCAGATGGGCATTGTTGACCCTCTTTTCCAGTACATACATTTACATATGTACGTATATATGGGGGTGGGGGCCTCAACAGTTTTTTTTGGGGGGAGGCTTTCATGTGTTCGGGTGTAACTTTATTTTTTTACAATTAAAAACTTTTTTTTTTTACTTTTTTTTCATCACATAGGGACAAAGAGTCCCCTATGTGATGATTTTTTGGTGACAGATTCTCTTCAATGAGACAGGCTGGGTCTAAAAGACCCTGCCTGTCTCCTCTGGGCTCTACTGGTTGCATTGCAATTCAAATTGCACTGCAATACATTATTTCCCAGCTATGTTACCCGGGAGAAATTAACAGGGTGACCCGAAAGTGATGTCATACACATCGCTTTCTGGGTCACCAATAAGAAGGGGAAGAGAGCGGATGTGTGTCCACTCTCCTCCCTACCCTCCACCCCCTGGAACCCACTGTGTGGGTCCCCGGCCCACAGGTGGGCAAGCAGAGCCCAGAATACATGGCTGGTGCTTATGCGTGGGGGGCACCTTTACCGGGGGTGTGTGGAAGCAATCTGGTGGCAGGGCAGCCGCTCAAATGCTTCCATTTGACAGGCAGGAGCCTGCTTGTCAATTTTACAAACAATCCCGGTGGCTGTAGCCATCAGATTGTGTGTGAAACCCCCCCGCTGTCAGGTCTGTATGACGTATGGACCTGGCAGCGAAAGAGTTAATCCCAAAACCAAAAATGTAATATACTGCAGCTTATCAATCATTTGATGTGATGGTTGTATTAGTTTTGTTTTATAGGCTTTTTCTCCTCTGTTTTCACCTGGTTATCTTGCCAGTGACACACCTCACCAGTAACACACCTCCTACCTCTGGATAAAGAAGTACAGGGGGCACCTTTGGACAGCAGCATTGTCAGTCTGGGGTGAGGATGTGGGGTTTAGATGAACTAGCAGATTTAGATACACTAACAAATTGAAGCCAAACTCGAGTTCATACTTTATGGGCAGTTTCTCCTTTTGGGATAAAGGTTTTAAATAAATAAATAAAAGTTCATTGTAAGCATCCCTACTAGTGCTAAATGGCTTGTTTAATGTATAGTATACATTCAGCAGGAGAACTTGCGCTATTGGGGAACAAAAGACTTACTGGCTGGATCACCAGCTGAAAATAGAAGAAAATAGCCTAAAAAAAAAGAAAATGAATACATCTATGAAATGGTAAGCTGCAATATAATTAATGTTTGCTTTTGGGATTAATACAACTTTAAAAGGGGATGTATGCATCTTAACCACTTAAGGACCAGCCTCGTTTTGGATTTTAGGTGTTTACATGTTTAAAACAGTTTTTTTTGCTAGAAAATTACTTAGAACCTCCAAACATTATATATGGTTTTTCTTCTAACACCCTAGAGAATAAAATGGCGGTTGTTGCAATACTTTTTTTTGCACCGTATCTGCGCAGCGGTCTTAAAAGCGCACTTTTTTTGGAAAAAATTCACTTTTTTGAATAAAAAAATAAGACAACAGTAAAGTTAGCCCAATTTTTTTTTATATTGTGAAATATAATGTTACGCCAAGTAAATTGATACCCAACATGTCACGCTTCAAAATTGCGCCCGCTCGTGGAATGAATGGCGTCAAACTTTTATCCTCAAAAATCTCCATAGGCGATGTTTAAAATATTCTACAGGTTGCATATTTTGCGGTACAGAGGAGGTCTAGGGCTAGAATTATTGCTCTCGCTCTACCGGTCGCGTCGATACCTCACATGTGTGGTTTGGCCACCATTTTCATATGCGGGCGCTACTCGCATATGCGTTCATTTCTGCTCGTCGGGACGGGGGTTTTTTCAAAATTTTTATTTTATTTTTATTATTTATTTTACATTATTTTATTTATTTTTACACTGTTTAAAAAAAAAATTGTGTCACTTTTATTCCTATTACAAGGAATGTAAACAGAAATGTAATGTAGAAAAAAGCATGATAGGACCTCTTAAATATGAGATCTGGGGTCAAAAAGACCTCAGATCTTATATTTACACTAAAATGCAATAAAAAAAAAAAGATTTTTTTAAAAAAATGACATTGAAAAAAATATGCCTTTAAGAGGCGTGGACAGAAGTGACGTTTTGACGTCGCTTCCGCCCAGCAGTGTCATGGAGATGATTGGGCACCATCTTAGCCTCACTCGTCTCCAGGCACACCACAGAGAAGGACGCGATCGCCTCCGCCGCTACAGTGTCAGATCCGGTCACTATGATATGAAAACTCCAGTCACCATTTTTTTTGAAAAATGAAACAAGGACTCACTTGTTTGAATTGCATTCAATGCTCCAATGTGATTGAACAGTCTTTCTTTAACCATCCACACAAGGGTTACAATATCAAGATTTAGGTCCACTATACCTGTTAAACTTCTTATTTTGTATAAGGTATATCCTGAAATATTTGTGTGGAGTATATTATATGGAAAAGGTTATTGAGGAAGCTAAGGGTCAGAATAAATATTTTTTGCAAGACAATATCACCAAAAGAAAGCATTTTATGTCCTAAAAAATGAATTGTGTATTTCCTGGTCCATAGGGGGGTATACAGGTATGAGGATTCAAGGGGTTAGAGGGTCTTCCTATAAACATCCATATAAGAGTTATCATTTTAAGATCTGTGGCTACTTTAATTTCTAAACCTTGTTGTTCACCCATCCTACAAACGTACGACTCATTCGTAGTTTCGTAAAGGCCCCAAGTTGCCGTCGGCCATTGTACAACATCACCTGGCACAGGCGTCACTGATTTGTAGGTTCTATAGTCTTGTTGCTCACTCATTGTACAACATACAACTCATTGATAGTTATCATTTAAAAGATCTGTGGCTACTTTACTTTCTAAACCTTGTTGTTCACCCATCGTACACTCATTCGTAGTTTCGTAAAGGCCCCGAGTTGTCGTCGGCCATTGTCCAACATCACCAGGCACAAGCATCACTGATTTGTAGCTTGTTTGATTTCATAAACATGGTTCGTTATTCACACTTACACCCAGGCACCCCGCAGGGCCGCCACACCATTACACTGCATTTAGCTCAGGGCATAGGCCTCGCAGCAGTCAGCAGGTCTAGCCCGCACAGCTCCACGACAGCCCAATTCGAATCCCGGTCGCGTCGTAGGCACATCGATTCGAATCCACGGCATGATACGATACATTCTTTCTTTCACACACACCACAAGCTTCCGCAGCACGGCCTCCCCCTTTGAGGTACCTGCCACAAGCATCCAGTCTCTACTCATACCACTCATTCACACGTTTACACTCACTCGCAACTCATGCGGTACTTCAGGTTCGCAACTCGGACATAAGTCAGCAAGATTCATTCTCATTTACTAACATTCGATCATGTCACACGATCAGCATGACCATGGTTCATCCCTACACGTTTCAATTTCTCTGCTTCTTGTTTTTTGCCTCCCTTATGAGGCTACTTTCTTTTAACACTCTATAGCAAGCACGTCTCCAGTGGCACACAACCTTGGCCACTCATTATCTCCAGTGGCACACAACCTCGGCCACTCACGTTTTCTTGTCTGTCTTTCTCCCGTAGGTCAGGTTGTTCCATCCTGCACAAGGTTGGACGTTTTTGGGGTTCACATACGTTCTCACCCGGGGGGGTCAGTCACATTTAAGGGGGAGGAGGTGGCTTAGGGATCACTACCACGCCAGGTTTAAACCTGGACATCCATGTTACTTTTTTCACAGGTTCTCGGTCGTCTGAGTATTCTCGACCACAACCAGGACTTTTTCAACCAGGGCTCAAGTCAGGTGTGTAGTACATGGGTTACACCCTCACATCACCCTGCAGCACCCTTTTCATCTTGTTACTTCACATACAAGAATTGAGCTGCTTGTTTAGCTACTGTCACATTCCCTTTCTCAACTATTTTCTGAAATGCATTGCCTTCAAACTACGCAGACACGGTTGTTATACAGTTGGCTAAACTCACAAGCTATGAGTAAGCACCCGACCTTGGTGTGAAACATGTAAGCTGATATCTGTAATTCACCTTTGTATCCGGCATTTGAATAAAGAAATTTCACAGGAGTGCGGCAGTCCAGTCTTCTTTTGTTCTAAATACTTGTTTGCACACAGGGCTCGCACCCTCCATGTGGGATAGAGGCTTTTGGAGCAGCAGGGTAAGAGAAATTGCCTTAGAGCAATGTACATGTACATGCTAAACAGTTGGGTTGCAGACAGTGCAGGCGTTAGCATTCCAACCATACGTCACCTACTACAGAATGCAACATTCCCACTTAGGCCACAAATGGACTTCAGCTTCTCACCCCAGTACGCCCTGTGGCTCTGGTTTCACAGGTCCATGCATGACACAGACCAGGCACCCAAGCTATCGGTTATCTGGCTAGTAGCCTCATGGCTAATCTCGGCTGCCCCGCACCCTTGACTTTTTCCAAATTTCCACTCCTCAGCGTTCACCGGAACGCATCAATTTTCTTCACTACGTCTGTCATTCCTTTTTCTGTTCTTCTCCACCCCTTTTTTCTTACCTATTCTTGTGTACTCCATCTCTTCTGTTCTGACTTTTCTGACTCTTCTTAACATACACACCCCCCTCCTTCTTTGTCTTACAGCTGGAGCCATGTCAGCAGTGAGGACCCTGTCTCCTCCCCTCCGCGGGTATAGAGCACTGCAGTGCTCAGTCCCTGAGGGACTCCCGTCCTAGCGCTCCTACCCACAGGTATGCCGGACATCAGTCCCACCATCTTCCTTGTGCATCTCGTCCTAGCCAGCATCAGGAAGGACATCCTAGAGGGCAAGGACATTAACTTGGCCTCTCTTCTCATCTCGGTTCATGACATAGCTAAGAACAAGTCCTATGCCTGGGGGGACATCTCAGTGGTAGTGAACTCCAAGGACCCTAGACTTAATCGCAAGCTGTCTATCACCGAGTTCATGTTGGAATTTTAGCATGTTTAGGGACGTCTTGTGCTCAGCCAGCCCCAGCAGGAGAGAAGAGCTGGATTTATATCTCCATGCCGTTGTGGACTTGGGGTACAAGTACGGAAGATTTGCCTTTTATGATTACCATTGCTCATTCACAGCTAAGGCAGCAGCCAAACTTGCTCAGTTCCAGGACAGCATGAATTGGAGTGTCATGGATACCAAGCTCTTCTGCCATCACTTTGCGAGCTTGCATTCCCTGCTCTGCTCCGTATGCCAATCCTCCACTCACACGGCAAACTGGTGCTCCAACACGGATGCCAAACACTCCCTTACCTTCCCCTCTACCTCTAGTGCTGGTCAAGGCATGCCTGCCCCAATGCAGCATCCCCAGGTGGACAAGTTGGGCAGAGCACTGGGCAGAGCGCAGATCTGTAATAACTTTACCTATGCTACCTGCAACTTCAACCAATGCTCCACATTTGCGTCGTCTGCCACAGGGCACATCCCAAGATTGCATGCACCCTCAAACATCCAAACGCATCATGACTAAACTGTGTGGACATTCAATGGTTGGGGTTCTATCTTTTCTCTCACCTATCACCCGCACTCGCACTCTTCCTGGTGCGCAGATTCACCTCCGGGTTTCACACGGGGCTCATCACCCTACCCCATAATACTCACCAGTGCAGGAATCTACTCTCAGCCTCCACCGACGAGCAAGCTATAGACACTCTATTACAGACCAGACTGGACCGGGACTTTATCATCTGCCTCTTTGCTGTGTCACCGTTCGGCACCTGGAGAGTCAGCTCTATTGGGCTTGTCAAGGGCAGGTTCTCAAATAAACTCCGCTTGATTTATGATTTGTGTGCGCCTCATTCTTCCCACATTACTAGTCTTAACTGGCTGATTCCATCTGAGGAGTTCTCCCTTAAATACGCGTCCGTTGACCTAGCTATACAGTCCATCATTAGCATAGGCATGGGTGCATGGCTGTCCAAAGCAGACACTTCAGATGCCTTTAAACTATTACCCATCGAGCCATCCTTGTGGCAGTGGCATGGCATCAAATGTAAAGGCTCATACTTCTTTGCCACTAAACTGACCTTCGGCTCTAAGAGCAGTCCATGGCTCTTTGATACATTCGCTCAGTCCCTCACCTGGATCCTAACTCATCAAGCGCAGTACCAGAAAGTCATCCACTACCTGAACAATTTCCTGCTGATCAAACGGCCCGGCAAGCCCCCCTCAGATCTAGACAAGTTAAGAGTAGTGTTTGACAACCTCAATGTGCCCATAGCCGAGCATAAAGTGGAAGACCGGGCACAGTCCTTCACCTTCCTAGGCATCACTCTTGATACCCGCTCCATGCAGGCCAGCCTACCTCCCGTCAATTTGTCCTGGATCAGGTCTGTCATTCATGCCTTCACCATCTCACGAGTTTACACCAAAAGACAACCGCAGTCCCCGTTAGGCATGCTGAACTTTGCCATGAGGATTGTCCCTCAAGGGCGTTCCTTCATTTCACGCCTCCTGGTTCTCCTTTCTCAGGCACAGGACTCTGATCAAGTCCTCAGTCTAGACCAAGCAGCTACTGTGGATCTGGCAATGTGGAACAAGTTCCTGGAAAATTGGAACAGCGTGTCCATGTTCATCCCAGTGGCATCAGTCTCATCACCTCACATAGTGACAGACGCAGTAGCCTCCACAGGCTTCGCTGCAATTTTTGGCCCTCATTGGTTCGCAGTTCCATGGCCACAAGAGATTCTCCTGGTCCCCGGGTTCAGCCAGACATCCTTCTTATTCGAGCTCTACCCCATATTTGCAGCAGCTCAGGTCTGGGGCCACACCTGGGTAGGGCAGACCATGGTTTTCTCCACAGACAACCTGGCCACGGCTGAAATTGTCAACAAAGGCAGGTCCAAGTCCCTGGCTATTATGTCCTTCCTATGCAGGCTAGTGCAGATATCTCTTAACTACCAATTCAGTGTGCACTTTACCTACATTCCTTGTAAGTGCAATCTCGCGAAAGCTCTGTCCTACCTCAATTTCCCATTGTTTTTCCTACAGAAACCCAAAGCCGACCCAACTTCTTCTCCTATCCCACCTTGGTCACAGCTGATGATGGGCTGAAGGACCACCTTCACAACACAACCCATTAATAAACCGATCACTGTCTTGCAACACTCTGAAGGCCTGCCACACCGCCTGGAACACCTACTGCAAATTCTTAGCCGCATGTCCTGGATCGGGTCCGGCCGCACCTGGAGTATGCTGTCCAGTTCTGGGCACCAGTCCTCAGGAGGGACGTACTGGAAATGGAGCGAGTACAAAGAAGGGCAACAAAGCTAATAAAGGGTCTGGAGGATCTTAGTTATGAGGAAAGGTTGCAAGCACTGAACTTATTCTCTCTGGAGAAGAGACGCTTGAGAGGGGATATGATTTCAATTTACAAATACTGTACTGGTGACCCCACAATAGGGATAAAACTTTTTCGCAGAAGAGAGTTTAATAAGACTCGTGGCCACTCATTACAATTAGAAGAAAAGAGGTTTAACCTTAAACTACGTAGAGGGTTCTTTACTGTAAGAACGGTAAGGATGTGGAATGCCCTTCCACAGGCGGTGGTCTCAGCGGGGAGCATTGATAGCTTCAAGAAACTATTAGATAATCACCTGAATGACCGCAATATACAGGGATATGTAATGTAATACTGACACATTATCACACACATAGGTTGGACTTGATGGACTTGTGTCTTTTTTCAACCTCACCTACTATGTAACTATGTAACTATGACATCAAGAACGTCCTGGCCTTCATGTCATACTGTCACACACAGCTGACTCTATCCCACAACACAGGCTGTCAGAGAAGTTCCCATAATGGACGCAGTGCTGGCCACTCTGGTGCTCGCTGGTGTGTGCACCACGCTCGGCGCTTGGTGCCAACTATTCTATTCAAACTGACAGTGAACCTTGGATCGGTGCTGTCTGATCTGCAGCTCCCTGTGACCCTGCTGCTGTTATCTGTTTGAACATTTGATCTCCTGACTACCCGGCTTGCCCTTTGGATTATCCTTTGTCTTCTGCCTGCACCCGACCTCGGCCTGCCTTTGACTGAACTCGTCTGCTCCTCTGTACCTCGTTGCCTGCCTGTTGCCAACCCTGCCTGTGACCCGACCTGCCTGCTCTGCTCCTGCTCAGCATCTTCTGCCAGTGTACCTGCCTGCCTGTCTGCTGTCCAGTGGTCTCCAGCCATTCTGCGCCTGGATCCTCTTCTGCTACCACCCGCCAGGCTCTCGTACCACTCTGCACTCCCATGCCTCCTGTTCACACTACCGGGGCCACGAGTCAGACACATAAGAGAGGCCTTCCTCTGCTCCATTGGGCTCATCGGCCAGGTACGTGAAAGTCCGACAGTATCAGACAGCCATGTCTGAGCCCGAGCGAGGAACCTCCCACCTGAAGGAGCTGTGTAGACAACTGGCGGTTCTCACACAAGCTGTAAAGAGCCTTCAAGAAGGCTATACAAGGCTGGAAGAACAAGTTCAGATCCTGTCTTCTCCAACCAACCCTCAAGGTGCTTCTTCTGCCAGACTCTCACCTGCACCCTCAGTAGTGATGCTGCCTCCTGAGCCTAGGGTCCCCATGCCTGAAAGATTTTCGGGAGAATGCAGTAAATACCAGACTTTTTGCAATGTCTGCAAGCTTTACTTCGCTCTGTAACCCCGCACCTTTTCATTGGAACCAACAATGTGGGCTTTGTAATCTCGCTATTGTCTGGTGAACCTCAAACCTGGGCCCACCGCCTTCTGGAGCAAAAGTCGGGATCCCTGGACAGTCTAGCTACCTTCTTTACTGCTATGTCCCAGCTGTATGAGGACCCTCAGCTAACTTAAGACTATGTGGCAGAATTCAGGCATTGGAGTTCTGACACAGATTGTAATGACGCTGCCCTGCATTACCATCTTCGAATGGGACTTTCTGATCCACTTAAAGATGAGTTAGCATGGGTCAGAATATCCCACTCCTTCGATGAACTCATCAATCTATCTATACAAATCGACCGACATTTAAGGGAGTGCCGCTCCAAAAGATTCACCAATCAATTTCGTCCCACCTGGATGCTCCCCAAGGCTCCCAACTCTTCCAGCCAGTTTTCTCCAACTCCAACCGCTCAGGTCCTTGATACCCCCGAGCCCATGCAGTTAGGCCTACTTCGTCCGTACCTCACTCCGGAAGAACGTCAGCGCAGACGACTCAACAATATGTGCATGTACTGTGGAGAACCCGGACACTACTTAAGGTCTTGCCCTACCAAGATGCGTAAGTTCCTTCCAACTTCTCCAATGTGTGCATCTGTCTTGCCTAATCCTGCTACTCACCTTGCTCTCTCCATCATGTTGCAGCTTCCAGGAAACAATATTCCAGTCTCCATCATAATTAACTCCGGAGCATGCAGCTGCTTCATTGACCTGACATTTGCTGCCAATCAATGCCTTCCTCTCCAATCGAAGACCCAGGAACTTGCTGTACATCTCGCTGATGGCTCCACTATTAAATCCGGTCCTGTCACGCAGGAGACTGTCCCTTTGCTGGCCACCATGGGCAACCATCATCAGGAACTTCTATGCTGGGATGCTATATCTTCTCCACTTTTTCCTATCATCTTGGGGATGCCCTGGCTGCAAGCCCATAATCCCAGTATTGACTGGGCCAAGGAGAAATCAAATTCCTTTCCAACTATTGCCAGCAGCACTGTTTACAAGGAACCTCTATTAAGCCCTCACAACTTCTCTGCCTTGACACAGACACTGAATTGCGGCAGTCAATTCTAGTGCCCTACCATGACTTTCTGGACGTGTTCAGTAAGAAGAGGGCAGAAACCCTTCCTCTCCATAGGCCGTATGATTGCCCGATAGAACTCCTACCAGGAACTGAAGTCCCATTTGGAAGAATCTTTCCATTAACTGAGCAGGAGCTGGATACACTAAAAGATTATATAGACGAAAACCTAAAAAAGAGTTTTATCCGTCCGTCTACCTCCCCGGCCGGCAAAAGCATCTTTTTTGTTGAAAAGAAAGACCGTTCCCTACGTCCTTGCATTGATTATTGGGAATTGAACAAAATAACCATCAAAAACCGTTATCCACTGCCTCTTGTGCCTGAACTCTTCCAAAGGTTGGGATCTGCAGTTATTTTCACCAAACTAGATCTCTGGGGAGCCTACAATTTAATTCATATCCAAGAAGGAGATGAGTGGAAAACGGCCTTCCGTACCGGATTCGGGCACTTCGAGTACCTCGCTATGCCCTTCAGCCTATGTAATGCACCAGCCACATTCCAGCACTTTGTCAATGACATTTTCCACGACTATCTGGATTTGTACATCATTGTATATTTGGATGATATCCTAATCTTCTCCTCCTCAGATCACCGCAGGCATGTCCGGAATGTTCTAACCAGGCTCAAGCAGCATGGACTTTATGCTAAGCCAGAAAAGTGCGAATTCAAACTTCAGTGCATCCAGTTCTTAGGCCTAATTATTTCTGTCGCAGGCATCAAGATGGATCCTCAAAAGGTTCCTGCCATCCTGGACTGGCCTGCGCCCACCGATAAAAAAGGGGTACAGCGCTTTATTGCCTTTTCCAATTTTTATTGGAAGTTCATCAAGAGATTTTCTGCTCCCATCACTGAGCTGACTAAGCAGGGAACCCGATTCTTTTGGTCTTCCAAGGCTTAATCTGCCTTCAAAAAACTTAAGGATTTATTCACCTCTGCCTCCATTTTGAAACACCCGGACCCTGCCTTACCATTTGTCCTCGAAGTCGATGCTTCAGAAATCGCAGTAGGGGCCGTGTTATCCCAGTGGCATGGAGCCAAGGCCCTTCTTTACCCGGTGGCTTCCTTCTCTCGCAAACTCTCCACGGCGGAGAAGAATAACCATGTGGGAGTTCGGGAGCTTCTGGCCATCAAGGCCGCTTTAGAGGAGTGGCATTACCCATTTTAGTCTACACAGACCATAAAAACTTGAAGTACTTAAGGATGACCAAGAGATTGAAACCACGGCAGGCAAAGTGGGTGCTTTTCTTCTCCAGATTTCAGTTCCACAGCATATACAGACCTGGCTCCAAAAACATTAAACCAGATGCACTCTCCCGCATGTTCAACGACTCCGGAAAATCCTTACTTCCAGATACCATTCTCCGTTTTGGGAAACTTCCTGTTACTTCAAGGGGACCTCATATACCGAATAAGACAAGCCTCTGTGGAGTTGACTCCGTCTGTTGAAACCATCTGCTGTAAGGGCACAAGATGGCTTGCTTTGGCACAAGGGTAAAATTGTGGTCCCAGAGGGCCTAAGGGTAGCAGTACTAGAGCTCTGCCATGACCATAAGTTGGCTGGACTTTTCGGTGCTCTGAAAACGGCTAAACTGATACAGCACACATTTTAGTGGCCTCAGCTGGTAAGCGACTGCAAGAGTTTTGTGGAGTCATGCAATACCTGCTCCCGAAGCAAGAATAGCCGAGCGAGAGCCTGGGGTCTACTGAAGCCCTTACTCATCCCAGAAAGACCCTGGAAAATGATCTCGATGGATTTCGTCATGGAACTCCCTCAGGCAGAGGGTTTTTCTACTATCTTTGTCGCAGTGGATAGATTGTCCAAAATGGCTCAATTTCTGCCTATGAAAGGCACACCTTCGGCTATGGAGACTGCAAAGATTTTTATCAAAGAAATAGTGACGCTGCATGGAGTCCCAGCCAGTATTGTGTCTGATCAAGGTGTCCAGTTAACCTCCAGGTTTTGGAAGGTTCTCTGTGGTTCCCTTGAGATTGAGTTGGCATTTTCTTCTGCGTATCACCCCCAGACGAACGGCAAATGAAGAGAACCAATCAGACTTTGGAGCAATACCTCCGTTGCTTTTCTGCCTTTTCACAGGATGACTGTATATCTTTACTGTCTATTGCTGAGTTTTCCTGCAACAACTCCCTGCATTCTGCCTTCAAGCAGACACCATTTTTTGCCAACTATGGCTTCCATCCGTCTTTCCTGTCCAGTTCTATACCTGAGTGTGCCATTCCTGCAGTCTCCAAAACAATGGACTTCTTTCTCACAAACAATAAACTTTTACAGGAAACTATGGCCAAGACTCAGGGATATTACAAAAAGATGTTTGACAGGAAGAAGCGAGGAGAAACTATTCTGGAACACGGCAACCAGGTATGGTAATCCACGCTTAACTTAAAGATGGCTTGTCCCTTGAGGACAGAGGTCCTAAATTCATGGGACCTTTTTCTGTAAAGAGGAAAATTAATGATGTCACTTATGAGCTCGACTTACCTGATACTCTGAAGATCCACCCAGTCTTTCATGTGACGCTGTTAAAGCCTGTTGTTCCTAATCTCTTTGCTGGCCGAAGTACTGGTCCACCAGAACCTATAATAGTCAACAACGAGGAAGAATTTGAGGTGGAAGCAATCCTGAATTGCAAAAAGAGGCACAACCAAATCCAGTACCTAATCAAATGGAAGGAGTATGGACCGGAAGACAATTCCTGGGAGCCTAAAAGCAATTTACATGCTGAGGAGCTTATACAGGCTTTCAAAAGTTCCCATGCTACTAGACTGGCCCAACTGGGCATCCGGAGGCTGCCCTTAAGGAGGGGGCACTGTCAGAGAAGTTCACATAATGGACGCAGTGCTGGCCGCTCTGGTGCTCGCCGGTGTGCGCGGGTGTGCGCTGGCGCGCTCCTGTGCCCGCTGGCGCGCTCCTGTGCCCACTGGTGTGCGTGCCGGTGTGCGGGCGTGTGCGCGTGTGGGTGTGCATGTGCACATTCGCACGTTCACAGCGCTTGGCGCCAACTAGTCTATTTAAACTGACACTGACAATGCACCTTGGATCGGTGCTGTCTGATCTGCAGCTCCCTGTAATCTGTTTGAACATTTGATCTCCTGACTACCCGGCTTGCCCTTTGGATTATCCTTTGTCTTCTGCCTGCACCCGACCTCGGCCTGCCTTTGACTCTGAACTTGTCTGCTCCTCTGTACCTCGTTGCCTGACTGTTGCCAACCCTGCCTGTGACCTGACCTGCCTTCTCTGCTCCTGCTCAGCATCTTCTGCCAGTGTACCTGCCTGCCTATCTGCTGTCAATTGGTCTCCAACCATTCTGCGCCTGGATCCAGAGCCGTCTCTTCTGCTACCACCCGCCAGGCTCTCATACCACTCTGCACTCCCCTGCCTCCTGTTCACACTACCAGGGACCGCGAGTCAGACACGTAAGGGAGGCCTTCCTCTGCTCCATTGGGCTCATCGGTGACAGTGCACCTTGGATCGGTGCTGTCTGATCTGCAGCTCCCTGTGATCTGTTTGAACATTTGATCCCCTGACTACCCGGCTTGCCCTTTGGATTATCCTTTGTCTTCTGTTTGCACCCGACCTCGGCCTGCCTTTGACTGTGAACTTGTCTGCTCCTCTGTACCTCGTTGCCTGACTGTTGCCAACCCTGCCTGTGACCTGACCTGCCTTCTCTGCTCCTGCTCAGCATCTTCTGCCAGTGTACCTGCCTGCCTATCTGCTGTCAAGTGGTCTCCAGCCATTCTGCGCCTGGATCCAGAGCTGTCTCTTCTGCTACCACCCGCCAGGCTCTTGTACCATTCTGCACTCCCATGCTTCCTGTTCAAACTACCAGGGGCCGCGAGTCAGACATGTAAGGCAGGCCTTCCTCTGCTCCATTGGGCTCATCGGCCAGGTAAGTAAAAGTCTGAAACAGGCTGTACTTGGCTGGCATCAAGCATTTTCTCTTCTTACAGGACCCTGGAAAGCCGTCCTTGTTCACATGCCCACGCGGTCAAGGCCATCCTATGTGGCATCCAGTAACATCAGCCAATAGATGGCGGCAAACGCCCATATCAAGTACCATGTCCTGGGACATGTCTGCTATCCTGTCATGGTCCCCCTTCGGGTTACTGCCCAGCCTGGTCATCCAAGAGGCTATCTACCTGGCCTTTTATGGTTTTCTATGGCCAGGCGAGTTTATCTACAGTGGCCCCGGTGCCACCTGGCCCGCCTCCAAGACCATTACATTCTACACTGGCAGTATCCAAAAGTCTTGTGGCGTCTTTATGTGGTTCCATGTCTGTCTCAGTTGGAGGCTCCGACCATATATAAGAAGGCCAGTATGGTGGCCTGAATTTATGGGAGGAGCCCGGGGGTGTATTTAAGCAGCCCACTCACCTGTATTCCTTGTCAGTTCCGGTGCATGATACCCTCCCACCCATTCCCCTTTTCAGGGCACTTCCTTGCACATCCCTCTTCTACAATCATACATTACTTATCTTGGGTATGCCCCCTTTTTTTGGCAAACCAACCAGCTGACCAGGGTACACCTCAGGTCTGTGTTATGTTGTGAGTATTGTGGCATCTTTATGTGGTTCCATGTTTGTTTTGGTTGGAGGGCTCCGACCATAAATATATACAGTATTTCACAAAAGTGAGTACACCCCTCACATTTTTGTAAATATTTTATTATATCTTTTCATGTGACAACAATGAAGAAATGACACTTTGCTACAATGTAAAGTAGTGAGTGTACAGCTTGTATAACAGTGTAAATTTGCTGCACCTTCAAAATAACTCAACACAGAGCCACTAATGTCTAAACCGCTGGCAACAAAAGTGAGTGAAAGGTCCAAATTGGGCCCAAAGTGTCAAAATGTTGTGTGGCCATTATTATTTTCCAGCATTGCCTTAACCCTCTTGGGCATGGTGTTCACCAGAGCTTCACAGGTTGCCACTGGAGTGCTCTTCCACTCCTCCATGATGACACCACAGAGCTGGTGGATGTTAGAGACCTTGCGCTCCTCCAGCTTCCCTTTGTGGATGCCCCACAGAAGCTCAGTAGGGTTTAGGTCTGGAGACATGCTTGGCCAGTCCATCACCTTTACCCTCAGCTTCTTTAGCAAATACTGGTCATCTTGGAGGTGTGTTTGGGGTTGTTACCATGTTGGAATACTGCCCTCCCAAGGGAGGGGATCATACTCCGTTTCAGTATGTTACAGTACATGTTGGCATTCATAGTTTCCTTAATAAGCTGTAGCTCCCCAGTGCCGACAGCACTCATGCAGCCACGAGCCATAACATTCCCACCACCATGCTTGACTGTAGGCAAGACACACTTGTCTTTGTACTCCTCACCTGGTTGCCGCCACACACGCTTGACACCATCTGAACCAAATAAGTTTATCTTGGTCTCATCAGAGCACAGGACATGGTTCCAGTAATCCATGTCCTTAGTCTGCTTGTCTTCAGGAAACTGTTTGTGGGCTTACTTGTGCATCATCTTTAGAAGAGGCTTCCTTCTGGGACGACAGCCATGCAGACCAATTTGATGCAGTGTGCGGCGTATGGTCTGAGCACTGACAGGCTGACCCCACCCCTTCAACCTCTGCAGCAATGCTGGCAGCACTTATATGTCTATTTCCCAAAGATAACCTCTGGATATGATGCTAAGCATGTGCACTCAACTTCTTTGGTTGACCGCTGTATGGTCTTGGCCAGCTCAGTTTCAGGGTCTTGGCAAACTTCTTATAGCCTAGGCCATCTTTATGTAGAACAACAATTCTTTTTTTCAGATCCTCAGAGAGTTCTTTGCCAAGAGGTGCCATGTTGAACTTCCAGTGACCAGTATGAGAGAGTGAGAGTGATAACACCAAATTTACCACACCTGCTCCCCATTCACACCTGAGACCTTGTAACACTAACGAGTCACATGACACCAGGGAGGGAAAATGGATTATTGGGCCCAATTGGGACATTTTCACTTAGGGGTGTACTCACTTTTGTTGCCAGCAGTTTAGACATTAATGGCTGTTTGTTGAGTTATTTTGAGGGGACAGCAAATTTACACTGTTATACAAGCTGTACACTCACTACTTTACATTGTAGCAAAGTGTCAATTCTTCAGAGTTGTCACATGAAATTTATAAAAAAAATTTACAAAAATGTGAGGGGTGTACTCACCTTTGTGAGATACTATATATATATATATATATATATATATATATATATATATATATATATATATATACACTACCGTTCAAAAGTTTGGGGTCACCCAAACAATTTTGTGTTTTCCATGAAAAGTCACACTTATTCACCACCATACGTTGTGAAATGAATAGAAAATAGAGTCAAGACATTGACAAGGTTAGAAATAATGATTTGTATTTGAAATAACATTGTTTTTACATCAAACTTTGCTTTCATCAAAGAATCCTCCTTTTGCAGCAATTACAGCATTGCACACCTTTGGCATTCTAGCTGTTAATTTATTGAGGTAAGCTGGAGAAATTGCACCCCACGCTTCTAGAAGCAGCTCCCACAAGTTGGATTGGTTGGATGGGCACTTCTGGCGTACCATACGGTCAAGCTGCTCCCACAACAGCTCAATGGGGTTCAGATCTGGTGACTGTGCTGGCCACTCCATTACCGATAGAATACCAGCTGCCTGCTTCTGCTGTAAATAGTTCTTGCACAATTTGGAGGTGTGTTTAGGGTCATTGTCCTGTTGTAGGATGAAATTGGCTCCAATCAAGCGCTGTCCACTGGGTATGGCATGGCGTTGCAAAATGGAGTGATAGCCTTCCTTATTCAGAATCCCTTTTACCCTGTACAAAGCTCCCACCTTACCAGCACCAAAGCAACCCCAGACCATCACATTACCTCCACCATGCTTAACAGATGGCGTCAGGCATTCTTCCAGCATCTTTTCATTTGTTCTGCGTCTCACAAACGTTCTTCTTTGTGATCCAAACACCTCAAACTTGGATTCATCCGTCCACAACACTTTTTTCCAGTCTTCCTCTGTCCAATGTCTGTGTTCTTTTGCCCATCTTAATCTTTTTCTTTTATTGGCCAGTCTCAGATATGGCTTTTTCTTTGCCACTCTGCCCTGAAGCCCAAAATCCCGCAGCCGCCTCTTCACTGTAGATGTTGACACTGGTGTTTTGCGGGTACTATTTAATGAAGATGCCAGTTGGGGACCTGTGAGGCGTCTGTTTCTCAAACTAGAGACTCTAATGTGCTTATCTTCTTGCTTAGTTGTGTAACGCGGCCTCCCACTTCTTTTTCTACTCTGGTTAGAGCCTGTTTGTGCTGTCCTCTGAAGGGAGTAGTACACACCGTTGTAGGAAATCTTCAATTTCTTTGCAATTTCTCGCATGGAATAGCCTTCATTTCTAAGAACAAGAATAGACTGTCGAGTTTCAGATGAAAGTTCTCTTTTTCTGGCCATTTTGAGCGTTTAATTGACCCCACAAATGTGATGCTCCAGAAACTCAATCTGCTCACAGGAAGGTCAGTTTTGTAGCTTCTGGAAGGAGCTAGACTGTTTTTAGATGTGTGAACATGATTGCACAAGGGTTTGCTAATCATCAATTAGCCTTCTGAGCCAATGAGCAAACACATTGTACCATTAGAACACTGGAGTGATAGTTGCTGGAAATGGGGCTCTATACACCTATGTAGATATTGCACCAAAAACTAGACATTTGCAGTTAGAATAGTCATTTACCACATTAGCAATGTATAGAGTATATTTGTTTAAAGTTAGGACTAGTTTAAAGTTAGCTTCATTTAAAAGTACAGTGCTTTTCCTTCAAAAATAAGGACATTTCAATGTGACCCCAAACTTTTGAACGGTAGTGTATATATATATATATATATATATATAATATTGCATACATACACAAATGCACATGCACACACACACAAAATCCAAGACGGTTAGAGCACAGAGACACCATAATTATTTGCTCCTGTTAAAGAATACTCCAGCACCTTCAGGCACCCCTGCCCTCTTAATTGTCTTAATCGCTGACCTGAACAATGCAGTAGGAATTTTGTAAGCAAAGGCATGCTAAGAATGTATAAGGGTTAAAATGTGATTACACCTCTTTAGCATTTCACGTGTTGTATTTATGGAAGCCATCTGAGACCTAAGCACAGACATATTTCCATTTATACTGCATAGTGCAGGCCAGTGATTAAAATAAAAGGGCAGGGATGCCTGAAGGTGCTGGACCATTCTTTATTAGCAGCAAATATTTATGCTCTCTGTGTTTTAACCCCACTGTATTTTGCGTGTATTTAGTTTTTGAATAAATATATATGTGTTTAACCACTTGAGCCCCGGACCATTATGCTGCCTAAGGACCAGAGGTCTTTTTCCAATTTGGCACTGCGTCGCTTTAACTGCTAATTGCGCGGTCATGCAATGCTGTACCCAAACGAAATTTGCGTCCTTTTCTTCCCACAAATAGAGCTTTCTTTTGATGGTATTTGATCACCTCTGCGGTTTTTATTTTTTGCGCTATAAACGGAAAAAGACCGAAAATTTTGAAAAAAAATGATATTTTCTACTTTTTGTTATAAAAAAAATCCAATAAACTAAATTTTAGTCATACATTTAGGCCAAAATGTATTCGGCCACATGTCTTTGGTAAAAAAAATGTCAATAAGCGTATATTTATTGGTTTGCGCAAAAGTTATAGCGTCTACAAACTAGGGTACATTTTCTGTAATTTACACAGCTTTTAGTTGTGTCTGCCTATGTCATTTCTTGAGGTGCTAAAATGGCAGGGCAGTACAAAACCCCCCCAAATGACCCCATTTTGGAAAGTAGACACCCCAAGGAAATTGCTGAGAGGCATGTTGAACCCATTGAATATTTATTTTTTTTGTCCCAAGTGATTGAAAAATGACAAAAAAAAAAAAAATATTTACAAAAAGTTGTCACTAAATGATATATTGCTCACACAGGCCATGGGCCTATGTGGAATTGCACCCCAAAATACATTCAGCTGCTTCTCCTGAGTATGGGGATACCACATGTGTGGGACTTTTTGGGAGCCTAGCCGCGTACGGGGCCCCGAAAACCAATCACTGCCTTCAGGATTTCTAAGAGTGTAAATTTATGATTTCACTCTTCTCTGCCTATCACAGTTTCGGAGGCCATGGAATGCCCAGGTGGCACAAAACCCCCCAAAATGACCCCATTTTGGAAAGTAGACACCCCAAGCTATTTGCTGAGAGGCATATTGAGTCCATGGAATATTTTATATTTTGACACAAGTTGCGGGAAAGTGACACTTTTTTTTTTTTTTTTTTTCATAAAGTTGTCACTAAATGATATATTGCTCACACAGGCCATGGGCATATGTGGAATTGCACCCCAAAATACATTTATCTGCTTCTCCTGAGTATGGGGATACCACATGTGTGGGACTTTTTGGGAGCCTAGCCGCGTACGGGACCCCGAAAACCAATCACTGCCTT
This sequence comes from Lithobates septentrionalis, assembly GCA_037952835.1. Classification (NCBI taxonomy): domain Eukaryota; kingdom Metazoa; phylum Chordata; class Amphibia; order Anura; family Ranidae; genus Lithobates; species Lithobates septentrionalis. The sequence goes on from JBBDGP010001952.1 coordinate 1,140,688, forward strand.
CAGGATTTCTAAGGGTGAAAATTTTTGATTTCACTCTTTACTGCCTATCACAGGTTCGGAGGCCATGGAATGCCCAGGTGGCACAAACCCCCCCCCAAATGACCCCATTTTGGAAAGTAGACACCCCAAGCTATTTGCTGAGAGGCATGGTGAGTATTTTGCAGCTCTCATTTGTTTTTGAAAATGAAGAAAGACAAGAAAAAACATTTTTTTTTTTCTTTTTTCAATTTTCAAAACTTTGTGACAAAAAGTGAGGTCTGCAAAATACTCACTATACCTCTCAGCAAATAGCTTGGGGTGTCTACTTTCCAAAATGGGGTCATTTGGGGGGGTTTTGTGCCACCTGGGCATTCCATGGCCTCCGAAACTGTGATAGGCAGTGAAGAGTGAAATCAAAAATTCACGCCCTTAGAAAGCCTGAAGGCGGTGCTTGGTTTTCGGGGTCCCGTACGCGGCTAGGCTCCCAAAAAGTCTCACACATGTGGTATCCCCGTACTCAGGAGAAGCAGCAGAATGTATTTTGGGGTGTAATTTCACATATTTCCATGGCATGTTTGAGCAATATATCATTTAGTGACAACTTTGTGCAAAAAAAAAAAAAAAAAATTTGTCTCTTTCCCGCAACTTGTGTCGCAATATAAAATATTCCATGGACTCGACATGACTCTCAGCAAATAGCTTGGGGTGTCTACTTTCCAAAATGGGGTCATTTAGGGAGGTTTTGAACTGTCCTGGCATTTTATGTACAACATTTAGAAGCTTATGTCACACATCACCCACTCTTCTAACCACTTGAAGACAAAGCCCTTTCTGACACTTATTGTTTACATGAAAAAGTTATTTTTTTTTTGCAAAAAAATTACTTTGAACCCCCAAACATTATATATTTTTTTAAAGCAAATGCCCTACAGATTAAAATGGTGGGTGTTTCATTTTTTTTTTTCACACAGTAATTGCGCAGCAATTTTTCAAACGCATTTTTTGGGGAAAAAACACACTTTTTTAAATTTTAATGCACTAAAACACACTATATTGCCCAAATGTTTGATGAAATAAAAAAGATGATCTTAGGCGGAGTACATGGATACCAAACATGACATGCTTTAAAATTGCGCACAAACGTGCAGTGGCAACAAAATAAATACATGTTTAAAAGCCTTTAAAAGCCTTTACAGGTTACCACTTTAGATTTACAGAGGAGGTCTACTGGAAAAATTACTGCACTCGATCTGGCCTTCGTGGTGATACCTCACATGCATGGTGCAATTGCTGTTTACGTTTGACGACAGACCGCCGCTTGCGTTCGCCTTAGCGCGAGAGCAGGGGGCGACAGGGGTGCTTTTTTTTTTTTTTTTTTTTTTCTTAATTATTTTTTTGCTTTTTTAATCTTACTTTTAAACTGTTCCTTTCATATTTTTTTTTTTAATCATTTTTATTGTTATCTCGGGGAATGTAAATATCCCCTATGATAGCAATAGGTAGTGACAGGTACTCTTTTTTGAAAAAATTGGGGTCTATTAGACCCTAGATCTCTCCTCTGCCCTCAAAGCATCTGACCACACCAAGATCGGTGTGATAAAATGCTTCCCCAATTTCCCAATGGCGCTATTTACATCCGGCGAAATCTAAGCCATGAAATGCTCGTAGCTTCCGGTTTCTTAGGCCATAGAGATGTTTGGCGCCACTCTGGTCTCTGATCAGCTCTATGGTCAGCAGGCTGAATCACCGGCTGCATTCTCAGGTTCCCTGTTGAGACAGGAGAGCCAGAGAAAAACACGGAAGACGGTGGGGGGGGGCATTCCCTCCCACGGCTTGTAAAAGCAGTCTAGAGGCTAATTAGCCGCTAGGATTGCTTTTACATGAAAGCCGACCGCTGGCTGAAAAGAATGATACCAAGATGATACCTAAACCTGCAGGCATCATTCTGGTATAACCACTCAAAGTCGTGCATGGCGTACCTGAAGACAAAAAAATGGTTAACAATGGTTAACAATAAAGCACAGTAAACAGTAAAGTATAAATAATTACATACCTGAAAAACAAACATGATAAAACATAATAACAATAACAATAAAACATTGCAGAATAGAATACAGTAAAAAAAAGAGCAGAACAATAGAGAGAGAATAGAGAGAGAGAGAACAATAAAACGATAACTATTTTTTTTTATTTTATATATATATTTTTTTTTACACTTTTTTTGTAACTAACTTTTCTAACTGTAACCGGTTCCAGGTTCGGGTCTCTCAAAATGCAATGGCATCTTGGGAGACCCTGTGAAAGTGTGCCTAGTCTGTGGAATGCTGTACCCTACACTAATACTCAACTAGTGCATGGTAGCGTTCAAAACATTCACCAATGCAAAGACCAGGATTGTCAGGACAGGAGGGACAATAATAGCGGGTGTCACGCCTATATCCACGCTTGCTGCAGACACAACATCTTTTTTGGGGGGTTCGCTGGGTAGGGGTACTCGGGAGGACATAAAAATGCCTCTCATGCAGCCGACTGCATTTGGTTGGGGATGTGAATGGGGGAAGTACGGGCGCTGCAGAAGTGGTGTGTTCCCAATTAGGATTGGCGAATGCAGCAGAAACGGCATTATGGGCACGACGGGCCTGTGTTTGTCTTCTTGGTGGCAGCGGGACACTACTTGTGCTTGCCACCTCACCAGCTTGAACTGCACTTATGGGACTCGCCACGTCACCAAGTGTTACTGCAGTGCTGGTTTGATTACGACCGGGGTGTACTACGCCGCTGGCGCTTGCCAGTTCCCCAAAACGCTACCAAAAAAACTGTTAGCGATCGCAGGGATCAGGCCTGACTCTGCGAATGCTGCAGTTATGCGTTTAGAGTTTTGTAAGTGACAGTGATCGATCGATACTGCACTTGGGTGGGCTGGGCCGGGCGGAGGGGCAAAACGCAGGTGCTAGCAGGTATCTGGGCTGATCCCGCTAACACTGCGTTTTTGGGAACCCTAAACTGCTGGGGACGCTAGTATAGATCTGATCGGATCAGATATTGATCCGATCAGATACTATACCACTAAGGGAGGTGTACGCTGCGTGCGTGGGTGTTAGAGGTACTGGCGCTAACCTGACGCTGCCTGGGGCTGGTGCTTGCCAGTTCACCAAATCGCTACCAAAAAAACTGTTAGCGATCGCAGGGATCAGGCCTGACTCTGTGAACGCTGCAGTTATGCGTTTAGTGTTCTGTAAGTGACAGTGATCGATCGATACTGCACTTGGGTGGGCTGGGCCGGGCGGAGGGGCAAAACGCAGGTGCTAGCAGGTATCTGGGCTGATCCCGCTAACACTGCGTTTTTGGGAACCCTAAACTGCTGGGGACGCTAGTATAGATCTGATCGGATCAGATATTGATCCGATCAGATACTATACCACTAAGGGAGGTGTACGGTGCGTGCGTGGGTGTTAGCGGTACTGGCGCTAACCTGACGCTGCCTGGGGCTGGTGCTTGCCAGTTCACCAAAATGCTACCAAAAAAACTGTTAGCGATCGCAGGGATCAGGCCTGACTCTGCGAACGCTGCAGTTATGCGGTTAGTGTTTTGTAAGTGTCAGTGATCGATCGATACTGCACTTGGGTGGGCTGGGCTGGGTCGGGCGGAGGCGCAAAACGCAGGTGCTAGCAGGTATCTGGGCTGATCCCGCTAACACTGCGTTTTTGGGAACCCTAAACTGCTGGGGACGCTAGTATAGATCTGATCGGATCAGATATTGATCCGTACAGATACTATACCACTAAGGGAGGCGTATGCTGCGTGCGTGTTAGCGGTACTGGCGCTAATCTGACGCTGCCTGGGGCGACGCATATCACCGCCGGGCGATTAGGGGGCTAAACCTTTATTCGGTAATAAACGGCGGGTGCCCTGACACTATAAAAAATAAACAAACTAACCAGCGTCAACCGTAACAGTTATACGGTGATCAGTGGTGAAAGGGTTAACTAGGGGGCAATCAAGGGGTTAAAACATTTATTCGGTAGTATATGGGGGTCCCTGACGCTATAAAACGCTGACGGCGAACCCAAATATTTACCTCCCTAACCAGCGTCACCAGCGACACTAATACAGCGATCAGAAAAATGATCGCTTAGTGACACTGGTGACAGGGGGTGATCAAGGGGTTAAAACTTTATTAGGGGGGTTAGGGGGGTACCCTAGACCTAAAGGGGGGTAACAGTAACTGTCCCAACACTGTAACTGTCACAAACTGACACTATGCAGTAATCAGAAAAAAAAAAAAAAAACTGCTGGTGTCAGTTTGTGACAGGGGGGGGGTGATTGGGGGGGGATCGGGGGGCGATCGGGGGGGGATCGGGGTGTTTTGTGTGCCTGGCATGTTCTACTGTGTGTGTGTGTGTTGGTGCAGTCACTCACTTGTCGTCTCTCCTCGGGCCGGAACGGAAACTACCGACCCGAGGGGAGATGACATCATTTCCTTTGCTGCTGTTTAGCATACAGCAGCAAAGGAGTGTTCCCATTGGCCGGCGGCGATCGCGAGGGGGGGGCCACGAACGGATGGCCTCCCCCTCGTCTCCGATCGCCGGGGGACAAAACGGGACCGCCTCGGGCGGCGGGGGGGGGGGGTCCGATCGGACCCCCCACCCGCGGAAGGCAAATCACGTACCCTGTACGTGATTTTGCCTGTCCGTGCCGCCTTGCCGACGTACATCGGCGTGAGGCGGTCGTCAAGTGGTTAAACCTCTTGTATTTTGTGTGTGTGTGCATTTTTGAATATATATCTATATATTATATATAGTAGCAGAATGTCTCATAGGAAGCCTGGAAATATCGTCTTTAGGATTTACATAACTCCCTATCTTATACTTTGAGACCTCTGATCCCGTCAGGCAATTTAGGTTCACCTGAGTCACAGACAGGTCATGTCTGTTGGAGCTAACGGCTTGTGAACACTGTGAAAACTGTATATGTGGAGGCTGAGAAGGATTTGGTTTGGGCAGGTTGTTAGGGTTGCCTAGTGTGTAGTGAGAGCCGTGACATGGCTAGGTTTTTGTTTTGTTGGAAACGAGACAGAAACACAATGCAAACACCCCAGAGTGTATTAAGTCATAAAAACATGTAAATGTATTAAACAGGTAAAATTGCACTCACAGTGGTGACTAGTAATAGGCAGGTAATGTGGACTGTATTGGAATCTAGGAGCTGACAGCATCCAATTGTAAATAAGCAGCCTTGGCCACAGACATTGGAACTGCATTAGAAATACAGGCAGATACTTATCCACCATGCCATACCATCAGGGAAGCATGTGATTGGCCCCAAATGTATCCTGCAGCAGGGCAATGACCCAAAACATACAGTTAATGTCATTATGTATCTTCTAATTATCTTCAGCATAAAGAAGAACAAGGAGTACTGAAAGTGATGGTTTGGCTCCCACAGAGCCGCGATCTCAACATCATATATTCTGTCTGGGATTACATAAAGAGACAGAAGGATTTGAGGCAGCTTACATCCACAGACAATCTGGGGTTGGTCCTCTAAGATGTTTGGAGCAACCTACTTTCTGTGTTCCTTAAAAAACTGCGTAGAAGTGTACCTAGAAGAATTGATGCTGTTTTGAAGGCAAAGGGTGGTCACACCAAATATTTCTTTATAAAACCACTATGGTTTGGCAAAGGAGATAACATATCACAGATACTTCCCCTTTAGGTGCCCTCATTAAATCCTTGAAGGAGCCATGTGATACAGTCATGGCCCAGAAATGTTTCCAGAAAATCAAGTATTTCTCAAAGAAAAGTATTGCAGTAACACATGTTTTGCTATACACATGTTTATTCCCTTTGTGTGTATTGGAACAAAACAAAAAAAGGGAGGAAAAAAAGCAAATTGGACATAATGGCACACAAAATTCCAAAAATGGGCTTTCCAAAATTCTTGGCACCCTTAACTTAATATTTGGTTGCACACCCTTTGGAAAAAATAACTGAAATCAGTCGCTTCCTAAAACCATTAATAAGCTTCTTACACCGCTCACCCGGAATTTCGGACCACTCTTCCTTTGCAAACTGCTCCAGGTCTCTCTTATTGGAAGGGCGCCTTTTCCCAACAGCAATTTAAGGATCTTTCCACATGTGTTCAATGGGATTTAGATCTGGATTCATTGCTGGCCACTTTAGAACTCTCCAGCGCTTTGTTGCCATCCGTTTCTGGGTGCATTTTGACGTATGTTTGGGGTCATTGTCCTGCTAGAAGACCCAAGATCTCAGACGCAAACCCAGCTTTCTGACACTGGGCTCTACAGTGCGACCCAAAATGCTTTGGTAATCCTCAGATTTCATGATGCCTTGCACACATTCAAGGCACCCAGTGCCAGAGGCAGCAAAACAACCCCAAAACATCATTAAACCTCCACCGTATTTCACTGTAGGTACTGTGTTCTTTTCTTTGTAGGCCTCATTCCATTTTCGGTAAACAGTAGAATGATGTGCTTTACCAAAAAGCTTTATTTTGGTCTCATCTGTCCACAAGACATTTTCCCAGAAGGATTTTGGCTTACTCAAGTACATTTTGGCAAACTGTAGTCTTTCTGCTTTATGTCTCTGTGTCAGCAGTGAGGTCCTCCTGGGTCTCCTGCCATAGTGTTTCATTTCATTTAAATGTCGACGGATAGTTTGCGCTGACACTGATGCTCCCTGAGCCTTCAGGACAGCTTGAATTTCTTTGGAACTTGTTTGGGGCTGCTTATCCACCATCCGGACTATCCTGCGTTGCAACCTTTCATCAATTTTTCTCTTCTGTCCACGCCCAGAGAGATTAGCTACAGTGCCATGGGTTGCAAACTTCTTGATAATGTTGCGCACTGTGGACAAGCGCAAATCTAGATCTCTGAAGATGGACTTGTAACCTTGAGATTGTTGATATTTTTCCACAATTTTGGTTCTCAAGTCCTCAGACAGTTCTCTTCTCCTCTTTCTGTTGCCCATGCTTCGTGTGGCACACACAGACACACAATGCAAAGACTAAGTGAACTTCTCTCCTTTTTATCTGCTTTCAGGTGTGATTTTTATATTGCCCACACCTGTTACTTGCCCCAGGTGAGTTTAAAGGAGCATCACATGCTTGAAACAATCTTATTTATCCACAATTTTGAAAGGGTGCCAAGAATTTTGACCAGCCCGTTTTTGGAATTTTGTGTGACATTATGTCCTACCTTTTTTTGTTTTGTTCCAATACACACAAAGGGAATGCACATGTGTATAGCAAAACATGTGTTACTGCAATACTTTTCTGTGAGAAATATTTGATTTTCTGGAAAACTTTCTGGGGTGCCAACAATTTTGGCCATGACTGTATGTAATAAGTGCTCTGTAAACAACATGGTTTTTTACAACAAAGGACATGACTCTGCTATCCAAGAGACACCGGATTGGACCACATTGCCCAGAGCACATGGTAATCTAAAAGGCCTGATTAGACACATCTCTGTCTTCCTCTATACTACCTGTTTGTCCATTACAACATTTGTGCTAAGGGGCATGGCCATTCCTCATCTATGCCAACACAGAACACAATAGTTTGATAAAGGAAACACATTTTTTCTAAGAGAAAAAAACATCTCCTAGAAAAAAAAAAAATGGTAACTTGCAACAGTTCATGATTATAAAGAAAAAAAGGTGTGAATTCTACTTGGGTTTAAATATTTCAGCTTATGTACCTTTATACCCCTTACGGACATGGGTACTTTTTACATTAGCACTATGGACCAGTTTAATCCTTGATGACATTGTCAATACTTAAAAAAACAAAGTAATATACATACATTGTTTTTGGGGGACAACTAGACCAGTGGTTCTCAACTGCAGACCTCAAGGCGCCCCAACAGATCATGTTTTCAGGCTTTCCTTTATTTTGCACAGGTGATTTGATCAGTTTCACTGCCTTAGTAATTATCACAGCCGTTTCATCCTGAAAACATGACCTGTTGGGGCACCTTGAGGACTGGAGTTGAGAAACACTGAACTAGACTTTCTTTTGGAAATAATGGGATTGATTTACTGGAGAGTGCAAAATCTGGTGCAGCTCTGCATGGTAGCCAATTAGCTTCTAATTTCAGCTTGTTCAATTAAGCCTTGACAAAAAAAAAACAAAAAAAAAAATAGAAGCTGATTTTTTTTTTATGCACAGCTGCACAAGATTTTGCACTCTCCAGCTTTAGTAAATCAACCCCATTGTATTGCAAAACGTGTTTTATTTTCTATTTTCCTTTTTTATTTGTTTTATATATTTTTTTTAACCAATGATAGTTTAAAAACAAATCGTTTTACTATAAATAAAAAGTATACACTTTTTTCTATAATGTGTTGTGTTTAAAAGTTATCTACAAATGCTTTGACTTGTGTGCAATTTTTTATGCAACACTGAAAAAAACAACAAACAAAATAAATAAGAAGGAAAGGAAGAGGTTTACATATTAAAAGGAAAAAAAATACATTTAAAAAAATTAGCAGAATAATAATACGTAAGACTAGAAGAGGAAAAAGGAGTTAAATAGGGCTAAATTTAGTTTACTAGGGATTAATAAGGGGATAAATAGAAATACACTTTTATTTTATTTATTTTTAATATGTTTTACTTGTATAATTTCTATAACTCATGCCATTCACAGATATGTAAATTAAAGATGTAATATTTGATTCATATATAAATGAAAAAGTAAAAATTATGGAATGGAGAGCAGCAGACCCTATCCTGACTGTGACTGGAATGTAGCGGACAGGCATTATTTACCAAGGACCTCCTTATGGGGGTTTGTACTCAGCTGCTACCCTCAAGTCACTTCCCCAGATACTGGCAAAGATAGCTTGCTGTAGCTGGTCCTATTGCATCTCAGTTGTGACTCAGAGGGGCAGAGTTGGCAGACGAAGCATACCAGGAGGAAGGCAGCAGAAGCACAGATAAGAAATCCTTAGATGTGCTTGGCTGGTAAGGCTCAAAGGCACAGAGTTGACAGATGGAGTGTATCCGGAGGAAGCTGATAGAAACACAGAAGAGGACTGCTCAGGTGTGTGTAAAGACTTAAAGGCAGAATATGGCAGATGGAGCATTCCTGGTGGAATGGCTGTGAAAACTAGCTGACAGGTGGACTGTAGCAGGAGTAGTGGATAAAGTGTACATAGTACAGGCATACCCCACTTTTAAGTACACAATGGGGTTTATTTACTAAAGCTGGAAAGTGAAAAATCAGGCTCACTTCTACATATAAACCAATGAGCTTCCAGGTTTTATTACCAAAGCTTAATTGAACATCCTGTGGTTAGAAGCTCATTGGTTTCTATGCAGAAGTGAGCCTGATTTTGCACTTTCCAGCTTTAGTAAATAAACCCCATTGTGTACTTATAAGTGGGTTATGCCTGTAGAGTGGCTGTGGAGCCTAGCTGACAGATGGAACACATCTGAAGCAGCGGATGCGGGGACAAAGCGACCACAGACAGAGTGGACAAGGCAACAGCAACAATGCACAGAAAAAAAAGAGAGAAACCAAGGCAAATAGGTAACTCTCATTGGAGCTCACCAACTACGTAGACAAACATTGCACAGGGATCTATCCATGATGTGCATCAGCCTTTTAAGGATAAGGGTGTGTGACATGGATGCACTTGACTGGCTGAGGATGCAACACCCAAGGTACGCATTATTTGCTCATATACCATTGCAGCGAAGGACACGAGCATATGATGAATCAGGTCTGTGGACAAACACAAGCACGATTCATTCATTATTGTAATGCCCATATTAAGGGTTAGGCCCAAAAAAGTTTCACATTCAGAAATCGTGATAGGTTTCGACTCAAGTGGCCGGACAAGGTTTGAACTTGGGTTGGCGGTGATGTACTGTTGGTCGTAAAGATTACTTTGGTCCACAATCAGATTATAGCAGTCTTCGGTGAAAAACAGCTAAAAAAAAATTGACTGTTTCCCCCTGAAGTCCCAGGCTGGTCTGGGCTGTGAATGGGGGGATAACAGGTGCTGCTGAATCTGGGGGCAGCCACTTAGGGTTTGCAAGCAACTCTAGAAGTCTACTATGGGCTCTACAGGCCTGTGCTCAAATTCTTGGTGGCTGCGGTTGCATTACACTACTAGTGCTAGTCACCTCAACGGCTTGTACTACACCACTGGTGGTTGCCAGATCACCAAAAAGTAGTGCAGCGCTAGTACTTGCGCTCTTCTACATATGAGCATAATCCAGTGTTTCTAGCACCTCAGCAACATGGGGTACACCTGATGTTAACAAGGACCTCTTCACCATTATCTGAGATAGTTGTCAGGGTGCCATTGCTTACTACAGGTTCTTATTCTGAAACTGATTCTGACAGAGAGGCTTCCCCTTCACTCTTATCTGTCATGCTCAGTACTCTGTGGGTCTCCTCGCTGGTGTAACTTCTTTGGACATTTTGGGCACCAAAGTTTTACAGGTGCCTGGTGGCAACTATGGGGAAAAAGCTCCTGGATAGCAATCAGGGACTGCTTGCATGCTAGAAATAAAATTAACTACTAGCTAGGAGAGATCAGGCCTGATTTTGCTAACACTGCGGATTTGTGTACAATGTATCAGAAGTGGCAGTGATCAGAAAAATTATAGAGAGACTGCACTTGTTGGGGGGCTAAAAGTTGGCAGTGATCGAGGGCGATCCTCCTAACGCTGAATTTTTGGGAACACTATACTATTGGGGACACTAGTATAGTTCTGATTGTGATCAAGATACTGATCTGTACAAATACTATACTAGTAATGGCGGTGATCAGCGACTTATAGTATTACTGCGATAGTGTGGCGGACAATGTGACGCTAACTGACATTGGCTGGGAGGGATGCTAACTTACTCTAACGATATCTAACGTCAGATAATGACACTAGTAGTGATCAGTCATAAATACTGTACACTGTACTAATGACACTGGTGACAGGGCTATCAAAGTGTTAAATGTGCTGCTTTTACTAAGTGTATACAAGTGTAAATGTGCTACTTTTACTCACACAGGACCTGGCTTTCTTCTCCCCTGAACGAAAAGGGCTCAGAGACAGAACCAGCTAGATTCTGTGTCTGTCTCTACAAACAAGACAAGGACTGTGCTGTGATTGGCTACAGCAGATCAGCAGGTTCACAGCCAAAATAGTTGGCCAAAACCTGCTGACAAACTCGTGCTGTATTCATTTACAGCACAGGTTAGCAAGGGGGCACGCGTACACATGCTGCCAAAGCAGAAAGTACACCAAGATGTACGGCTATATTGTGGTGCCTGGCTGTGCTGCCCACTCACAGTAGATCTACTGAGTGGGTTTGCAAGTGGTTAAACAGAACATAAAAGAGAGGTGGGTAAGTAAGCATTGGATGGTAAGGAGAGATAAATAAGACAATCAGGGTGAGGGAGACGAGTATCAGGGTGAGGGAGACGAGTAAAAAAAATGAGGGGGTAAAAGAAAGAAAGGAGTGAGGGGTCGGAAAGAGGAGAGGGTACACCTAATGAAGAAGAGAAAATTGGGACTAACATCCTCTCTCACCCTCTCCTGCCCCTAGGCTGTCTGTCAATGTGTCAGAAATTTGTGTGGGTATCTGGTCAAGTCCCCAGGTCAATGAATAACCTCTGATTGGGTTGAGACATGTTCTTAAAATTCCTTTGTGAAGCAGAAAGCATTCCAGTAGAACCAGGTGGAGCAAATTTGTCTCAGTTTGTCTCAGTTTCAAAGAGGCAGTATGATCTTCCATACATTTGATCTTATTAATTAACAAGGTCCACAGGCATATAGAGGGGAGTTCAGTACACTTCCACTTCAGTGGTATACATGATCTTGCTGCATTGAGGAGATGAATAAGTAGGGAATATTAGTAACGGCTTTGGGTAGTGGAGTCAAGTGAAGGAAAGGGGCCATGGGAACGTCACTTTGTGTTATTCCGGTGAGATGCGTGATTTGTTTTTTAATGTCTCCTCAGAAATGAAGGCAGAAATGGGCATTCACCATTCACTGAAGATGTATATACGATGGTTCTCTTAGAGCAGTAGATTTTATTAAGAAGAGTGGGTACTCTGTAGCACCTGTTCAGAATTTTGTACCTGGCTTCCTGGACTCTGCTAGAAACTGATGATTTGTGAGCAAAGAATACAGTGTGATCTCTTTCTTCTTGGGAGAAAGTGTGAACAAAAACCTGTTTAACAGATTCACAGCATTGCTTTTAATGTTTGCAATTTCTGTATCAACAAAGATACTGAAATGCTTTTATGTTTTCCTTGAACTTTCAAATTAATTAGGTTCTTCAGCTCTAAACCATGTAAATATTTTATTAATTTACAATATGTTAGCTACAATGTGTAGTACTCATATTTTTCTTTTATCTTTAACATTAAGAATTTTAAAATTTAGAGAGAAGTGCAAGCTAAAAAAAAATAACATCCTCTTTAACCAAAGAAGTTGAGCAAAATTTCCACCATGATTATTGATGAACACAATCTACCAGTATTTTCCTTACCAGAAGTGCTATAGAAGTTTTAAACTTAATTATACACATTTTAACAAGAAAGAGCACAACACCATTAATCATTCTGGTGCCATTTAAAAGCCCAAGGGAATTAATGATTTTCTTAACTGGGAAAATAGGCTCCTTATTTTGCACATTACAATAGCCAAATGAGTGGGCAAAGTGCTGGAATGTACAAGAAAGCGATCTACACTTTGATGAGATTAGATATTTAGCATGTCAGCTAGCACACATAATTAATTTATTCTTCATTCTTGCAAATATGTCACCATCATGCCATTAAAGAGATGACTAATCTTTATAATTCATCTATTTTATACTGTATTTAATAAGTACTGAGTACTGCACAGGTTTCTAACAATATTACAATAATCATGTTTTGTTGAAATGCCTCCTGTAAAATACTATGCATATAGTTAAATATATATTATTTTATCTATATATAGTGTATCAGTGAAGCATTTCTAAAATGTATTGATGTTTTTGTAGATATTAAAATGATACTATCACTTAAAGCGTAACTCCACTTTTGTTGAGAAAAAAAACCATTCCCCTCTGGGTGATCTGTGTACTATACAAAGATTTTCAACAAACTTTGTTGCAGATTCCTACCTTTTGTTATTCTGAAGAAATCCTATGTTGCTGGGTACTTTACAAGCCTTAAATAGGATTAGATTATTTGCAGCGGTTTCTGTTTATTCTTTCAAAACACTCATGGGGTTTCTCTGGGATCTGTAGTCCCACACAGCCATCCTGACATCCCTAAGATGGCGCCTGAGCGTCCGATCGCTTCTGCACATGCGTGAGTGGGAGTGACGCCGCCAGGAGCTTGTTTTGCCAGCATCTATCATGGCAATTGGCTCCTCGGCGTGCTATCGCGCATGCACGATCGTGACATCATTCTACCGCAACGGCGCTAAATTTAAACCTCCAGCATTTCCTCTATCTCCTGTCACAGCAAGACACCAGGGATTCCTATCAGCATTGTACTAAATGCAAACACTGCCTGCTAACCTCTCTATCCTTGCTCCTCCACTAAGGTAGGACTAACTTAGTCTCTACTATGGGTGACTGGTCTGCTTCTTTATGTTTTCTCTAGCTCCTCCCTCCTCTAGCTCCTGTTCACATCTCATGGAGACCACTGCCCAAGCAGACCATGCACAACTTAATAGGTAAGAGGACGAATTGGTAAGTAGTGAAGATTGAGAAAAAGAGAGCCTTGCTTTTATTGGACAGTCCTATCAGGTCCATAAGATCCTCAGAATCAAGATGCAGAAACAGCTCAGGTCACCGTAAGAAGCCGCTCAGATAACCGAAGGAGCCGCTCAGGGCACAGAAGAAGTTGCTCAACTCAAAGAAGCCGCTCAGATCGTAGACAAACTCGCTTTAGGTCAGCCTCTCGTCACCGTCACTCATACCACAGAAGGTCCTCTCCCCACAGGACATCTTCGAATAGCCATCACTACCGCCTGACCGCAAATGCTTGCTGGGTCTGTGGCGCCATAGCCCTTCCAGAGAAATTGGCCTGTCATTCATGCTTTGATGAAGCTACTACAGAAAAAGAGACGGATGCTGGAGAGGTGACTGACATCATTAAAGAATCGATAAGAGAGTCAATTCAGCAAATATCAACACCTGAAGCAGATAAGCCTGCTCAGACTGCCTCAGCGGTTACATCCAGCACATCAAAAACAGCAGATAGCTCATCTGACACTGAAGAATTAGAGGCCTCAACAGGATTTGACTTTACCCTGATAGAGCCGTTTGTTAAGTCTGTGAAAGAAGCAATCGGATGGGAGGAGCCTAAAGAAGCCCCACGGAAAACAACATTTTTTTCCAAACCTGAAGAAGGATCCGGAATCATTCCCATTCATTGATGAATTAGAGGAAGTGATCAAAGATGAGTGGTAAAAGCCAGAGAAAAACAACAGAATGACAAAACTCTACCCACTAAAAGAGCCTAACATAAATCCGTTAGTGTCAGCCCCAGGGGTAGACGCATCACTAATGCGTTTGGCCAGGCATGTAACACTACCTCTCAAGGATGCAGTGACATTCAGGGATGTGTTAGATCAGAAAATCAACCTCGATTTAAAAAGAGCCTATGTGGCAGCAGGCGGGGCTTGTAGGCCTGCTATCGCTTTAGCAGCTGTAGAAAGAGCCATCTCCAGCTGGTCGTCTAATGTTGAGAAACTGATCCTGGTGGGAGCAGAACAGAAGAGAGTGATCACAGCTCTTCAGGAACTCAGTCTCGCAGGGGACTTCATGGCAGAGGCCTTGGTGAACAAAATCAGGTCCTCCGCAAGGGCAATGCTGGCCTCCGTAATCGCCAGATGAACCCTATGGCTTAAACCCTGGACAGCTGACACTGCTTCAAAAACGAACTGGTGTAAGATCCCATATGATGGAACAAACCATTTTGGAGAAAAGCTAGACACAGCCATATCCAAAGCTACCGGGGGAAAATTGGGCCTCATTCCCTTAGACAGGAGACCAAAACAACAGAAGCTACCACAATTCAGGCATAATCTCCCAGAAAGGTATAGAGAAGCCAAGTTATACAGAACCAGAAAGGAGTTTAGGAGAAATTGGAGGAATCCCCAGACCTCCTTCTTAAGATTCCAAAAAATCAAAATCCTCCTCCACAGGAGAACAGCAAAAGTCTTTTTGTCTCAACCAATCCTTATTTCCAATCACATCAAACAATCCATATGGTGGTGAACCAACATATACAGTGGCTTGCGAAAGTATTCGGCCCCCTTGAACTTTTCAACCTTTTGCCACATTTCAAGCTTCAAACATAAAGATATAAATTTTTTATTTTTTGTGAAGAATCGCCAACAAGTGGGACACAATTGTAAAGTGGAACGAAATCTATTGGATATTTGAAACTTTTTTAACTAATAAAAAAATAAAAAGTGGGGCGTGCAAAATTATTCGGCCCCCTTGCGTTAATACTTTGTAGAGCCACCTTTTGCTGCGATTACAGCTGAAAGTCGCTTGGGGTATGTCTCTATCAGTTTTGCACATCGAGAGACTGAAACTCTTGCCCATTCTTCCTTGCAAAACAGCTCGAGCTCAGTGAGGTTGGATGGAGAGCGTTTGTGAACAGCAGTTTTCAGCTCTTTCCACAGATTCTCGATTGGATTCAGGTCTGGACTTTGACTTGGCCATTCTAACACCTGGATACGTTTATTTGTGAACCATTCCTTTGTAGATTTTGCTGTATGTTTGGGATCATTGTCTTGTTGGAAGATAAATCTCCGTCCCAGTTTCGGGTCTTTTGCAGACTCCAACAGGTTTTCATCCAGAATGGTCCTGTATTTGACTGCATCCATCTTCCCCTCAATTTTAACCATCTTCCCTGTCCCTGCTGAAGAAAAGCAGGCCCAAACCATGATGCTGCCACCACCATGTTTGACAGTGGGGATGGTGTGTTGAGTGTGATGAGCTGTGTTGCTTTTACGCCAAACATATCGTTTTGCATTGTGACCAAAAAGTTCGATTTTGGTTTCATCGGACCAGAGCACCTTCTTCCACATGTTTGGTGTGTCTCCCAGGTGGCTTGTGGGAAACTTTAGATGAGACTTTTTATGGATATCTTTGAGAAATGGCTTTCTTCTTGCCACTCTTCCATAAAGGCCAGATTTGTGCAGTGTACGACTGATTGTTGTCCTATGGACAGACTCTCCCACCTCAGCTGTAGTTCTCTGCAGTTCATCCAGAGTGATCATGGGCCTCTTGGCTGCATCTCTGATCAGTCTTCTCCTTGTCTGAGCTGAAAGTTTAGAGGGACAGCCAGGTCTTGGTAGATTTGCAGTGGTCTGATACTCCTTCCATTTCAAAATGATCGCTTGCATAGTGCTCCTTGGGATGTTTAAAGCTTGGGAAATCTTTTTGTATCCAAATCCGGCTTTAAACTTCTCCACAACAGTATTATGGACCTGCCTGGTGTGTTCCTTGGTCTTCATGATGCTCTCTGCGCTTTCAACAGAACCCTGAGATTATCACAGAGCAGGTGCATTTATACAGAGACTTGATTACACACAGGTGGATTCTATTTATCACCATCAGTCATTTAGGACAACATTGGATCATTCAGAGATCCTCGCTGAACTTCTGGAGTGAGTTTGCTGCACTGAAAGTAAAGGGGCCGAATAATTTTGCACGCACCACTTTTCAGTTTTTTAATTGCTAAAAAAGTTTAAAATATCCAATAGATTTCGTTCCACTTCACAATTGTGTCCCACTTGTTGGTGATTCTTCACAAAAAATTTAAATTTTATATCTTTATGTTTGAAGCCTGAAATGTGGCAAAAGGTTGAAAAGTTCAAGGGGGCCGAATACTTTCGCAAGCCACTGTACAACCTCAGGAACATATTTCCCCCTCCACAAGAAGTGGTCACTTCTGACGCCATGGAGTGATGGGGAGCCCACTTTCGGGACCAGGCAGCCTAGGGTCTCTGGCAGGTCGACCCGGGAGATTGTGGCTCAAGCCCCACGGGGGGGGTCAGCTCTAACAGCCACATACAGCAATTAGCTGAAGAATCCCTGTGATGGTTGGCTGTGCAGACATCAATTTTCCCTGGCGTCCGGACGCTATTGTTTGTAAAGTTTTGTTATATGTTGTTTTGTCCCCCAGTCTGTCATTGCATTGACTGACCTACATAGGCCAGTCGGCAACTTGCAATTAGGGCAGTTTAGCGTAAAGGCTAACTCTTTTATCAATGTGTTTTGAATTTTGTACCACTCTAATAAATTGATTGTTTAAGTAATTCCACGTGTTTTGCTCTTCAGTAAGCCCCACTCTTTTCTTGGCCCCCCCCTGTTTGGGACATATACTCTTGTTGTTATATTTTCCCTCCAACTCCTCTGATAGCGAGGTTCCTGTTCCGACTCAAGAGATCAACATCAACAGTGATAACTGTGATTCCCTTCTGGCCGAGGAGGCCATGGTTCACACTCATGCAGATGAACACAGAGAATCCTTTACTCTTCCAGGGCCAATTTCTTCACCCGTCACAAGAGAAACTACATCTGACGGCATGGAGGCTGAAAGGTCTGGGTTCCTAGATCAGAGTTGTTCGCAGAGAGTGGTAGAAACTCTACTTTAAGCCAGAAAAGCCACTACCAACAACACCTACAAGAGAATCTGGGAAAAATGTATTTCATTCTCACAACAATAATGTTGGGACACATCATCTCTAGAGGTGGCACAAATCCTCAAATTCCTCCAGTATGGTCTGGAGAAAGTCCTAGGCTCAAATACCTTAAAAGTTTAGGTCTCAGCACTATTAGTCATGACAGGAGTAAAGTGGGCCCAAGACCCTCTCATCATGCAGTTTCAAAAAGCCTGTCTAAAAATAAGACCTCCCAGAAGACCTACTTTCCCGGCATGGGATCTATCAATTGTCTCATGAGCCTTTCTTCCCTTTGGGAGCCATCTCCTTATGGGACTTAACGCTTAAGGTCACATTCCTCATTGCCATAACCGCACCAGAGAGGGTCTCAGAGATGCAAGCGCTACTTGCAAAGGAACCCTTATTTAGTCTTCTATCCAGACAGAGTGGTCCTAAGGCCCTTGGAACCGATTCATCCCAAAAGTCGCCTCTTCATTTCATTTTAACCAAGAGATAAGTCTCCCAGCACTTCATACAATTCAAGGTGATCCACATTCACTGGATGTTAAAGGCAACATCTCGCCATATCTTACGTTAACTAGTATCTTTAGGAAGACAGATAACCTTCTAGTCATTCCTCACGGCTTCAAAAGGGGACAGGCAGCCTCCTCATGGACGATCACTTTGTGGTTGGTGAAGATCATCAAAAAAACCTATTCACTACAGAAGATTCAAATACCTAAGGGCCTAAAAGCTCACTCCACAAGGGCAGTGGCGACTTCATGGGCAGCACACTGCAGAGTGTTCGCAGATACAATATGCAAAGCCGCAACTTGGTCTTCCAAAAACACCTTTATGACCCACTATAAAGTAGATTCCACACAGTTGTCGACTGTGGATTTCGGGAGGTCAATCATTCAAGCCAATGCATCAATTGCTTGTTAAATAAACTTAATTTCTTCTTGAGCCCACGCATCTGGCGAGTTTTTTCCCAAATGTATGCTGCTATGATGTGACAGGAAAACTGAAAATTGTATACTCACCTTTCCGTAATTTTCCTTTCCTGTCGCATCTTCATGGCAGCATACAGATGCCCACCCTTCTAAGTTCTGAGGTGATAGATACAGAGAATACTGAGGTGGGTCCTATCTTAGAATTTATAGCTATTCAGTCCTATCAGGTTGTGAGGGGCGGAGTCACAATTCAAATGTATGCTGCCATGAAGATGCTTCAGGAAAGGAAAATTACAGAAAGGCGAGTGTACAATTTTCCATTTTCTGGGGGACATTCTGTGTATAGAACACCTCCAGGTAGCCATATTGCATTGCATTTTATGAAAATTTCATTGCTGTAGATTGAAAAGGAAAGGTAATGTTTATTAACATTCAATTACAATATGACTTGTGTTGCAATTGTATACGCTATATTATTTTTCTTTAATTGCTATTTTTTTCCCCCATGAAAGTGGAGTTACCCTTTAAAAAGGAAAAAAAAACATAGAGTATATCAATTAAAATTAACAAAGTTCTAAATGTTCCAACACAATAAAATAATGTATGAAATGCTGAAGGAAAATAAAAAAGGTCCAAAGGCACAGGAGATCCAGCAAGTTTTATTAGTGCAAAACTACTATACAGCAGTATGTATCTATAAAGCACCTAGAGGCATATTAGCATGTTCATAAGGCAATTAATAATAATGTATGAAATATATAATACTCCTCACTAACAGTCATAAAAAAATTCTCAAATCTGGGACCCATGGATCACATGGGACCCATGGATCACTGCTCTCTCCATATAGAACTCACTCTTTCCTGGTTGTCCTCCCATCAGCACACTATGGGTTAACTGTTCCTCATTAACCCTCAGGACCACCTTCTTCCAGTGTTATAAATCCCTGTCCTCCCCCCTCCCCCCGTGTTCTTTTTTCATTGGTCGCCAGGCCACTGGACTAAATTCCAGCTTACACTCCCCTACCGAACCTTTCTTCCCAGATTGAGCCTTTTCTGGGGTTGGAGGGTCCAGAATGGATAGAGGTAAAGCCTCTTATGACACTGGATGCCCTGTGCCGGTCTGTGGGCATTTGTTGTCTAAAGGACACACTCATCTGTGGTGAGCTGAAGAGGATTTTACCTGCATCTTCCCCTCTGGAGCCTAGGTCGACGTCGAATGACCTCACGGGGGGGTCTTAGTGGGAGCGGCCGTGGGTTGCTGGGGTAACCAGCACACCATAAAGCTGGACACCACAGCGGTGGCAAGCGCCGATCACTGTGTGTTGCAGAGGATTCGGCACCTGGCAGGTGATTTCATGGTCCTTCTCCCCAAACTTTTTTTAAAATTACTTATGTGCTTCTTACACTCTCCTCTTGCTCTTCCTTTCCAGCCAGGTTTGGCTGAATTGTTTGCTGTTACTACCATCAGCCTCTCTGTCATCCTGCACTTCTCAGCTCGTTTGCTGCAGGTAAGATGGCCGATGATTTAAAGGGATAGGACACAAAAAAAAATTATTTTTAAAGGGAGGGGAAGAGCATAGTTACTAGGATGCGTCTATTGTTTAACTTATTGTTCTCTCATTCGTCTGTAGCCATGAGCTCTCCACAGCAGGCACGAAGATCTGCGGAAAGGTAGGAGGGGTCTACGGGGACAAAATACTGAAAAAGAGTGCCGCACACAGAAGTAACGTGTTGCTTAATCCTTTTTAGGAGCAAGAGCCCTAAAAAAAGACATTCCAGGAATGAAAACTCCCACCACCGCTCTAGGTCCCACTCCAAATGGAGGGATCTATCTCCTAGTGGTCCAAGCTGCAGTAGACCCTCAGCGGTAGAACCACGACAGTCCGGGAGACCGGCAGAGGGCTTAAGCTGGGCTTGCGCAGCACCAGCTATTGCCGTTAAACTTCTATGTGCCGAATTCATAAAGATGTGGCCACGGATATGGAAGCAGAAGCCCAGAGGGTTAAGGATTATATACAGGAAGCAGTGACCGAAAGTATGCAGCTTGCCTCCAGCACATCCTGCTCTAAAGAGGAGCCTAGACCAGGCACCTCCACAGATCAAAGGCAAAGATCGTCAAGGATCTGTGAGACCTTATCAGGTTCCTCATAAGAGACAGAGGCATGCCCGAGCATTTGTTTGACTATTGTCTGATTGAGCCATATGTTACGACCATAAAGGAGACCATAGAATGGGATCAGGACTCAAAACCTCCAGAGAAGGTTAAGAGATTTTTTTCCTAATTTAAGGAAACAAGGGCCATCCTTCCCATTTATGGAAGAAACCCAGGAAGTGATGGAGGATGAATGGGAGAAGCCAGAGAGAAAGGCGAGAATCCAAAATCACTTTAATAAACTCTATCCCTTTAACCCATCAGATGCTTTTTTTTGGGAATCGGCACCAGGGATAGATGAAGCCCTACAATGCCTTGCAAGCCATGTCTCCCTCCCAATGGAGGATTCCACAACATTTAGAGATCCGATGGATAGAAAGATAGACGCTGATCTTAAAAGAATTTATGCTGTTGCAGGAGCAGCCTGTCGCCTATCCATAGCCCTAACATCAATCTCAAGAGCCCTAAAAGTCTGGATTTCGAATGTGGAAACGGCACTGCGGGCTAGAGTGGCTAGCTTCGTGGCCACCCCCTCGCGATCGCTCCCAACTAATGAAAATCTTCCTATGCTGCTGTAATGTAAACAGCGGCAGAGGAAGTGATGTCATCTCTCCTCGAGCCGGTCTTTTCGTTCCGGCGCCCGCCAAGGAGAGAAGACATCAATGTGAGTTGCACCAACACTACACTTACAGTAGAACACACTAGGCACACTTTTCACCCCCCATCACCCCCCGATCACCCCCCTGTTCCCCCTGTCACAGTGACACCAATAGCAGTTTTTTTTTGCATTGGTGTCAGTTATAAGTGGTAGGGCAGTTAGGGTTAGCCCCCTTTAGGTCTAGGGTACCCCCTAACCCCCACTAATAAAGTTTTAACCCCTTGATCACCCCCCATTGCCAGTGTCACTAAGCGATCGTTTTTCTGATCACTGTATTAGTGTCACAGGTGACGCTAGTTAGGGAGGTAAGTATATAGGTTCGCCGTCAGTGTTTTATAGTGACAGGAACCCCCATATACTACCTCATAAAGGTTTTAATCCCCTGATTGCCCCCTAGTTAACCCTTTCACCAGTGATCACCGTATAACTGTTACGGGTGACGCTGGTTAGTTTGTTTATTATAGTTTCAGGGCACCCGGCGTTTATTACCTTATAAAGGTTTAACCCCCTAATCGACCGGCAGTGATATAAGTTAAGTTTTAGGGTCAGATAAGGTCTGCGTCGCCCCAGGCAGCGTCAAGTTAGCGCCAGTACCGCTAACACCCACGCACCATACACCTCCCTTAGTGGTATAGTATCTCAACAGATCAATATCTGATCTGATCAGATCTATACTAGCGTCCCCAGCAGTTTAGGGTCCCCAAAAATGCAGTGTTAGCGGGATCAGCCCAGATAGCTGCTAGCACCTGCATTTTGCCCCTCGGCCAAGCCCTGCCCAGCCCACCCAAGTGCAGTATCGATCGATCACTGTCACTTACAAAACACTAAACACACATAACTGCAGCATTCGCATAGTCAGGCCTGATCCCTCCGATCGCTAACAGTTTTTGTTGGTAGCATTTTGATACAGTTGCTAACAGTCAGGAGCTTTTTTGCCTGTGAGTCTCACTAGTGTACCACTAAATTTAGAGCCCAAAATGGCAAATCGAAGGTACACTAGTGAAGAGGCCTACACGTTTCTGAGCATGACAGATAGTGAAGAGGAAGTCACTCATCTGTCAGATTCAGGCTCAGAATATGATCCTGTAGACGACAGCGGCTCCATGACAGATAGCTCTGACGACGGAGTTGTGGTCCCTGACAAGGTCAGGCGTACCAGCCCCCTGAACTTCTTCTTCTGTCCTTGATGTGCAAGAACTGCAGGTCCCTTGTATGGAGCAGAGAAGTACTAGCGCCGCTATTCCTTCTGGTGAACTGGCAAGCACCAGCGGCCTAGTACACCCTGGTCGTACATCCAGCACTGCAGTAACACTTGGTGACGTGGCGAGTCCCATAAGTGCAGTTCAAGCTGGCGAGGTGGCAAGCACAAGTAGTGTCCCGCTGCCACCAAGAAGACGAACACAGGCCCGTCGTGCCCATAGTGCCCTTCCTGCTGCATTCGCCAATCCTAATTGGGAACCCACCACTTCTGCAGCACCTGTACTTCCCCCATTCACTGGCCAACCCGGCATTCAGGTGGAAACAGTTGATTTTACGTCACTGGATTTTTATTCGCTGTTTTTCACCGAAGATCTCTATAGATCTATTGTGGACCAAAGCAATTTGTATGCTGGTCAACACATCGCCACTATTCCCCAGTCCTCCCTTGCCAGAGATTGGAAACCAATTACGGTTTCCGAATTTAAGATCTTTCTGGGCCTTTCCCTCCTCATGGGCATAACCAAAAAGAGTGAGTTGCAGTCATATTGGTCCACTGACCCAATTCACCATATGCCCGTATTCTCTGCTTCCATGGCCAGGGCACGATACGAGCAGATTTTGCGGTTCATGCACTTCAACAACAATGAACTCTGTCGTCCTTGTGGAGACCCTGGATACGATCGGCTCTACAAAATTCGGCCCCTCGTAAACCACTTCAACCAACGTTTTGCAGACTTGTTTACTCCCCATCAAGTTGTCTGCGCTGATGAGTCCCTGATTAAGTTTTCTGGCCGCTGGTCATTCAAACAGTACCTTCCCAGCAAGCGTGCCAGATACGGGGTCAAGATGTATAAGCTCTCTGACAGGGCCACAGGCTATACATGTAGTTTTATGGTTTACAAAGGGAAAAGATAGTCACGTAGAGCCGACAAACTGCCCTGACTACATAGGAAGCGCTGGCAAAATTGTGTGGGACTTGGTGTCACCCTTATTCGGAAAGGGGTACCACTTGTACATGGACAATTATTACACGAGCGTGCCACTTTTTAGTCACCTTTTTGATCATCAGATTGGAGCATGTGGCACCGTGCGACCTAATCACCGGGGCTTTCCCCAGCGGCTTGTAGATTCCCGTCTTAGGCTGGGGGAGAGAGCCTGCTTGCAGTGTAATAATTTGCTCGCTATGAAGTGGAGAGATAAAAAGAATGTATTCGTTCCTACCTCCCTTCATGCAGACACAAGGGTCCAAATTACTACGGCGACTGGTGTTGTGGAGAAACCCCTCTGTGTCCACGAATATAACCTTAACATGGGAGGGTTGGACCTCAACGACCAGTTGTTGGCGCCGTACCTAGTTGCCCGTAAGGCCAGACGCTGGTACAAAAAAGTGTCTGTTTATTTATTTCAATTGGCTTTGCTGAATGCTTATGTGCTATACAGAGCTTCAGGACGGACTGGATCCTTCCTAAAATTCCAAGAAGAGATCATCAGAGCCCTTCTGTTTCCAGACGGTGCTCCACCTCACCTTTCCCAACCAAATGCAGTAAGCCGGCTGCATGAGAGGCATTTTCTTTATGTCCTCCCGAGTACCCCTACCCAACGAGCCCCCCAAAAAAGATGTCGTGTCTGCAGCAAGCGTGGATATAGGCATGACACCCGGTATTATTTTCCCTCCTGTCCTGACAATCCTTGTCTTTGCATTGGTGAATGTTTTGAATGCTACCATACACTAATTGAGTATTAGCGTAGGTTACAGCACTGCACAGACTAGTACACACGTTCACAGGGTCTCCCAAGATGCCATTGCATTTTGAGAGACCCAAACCTGAAACCAGTTACAAAAGTTAAAGTTACAAAAAAAAGTGTAAAAAAAAAAAAAAAAACCACAAAAAAATATATCAAATAAAGAAAAAAAAAAATAGTTGTCGTTTTATTGTTCTCTCTCTATTCTCTCTCTATTGTTCTGCTCTTTTTTACTGTATTCTTTTCCGCAATAATTATAGTTATTATGTTTTTATCATGTTTGCTTTATAGGTATGCAATTTTTTTATAATTTACTGTTTACTGTGTTTTATTGTTAACTATTTTTTTGTTTTCAGGTACTCCATTCAGCTGCAGAGCGGATTTATTTATCTTGACAGCAACAGCGTTTGCTCCCACGATACATAAAGCCGCGACTCCAGCGCTGTCTGAGGTGATTTCACCACCACAGTTACATACTTCAGCATATATGCCGAAGCGTGGGGGCAGCAGTGGGTGGAGGAGAGATTTGCTCCTACCTTTTGCGAGAGGATGCCCCCATGCTTCGGCATATATATTTTAGGCACAGGTTGCGTTAAATGTTTTATTTTTTACTATGTTTTTTTTGTATTTGCTTTGCAGGTATGGTAAGTCTTACTGTTATACTGTAATGTTACTTTGTTTTATTGTTAACCATCATTTGCTTAGCAGGTATGCCATTCAGTTGCAGCGCGGATTTATTTATCTTGACAGCAACAGCGTTTGCTTCCATGACACATAAAGCAGTGACTCCAGCGCTGTCGGAGGTGATTTCACCACCACAGTTACATACTTCAGCATATATGCCGAAGCGTGGGGGCAACAGTGGGTGGAGGAGCGATTTGCCTACCTTTTGCGGGAGGATGCCCCCATGTTTCGGCATATATAAACGGTGCATGTATGCCCATCATTAGAAGTGGGTGGATGAAGGGAGGTATTCTAATGGTGGGCATACCCACCGATCAATATCTTTTTTTCGTTCAGCCCACAGGCTGCATGAAAAAACAGTTTACAATATATGCCCAACAAGGACCAGCAACGTACTGGTATGTTGCTGGACTTTGAGTGGTTATACCAGAATGATGCCTGCAGGTTTAGGTATCATCTTGGTGTCATTCTTTTCAGCCAGCGGTCGGCTTTCATGTAAAAGCAATCCTAGTGGCTAATTAGCCTCTAGACTGCTTTTACAAGCAGTGGGAGGGAATGCCCCCCGACCGTCTTCCATGTTTTTCTCTGGCTCTCCTGTCCCAACAGGGAACCTGAGAATGCAGCCGGTGATTCAGCCAGCTGACCATAGAGCTGATCAGAGACCAGAATGGCTCCGAACATCTCTATGGCCTAAGAAACTGGAAGCTACGAGCATTTCATGACTTAGATTTTGCCGGATGTAAACAGCGCCATTGGGAAATTGGGAAAGCATTTTATCACACCGATCTTGATGTGGTCAGATGCTTTGAGGGCAGAGGAGAGATCTAGGGTCTAATAGACCCCAATTTTTTCAAAAAAGAGTACCTGTCACTACCTATTGCTACCATAGGGGATATTTACTTTCCCTGATTAAAAATGATTTAAAAAAAAATGAAAGAAACAGTTTAAAAATAAGATAAAAAAAGCAAAAAAATAATAAAAGAAAAAAAAAGAAGAAAAGCACCCCTGTCCCCCCCTGCTCTCACGCAAAGGCGAACGCAAGCGTCGGTCTGGCGTCAAATGTAAACAGCAATTGCACCATGCATGTGAGGTATCACCACGAAGGTCAGATCGAGGGCAGTAATTTTAGCAGTAGACCTCCTCTGTAAATCTAAAGTGGTAACCTGTAAAGGCTTTTAAAGGCTTTTAAAAATGTATTTAGTTTGTCGCCACTGCACGTTTGTGCGCAATTTTAAAGCATGTCATGTTTGGTATCCATGTACTCGGCCTAAGATCATCTTTTTTATTTCATCAAACATTTGGGCAATATAGTGTGTTTTAGTGCATTAAAATTTAAAAAAGTGTGTTTTTTCCCAAAAAAATGCGTTTGAAAAATCGCCGCGCAAATACTGTGTGAAAAAAAAAATTAAACACCCACCATTTTAATCTGTAGGGCATTTGCTTTAAAAAATATATAATGTTTGGGGGTTCAAAGTAATTTTCTTGCAAAAAAAAAATAATTATTTCATGTAAACAAAAAGTGTCAGAAAGGGCTTGTCTTCAAGTGGTTAGAAGAGTGGGTAGTGTGTGACATAAGCTTCTAAATGTTGTGCATAAAATGCCAGGACAGTTCAAGCCCCCCCAAATGACCCCATTTTGGAAAGTAGACACCCCAAGCTATTTGCTGAGAAGCATGTCAAGTCCATGGAATATTTTATATTGTGACACAAGTTGCGGGAAAAAGACACTTTTTTTTTGCACAAAGTTGTCACTAAATGATATATTGCTCAAACATGCCATGGGAATATGTGAAATTACACCCCAAAATACATTCAGTTGCTTCTCCTGAGTACGGGGATACCACATGTGTGAGACTTTTTGGGAGCCTAGCCGCGTACGGGACCCCGAAAACCAAGCACCGCCTTCAGGCTTTCTAAGGGCGTAAATTTTTTTGATTTCACTCTTTACTGCCAATCACAGTTTCGGAGGCCATGGAATGCCCAGGTGGCACAAACCCCCCCCCCCCCCATGACCCCATTTTGGAAAGTAAAAACCCCAAGCTATTTGCTGAGAGGTATAGTGAGTATTTTGCAGACCTCACTTTTTGTCACAAAGGTTTGAAAATTGAAAAAATAAAAAAAATACATATTTTTCTTGTCTTTCTTCATTTTCAAAAACAAATGAGAGCTGCAAAATACTCACCATGCCTCTCAGAAAATAGCTTGGGGTGTCCACTTTCCAAAATGGGGTAATTTGGGTGGGAGTTTGTGCTATCTTGGCATTTTATGGCCTTCGAAACTGTGATAGGTAGTGAGGAGTGAATCAAAAATTTACGCCCTTAGAAATCCTGAAGGCGGTGATTGGTTTTCGGGGCCTCGTATGCAGCTAGGCTCCCAAAAAGTCCCACACATGTGGTATCCCTGTACTCAGGAGAAGCAGCAGAATGTATTTTGGGGTGTAATTCCACATATGCCCATGGCATGTTTGAGCAATATATCATTTAGTGACAACTTTGTGCAAAAAAAAAAAAAAGATTGTAATTTTCCCGCAACTTGTGTCAAAATATAAAATATTCCATGGACTCAACATGCCTCTCAGAAAATAGCTTGGGGTGTCTACTTTCCAAAATGGGGTAATTTGGGGGGGTTTGTGCCATCTTGGCATTTTTTTGGCCTTCAAAACTGTGATAGGAAGTGAGGAGTAAAATCAAAAATTTACGCCCTTAGAAATCCTGAAGGCGGTGCTTGGTTTCGGGGTCCCGTACGCGGCTAGGCTCCCCATACTCAGGAGAAGCAGCAGAATGTATTTTGGGGTGTAATTCCACATATGCCCATGGCATGTTTGAGCAATATATCATTTAGTGACAACTTTTTGTAAATTTTTTTTTATCATCATTCTATCACTTGGGACAAAAAAAATGAATATTCAATGGGCTCAACATGCCTCTCAGCAATTTCCTTGGGGTGTCTACTTTCCTAAATGGGGTCATTTGGGGGGGTTTTGTACTGCCCTGCCATTTTAGCACCTCAAGAAATGACATAGGCAGTCATAAACTAAAAGCTGTGTAATTTCCAGAAAATGTACCCTAGTTTGTAGACGCTATAACTTTTGCGCAAACCAATAAATATACGCTTATTGACATTTTTTTTACCAAAGACATGTGGCCGAATACATTTTGGCCTAAATGTATGATTAAAATTGAGTTTATTTGATTTTTTTTATAACAAAAATTAGAAAATATAATTTTTGTTCAAAATTTTTGGTCTTTTTCCGTTTATAGCGCAAAAAATAAAAACCGCAGAGGTGATCAAATACCATCAAAAGAAAGCTCTATTTGTGGGAAGTAAAGGACGCAATTAACAGTTAAAGTGACGTAGTGCCAAATTGTAAACAGTGCTCTGGTCAGGAAGGGGGTAAATCCTTTCAGGGCTGAAGTGGTTAATGGCACACGCAGTGACCGCAAAGAGGGCGTTTTGGCTCAGACATTGAACCACAGATGCAGCATCTAAACAGGTGTTATGCAATCTTCCATACAATGGTAAGATGTTGTTCGGAAAGACTCTGGAGGAGGCAATCAAGCGGGTCACAGGTGGAAAGTCAGGCCTGTTACCTCAGACCTCTAAGAAGAGACAGCAACCTTTTCGGTCGAGTCAGTTTGATTCCAGAAGGGGCTTCAAGACCAGGTCATATAGACCGGGAATACAACAGACCGCAATGATCTGACAGCTAGAGTGGGAGAGGCAGAGAATCCCTCACTGATGTCAGTTGGGACGAGAGGAGGAGAGAGATGGCCGGTCACGTGAGCACTGAGTGGCACTCTGAAATCAGGTATAGATGGATTTTTTTTATAAAACAGAGACTGGGGCACATAGCATAATGAAACACACAGGATTACATGAAACATTAAAAGTTATTTCAGCAGCAGGAGGGGAGGGGAGGGGGTGGCACTTTCATAAGCTGATGGGCAGGGAGGGAGGGGGGAGAGGAGGACATAGGAAGACAGGAGAGGACAGGAGAGCTGCAGATGATGGAGGCACGTACACTGACCACAGTGTCAGGGCTTAGCAGCCATGATAAAACGTTGTCAGTTTACTGGGGTGAGGGCAAAGCCAGGCAGGATCAGCCATGTATTTCAGGTGATACAGGGGGCCAAATTACACAGCACAAGCACTGTGCTGTATAACATGCTTTAAAGGAACAGGATCCATTTTTTTTCGTTTTAGGGTAACAAACGCTTTAACTGTATATGAGTATCACCAAAACTGCTTACATTACACTTTCTTCTGTTTTATTGAGTGTTAAACTGATGCAACACTGGTTTATAAAACCTTTTGTGCATATGCCATGCATTGTTTTGTCTTGTTAAAATCAATAAACAAATTGAAATGAAATATATAACACTGTTGTAAAGCTAATCAATGAAATTCAAATGCTAGCTGCTTACTTGTCTACTCATGATCACATCTTCAGTTTCTTCTAAAACAATCTTACCTTAGACCAAGGGTCTTCAAACTACGGCCCTCCAGTTGTTCAGGAACTACAATTCCCTCTAATGCCTAGTCATGTCTGTGAATGTCAGAGTTTTACAATGCCTCATGGGATGTGTAGTTCTGCAACAGCTGGAGGGCCGTAGTTTGAGGATCCCTGCCTTAGACCTTCTACAAAACTCAGAATACAACTTTCAGCTATGGGTACATGACTTGACATCTTCTTTATTTTTTTTTTTTAGAGGGCACAATTCAAAGAACTTCAGAGACACTCCTAGTACTGGCATTATCTCGGGAGAACCTTAAATTGTATCTAAAGTCATTTTTTAAAAAAAATAAAGTAATGTGTTACAACCCCTGTCGATTTTGTTTTATTGTATAAATGGGGTTGAAGGGGAATAGATAGGGACTTTAAATGAACACATGGTCTGGTAAGGCACCATTGTTCCATCCCTCGGGACTTTATATGAAACTGCAGCCTGGTGAGGCTACAAGTTTCCATCCCTGTCATGCATCAAAAGGGGAGAACGAGAGGGAAGTGGGACTTTATATGAAACACTTGGTTGCAGAAAGGTAATTAGGTGAAAAAGTAAAACGTTTTATTAATTGCCATCTAAAATAAACATTCATAGCATTTGATTACAACAGTAATAATATACAGATACATGGTATAAATTCTTAAGAACAGTATCATGTAGAATGGCAATTAAACATCCTTCCAGAGTTCACCAATATGGTCATAGTATAAAACAATAATGCACTGTAAAACTTGCAAAACCCATGGTCTTGTTGATCCTAATGAAGATATTGAATGTAAACTTGGTAATGTGGTAATGTTAATTGGAAGTAAGACGTATGGCAGCTCTACGCGTTTCGTGGCTGGAGGGCCACTCGTCAGGAGCGAGCACAAGATATATCTATGAATAAGGGATGAAGTATTATAATGAGGTAGGTAAGTATAGTAATGGGGTATAAAACCCTCAAATAAATTACCTGTTAATATTGGGTATAAGTATGGTTGTGGCGCGAAAGCGGGGTACCAAACCCTCCGGATAAATACTCCCAACCGGGAGCCGCGGCGGACATATCGTCCAAGATACCCAAACAAACGTCAGCCAGAGCAGGCACAAGAAGGCAAGGCAACCTGGGGAGGAAATAGAAGGTGTGCCATGGTGAACTGGACAGGAATGAATGGGGGGGAAAAAAAGTTGGAATGGAACCAAATGGAGGGCAGTGAGGAGAGTGAAAAGCCGGCCACTAGGGCTTAAAAGTGGGTGTAAAGAAAATTGGGGGAAGTGAATGATGGTGGTGACCACCAATCAAGAGTGAAACGTGCGGAAGGGGGAGAGGTGAGAGTGGCAAGGTGAGAACAGGGAGACAAGTGGGTGACTAACGTGAGGGGAACAAGGAGAAAAGTGATAAGGATGGATGAATTACCTGAGTGGGGTGGCTGAATGCAACAGCCGTGTGTGCAGTTCAGAAGAGAAAAGTGAAGGAAGCCTTGACTACCGGCACCCGCCCTAGGGACACCCATATAGGCGCCGGGACGATGACGCCGCCGACGTCATGCCAGCGCAGCAGGGGGGGGCGGGGGAAGACCGGCGGTAGGAGGATTCCAGCAGACGCTCGATCCTCCGCCATCGGAAGTCCCCCATTCTGCCCGCGAGCGTGGTCACCACAGACATGGGCGGGCCCGCGCTGGATAAGCGCCGCACGTCCAGTCTGGGATGCGCGACGTTGACGTGCAGTGACGGCGCCCGTACCTGTCCAAATACAGGGGGAGGGGCCGCCAGGCACGTCATGGCTCCCGGAAGTGGAGAAACAGCCGGACAGCAGGCAATCCCGACTAGGTTCACACAACCTCCAGGACTGAACCCAACTGGAGTCAGTTGATGTTGAAGCATGAAGGGGCAACGATAATGAAAAATAAAGAATAAAAAATTAATTAATTAAAATTGTGTACAATTGGTAGGAAATAACTAAAATAGGGAATGTACAAGGATCAGAAGGATTGCACATGGGAAAAAAGGTTGCAAAAAGGGGGGGGTGACACTGATGTAAGTAGTACAGCAAGCCAAGTGTTTCCATCCCTATGAATACTGAATAAATGGGGTTGAAGGGGAATAGATAGGGACTTTAAATGAACACATGGTCTGGTAAGGCACCATTGTTCCATCCCTCGGGACTTTATATGAAACTGCAGCCTGGTGAGGCTACAAGTTTCCATCCCTGTCATGCATCAAAAGGGGAGAACGAGAGGGAAGTGGGACTTTATATGAAACACTTGGTTGCAGAAAGGTAATTAGGTGAAAAAGTAAAACGTTTTATTAATTGCCATCTAAAATAAACATTCATAGCATTTGATTACAACAGTAATAATATACAGATACATGGTATAAATTCTTAAGAACAGTATCATGTAGAATGGCAATTAAACATCCTTCCAGAGTTCACCAATATGGTCATAGTATAAAACAATAATGCACCGTAAAACTTGCAAAACCCATGGTCTTGTTGATCCTAATGAAGATATTGAATGTAAACTTGGTAATGTGGTAATGTTAATTGGAAGTAAGACGTATGGCAGCTCTACGCGTTTCGTGGCTGGAGGGCCACTCGTCAGGAGCGAGCACAAGATATATCTATGAATAAGCGATGAAGTATTATAATGAGGTAGGTAAGTATAGTAATGGGGTATAGAACCCTCAAATAAATTACCTGTTAATATTGGGTATAAGTATGGTTGTGGCGCGAAAGCGGGGTACCAAACCCTCCGGATAAATACTCCCAACCGGGAGCCGCGGCGGACATATCGTCCAAGATACCCAAGCAAACGTCAGCCAGAGCAGGCACAAGAAGGCAAGGCAACCTGGGGAGGAAATAGAAGGTGTGCCATGGTGAACTGGACAGGAATGAATGGGGGGGGGGAAAAGTTGGAATGGAACCAAATGGAGGGCAGTGAGGAGAGTGAAAAGCCGGCCACTAGGGCCTAAAAGTGGGTGTAAAGAAAATTGGGGGAAGTGAATGATGGTGGTGACCACCAATCAAGAGTGAAACGTGCGGAAGGGGGAGAGGTGAGAGTGGCAAGGTGAGGACAGGGAGACAAGTGGGTGACTAACGTGAGGGGAACAAGGAGAAAAGTGATAAGGATGGATGAATTACCTGGGTGGGGTGGCTGAATGCAACAGCCGTGTGTGCAGTTCAGAAGAGAAAAGTGAAGGAAGCCTTGACTACCGGCACCCGCCCTAGGGACGCCCATATAGGCGCCGGGACGATGACGCCGCCGACGTCACGCCAGCGCAGCAGGGGGGGGCGGGGGAAGACCGGCGGTAGGAGGATTCCAGCAGGCGCTCGATCCTCCGCCATCGGAAGTCCCCCATTTTGCCCGCGAGCGTGGTCACCACAGACATGGGCGGGCCCGCGCTGGATAAGCGGCGCACGTCCAGTCTGGGATGCACGACGTTGACGTGCAGTGACGGCGCCCGTACCTGTCCAAATACAGGGGGAGGGGCCGCCAGGCACATCACGGCTCCCGGAAGTGGAGAAACAGCCGGACAGCAGGCAATCCCGACTAGGTTCACACCACCTCCAGGACTGAACCCAATTGGAGTCAGTTGATGTTGAAGCATGAAGGGGCATCGATAATGAAAAATAAAGAATAAAAAATTAATTAATTAAAATTGTGTACAATTGGTAGGAAATAACTAAAATAGGGAATGTACAAGGATCAGAAGGATTGCACATGGGAAAAAAGGTTGCAAAAGGGGGGGTGTGACACTGATGTAAGTAGTACAGCAAGCCAAGTGTTTCCATCCCTATGAATACTGAATAAATGGGGTTGAAGGGGAATAGATAGGGACTTTAAATGAACACATGGTCTGGTAAGGCACCATTGTTCCATCCCTCGGGACTTTATATGAAACTGCAGCCTGGTGAGGCTACAAGTTTCCATCCCTGTCATGCATCAAAAGGGGAGAATGAGAGGGAAGTGGGACTTTATATGAAACACTTGGTTGCAGAAAGGTAATTAGGTGAAAAAGTAAAACGTTTTATTAATTGCCATCTAAAATAAACATTCATAGCATTTGATTACAACAGTAATAATATACAGATACATGGTATAAATTCTTAAGAACAGTATCATGTAGAATGGCAATTAAACATCCTTCCAGAGTTCACCAATATGGTCATAGTATAAAACAATAATGCACCGTAAAACTTGCAAAACCCATGGTCTTGTTGATCCTAATGAAGATATTGAATGTAAACTTGGTAATGTGGTAATGTTAATTGGAAGTAAGACGTATGGCAGCTCTACGCGTTTCGTGGCTGGAGGGCCACTCGTCAGGAGCGAGCACAAGATATATCTATGAATAAGGTATGAAGTATTATAATGAGGTAGGTAAGTATAGTAATGGGGTATAGAACCCTCAAATAAATTACCTGTTAATATTGGGTATAAGTATGGTTGTGGCGTGAAAGCGGGGTACCAAACCCTCCGGATAAATACTCCCAACCGGGAGCCGCGGCGGACATATCGTCCAAGATACCCAAACAAACGTCAGCCAGAGCAGGCACAAGAAGGCAATATCTTCATTAGGATCAACAAGACCATGGGTTTTCCAAGTTTTACGGTGCATTATTGTTTTATACTATGACCATATTGGTGAACTCTGGAAGGATGTTTAATTGCCATTCTACATGATACTGTTCTTAAGAATTTATACCATGTATCTGTATATTATTACTGTTGTAATCAAATGCTATGAATGTTTATTTTAGATGGCAATTAATAAAACGTTTTACTTTTTCACCTAATTACCTTTCTGCAACCAAGTGTTTCATATAAAGTCCCACTTCCCTCTCGTTCTCCCCTTTTGATGCATGACAGGGATGGAAACTTGTAGCCTCACCAGGCTGCAGTTTCATATAAAGTCCCGAGGGATGGAACAATGGGGCCTTACCAGACCATGTGTTCATTTAAAGTCCCTATCTATTCCCCTTCAACCCCATTTATTCAGTATTCATAGGGATGGAAACACTTGGCTTGCTGTACTACTTACATCAGTGTCACACACCCCTTTTTGCAACCTTTTTTCCCATGTGAAATCCTTCTGATCCTTGTACATTCCCTATTTTAGTTATTTCCTACCAATTGTACACAATTTTAATTAATTAATTTTTTATTCTTTATTTTTCATTATCGTTGCCCCTTCATGCTTCAACATCAACTGACTCCAATTGGGTTCAGTCCTGGAGGTGGTGTGAACCTAGTCGGGATTGCCTGCTGTCCGGCTGTTTCTCCACTTCCGGGAGCCGTGACGTGCCTGGCGGCCCCTCCCCCTGTATTTGGACAGGTACGGGCGCCGTCACTGCACGTCAACGTCGTGCATCCCAGACTGGACGTGCGGCGCTTATCCAGCGTGGGCCCGCCCATGTCTGTGGTGACCACGCTCGCGGGCAGAATGGGGGACTTCCGATGGCGGAGGATCGAGCGTCTGCTGGAATCCTCCTACCGCCGGTCTTCCCCCGCCCCCCCCCCCTGCTGCGCTGGCATGACGTCGGCGGCGTCACCGTCCCGGCGCCTATATGGGCGTCCCTAGGGCGGGTACCGGTAGTCAAGGCTTCCTTCACTTTTCTCTTCTGAACTGCACACACGGCTGTTGCATTCAGCCACCCCACCCAGGTAATTCATCCATCCTTATCACTTTTCTCCTTGTTCCCCTCACGTTAGTCACCCACTTGTCTCCCTGTCCTCACCTTGCCACTCTCACCTCTCCCCCTTCCGCACGTTTCACTCTTGATTGGTGGTCACCACCATCATTCACTTCCCCCAATTTTCTTTACACCCACTTTTAGGCCCTAGTGGCCGGCTTTTCACTCTCCTCACTGCCCTCCATTTGGTTCCATTCCAACTTTTTCCCCCCCCATTCATTCCTGTCCAGTTCACCATGGCACACCTTCTATTTCCTCCCCAGGTTGCCTTGCCTTCTTGTGCCTGCTCTGGCTGACGTTTGTTTGGGTATCTTGGACGATATGTCCGCCGCGGCTCCCGGTTGGGAGTATTTATCCGGAGGGTTTGGTACCCCGCTTTCGCGCCACAACCATACTTATTCCCAATATTAACAGGTAATTTATTTGAGGGTTCTATACCCCATTACTATACTTACCTACCTCATTATAATACTTCATACCTTATTCATAGATATATCTTGTGCTCGCTCCTGACGAGTGGCCCTCCAGCCATGAAACGCGTAGAGATGCCATACGTCTTACTTCCAATTAACATTACCACATTACCAAGTTTACATTCAATATCTTCATTAGGATCAACAAGACCATGGGTTTTGCAAGTTTTACGGTGCATTATTGTTTTATACTATGACCATATTGGTGAACTCTGGAAGGATGTTTAATTGCCATTCTACATGATACTGTTCTTAAGAATTTATACCATGTATCTATATATTATTACTGTTGTAATCAAATGCTATGAATGTTTATTTTAGATGGCAATTAATAAAACGTTTTACTTTTTCACCTAATTACCTTTCTGCAACCAAGTGTTTCATATAAAGTCCCACTTCCCTCTCGTTCTCCCCTTTTGTTTTATTGTAGCTTGAACTCAATGTAAGGGAAAAAGACAACATTTTTAAGTTGTCGCCAGAACAGAAATAGAGGGGAAATCCTCCAAAGAGAACAATTGTTCACATGACAGCTGCTTAACCACTTTAATAACAGGCACTTTCACCCCTTCCTGGACAGGCCAATTTTCAGCTTTCAGCGCTGTCGAACTTTGAATGACAATTGTTGGTTCATGCTACACTGTACCCAAACAAATTGTTTATAATTTTGTTCCCACAAATAGAGCTTTCTTTTGGTGGTATTTGATCACTGCTGGGGGTTTTATTTTTTGTGCAACAAATAAAAAAAGACCAAAAATTTAGAAAAAAAAAAGTTTTTCTTTGTTTCTGTTATAAAATTTTGTAAATAAGTAAGTTTTCTCCTTCACTGAAGGGCATCGATGAGGCTATACTGACCGGCACTGATAAGGCGGCACTGATGGGCGCTGATGAGGGGGCACCAATGAGGTGGCACTGATGGGCACTGATAGGCGGCACTGATGGGCACTGATAGGCGGCACTGATGGACACTGATAGGTGGCACTGGTATGCAGCACTGATGGGCATTGATAGGCGGCACTGATGGGCACTCATAGGCGGCACCGATGGACAACAAAAGGCTGCACTGATGGGTACTTATGGATGGCACTGATAGGTGGCATGGATGGGCACTGATTGGCACTGATAGGTGGGCACTAATGGGCACGGATGGGCACTGATAGATGGCACTGATGGACACTGATGGGTGGCACTGATGGACATTGATAGATGGCACTGCTGGGCATCAGTGATGAGGAGAAATCTGGCAGGCAATAATAGTTGACACTGACGTGTGTGATGTGTGGGCACTTACTGCCATTTTTTGGGTACTTACTGGCATCCCTGGTGGCCATGGGTGGCATCCTTGGTCATCCATCCATTGTGGTTATCCCTGGTGGTCCTGGCAGCATACAGAAAACAAAAAGAGTTCTGATGCGCTAAAACTGGCAGTCATTAGAAACTTTTGTCATGTCATAACAATTATGCAAGGAATAGCTGGACACCAGTGCAGCTGCAAACTTCTGGAAGAAAAGTAGACAACAAAAATAAACAAAAATGCAGTGCTCAATGGGACCAGTAGTAAAGAACTATTGCTGATGGTATAATCAATAAAGTTCATTCATTGGATGCATGCTAAGATTTGAAATTAAAAACAACTGTCAATGAAAAAAATGAGATGATAAAATGATTAGACTTCATAAGCACAACTCAATATCATGGTTGAAGTAATCCGAAAAATAATATATATGATACCACCATGACTTCCAGGTGACAAGGGGTTAATGTCAGCAAGTGTGCTCCAAGCTCCGATCCTAATTGTCAGACCCAATGGCTCAATGTACAGGGAGAAAAATAGAGGTGGAGAGACACAGCTCTCTAAGGTGCTGTATATCCAGATATAGGGGGGGAGGTGCTAACCAGAAGAAAGCTGTAAATCTGTCTGTGGTCAATTAATAAAATGACATAAAATCACATAATAAATCGCATAAATCGCATAAATAAGTGTTGACACTAAAAACATTCAAGTCTTAATAATCAGCATCATGTGTAAGTGAAAAAAAGTGCATAAAAAATCCTTTTCAGTTGGTATATACTAAATGACAAAAAAAAATAAAAAATTGCATGTAAAATCGCATAAATAAGTGTTGACACTAAAAGCATATAAATCTAGATAATCATGTGTAGGTGCACAAAGGGACATAAACACTACTTCATGTGAATAATTCTAAATAAAAATACATAGAATAAATAGAATAGAATAAATCAGAAATAACGATCAAAAACATATCCTTATAAATGGTGCAAAACGTACAAAGTGCCAGTGCCTAAAGGTGATCTAGATATCGCAAATAAAACACATCAATCCAACGCAATATGGATAATAAATAATATAAATAAATGTTCCAATAATAGTGATATAAAATATATTGTGCTGGCCTGCAAAACAAATGACCAATGACATGCCAGTAAGTGCAGCAAACTTAAAGTGACAGTGTAAAAGTCATTGAAGGTGCAAAAGCAAGTTCTGGTATATTCAACAAAACAACAGTGGGGTGTCTGGGATGCAATTCACTCAGTGTCCTCTTCGTGCATAAAACACTAATGTAAGCAGTGGCCCCTTACCTAGTGGTGCTAGGTCAACCGCATGAATTGTAGCTAAAACGCCAGGTCCTGAGCCTCCATCGTGTCCCTATATCCACGCTTGCCGGTGTTGGTTTATCCTAATGGCAGCTGATTACAAGTGGCTATGGTCCTATCAGGGGTCCTGGACCAGCGCGGATCCTAGCTCAGCCTCCACATCTCAGGTATGTACAGGAATATGCAGGACAAAGGTACTTGATAGTGAAGTATGTCTTAACCAGGTAATGCTTTATTAAAAAACTTTAAGTAGATGTACTCACAATCACCATCGGTGATGACACGCGTAGGGACGGAATAGGCTGTTTCACATTGCTAGACACAGAACGAGTTCGCTGCTCGTAGGAGAGAGGTTTGCTCTGCATTGTCTTTATGTGAGTACATCTACTTAAAGTTTTTTAATAAAGCATTACCTGGTTAAGACATACTTCACTATCAAGTACCTTTGTCCTGCATATTCCTGTACATACATACCTGAGATGTGGAGGCTGAGCTAGGATACGCGCTGGTCCAGGACCCCTGATAGGACCATAGCCACTTGTAATCAGCTGCCATTAGGATAAACCAACACCGGCAAGCGTGGATATAGGGACGCGATGGAGGCTCAGGACCTGACGTTTTAGCTACAATTCATGCGGTTGACCTAGCACCGCTAGGTAAGGGGCCACTGCTTACATTAGTGTTTTATGCACGAAGAGGACACTGAGTGAATTGCATCCCAGACACCCCACTGTTGTTTTGTTGAATATACCAGAACTTGCTTTTGCACATTCAATGACTTTTACACTGGCACTTTAAGTTTGCTGCACTTACTGGCATGTCATTGGTCATTTGTTTTGCAGGCCAGCACAATATATTTTATATCACTATTATTGGGACAGTTATTAATATTATTTATTATCCATATTGCGTTGGATTGATGTGTTTTATTTGCGATATCTAGATCACCTTTAGGCACTGGCACTTTGTACGTTTTGCACCATTTATAAGGATATGGTTTCGATCGTTATTTCTGATTTATTCTATGTATTTTTATTTAGAATTATTCACATGAAGTAGTGTTTATGTCCCTTTGTGCACCTACACATGATTATCTAGATTTATATGTTTTTAGTGTCAACACTTATTTATGCGATTTTACATGCAATTTTTTTTTTTTTTGTCATTTAGTATATACCAACTGAAAAGGATTTTTTATGCACTTTTTTTCACTTACACATGATGCTGATTATTAAGACTTGAATGTTTTTAGTGTCAACACTTATTTATGCGATTTATTATGCGATTTTATGTCATTTTATTAATTGACCACAGACAGAGATTTACAGCTTTCTTCTGGTTAGCGCAGCACCTCCCCCCCTATACCTCAGTTTGATTTTGGGCTTATGTCTGACCCTTGCTTCGGTGCATGCAGCTGTCCAGTCGCATACGTGCGTTTTTACTATT
This sequence comes from Lithobates septentrionalis, assembly GCA_037952835.1. NCBI lineage: Eukaryota > Metazoa > Chordata > Amphibia > Anura > Ranidae > Lithobates > Lithobates septentrionalis. The sequence continues at coordinate 1,180,430 of JBBDGP010001952.1, forward strand.
TTTCTGAGTTCTTGTTTTCTTCTCTTTTTCCAATTGGGTAGCGCAGGAATATTCTTATTACATTGTATATCCGGATACTAGACTCGCTATGATCCAGGAGGTGTATTGTAGATCGGCTACAATACGGGATCAAAGGGACTTTGATAAAGCGCAGGAGCGTGAAACATGTAAGTCACGGTCGCCGTGGCTACTTTGAGCTTACGATCTGCCTAGCTTCCTGGTACTCCTCGTTTCCGGCCCTGACCCTGCCTCCCGGCTTCTGGATTCAGTATGCGCCATCCAGAGCGTGCTCCAGCACACCAGGTTCCAACCAGCCTGATCAGCCAGCTTGACCGAAATCGTTCAGAGGTGCGATATATAATACACCTCCTGGATCATAGCGAGTCTGATATCTGGAATACAGCCACTTAGTGCACCTTAGAGAGCAGTGTCTCTCCACCTCTTTTTTTCTCCCTGCACATTGAGCTAGAGGCTCTTTACCGAGATTGGTGTAGCAGTGTGCCAGACTGAAACACCACACCACCGATCACCGCGCTGCGTGCCCCTGGCGTGCAGCGGCAGTTATCCTGAAAGATGTCATATGACGTCCAGTCAGGATAACTGAACCACCGCCCGGCCGTCATTTTGCTATAGGCCGGGCGGGAAGTGGTTAATGGACAATTTTCCTCTCACTTTCTGTTGTTTCTTACCAATGGGATACAGGTGACAAAAAAAGTATTAGGAAGAGAGGTTGAGGGGATAGGAGGAGGGGAGGCTTTTTTTGGGGAGGGTGAAGAGGGTTATGGGAGGGGGAGACAGTAAAAGGGGAGGGTGGGAGGTAAGAAAAGGGTTGGAGAAAAAGTGACAAAAAAAAAATGTGGAGGGAGGGAAAACTAAAAACCCAAAGTGTAAAGGACAAAGATCACCACCTAGAAGCCCGGTGGACTTTTTGACTGACTTTATGACGGACTTTCTGAATGAACGGACCTGCCTACACACAATCCCCCAAAGTCCGTCGAATTCGTACGTGATGACGTACGACCGGACTAAAACAAGGAAGTTCATAGCCAGTAGCCAATAGCTGCCCTAGCGTGGCTTTTTGTCCGTCGAACTAGCATACAGACAAGCGGACTTTTCGACCGGACTCGAGTTCGACGGACAGATTTAAAACATGTTTCAAATCTAAGTCCATCCAACTTTTGAGAAAACAAAGTCCGCTGGAGCCCACACACAATCGAATTGTCCGCCGGGCAAAGTCTGCCGGGCAAAGTCTGCCATAAAGTCCGCTCATGTGTACGTGGCATTATACTTTGGTTTTCTGTTTAACTCCACTTTTCCTTTTCTGTACTTTTTCTCTATCTTTTACTTCCCTTCTCTCCTCCATTTTAATGTCCCCACCCCCCCCCCTCTTCTTCACCCCAACAGCTATCAACCCCAATCTCTCCTTCTCCCTGAACCCTTATCTATCTCTCTTTCTAAACTAAGAGCAGGTATGCCTCAGAGTATGGTATGAATGACGTTTAGGGATGAGCCGAACACCCCCCTGTTCGGTTCGCACCAGAACATGCGAACAGGAAAAAAGTTTGTTCGAACACGCGAACACCGTTAAAGTCTATGGGACACGAACATGAATAATCAAAAGTGCTAATTTTAAAGGCTTATATGCAAGTTATTGTCATAAAAAGTGTTTGGGGACCTGGGTCCTGCCCCAGGGGACATGGATCAATGCAAAAAAAGTTTTAAAAACGGCCGTTTTTTCGGGAGCAGTGATTTTAATAATGCTTAAAGTGAAACAATAAAAGTGTAATATCCCTTTAAATTTCGTACCTGGGGGGTGTATATAGTATGCCTGTAAAGGGGCGCATGTTTCCCGTGTTTAGAACAGTCTGACAGCAAAATGACATTTCAAAGGAAAAAAAGTCATTTAAAACTACTCGCGGCTATTAATGCATTGCCGGTCCGACAATACACATAGAAGTTCATTGATAAAAAAGGCATGGGAATTCCCTACAGGGGAACCCCGAACCAAAATTTAAAAAAAAAATGACGTGGGGGTCCCCCTAAATTCCATACCAGGCCCTTCAGGTCTGGTATGGATATTAAGGGAAACCCCGGCCAAAATTAAAAAAAAAATTAAGTGGGGGGTCCCCCTAAATTTCATACCAGGCCCTTCAGGTCTGGTATGGATATTAAGGGGAACCCCGCGCCAAAGTTAAAAAGAAAAACCATACCAGACCCTTATCCGAGCAAGCAACCTGGCAGGCCACAGGAAAAGAGGGGGGGACGAGAGAGCGCCCCCCCCCCCCGAGCCGTACCAGGCCAAATGCCCTCAACATTGGGAGGGTGCTTTGGGGTAGCCCCCCAAAACACCTTGTCCCCATGTTGATGAGGACAAGGGCCTCATCCCCACAACCCTGGCCGGTGGTTGTGGGGGTCTGCGGGCAGGGGGCTTATCGGAATCTGGAAGACCCCTTTAACAAGGGGACTCCCAGATCCCGGCCCTCCCCCCTGTGTGAAATGGTAAGGGGGTTGTACCCCTACCATTTCACTAAAAAAGTGTCAAAAATATTAAAAATGACAAGAGACATTTTTTGACAATTCCGTTATTTAAATGCTTCTTCTTTCTTCTATCTTCCTTCATCTTCTTCTTCTGGTTCTTCTGGTTCTTCCTCCGGTGTTCTCGTCCAGCATCTCCTCTGCGGCGTCTTTTTCCCTTCTTCTCCTCGGGCCGCTCCGCACCCATGGCATGGGGGGAGGCTCCCGCTCTTCTCTTTATCTTCTTCTCTTCTTCATCTTCTTCTCTTCTTCATCTTCTTCTGACATGGAGGGAGGCTCCCGATGTGTGACGCGTCTCCTCTTCTGACGGTTCTTAAATAATGGGGGGCGGGGCCACCCGGTGACCCCGCCCCCCTCTGACGCACGGGAACATGACGGGACTTCCCTGTGGCATTCCCCGTGACACCACAGGGAAGTCCTGTCATGTCCCCATGCGTCAGAGGGGGGCGGGGTCACCGGGTGGCCCCGCCCCCATTATTTAGGAACCGTCAGAAGAGGAGAAGCGTCACACAGCGAGAGCCTCCCTCCATGCCAGCATGGGTGCGGAGAGGCCCGGAGAAGAAGATGAAGAAGAGAAGAAGATGAAGAGAAGAGCGGGAGCCTCCCCCCATGCCATGGGTGCGGAGCGGCCGGAGGAGAAGAAGGGAAAAAGACGCCACGGAGGAGATGCTGGACGAGAACACCGGAGGAAGAACCAGAAGAGCCAGAAGAACCAGAAGAAGAAGATGAAGGAAGATAGAAGAAAGAAGAAGCATTTAAATAAAGGAATTGTCAAAAACTGTCTCTTGTCATTTTTAACATTTTTGACACTTTTTTAGTGAAATGGTAGGGGTACATTTGTACCCCCTTACCATTTCACACAGGGGGGAGGGCCGGGATCTGGGGGTCCCCTCGTTAAAGGGGGCTTCCAGGTTCCGATAAGCCCCCCGCCCGCAGACCCCCACAACCACCGGCCAGGGTTGTGGGGAGGAGGCCCTTGTCCTCATCAACATGGGGGCTAGGTGTTTTTGGGGGCTACCCCAAAGCACCCTCCCAATGTTGAGGGCATGTGGCCTGGTACGGCTCAGGAGGGGGGGCGCTCTCTCATCCCCCCCTCTTTTCCTGCGGCCTGCCAGGTTGCTTGCTCGGATAAGGGTCTGGTATGGATATTTGGGGGGACCCCACTACGTTTTTTTTTTAATTTTGGCGCGGGGTTCCCCTTAATATCCATACCAGACCTGAAGGGCCTGGTATGGAACTCAGGGGGAACCCCACGTCATTTTTTAAAAAAAAATTTGGCCGGGGTTCCCCTTAATATCCATACCAGACCTGAAGGGCCTGGTATGGAATTTAGGGGGAGCCCCCACGTCATTTTTCACTTCTATGTGTATTGTCGGACCGGCAATGCATTAATAGCCGAGAGTAGTTTTAAATGACTTTTTTCCTTTGAAATGTCATTTTGCTGTCAGACTGTTCTAAACACGGGAAACATGTGCCCCTTTACATGCATACTATAGACACCCCCCCCAGCTACGAAATTTAAAGGGATATTACACTTTTATTGTTTCACTTTAAGCATTATTAAAATCACTGCTCCTGAAAAAACGTCCGTTTTTAAAACTTTTTTTTGCATTGATACATGTCCCCTGGGGCAGGACCCAGGTCCCCAAACACTTTTTATGACAATACCATGCATATAAGCCTTTAAAATTAGCACTTTTGATTTCTCCCATAGACTTTTAAAGGGTGTTCCACGGCATTCAAAATGTTCACTGTTCGGCGAACTTGCGAACAGCCGATGTTCGAGTCGAACTCGAAGCTCATCCCTAATGACGTTGAATACCTTCACACCCATTGATTATGTATGAATGGGTTTGAAGGTAAACAAAGCCATTCATATGAATGCAGAAAGCTGGAGAAGGGACCATGTTGACTGACCACTGTCCTCACTACAGAGATCAGAACTATGAATTAATTTGCTGAAAAACACAAATCCATACACGAATGTAAAAAAATAAAAAATAAAAAAATAATAAAAACAAACATAATTAGACATAATTAAACAAAAGACAAAGGAATGCACAGTGATGCCCTTACTGAAACCACCTACAAGCTTAGCTGCTGATGGATTCATCCACCAAAAAAATCCCAAAACCAATAAAAAAAATTAAGAGAAAAAAAGTTCAGCGCTATGGGTGAGACTACACAATGTCACAATACATCCCCAATATCAATATTTGTGAATATATTTAAGTTTGTGTATATTACCACAAACAATCATATAGTGCATTTTAAAAAGAAAATGTTGTACTGTCAATAATCATATATTAAACTGCATATAGTGATATGCATTCAAATTCTTAAAACATAATTCTATAAATAATAATTGAAATAACAATTCAGGATATTAGTGCCATCATGCATAAAATAAAGTGCTAGAAAGACATAAGCCAGTCCAATATGAGTCCTTAGACCCCATACACACTATTAGATTTTCTGCAGATTTTTGTCTATAGATTTACCAAAACCATGTAGTGCAAGGGCCTGCCTGATTGCCTACAAATTGAAACTCTTAAGGTTTGACCTCATATTATATGGTTTTGGTAAATCTGAGGACAAAAATCTGCAGAAAATCTAATAGTGTGTATGGGGTCTAAAGCCTTGTACACACGATCGGACTTCAAACAAACTTTTCTGAGGATTTCTGTCAAAAGGACGTTGGCCAGGAACTTGGTATGCATACACACGGCAGGACTTTTTCAGCCAACTTTCACCAAATCACGTGGTTTTTCAGCCCTTTACCGCCACCCTTTGGTCAACTTCTGTATTGTTGTCTGATCTTTTGCATTGGTTCTGAGCATGCGTGTTTGTACTTTGGACTAAAGTCCAATAGATTTGTGTACACACGACCAGACTAGCCGACCTAGGACTTTTGTTGCCGCCAAGTTTGTCTGTTCGCACAGCCAACATTTGTCCGATGAAAACCAAAAAAGTTTGTCCGATGGAGCATACACACGGTCAGATGTTGCCTTAAAATAGGTAATTTGCATGTTTGTTGTCAAAAAGTCAGATCGTGTGTATGGGCCTTTAGAGTGATATTCAAAAGCGTGCACTTGAAACTCCTTTAATACTCCAAGTGATCACCACCAGATGCTCCCATTCAAGATAAGCAAAATCAGACATTTGCCAGAGAGATAGACCCTATTCAGGTCTATAATCAAATAAGCCAAGAAAAAAAATGCGCCGTGTACAGCAAAAAATAAATAAACAAACAAGAAGCAACTTTCCTGTGCGATACCACACAGTCCCAATACAATATAATTTAATAAAGTTGCGCTAAAGAAATATAATGTGCAAATATGCTTGATAAAAAATATGAGAAAAATTATTTTGTAAAAAAGTCCACAAGTGAATATATGCAGTAGTCACCACCATCCACAACCTTGAAAAGTGATCCTGTGCAGAGGCACCACCACCTAAGTCTGAAGGGCTCGCTTACCAGATTGTGTAGACCTCATTACAAAAGGTCATATAACACTTGTGGCTCCATACCCAGCCAGGGCCTTTATCTCAAGGAAGTATTCTAAGTAGGGACATCAATCCTCCTCATACGACAATCAACGGAATGAACTACTGCTTGTTGGCAGAATCCTCATTTGCAGCACATTGTGGAATTGTGGTGCAAATGAGGATTCTACTACAAGCAGTAGTGCATTCCATTGATTGTCATATGGGGAGGATTGATGTCCCAACTCTGAAGACTTCCCTGAGATAAAGGTCCTGGCTGGGTATGGAGCCACAGGTGTGACTTCACATATATAATACATATATGCTCACCCCACCTGCGACCTCTAAGTCATAGGATGTCTATATATGCCTGATGTTAAATGGCTCCTCTTTGCCACAGGGTCACCCACCATGCACAACCTCCGTTTTTGTGATTAATCCACTCTTAATAAAGTGTGGAATGTCGCAATGTACAATTTCAACATGACCAATAGCTATAGTTAACACACTAACTGCTGGTTAAAGTAAAAGAAAACTGAGCAATGTTTGGCCAGCTTTAGCAGATTCCTGGTTGTGAGAGCTTGCAATCTAATAGGGAGGGGCATGTGGTACAAAAGATAATAACTGCAAGAGGGGTTAGCTGATAGAGAAAGTAAAAGCTCTGTTTTTAGGTGGAGGCAGGATAAGCTTCCCTGAAAAGATGAGTTTTCAAGGATCGCCTGAAGATGGACAGAGTAGGAGATGCACTGAATTTATATACGTTCACCCTGTCAAGCTCTTCATTAAAAGGCTGTTCACTTACTCTATCCATTTCGCTTGTTCACCATTTCAATGTTCACTTCTAAAACATACAATAAGTGATGATTTTAATGCCACGGTAAGCTGCATGGCCTCTCTAGTAAGATTAGGCCATTTCCATAATTGGTAACATCACAATGCCAACTTTTTAGAAGGTCAGGCCAGATTTTTAGAGGCATTTGTTAATATATTTAGGTAATTCCAGAGGGTTCATATTTTTTTCTTAAAACCGTGTGTCAAGGTAATTAGATGGATGTGTTAATGTCTCAAATGACTTTCTCTATATAACTGTTAATTAAATATGTTCATGGAGGTAGCCTTTTTTGCTCATTACATACACCAGCTGCTCTCCCTCCTAGTAGTGCTGCATAGCCTTTTTGCTTCACTGTTTCTCTCTATTAACTCAAATTAATGCTTATTCAAACTGATGGAAAACTATATAGTCTGTAAGACTACCTATAGAAATTCGACATTACTGTTTAGACTTGTGAACTATTTTTCCCATTAGCCATAACAATTTTATTTTCCCCCAAAAAATATATTTTTATTTGGTTTCAGAAAGCTTTAACTGTAAGCTTCCCTATCCAGAATATTTATGTATGCATTTTGTATATCGTCATTCAATTATTTTATTATAAAAAGAATCTGCCAGGATGAAAATGTTGTAACTGCTATTTCCGATATGTTTTTGAAAGAACAGTGCATCCTTTTTATTTCTTCTTTTTTTTTGATTATCTGACCTGGAACAAGTATATTAACATCAGGTGCCAGGACACAAGAACTTGCAACACTTATTAACCGGTACTGTTAGATGGGATGGCAAAAAGATTGTCATGGTTTACTTTGATGGCCTAAAAGGAAACATAAATGTGGTTGTTTTTATCTGCACATAATGTACTCTAATGTACCACTTAGCTGATGTAGCCCCTTTTTCACAAAAGTGGGGTCATCCTACTATTGTGTCTTTTGCCCTATGCCAACTCATGCCTACAGCAGCTGTAAATACACCTTGCTTAATGTGTAGAATAGATAACAAGGTTCCTGGAAATCTGTGAGTCATATTGAACTTTTGACAAGCAGACAATATGTATATGTAAAGTATGGAAGCCTAAATTATATTATGGTCTTATTTTGGTACCAGTTCACATTTTTATTATTACAGTCATTAACTAAAGTCACTCCAACTTGAAGATGTAAGTATATTCAATACTGCCAATCCTTTAATATTACTTGAAGCTGTACAAGCAACTGGAAACCAGTAGCCCAGCTTTTCTAGCGGGTTATCTCTGACCTTACTTATCATGTCTTTGAGGGAAAAATCAGATGGCATAATGCATCTGCCGTCATTCTTGACTTAGAAGAGCTGCCAGTATCAATGAGTCCAAGCTGTGATTAAAATGTGATATCTGGTATGTATCCAGAATTGCTACAACTGTTTCTCTGGCAATGAAATAAATGAGATCCTGTAGATTTCAGCACGTTGTTCCATCTGATAATTATTTTACTGAAATCTAAATTTGTTATACAACGATGTATGATATGTTAATTGTTAACCACATAAAAAAATCACAAGGAAATAATTTCTTACATTTTACATTACAAAATAAATGCACATGGTTAGTTTATTACTATCTTTTCTAAAATAGAAAAATCTAACCAAATAATAATATTGTCATGATACTTTGACCAAACACTATCATCTGTATTAAAATATTTTAGGGTATTTGTACAGATGGATTAGTAAAGATGAGAAAAAAGAGTTCTGCAAAAGCATGTTCCCAGTGTTTCACATCCCTTGAGAATAAAAAAAAAAAAGAGAGAAAAACCCCTAGGGGTGGGACTTTAAAGGCACTACCAAAAAACAATGAATTATATGAAAATATGTTTTTTACAAAAGCAGTATAAACAAAAGTACTGAACATGGTCATGAATACTAAAGAATACAAGTAAAAAACAATGGAGATACAGTATCCTATACCCAATGCTTTTCAGAGCTGGTTGTCGTCTCCTTCATCAGGGAATTTAATAGGATATATGTGGCTTATGAAATCCAAAAGTAGACAAATAACAGTAAATTAAAACATCTATCCAATGACATACAGACATGGAAAAAACAAATATAATTGGCAACTCACAACTAGTTCAGTTGTATATACATGAAAAAACCATGTTCATATTCAAAAAACATTGCCACATGGGGTCATCAGCAGCCCTGCCCGCATTGTGACTGCTTGTAAATAGACATCTACGATGGTTGTGTCTTTATATGCACAGATACATTAAAAAAAAATGCAAAAAATGCAGGGACTGCACCCCACCCTCAATAAAAAGAGGGAGTTCAGGGTTGTGAGTAGGGGTCCCTGTTTCAGGAAACAGCCCCAGATACTGAGGCCTATTGAAAGGAGTCCTAGAAAAGGAGTGAAAAAGTATATAAATGTATAAATATATATCTGCAATATAAAAGCCCTGCAGACAAAAATAGCTTGCTTGCAAAAACATACCTGGAATAGGGTCAGCAGCCAAAATACACATGGCATCAGAGCCAGAGAGGACTGGGATATTAAAGATGCTGAAGAAAAATCCAAAAAACATAAGGAATAAGGATTGCTGCTATAAGCAGAGAACGTAAAGTAAGTGACCCCTATATTAAATGGGAGCAGCTCTTAATAGAAGCAAGTGCTTCATTGCAGGAAAAAGGTACTTAATGCTAGAAGACTGAAGTCTAGAGTGGATATCCCAGGTTGTTCCTCTCGGTGACCATGACACCATGGGAATGAGGCCGGGTACATATATAGACACATACACTTCCGCCGTGCTGTCCACCAAGTAGGTGACAGCTGTGTGCGGCCAGAAGTGAAAGAGGACTTCTGAAAGGCCCCCCCGAGTCGACCTCGTGGCGCACCTCCACGCCGCGCGTGTGCAGAGTGACGTCATACGCACGCACCGTGGAGTGACGTGACACGTACACGTCCCGCTGACATTGCAGTGTCTCCAGGAGGCCAGCAAAGCGGTCGCCAAGGAGACAGAGGGGGGGTGGCAGATGGAATCTGTCAAAAGACAGGCCACTGCCACAGAGCATCCAAAAAAGGAGCGTCTGCTGGGCATGCAGGGCCATTTCCAATGAAAATGCTATATTCAAAATTACTAAATTTGAAAAAGTTCCAAATGAAAAATCAATAATAAAAAACTGAATCAATGTAAAGCTTGTATCTATAAGGTCTGAATGACACTATATAGATGTATTAGGTAGCTCAGAAAACAGATCGCGGCCAGGAAAACGAGCGCCCCATGTGAAAAAAACAAAACAAAGGAAAAGAAAAGAAAAGAAAACAAACAATAACAAATACAATTTGTTTACAAGAAAAATTATTATTATTAGTATAAGAACTGGGCCAAAAGGGATTCTTGTGTCCATGTATAACAAGACAAAGAAAATTGGAACCAAGAAACTGAGGAGAGGGAGGAAACAAAATGAAGAAAAAGGAAGACAAATGCAGAGGGGAGTCAGCCAAGAATGTATGCAGAGTATAACTCTGAATACGGCTACTTCTCCATCCCCCCTGAGGCGAAGCCCTCAAGGAAGGACCTAAAACAGACCACCTCATTGAGTCCAAGGGGGAATGTAGCTCTCAAGGTGTATATCCAGCACAACTCCAGCTGGAGAAGATCTTTGTTCCAATCTCCTCCTCCGGAGCTGGGGTGGATGTGATCCAAAATTAGGAACTTATTAATTTGCCCTGATGAACAATGATCGCGTGTCTACCCAAAGGTAGATCAGGATTGCAAGTCTACATAATTCTAATATGTCGGTAGGCTCGTTTCCAGAATTCAAGCTTCGTCTTACCGACATGAAAGCAGCCGCATGTATACCACCCCAAAGGTCCTACAGTTCGCAAAATGTTTTGGTTTGAAAACCCTGCCATCGGGTAGGATTGGTATGCATATACCTGCAACAGCCACACAAACCACACATGAAAGTACCCCTATATTTGCAGTGTTCAAAACCCGATTCACCTTTAAATTTGCTTTTCACTAGTTTAGTAGCAATTGAGGTTGCTTTCTTGAATGTAAAAAGAGGAATCAATCGACCCAGGGATGAGTCCATTGTTAACATATGCCAAAATTCAGAAACAATCTTCTGAATCTCAACATGCTGGTTGCGATATTTGGTGATAATTCTCAATGGATTATCTTGGCTCTGGGCTTTGTGGGGATATAGAAGGTCATGTCTAGTGTGTGATGTGGCTCGTCTGAAAGCTTTTTTGAGGGATGTGTGGGAATAGCCCCTCTGCAGCAATCTGTCACGCAATTTACCTGCTTCGACTGTGAAAGTATCATTGCTGGTACAATTCTGTCTTACTCTCAGATATTGACTGTAAGGTATAGACCTTACTAAAGTCTGGGGACACGCAGTATTGTATTGCCTGCTTCAATAGGCCTCAGTATCTGGGGCTGTTTCCTGAAACAGGGACCCCTACTCACAACCCCGAACACTCTCTTTTTATTGGGGGTGGGGTGCAGTCCCTGCATTTTTTGCAATTTTTTTTGTATCTGTGCATATCAAGACACGACCATCATAGGTGGCTATTTACAAGCAGTCACAACGCGGGCAGGGCTCCTGATGACCCATGTGGTAATGTTTTTTAAATATGAACATGGATTTTTCATGTATATACAACTGAACTAGATGTGAGTTGCCAATCATATTTGGTTTTTCCATCTCTGTATGTCATTGGATAGATGTTTTAATTTACTGTTGATTGTCTACTTTTGGATTTCATAGACCACATATATCCTATTAAACCCCTGATGAAGGAGACGACAACCAGCTCTGAAACACGTCGGGTATCAGATACTGCATCTCCATTGTTGTATACTTGTATTCTTTAGTATTCATGACCATGTTCAGTACTTTGCTTATACTGCTTTTGTAATAAACATATTTTCATATAATTCATTGTTTTTTGGTAGTGCCTTTAACCACTGAACAACTGGCCCATAGCTGAATGACGCTTACAGGGCGGTTGCTTAACTCCGGGAGGGAGTACAGTGACGTCTTCCCAGAATCCCGCTCTCGCACGCCCCCTGGAGTGTGCACCCGAGAACATCCGTGACCACTGGGTCCAGAGGACCCAGCGCATCACGGATCACGGTCGCGGCCGTTTACCATATGATCGCTCCGTCAAATGATGGAGCAATCACATGTAAACAAAACCGGTTCCTCCCTCCCCTCTGTGTACCGATCGGTACAGAGGGAGAGGGATCAGATGGCAGCAGCGCTGTGGGCTGGATGTGTAGTGCCCACAGCGCTGCTCTGTGACAAATGCAGTCACATCCAGAGCCAGCCATCCATCCAACCATGCTCAGCCATCCCTCCATGCTCAGCAATGCCCTGCAATACTCTGCAAAACCCTGAAATACTCTGCAATGCCCTGCAATGCTCTGCAATACCCTGCAATGCTCTGCCATACTCTTCAATACTCTGCAATACTCTGCAATACCCTCCAATACCCTCCAATACCCTCCAATACTCTGCAATACCCCGCAATAATCTGCAATACCCGCAATACTCTGCAATACTCTGCATTCCCTGCAATACTCTGCAATACCCCACAATACTCTGCAATACCCCACAATACTCTGCAATACTCTGCAATACCCCGCAATACTCTGCAATACCCTGCAATACTCTGCAATACCCCGCAATACTCTGCAATATCCTGCAATACCCTGCAATACTCTGCCATACGCCGCAATACTCTGCCATACCCTGCAATACCGTGCCATACTCTGCAAAACCCTGCCAAACTCTGCAATACCCTGCCATACTCTGAAATACCCTGCCATACTCTGCAACACTGTGCCATACTCTGTAATACTCTGCAATACCCTGCCATACCCTGCCATACCCTGCAATACCCAGCCATACTCTGCAATACCCAGCCATACTCTGCAATACATATTTTTAAAGCGCCCCTGTCCCTGTGTGCTTGCATGCAGAAGCGAACGCATATGTAAGTCCCGCCCACATATGAAAACGGTGTTCAAACCACACATGTGAGGTATCACTGCAATTGGTAGAGTGAGATATAATAATAACAATAATTTTGGCACTAGACTCCCTCTGTAACTCAAAACATGTAACCAGTAAAAAATTTTAAAACGTCGCCTATGGGGATTTTTAAGTAGCGAAGTTTGGCGCCTTTCCACGAGTGTGTGCAATTTTGAAGGGTGACATGTTAAGTATCTATTTACTCGGCATAACTTCATCTTTCACATTATGCAAAAACATTGGGCTAACTTTACTGTTTTGGTTTTTTCAAAGCACAAAACAGTTTTTTTTCCAAAAAAAATGCGTTCGAAAAATTGCTGCGCAAATACCGTGCGAGATAAAAAGTTTCAACGACCACCATTGTATTCTCTAGGGTCTTTGCTAAAAAAAATATATAATGTTTTGGGGTTCTATGTAATTTTCTAGCAAATAAATGATGATTTTTACATGTAGGAGAGAAATGTCAGAATTGGCCTGGGTGCTCCAGAACGCCTGAAGGTGCTACGTGCATGTAGGGCCTTTGTATGTTGCCATGCTGTGTAAAAGTCTCACACATGTGGTATCGCCATACTCAGGAGTAATAGCAGAATGTGTTTTGAGGTGTAATTTGTGGTATGCATATGCTGTGTGTGAGAAATAACCTGCTAATATAACAAATTTGTGAAAAAAATTTTTTAAAAAAAATCTTGATTTTGCAAAGAATTGTGGGAAAAAATGACAACTTCAAAAAACTCATCATGCATCTTTCTAAACATCTTGGAATGTCTTCTTTCCAAAAAGGGGTCATTCGGGGGGTATTTGTGGCACGTTAGGGTCTCAAGAAATTAGATAGGCCGTCAGTACTTCAGGTGTGATAAAATTTCAGATATTGGCACCATAGCTTTTGGACTCTATAACTTTCACAAAGACCAAATTATATACACCAATTTGGGTTATTTTTACCAAAGATGTGTAGCAGTATAAATTTTGGCCAAAATATATGAAGACAAATGACTAATTTGCAAAATTTTATAACAGAAACAAAGAAAAATGCATTTTTTTTACAGAATTTTCTGTCTTTTTTCTTTTATAACGCAAAAAATAAAGAACCCAGCGGTGATTAAATACCACCAAAAGAAAGCTCTATTTGTGTGAAAAAAAAGGACAAAAATTTCATATAGGTACAGTGTTGCATGACCGAGTAATTGTCATTCAAAATGTGAGAGCACTGAAAGCTGAAAATTGGTCTGGTTATTAAGAGGGTTTAAGTGCCCAATGGTCAAGTGGTTAAAGTCCCACCCCTAGGGGTTTTTCTCCTTTTCCTAGTAAAGATGATGAAACTTGCAGACTGAACACTTCAACACCATATTAATAAAGGAGCAGGATTTTGTAGCTATTTAGTAAACATGGATAAATAAGCAGACTGAGTAGTAAACTGTTGATTTTGAGACCAAGTGTAGTATTTTAATCTTTCAAATCCCAAGAAAAGCTGGTGTTTGCACACATTTTAATCATGATTTAGTTAAAGAGTATGTTAAGCAAAAGTCAGAAACATAACCCAAGAGGTGAAATCAGTGGACCAAGGGGACAACCCTGCCACATAACTTATTAATTGGACTGTCTGTCACATTAAAAAATATAAAACTTCCCTTATCATAAACTTTCCCAATGCAGCAAGATTTTGCATTCCAGAAAAAGGAAGCAAACATTACCAGATTTATCTCTGTGGTTCAACAAAATGAGCATTATATGCATGTTGTTTAACCCATCGTATGGCGCTATTAGTTCTTTAATATAAAATCCTTCTCTTACTCTGAAACCAATATTGCATACATTATATATAAAAAAAATACATATACAAATAAATAAACATGAAATTACAAATATTTATGTGCAATCATTCAAACTGACATTGAACAAAAAAAAAATCCAATAGGCTCATAAAATTCACTAGCAAAGAAATATTCACCATGTCTTCAACCACCAATAATGTGTCTACATCCACATGCAGATATGTGATCAATCAATTAAAAATAAAACAAATTAAATCATAAAAATCTCTACTAAAGAACTGTCAATCGATTTTCAATGAACACATATGAAAGTGTTTGTACAGTAGGTGGGGGATGCTTAGAGGCTTTTGAACCAGGAATACATCAGCATAGCAGCTCGCAAAACTCACATTTTCAGAACATTATATGCTTGCAAGACCTTATTACTACACTCTATGAGAACATATTCTTATTTTAAAGGAAAACTTTATAAATACATGTGTATCTCGGATATAGTATACCTCCTCTGTGCAATGCTTATGCTCCATAACCATAACACATATGCATCATAATAGGAATCGGAGACCGTCCTAATGGCCCTAATCCTTTGAAACCTCTCAAGTTACAATTCCCCCCCCATCTCTCCTTTCCTTTCCTTAACTTCTCCCTATCCTTCTCAGCCTTCCTGTTTCCTTCTCTTTCCCACATACCTCCCCCTTCCACCTATTCCTTCCTCTTTGTAAACATCCTACATTCCCATACTCTGTCCGTGCATCTTCCCATTTTCCCAACAAAATTATTCCCCATTTTCACTATAGCACAAAACCTTTGTTCTTATTCTCTTATAAGTTATTGAATGATTTGTGAAAACTGTATCTATATAAAATATGTTTTACCCATTGTTATAAACTGCATTTGAAAAAATATATAAATATTAATAAAAATATACATTATTATAAACTAATAATATAAATATTAGTAAAAAAAATGTATTAATACAAAAAATCTAAACTACCAAATGTTCTTTCTCTACAGCCAATATTAAAATAAAGGCCTATATGTACTGTACACACACAAACACACGCATGTGCACATGCTTGTACACATAAGTTAAAACAATGCCACACCCCATCATATATGCAACTGGCAATTATATGTACCACATCTATGTGTGTGCACATGTTTACATGTATACATATATCAACACACTGCCACACCCCCAAGCACCCTTGTACCACAAGATTCTATACTAGATCCTGTTCTACTTGATCTTTATGTAAGTGATATAACTAAAGGGTTGTTGGGTAGGGTATGTTTTTTTTGCTGATGGAATAAAGGTGTACAATAGGGTGGATATCCCTGGAGGTGTCTGTAACATGGAACATGATTCGGCATTGCTGAAATATTGGTCAAAACAGTAGAAGCTGCAGCTCAATGTTTCTAAATGTAAAATAATGCATCTAGGGGAAAAGATTCCCTAAGACAGAGTACAGCATCTGTGGTACAGTGTTGGCCAGCACTACAGAGGAAAAAGATTTGGGGGTACTTATTTCAGATGATTGCAAAATTAGCAAACAGTGTGACTGGGAAGTGGGAAAAGTGAATAGAAATCTAGAATGCATCACTAGAAGGTCTAAGGGATAAAACATATCAGGAACACTTAAGGAACCTAATATGTTTAAAGTCTACAGTCTAGAACAGGGGTCTCCAAACGTTCTAAACAAATCGCCAGTTTATTGTCCTTCAGACTTTAAGGGGGCCGGACTATGGCCAGCGGTAGTGGAAATTTTCCTGACATCAGTGGGAGTAAACTTCACCACAATTGGTATTAGGGGGAGAAGCAGTGCCCCATCATTGATATCAGTGGGAGATTTTGTGATTTATTGTAGGTGTCAGTTGGCAGAATAGTGTCTTGTATCAGTGGGAGGATTAGTGTCCCAAGGGCCTGATAAAGGCAGGCAAAGTGCCACATTCGGCCCCAGGGCCGCCGTTTGGAGACCGTTGGTCTAGAGGAAAGAAGGGAAAGGGGAGACATGATTGAAACCTTTAGGTTCAGGAGGGCAGTATTTTCCATATGAAACTGAGATCAAGAACATGGGGACATGACCTCAAACTAACAGGAGGGAATTTCAAAACTAATCTTAGAAAGTATTATTTTACTGAAAGAGTAGTGAATGTTTGGAACATACTTCCAGTAGAAGTAGTGATTCAGACAAAAGTAAGTTGCTTCAAACATGTTTTGGGACAAGCATAGCTCTATACGCAAACAAAAAAAGTAACAAAAAAAACACAAAAACATGCATAAATAAATAAAATGGGCAGATTTGATAGATCACTTAGGTATAAAACAGAGAGGTGATAAGGGCGCTCTGGTGGAGGTGGGAAGCTGGTCAGAGGGATGATAGTGATGAGATGGCACTTCTGGCAGCACTTTGGCTAGAGGAGAAGCAACTCTGAAGATATAAAAAAGGAAAAGAAAGGCGCCTCTAAGTGCAGTATGTCAAATTTAATAAAGTGCACAAAGGGTTAAAAGCACTTACAAGATTGTTGAGTGTTAAAAGACATGATAAAATCAGGAGTCCTCATCTGTGGCATGTGTCCATCCTCAGCACGGTGGTAGAGAGCAGTGTAGAGCCGTCCAGCAGCTGTAAAGCGTTCTCATGCGTGTTGGAAAGAGGAGGCAGCAGGGAAGCCTGTATTCACTGCGGGACACACAAGGCTGATGGTGTCAGTGTAGAGAAGAGGGTGGTAACGCGTTTCGGAGCATGTGCGGCTCCTTCGTCAGACCTACGCCCACACTCCTCAAGCTGGCTTATAAATGGTGAGGGGGAGCAGCAAGGGGAGGAGTGTGGGCAGATACTAAATACACAATAATAAGGGAAGTGACAGATGTATTATGAGGACGGCCAAGATGACCGTGCACTCGCAAAATGGATTATTAACGTCAGTGCTATATACAATGAAGTCCTAAAGGAATTTGACACAGGGGTACTGGGCACAGATGGCAGTGGTTAAATTAACAATAATAAATAAATATACAAACATAAGGTTGACATTGAATTAATATACAGGTGTGTTACATGGTCGGCCGGGTGTCTATATGAATGTGTTATAAAGGCGGCCGGGCGTTTGTACACATGCAAATAGGGTCGTAAGTCTAATGTTGAGTTGACAATGAATAAATCTACAGCCGTGTTACAAGGGCGGCCAGGCGTATATACACATGTGTTACCGGGGCAGCCAGGAATCTATGTGCACGTGTTACAAAGGCAGCCGGGCGTTTGTACACATGCAAATAAGGTAGTAAGTCTAATGTTAAATTAACAATGAATAAATAATAAATAAATATGTAGCCGTGTTACAAGGGCAGCCGGGGAGCTATACACCTGTGTTACAGGGGCGGCCAGGCATCTGTAAACATGCAAATAAAGTAATAAATCTGTTGTAAGGGGATAAAAAAAAAGGAATAAGCGATTACTAATTATGTCTGTAACAATGATAAAACAGTGATGAATATTACTTTACTATGAATAAGTGTATAGGTGTGTTACAAGGGCGGCCGGGTGTCTATACACTAAGGACAGATAGAGGAAAATAGTGGATGCTTATACAAGTTGTACGAATTGTGCAGATTATGCCTGTAGCAATAATCTCACGGTGAGAGGTATTACTCAACTGTGTACTAGAATATAGAAGTGTTACAGGGGCGGCTGGGCGTCTATAAACTACAGAAGGATAATAGGAGGTGGTGGATACTTATACAAATAGTGCAGATTATGCCTGTAGCAATACTCTGACGATAATAGATAATAATAGACTGTAAATAAGTATGCGAGTGTGTTACAGGGGCGGCCGGGCATTTACACACCCGCAAATAAGGTCACAAATCTACTATAAGGAATTAACTTATAGAAATAGGTAATAAGATGTAATGGATGCTCTACAAATAGTATTTGATTGTGACAGATGGCAGATATGTACATGTATAACAGGCAAACACCATGACGTATGGATATGATAATAAGGAGGGATGAATGATAAATGAACCATAATATTACAATCTGTATGTTAAATGTGGTATCATCTAGAGTAAGGTGCTAATTTCCAATTCTTCATTGATACCTCCAGGCGAAAGTACGTCAAGAGCGTATATCCAATAAGTCTCCCATTGGCAGAGACGTTTAAATCTCTTTGCCGCAGGGAGAGTGGCTGGTATGGATTCGATGATCCATACTTTTAGGCCTACGGTAGATTTAGGGTGATGTTGGGTGAAATGTCGTGGGACGCTATGATGGTCTTTACCGGCCTCGATGAATCGGCGGTGCTCTCCAAAACGCTGGCGTAGGGGGCGTATAGTTCGACCTACATAGTGGAGGCTGCAGGGGCAGGTCAGGCAGTATACTACATGGTCTGTAGAACAGGTGTAGAATTCTGAAATTTTGTATGTTTTATTTTTAATCGTGAATCGTGCTGCCTCCTCTTTCCAACACGCATGAGAACGCTTTACAGCTCCTGGACGGCTCTACACTGCTCTCTACCACCGTGCTGAGGATGGACACATGCCACAGATGAGGACTCCTGATTTTATCATGTCTTTTAACACTCAACAATCTTGTAAGTGCTTTTAACCCTTTGTGCACTTTATTAAATTTGACATACTGCACTTAGAGGCGCCTTTCTTTTCCTTTTTTGATAGATCACTTGCTCTTTTTTCTGCCGTCACGTTTTTATGTTTCTGTGTTTTTAAACTGCAGTACATGTTGTGGGAAGATTAGCTCCTGGGGATCACCTTTTTCTGAAGGACATTCAGCAAACGGGCACTTTCTTAAAAATCTGGTCGATGCCAGGTTTATTTACAGGTTTGCAAAATAAAAATAAACAAAACAGTAAAGTAAATCCTTGCCGTCCGGCGCTAACTAAACAAACAGGCTCCTCTCTAGACAGTGCGGGGCTGGTCCCCGTCACCCACAAAACATAAAGCAAACCTTTTAGTCCAATAGCCAGAGCTCCTCTCACTCAGGTTCCTTCCTGAATCTCAAAACCAGAGCCCTGTTGGGCTCTCTTCCTGGTTATTTAAAGTCCACCTGAGTGTGGGCTCAAGTGGACCAGAACATCCGGACAGGAACCTAGCCTGCCACAGAGGCTGGAAAAGCCCAGGCCGGATTCCGGGTCAATACCTTACAACAGAACGAATGCGAGGTGAAATGTAGCGATTATCCACTATATCACCTCACATACTGTCACATATATTCCCCCTCTGCTCAAGCCCCTGCGGCTGAACAATTGACCCAAGCATACAGTGCATGCGGGAGAGGGCATCTGCATTGTTTTGGAGCTTGCCCGGCCTATGCTCTACTGTAAACTTAAAAGGCTGTAGAGCCAGGAACCATCTTGTCACGTGGTCATTTTTCTCCCTGTTGTCACACATCCACTTTAGGGGTGCATGGTCGGTGACCAGCTTAAATGACTTACCCAACAAGTAATACTTCATGGATTCCAAGGCCCATTTAATAGCGAGACACTCCTTCTCGACAATAGCATAGTTTTTTTCATGCTTATTCAGTTTTTGGCTCAGGTATACAACCGGGTGCTCCTCACCATATATGTTCTGGGATAGTACAGCACCTAGGCCCACCTCAGAGGCGTCTGTCTGTACCACAAACCCCTTTGTGAAGTCTGGGGTCACTAGCACTGGTAGTACACAAAGGGCCTGTTTTAACTTCTGAAACGCCTCCTCGGCTTCAGGATTCCATTTGACCTTGACCGACCCTCTACCCTTCGTCAGGTCGGTCAGAGGGACGGCAATGGTGGCTAAGTCGGGTATAAACCGTCAGTAATACCCCGTAATGCCTAGGAAGGCCCGAACTTGTTTCTTGTTTACTGGATGGGGCCACTTTTGAATTGCCTCAATTTTATTGGTCTGAGGCTTGACAAGTCCCCGGCCAATAACGTACCCAAGGTACTTAGCTTCCTCCAGACCTATGGCACACTTTTTTTGGGTTGGCCATGAGACTCGCTTCCCTAAGGGAAGCTACCACTGCTTGTACCCGGGCAGGTGCGATTCCCAATCTGGGCTGTGGATGACCACATCGTCCAAATAAGCAGCTGCATGCGGGCGCTGTGGTCTCAAAGTTTTGTCCATCATTCGCTGGAACGATGCAGGGGCCCCGTGCAGACCAAAAGGCATCCACTTGTACTGAAATGAACCCTCAGGAGTGGAAAAGGCAGTCTTCTTCTTGGCCCATTCAGTTAGCGATATTTGCCAATAGCCTTTCGTTAGGTCTAGGGTTGTTACGTTGCGAGCCTGTTCCAACCTGTCCACGAGTTCGTCAACCCGAGGCATAGGGTATGGATCGAACTTAGACACACTGTTGAGTTTCCTCAAGTCATTACAAAACCTGATAGTGCCATCAGGTTTTGGGACCAGTACTATGGGGCTCGACTACTCACTGTGGGACTCTTCAATCACGTCCAGCTCTAACATATTTTTGATTTCTTTTGCAACTGCCTCTCGCCTGGCCTCTGGGATTCTATATGGCTTTACATTTACCTGAACCCCTGGTTCCATCACTATGTCATGCTGGATCACCTTGGTCAGTCCGGGTAAGGGGGAGAAAAAGTCTCTGTTTTTGTGCACAAACGCCCTAACGTCACTTTGATGTGCCACGGACAGGGAATCCATTATGTGGACGTCAGGTGTCACCGGTACCCGGTCCGTTGGAGACGGGGAAGCGGCCAGTAAAGTCTCTCTGTCCTTCCAGGGCTTTAAGAGATTCACATGATAAATTTGGTGTGGTTTCCTTTCCCTGGCTGGTAGACTTTGTAGTTTACCTCCCCCACCTTTTCGACAACCTCAAAGAGACCCTGTCACTTGGATAGGAACTTACTTTCCACCGTGGGAACCAGTACCAACACTCTGTACCCAGGGCTGAAAGTACGGATCCCCGATCATAGACCCTACTCTGGGCCTCCTGTGCTCGCTCCATATGTTCTCGCACCAGGGGCAGGACAGCTGCGATTCGATTCTGCATCAAGGAGACATGCTCTATGATGCTTCTATATGGGGTGGCCTCTCCTTGGCACGTTTCTTTGGTGACATCTAGCAAACCCCCTGGGATGTCTACCATACAAAAGCTCAAAGGGAGAATAGCCTGTGGATGCATGCGGAACCTCACGTATGGCAAACATGAGATATGGTAGCAAAAAATCCCAGTTTATCCTATCTTTGTCGACCACCTTTTTCAGCATACTTTTCAAAGTTTTATTAAATCTTTCGACCAGACCATCCGTTTGGGGGTGATAGACAGAGGTACAGAGATGGGAGATTTTGTATAATCTACACAGTTCCTTGGTAACCCTGGACATAAATGGGGTACCCTGATCGGTTAAGACCTCTTTTGGGATCCCCACTCGACTAAACACCTGGGCCAACTCCTTGGCGATAGCCTTGGCGGAGGTGTTGTGCAAGGGTCCCATAATCCAGGATCACCAGAATATGCTGGTGACCCGGGGCAGATTTCACAACCGGCCCCACGAGGTCCATGCCAATCCTCTCAAAGGGGACCTCGATTATTGGTAGAGGGACAAGGAGGCTGTGAAAAAGGGGCGATGGCGCCGATATTTGGCACTCGGGGCACGATTCACAGTAATCCTTGACACCTGCATACACCCCAGGCCAGAAAAATCTCTGGGCGATTCTCTCCTTGGTTTTTTCAATACCGAGATGTCCCCCCATTACATGACCATGGGCCAGGTCTAGCACCACCCTGCGGAAGGGTTTGGGAACCAGTAGCTGGTCTAGCTCATCCTATCTACGTTTTACCACTTGATACAATAAATTGTTTTTAATGGCCATGTAGGGGAAAGACACCCCCCAGTTAGGATCTACGGGTTCCCCATCCAACATCTTAACATTTTCCCTGGCTCTCATGAGGGTGGCATCTCGCAGTTGTTCGGTACAGAAGTCCTCTCTCCTGACCTCTAAGTCGGGTACCACATTCTGGCTGCTCTCATTGTCAGGGTCAGAGGTGTTCTCCTGTTCGTTACCCTCAGGCTGGGAGCTAGCTTCCAGGTCCTCCAGCTCCCCAGCCATGGCAGGGAAAAGAAGAGGATCTCTGGCTTCCTCAATCCCACCAACAACATCCCCTTCCCCTTGGCAAAAAGTTTGTGTGCTTCCTCAGCAGGGGGAGCTCTATCTACCAGGCTCCCTTTGCTCTCCCATAAATTCCAAAAATGTGGAAAATCTCTCCCCACTAAAGCCTCATGAAGCAGTGAAGGTACCACCCCCACTGAATGTGTTACACTGCCCCAGGGCGTATCAACCTCAACCACCGCTGTCGGATAGTCTCAAGTGTCCCCATGGATGCAAATTACCCCAATAGTACTGGGGTGTAGTTTTGTGGGGTTCACACGATCATTCCTGACTAGGGTTACCACACTACCAGAGTCTAGCAAGGCTGTGAGTGGATTTCCATCCACTGAAATAACACACATCTGTTTTTCAATGCGACTCTGACATGATGCAGTGCATGTGACCTGTGCAAACAGAGAAATGCGTCTTTTCATAAAAGCATAATCACATTGCATAGGTTCATCATCTATAGACAGTTTGCAGCAATATGCCCTAATGCATGGCAACGAAAACACCGTATGTGGCCTACCCCCAGTCCTTTTAATGGCCCCAAAGACCTTCCTGGTTTCTTTGGCCAGTATCCAGGTCTAGAACCCACAGTTTCTTCAGCTGTAACAGCAGTCTTATCCACCTTCCCCAAGCTCTTGAACCTTGGAACAGTCTTTCCAGAACCGCTGGGCGATCTTGCACCTATAGAGACACCAAAGCGGGGCATAAATGTATTCACCAAGTCCTCAGTGGCAGTGTACCTCTCCACTAGGTCCACCAACTGGGTTGCAGTTTTGGGGTCCCCCTGTCTGACTCACTTCCTCAGGGCAACAGGGAGCGCACGCAGTTTCCGGTCCATTACCACACGCTCCACAATCTGAGGGCTTGTCAAGGTCTCTGGCTGCAACCCCTTCCTGGTGAGGTGGACCAGGTCAAACATTTGTGAACGGGGTGGCTTGTTGCTGGAGTAGGACCACTGATGCACAGGCTGGGCCCGGACTGCCATGGTGACACCCAGGCGTGCGAGTATCTCTGTCTTTAGAGTCTAATAATCCTGGGCCTTATCTGGTTCTAAATCAAAATAGGCCTTTTGGGGTTCTCCTGTTAGAAATGGGGCCAACAGAACCGCCTACTGCTCTTTTGGCAATCCCTCACGGACAGCGACTCTCTCAAAAGTCGCAATGTAAGCCTCGATCTCATCGGCAGGTGTCATTTTCTGTAGGTGGTAGGATGCACGTATCAACTTTGGTTCCACTGGCACAGGAGCTGCAGACCCCTTTTTCAGTTCCACCAGAGCCTCTGCAGACTTCCGGTTCATTTCCTGCTGGGCCGCCTGTTGTGCTGCAGCGGCCTCTGCGACTTGGCGGTACATTTCCTGCTGTGCTGCAGCAGCCTCTGCAACTTGGCAGTTGGTTTCCCTCTGAGCTGTATTAGCCTTTACGGGGCTTTTAACATCCTCCATCTTCAGAAAAGTGCCCGCTGAATCCACCACGTGTGGGAAGATTAGCTCATGGGGATCACCTTTTCTGAAGGACATTCAGCAAACGGGCACTTTCTTAAAAATCTGGCGGATGCCAGGTTTATTTACAGGAGGTTTGCAAAATAAAAATAAACAAAACAGTAAAGTAAATCCTTGCCGTCCAGTGCTAACTAAACAAACAGTCTCCTCTCTAGACAGTGCGGGGCTGGTCCCCGTCACCCACAATACATGCGGTAAAGCAAACCTTAGCCCAATAGCCACAGCTCCTCTCACTCAGCTTTCTGAGTCTCAAAACCAGAGCCCTGTTGAGCTCTCTTCCTGGTTATTTAAAGTCCCCCTAAGGCTCGATTCACTCCTATGCATGTTGCTTTTGAGCGTTTTTGGAGGGTTTTTTTTCATGCTTGCCACGTTTTTGAGCCGCGTTTTTGCCGCGATTTTGCTGCGATTTTGCCGCGATTTGCGTTTTGCGTTTTTTTTTTTTGTTTTTTTTTTACATTTTTTTTACAGTCTTAAAAAAAATTTAAAAAAAAAAAAATTAAAAAAAAAACGCAAAACGCAAATCGCGGCAAAATCGCGGCAAAATCGCAGCAAAATCGCGGCAAAAACGCGGCTCAAAAACGTGGCAAGCATGAAAAAAAACCCTCCAAAAACGCTCAAAAGCAACATGCATAGGAGTGAATCGAGCCTTAGGGGGACTTTAAATAACCAGGAAGAGAGCTCAACAGGGCTCTGGTTTTGAGACTCAGAAAGCTGAGTGAGAGGAGCTGTGGCTATTGGGCTAAGGTTTGCTTTCCATTGAAATCCATTACATGCAAAACGCTGCATTTTGCATGAAAAAAAGTCCCCGACCCTTTCCAAAAATGCAGAGAAACAAAAAGGCATTGATGTGAACATGTTCCATAGGAACCCATGTTAAAAAATTCCCGTGCATTTCTGCAAAATGCAAAATGCATCAAAAAACGCGCTAGTGTGAATGGAGCCTGAGTGTGGGCTCAAGTGGACCAGAACATCCGGACCGGAACCTAGCCTGCCACAGAGGCTGGAAAAACCCGGGCTGGATTCCGGTTCAATCCCTTACAACAGAACGAATGCGAGGTGAAATGTAGCGATTATCCACAATATCACCTCGCATACCGTCACAATGTATATAACATTTAAAATAGCAACCATATCCCTGCATTGAAATGCCATGATGGCAGTACTTCCTACAGTATATGGGCCAGGTAACACCACAGGGGATCAAGAGTTTAGGTGTGGTAAAATGTATTTGCTTAAGGCATGGGGATGTTGTTCAGATTCATTTGCTTCGTCAATCATATCACCAGGGATTTTCTACTGTGTTACTGCATCTAGCTGCACTACAACAGGGGACTAATACAATTCGTTTTATTTGTGTTTGTTTTTGTTTTCTTTCTATTAAAAGTGCTTTGTTAAGGTGATTGTGTGTTTATTTATATTTAACTCTTTGGAAATGTTTACTAAGGGGTATTGATATACCCCTGTACTCATTCTCTTGGGAAAGGGGGCTATCTGGGAGCCCCTTTATTATAAAGAGTGCTGCCATATTCCACTCAAAGTCTCCCTCATAAAGCCCCACATTCTTGTTGGGGTACTGGTTGTGGGGAACAGGCCTTCATCCCTCAACATTCACACAAGGTGAGTAGCAAAGGGGAAAAGGTTAGCTGCACCCCCCAATGTAGAAATGCATGTGGCTTGGTCTGGTACAGAAAGGGTGCATATTCATTACCCTAAAAAACCATGCCGCATGTATGAATATGAGTAATATTAGGAAGAAATTGATGCTGTTTCCTTAAAGGAAAAAAAGCAGTCTAAAGCACAGCAATTTACTTTCAAAATAAGCATTGCTCAATGTTGGCTAATAAAGACCTAAAATAACGCCACACACTAGAAACGAAAAGCATTGTAAATATAAACCAAACCACAGGAGGACAGCCTCGGAATGTTATTAGTCTAAATCAATTGGCTGTCTGTCCTGAAATACTTATACAATAATTGCTCACCTTTATTAACCATTTTAAAAATCCTATTAAAAGATATACACACACATAAAGAAAAAAAAAAAGCAAACAAACAAAAAAAAAACACAACACAAGAAAACACCAGTTAAGGACATTACAAACAAAATAGCAAATATACCGCGCTGTGTAATATAATAAAAGAGGCCAGCACGACCAAAAACAACCAGCACAAATAACAAAAGGAAAAAAAAGTGCAGCACTTAAATATATTGTATGTAGAAAAATATTATAGGAATATTGTGTATCACCAATATGACAAAGTGAAAAAATAAAAAAAAATAATAAAAAATACTTGTGGAATGACCCTGTGGATAAATAAACAACAAATGTCTATAAACTGAAAAAATAAAGTCCACCACATGATAATATCAATTAATAATGAAGCAACATGTCTGAAGCAACATATCTGAAGTCTTCAAAGGAAAAGTGGTTGAGGGGAAAAAACGATCGGAGGAAAATCTTGTGAAGACACCGCCACCAGTTGTAAGAAGGCTTACCAGATTCGATGGACTTACAGTGCCTTGCAAAAGTATTCGGCCCCCTTGAACTTTTCAACCTTTTGCCACATTTCAGGCTTCAAACATAAAAATATAAAATTTTAATTTTTTGTGAAGAATCACCAACAAGTGGGACACAATTGTGAAGTGGAACGAAATCTATTGGATATTTTAAACTTTTTTAGCAAATAAAAAACTGAAAAGTGGTGCGTGCAAAATTATTCGGCCCCTTTACTTTCAGTGCAGAAGACTCACTCCAGAAGTTCAGCGAGGATCTCTGAATGATCCAATGTTGTCCTAAATGACTGATGGTGATAAATAGAATCCACCTGTGTGTAATCAAGTCTCTGTATAAATGCACCTGCTCTGTGATAGTCTCAGGGTTCTGTTGAAAGCGCAGAGAGCATCATGAAGACCAAGGAACACACCAGGCAGGTCCGTAATACTGTTGTGGAGAAGTTTAAAGCCAGATTTGGATACAAAAAGATTTCCCAAGCTTTAAACATCCCAAGGAGCACTGTGCAAGTGATCATTTTGAAATGGAAGGAGTATCAGACCACTGCAAATCTACCAAGACCTGGCTGTCCCTCTAAACTTTCAGCTCAGACAAGGAGAAGACTGATCAGAGATGCAGCCAAGAGGCCCATGATCACTCTGGATGAACTGCAGAGAATTACAGCTGAGGTGGGAGAGTCTGTCCATAGGACAACAATCAGTCGTACACTGCACAAATCTGGCCTTTATGGAAGAGTGGCAAGAAGAAAGCCATTTCTCAAAGATATCCATAAAAAGTCTCGTCTAAAATTTGCCACAAGCCACCTGGGAGACACACCAAACATGTGGAAGAAGGTGCTCTGGTCCGATGAAACCAAAATCGAACTTTTTGGCCACAATGCAAAACGATATGTTTGGCGTAAAAGCAACACAGCTCATCACACTCAACACACCATCTCCATTGTCAAACATGGGGGTGGCAGCATCATGGTTTGGGCCTGCTTTTCTTCAGCAGGGACAGGGAAGATGGTTAAAATTGAGGAGAAGATGGATGCAGCCAAATACAGGACCATTCTGGATGAAAACCTGTTGGAGTCTGCAAAAGACCTGAAACTGGGACGGAGATTTATCTTCCAACAAGACAATGATCCCAAACATACAGCAAAATCTACAAAGGAATGGTTCACAAATAAACGTATCCAGGTGTTAGAATGGCCAAGTCAAAGTCCAGACCTGAATCCATTCGAGAATCTGTGGAAAGAGCTGAAAACTGCTGTTCACAAACGCTCTCCATCCAACCTCACTGAGCTCGAGCTGTTTTGCAAGGAAGAATGGGCAAGAGTTTCAGTCTCTCGATGTGAAAAACTGATAGAGACATACCCCAAGCGACTTGCAGCTGTAAGCGCAGCAAAAGGTGGCTCTACAAAGTATTAACGCAAGGGGGCCGAATAATTTTGCACGCCCCACTTTTCATTTTTTTATTAGTTAAAAAAGTTTCAACAATCCAATAGATTTCGTTCCACTTCACAATTGTGTCCCACTTGTTGGTGATTCTTCACAAAAAATAAAAATTTTATATCTTTATGTTTGAAGCCTGAAATGTGGCAAAAGGTTGAAAAGTTCAAGGGGGCCGAATACTTTCGCAAGGCACTGTAAATAGGCATATACCACTTAAGTCAACCAAGCATGTAGTAATAAACACTATACATGGTATGTAGCCATCAACGATCTAGATAATTACAACCACGATGATTAGGGAACAGCACTGGTCAGAATTTTTTTTTTAAAACAGGTGGGTTCAAGTGTAGAGGGGAGCAACCAGAGAAGTTTCTCATATCCATACATAGAAACCCAGAAATGAAACAGAGTTCCAAATAGTGTAATTCGTATGGAAAATATTTATTAAAAGAAAAAGTAAAATTGAACACTCACATTTTCTGTTGTAATCAAAGGCATTCAACAAGCGAAGAAAGGTGCAGTACTGATGGCAGCATATAAACAACAACAATAAAAATGGCTATTTAGAAGGATGTAATAGTTATGCAGCATACACATGACCAGACTTTCCGGCAGACTAGGTCCGACGGTCTTCCCGACAGACTTCCGGCGGACTTCCAACAGACTTTCCGAATGAACGGACTTGCCCACACACGGACAAGTCCGTTCATTTTGAACGTGACTCGGGTACGACGGGACTAGAAAAGGAAGTCAATCTCGCCACTTTTATCAGCGAGATTGACACCTTGCAGGCCCCGTCACAGGGTATACCAGGCCCTTAGGTCTGGTATGGATTTTATGGGAAACCCACTACACCGAAAAAACGGCGTGGGGGTCCCCCAAAATCCATACCAGACCCTTATCCGAGCATGCAGCCCGGCCGGTCAGGAAAGGGGGTGGGGACGAGTGAGCGCCCCCCTCCTGAACTGTACCAGGCCGCATGCCCTCAACATGGGGGGTGGGTGCTTTGGGGGAGGGGGGCGCCCTGTGGCCCCCACCTCAAAGCACCTTGTCCCCATGTTGATGAGGACAAGGACCTCTTCCCGACAACCCTGGCCGTTGATTGTCGGGGTCTGCGGGCGGGGGCTTATCGGAATCCGGGAGCCCCCTTAAATAAGGGGGCTCTCAGATCCCACCCCCTCACCCTATGTGAATGAGTATGGGGTACATCATACCCCTACCCATTCACCTAGGGACAAAAGCATCAATAAAAAAACACAGTACACAGGTTTTTAAAGTAATTTATTAGGCAGCTCCAGGGGTCTTCTTCCGACCTCAGGGGTCTTCTTCTGACTTCTCCGGCCTCTTCTACCAGTGTTTGGCCTCTTCTCCCGGTGTCCGGTTCTTCTGCCAGGCTCCTCTGCTATCTTCTGCTGCTCTTTTGCTAGTGGTGGCCTGCTCTTCTGCGTTGTCTTCTTCCCTCTTCTCTTCTTCCGATGTTGACACAACGCTCTCTCCGGTTGCAATGCTGTGTGGACGGTGCGTAATGACTTCCTATGACCCCGCCCCTTATGGGGCATGCTGGGACTGTGACGTCATAAGGGGCGGGGTCATCGGATGACATCACCCGGTGACCCTGCCCTATGCCTATATAAGTCATTACGCACCGTCCACACAGCATTACAGCGGGAGAGAGCGCCGTGTCAACATCGGAAGAAAAGAAGAGGGAAGAAGACGACGCAGAAGACCGGGCCACCACTAGCAAAAGAGCGGCAGAAGATACACCGGGAGAAGAGGCCGGAGAGAGTGGAGAAGTCAGAAGAAGACCCCCGAAGTCGGAAGAAGACCCCCAAAGTCAGAAGAAGACTCCTGAAGTTGGAAGAAGACCCCCAAAGTCAGAAGAAGACCCCCAAAGTCGGAAGAAGACCCCAGAGCTGCTTAATAAATTACTTTACAAACCTGTGTACTGTTTTTTTTTATTGACGCTTTTTTCCCTAGGTGAATGGGTAGGGGTACGATGTACCCCATACTCATTCACATAGGGTGGGGGGGCCAGGATCTGGGGGCCCCCTTATTAAAGGGGGCTCCCGGATTCCGATAAGCCCCCCAACCGCAGACCCCGACAACCAACGGCCAAGGTTGTCGGGAAGAGGCCCTTGTCCTCATCAACATGGGGACAAGGTAATTTGGGGTGGGGGGCCGCAGGGCGCCCCCCTCCCCCAAAGCACCCAGCCACCCATGTTGAGGGCATGCGGCCTGGTACGGTTCAGGAGGGGGGTGCTCGCTCGTCCCCACCCCCTTTCCTGACCAGCCAGGCTGCGTGCTCGGATAGGGGTCTGGTATGGATTTTGGGGGGATCCCACGCCATCCCCTTAAAATCCATACCAGACCTAATGGACATTGTCGCCTCCCCCCACGCTCGCTGCAATAGGAAAATGTGTTTTTCCTATTGCAGCAAGCGCGAGATGTAGCAACCTGTCGCCGTGAGCCAGCGCGATAGGATCGTGCTGGAAACATTCTCCCAGGCAGGTGCTGTAGCTGCCCTTGCGTCGTATTTGGTTCGTCGGACCAAAAGTGACGCAATTCCTTCCGGACCGGAACTTCTGGCGCATATGTGATCCAATTTGGGGCCACTTTTCCCTATATAAGCGCGGAGGTGATGGCTGACATCCACACCCCAGATGACGTCTATTCAGACTAAATGCGTTGGCTTGAATGCTGCCATCATTACTGCCCTTTTCTTTGTTTGTTGAATGCCTTTGCTTACTACAGAAAATGCGAGTGTTCAATTTTACTTTTTCTTTTAATAAATATTTTCCATACGGAATTACACTATGTGGAACTCTGTTTTATTTCTGGGTTTCAACATATGGATATGAGAAACTTCTCTGGTTGCTCCCTTCTCCAGTTGAACCCACCTGTTTTGAAAAAAAATTGCTCACCAGTGCTGTTCCCTAATCTCCATCGTGGTTGTAATTATCTGGATCGTTGATGGCTCCATACCATATATAGTGTTTATCACTACATGCTTGGCTGACTTAAGTGGTATATGCCTCTTTCTTTAAGTCCATCGATTCTGGTAAGCCTTCTTACAACTGGCGGCGGTGTCTTCACAAGATTTTCCTCCGATAGTTTGTTCCCCCCAACCACTTTTCCTTTGAAGACTTTTCAGATATGTTGCTTCAGACATGTCGCTTCATTATTAATTAATATTATCACGTGGTGGACTTTATTTTTGTCATTTTATAGACATTTGTTGTTTATTTATCCACAGGGTCATTCCACAAGTGTTTTTTTATTACTTTTTTTTTATTTTTTCACTTTGTCATATTGGTGATACACAGTATTCCCATAATATTTTTCTACATACAATATATTTAAGCACTGCACTTTTTTTCCTTAAAGCGGGGGTTCACCCACACCGCAAAAAAAAAAATATTAAAAGCCAGCAGCTACAAATACTGCAGCTGCTGACTTTTAATACATGGCCACTAACCTGTCCCGGGGTCCAGCGATGTCGGCAGGGGACGCCGAGAACCCGCTCGGTTCTCGGCAGCTGCCGCCGCCATCCTAGGTGAGGGAATCAGGAAGTGAAGCGTTGCGGCTTCACTTCCCGGTTCCCTACTGCGCATGCGCGAGTCGCGCTGCGCGTCCCTAGTGGTCCCCGCTCTCTGCTGGGAGCTGTGTGTTCCCAGCAGACAGCGCGGTCGGGACAGGAAGAGGCATAGACTCCCATGGGAGTCTATGCCGGAAGTGGGTGCAAATACCTGTCTTTGACAGGTATCTGCACCCCCCTCCCCCCTGAAAGGTGCCAATTGTGACACCGGAGGGGGGGGAGGGTTCCGAAAAGCGGAAGTTCCATTTTTGTGTGGAACTCCGCTTTAAGGACATTACAAACAAATAAAAATAAGTGACTAGTTCCCAAAGAGATTCCTGGAGCACCATTAGGAGCAGGATTGTTTACAAATTCTGTCCAGTGTTTGAAACCTAAAACAATTATTGAAGGCAGTTAAAACACAAAGTTAAGCATTTAATTCAGCTTGCTATGTATATTTTTTTTTTTTAAATGTAAAGTGCTCTGGAAGCAAAGATGCCATTTTATGTATACATGTTCTTAGCTTTCCAGCATCAGATTGTATACTACTTCAGTACATAGCCATAAATCTTCTGTTTTAAAAGCAATAAATCCAGTAACAACATCAGTTTCTAAAAGTGGACTGCCACTACCTAGATGACAGAAAGCCTAAGGCACACTTGAATCCGTCATAAATCCACTGTTCATATACTGAGCTGTTATATCAAACTAATGAAAGCCTTACTGAGCTTCATAAATGCTTGAGTATGTCTATTTAGGTATTCATGATGAATAGAAGGATGAATAGAAGGAGCATCTCTCTCCTGATCAGCCAGTGAAAACAGAAAATAAGAGGCAGCCTTAGCCTTCATGTCCTTCCCAAAGCCACTCCCCTCTGGCAGGTCTGCCCCACCCATCGGGACTTAGCCATCGGGTGGAAGCCTGAAGCAGGACTGGGAGGTTTTATGCATCATCAGTCACAAGGAAAACACTGGTGTGTGAACTGAGAGGGTGATGTGAAGAAATGGCTGAATTAATTAATTGTAATAAAACCTATTGCAATGTCTGTGAGCAAAAGTGAAGGTGAGAAAACTGAAAGTGATTGAAACCTAAGAAATGCAATAAATGAGAAAAAAAATATGAAAAAATAAAAAAAATGGCAATGTCAAAAAAGAAAGAAAAAGGCAGATAGAAAAAATAAAAAGAAAGGAATGAAAAATAAGAAATAAAAACATTTAAAATAATAAAGAAAAGAAAATGCGAAAAAGCTAATAATTTATGAAAAAAAATAAGTAAATAAATAGGAAAAAAATAAGAAAAAAAATAAAGTAAAATAAAACAAAAATTAAGTAAGTATAAGTATAAAAAGAAGGAAAAAGAAATACTATAAGTGTGAAAATATGTGGATGTGTGTGGAACCCATTAAGTTTATTTTTTAGGGCATTTGTATTTGTTTATATTTGTCTGTGTACAAATTGTGTATACTGTACAAAGAAAGAAAAGAAAACAGAGAAAGGGAAAAGTAAAAATGGAAAGAAAAAAGAAAAGGAAGAAAGTGATGGGGGAGGGATGAGGGGAGGGGAGGTGAAAAAGAAGGTAAGATGGAGAGGGTGAAGGGGGAGAGAGGGGAGAGGAGAAGGGGGAAGTGAAAGAAATAACAAAAGGGAGAAGGTCAAGGAAAGAAGGAGGTGGGAAAGGGGAAGGGAGGAGGAAAGCAAAATAAAGGAAGGAAGGGAGAAAGGAGGGAAGGAAGAAGGGGAGGTAGAGAGAAGTTAGGGAGAGGGGTGAATGGCAAGGGAAAAAAGGAAAGAGGGAAATGAGGTGAAAAAGTGGCAGGTCACTTATAGTAATGAGTAACGTCCCACTCACATTTGAGTCTTTTAGGAATTTGTGTTTCAAGTTTGAAAATCCAACAAACGTCCCTCTTACATAAGAGGGAGAAATGGTCTTCACCTTTGATAGGAGAGTACATATATATTCTGAATCCTAAGGGTCTGTAAATCAGATTGATTTTTTCAATTTGAAAATTCTGGCTACATTAGTATCCTTATTTGTGTTAATATTAAAAATATGGTCCTGTACCTTGTTGCAATGAGATGCAAGTGATCAAATATGTTATATATTTTGTTTGGCAGCTGACAAATTGTTTGATATCATAAGTATGATTGTTGAGCAGGACCTGATAATATGAGAATCCCCGGCATGATGATGATAAGGTCAGGGATTTCATTTAGAGTTCTCACTTAATATAATGCCTACGTGTAAATCTGTTATGAATGTAACTTTTGGCTGTTGAACTCAGTTGAAGCTGCTTTTGTTTTCTTGTAACTGTATTGCCATGGTGTTGAAGCTTGTGTTCGTAGCCCAGGTGACTCCTGTTGTTGTTTACCCTTGCCCTTTGTGGGGGTTGTGCTAATGCTATTGTTTGTATAATTGCTTATAAAAGGCCTTTGAAAGAGTAAAGACAGCAGTCCTTTATGCTGAGAACTGTGATACAGACATACCTGACTCCGTGTCATCTTTCTTATAGAAGCAATAATTTGGCAAAGCAATATAAACTTAAGCAACTTGTTTAAAAGTTGAATCTAACATTTGGCGCCCGAACAGGGACCCACCAAGTTGCTACAAGAGGTGGCTGAGCTACGCTGACGGAACGAAAGGACAGGCATTCCGGGAACCACAGATCAAAAAACCTGGCCAGGTAAGAAAAAGCTTTATTTTTCTTATATTCTGTGCTCCCCTGATTTGTGCCTATCCGTTCTGTCAGTTACGGTTCTCCTGGTTTTAAAACACCAGCCTCTGTAGTGGTGAGTCTAGAATTACTGCATATTTTAGTTTATATTGCTGGAATTATTTGTTTGTTTTGTTGTCTGTGTCTGTCTTGTCTGTCTTGTTGAGAAAGTGAATGAGCCTTGTCAAGGATGGTATGAGTTAGAAGGGGATTGCCGAACTAAGCAACGGAATGCGCCTTACCTCACATGATTGGGAACTTGAGGGCTTGTGAGCTTGGGGGTCTGACGCTTATGCTTAACCTCACATCTAACTCATAAACCATAGACGGGTTGAGAGTATAAGCCCTGTCTGCTCCATAAAGCAGGGATAAGAGTGTATGAGAGGGATTCCCAGATACGGGGAGGGAATAAGATCTCCAAAAGTCCGGAGATCTAGTCGGATACCTGGCCACTTAAAGGAATGCTTGTATATGTTGTAGCCGCATTTTTGTATATGTTGTAGCCACATTCTGGTTTGTTATTGGGCTAGCATATAAAGTAATTATTTGTTATTGGGCTAGCATATAAAGTAATTCGATTTCAGAAATCTCATTCCGGAAGAGGTTTCTAGTATTCTAGCACCCTAGGAGGAAGGCAACGAGGAACTAGTGTAACTTAGCTGGTTTGTTATTGGGCTAGCATATAAAGTAATTATTCATTCTTGTATATGTTGTAGCCGCATTATATTGTACACTAAGTGTCCCACACGCTACCTAGGCAGGACTGTTAGAATGGGCCAGAGGAACACAAAACCCCGTCAGGGAATTGTGGCGCACTATACGGTGCCACAGATAATTAAGAACATTTATGGGAAAACCGAAGCACAGGACTTAAAGGATGTCCTTCGTAAATTTAAGGTGAAAGGAGCAGCGGGCTTAGACCCGGATGTATGGAGTGAAATAAAAAGGGACAGACAAGGAGAGGTGTTAGAGAAGCAATGGATGCGTCAGGTTCAATGCTTAATTAAGGTCTCAAATAGAGCGAAAGAAGAGGGGTGGAAATATAATCCAGATTGTGATGGTTGGGATATGAAAGACAGAAGAACAAAAAATGTTGAAATTTTAAATAATCTTAGTTCAACCATCCCACCCCCATATACTGACATAGAACGTAAACCACACAAGATATATCCTGTACTTAAGGGTAGAGAATGGGTTTTTTCAGGTTTGTGGAGTACAAGAATTTCATTCAGAAACTGTAGCCCCTGTACGCACTGATACATGCATTATAGTAAAGCCAGCTGTTTTCTGTAGATTTGTGACACAGTTAATGAATACACATGAAGCAACCTGGCAGGATGGGGAGGATTTATGCAGACATAAAATGACTCTGACCCTGTTTAACCAGTTTATGACCGACCTGCAGACCAAGCTGAGGGGGATGGCAATTTAGAGACAGGACATGTCAGACATATAGACTCAAGGGCCCCTTTTATTGCTAGATTAGAAGCTTTCTGTCAGGCAAAACAACAAGAGGGGGGGTCAATATCACCCATGAAACAAATGCCAGGACAGACTGTATCAGACTTTTACTTATCTATAGAAAGTATGATGGCAGATGATGGCAGATGAGGGAATGGATTTAGAGCTGCCAGTCACGATCCAAGCCTTCAATAGACAGTTTATGGAAGGATTAATTCCACAGATAAGTGAAAGACTGAAAGCTTGCACACCACCCTTAATTTGTTGCGATTTTTGGCAGAAAAAGGTTGCAAGGTTAATAAGAAAAAGTTACAAGTGTGTCAGGAAAAAGTTATCTTTTTGGGACATTGTATATCACAGGGTACGAGACCTCTCACTGAGGAGAGGGTTCAAGTGATAAAGGGAATGTTACCCCCACGGAATTTCAAACAATTGCGTATGTTTTTAGGTATCGTGTCATATTGTAGACAGTGGATACCACATGCTAGCGCTTTGATGCAGCCATTATACGATTGTTTGAAAATTGTACCGTATGTGCTTACAGAAGTAGCATATGAGTCGTTTGTCACTTTGAAAAAGCTATTAATTTCTGCCCCGGCTATTGGTATACCAGATTACACCAAGATATTTAATCTGTACATTGCTGAGATCACTGGACATGCCACAGGTGTTCTGACA
The DNA here is from genome assembly GCA_037952835.1 of Lithobates septentrionalis. NCBI lineage: Eukaryota > Metazoa > Chordata > Amphibia > Anura > Ranidae > Lithobates > Lithobates septentrionalis. Next base: position 1,217,062 of record JBBDGP010001952.1, read on the forward strand.
CAGGCACATGTAAAACAAAGACCAGTCGCTTACTTTTCAGCATCATTAGATCCAGTATCTAGAGGTTCACCGTCCTGTGTACGGGCGGTAGCTGCAGTGTCAATTATCATAGATAAGTCTTCAGAGATTGTTCTAGATAATCCAGTCGTAGTGCATACCACACAAGACATACATGCAATCTTGTCTCAGGTACAGCCCAAACACATTTCAATGGCTAGGCAATTAAGGTTACAGTGTACTTTACTCTTACCTCCAAATGTTACTTTTCAGCGCTGTACAACCTTAAATTTGGCCACCTTTTTGCCTCTTCAGTCACCAGATTTGGCAAGTAGGAATGATAGTACTAGTAGTACTAGTGAGAAAGGAAATGAGGAAACTGACACTCTTTTGTTTAAGGAAGTAAATGAGCACGATTGTTTTCAGCTCATGGAACAGGAGACAATGGGATTCCCACATGTTACAGATACACCGATTTTAAATGCTGAGCACACTTTGTACATAGATGGCAGTAGGTTTGCTGATGACAAGGGTAAATATCACACAGGGTATGCTGTAGTGACTGATACGCAGGTAATTGAAGCACAGGCCTTACCAGCCCACATGTCAGCACAGGAAGCAGAATTAAAAGCTTTAGAACAAGCCCTAGAATACTTAAAAGAACGAGAAGGGAATATTTACACTGACTCTGCCTACGCTTATGGTGTAGCGCACGATTATGGCCACATATGGAGGGCTAGAGGTTATCTGACAGCAGCAGGTACACCTGTAAAACATGGAGAAGGGATTAAGAGAGTCCTGAACAATCTTCAAAAGGTTAAACGAGTGGCCATCATGAAGATAGCGGCACACACGAGCGCAAAAACAATTGAGGCAAAAGGAAATGCATTTGCAGATTTGACTGCAAAACAGGCAGCTCTAGGGGAAGGAAGCCCTGAGACCTTAGCAGCGGTAGAGGTGAGTATCCCAGAACCAACATGGCAGCAGCTGAGTAAATTACAGGAGCAAGCAGGGGAGAGCGAGAAAGATAAGTGGGTCAGAATGGGAGCAGCACCAGACCTTGACAATGTATGGAGGGAAGGGGGCAAAATATGCCTACCTGCCTCTCTGTACCCAGCAATGGCAGCGGCAGTTCATCTACCCACACACGTCAGTTCCAATTCCATGTATAGGATTGTGAACCGAGGATGGCTCGCCCCTGGATTCAGTAGCACTGCAAGAAACTACTGTGCAGCCTGCCAAATCTGTCTCCTGAATAACCCAGGACAGAAAGTGAAAAGCCCCACGAAAACACCAGGTCCAGGCCCAATACCCCTTCCAGAGACTGCAAATTGATTACATACAAATGCCTAAGAGCGGCCCCTTTGAATTTGTCCTCGTGTGTATCCATTTATTCTCAGGTTGGCCCGAAAGTTATCCAGTAAAATCGGCTACAGCTAAAGCCACAGCTAAGAAACTGATCACTGAGTTAATACCTAGGTTTGGTCTTCCTGAAACCATAGAATCAGATAGGGGGACACACTTTACAGGAGAAATCATGCAGAATGTGATGACCATGTTAGGGGTTCAACAAAGTTTTCACACCCCTTACCACTCACAGAGTTCAGGATCAGTGGAGAGAGTAAATGGGACAATAAAGCTAAAAATACAAAAAGCCATGCAAGAGTTAAACAAGCCTTGGCCAGAATGCCTGCCTCTGGCTTTATTCTCTATAAGGTACACTCCAACAGGAAAAACAGGATTATCCCCATACGAAATACTTTTTGGGAATGCACCTAGATTAGGTTTATACTTTCCACAGAGTATGCAATTGCAATGTGATAGTTTGACTGCATATGTGATACAATTACAACAACGTCTAACTAAGATCCACAAAAGTGTGTATTCTTCTCTTCCAGACCCTAATTCAATAACAGGTACACATACGCTGCTACCAGGGGATTATGTATATGTAAAGAAACACACCAGAAAGACATTGGAACCCAGGTTTGAAGGTCCTTACCAAGTACTCTTGACCACAGCCACCTCAGTAAAGCTGGAAGGAAAACCTACCTGGATACACGCATCACATTGCAAGAAACAACCCGAGAAAACAACATGATGAAATATCTACTTACATATTTTTTGTTGAAGATTGTTGTATTACAAATATATGCATGGACTCCTGGTATTAATGTACTTGAAGTAGAGGAAACAATGACTTTCGAATGGAGCATAGATGACCCTAAAGTGGCAAATGTATCAGGATATGAGATAAATAAGGATTACACTGTGGGTAATTATACTGTTGAAGGACATAGGCGACCGTTTCATGTAGATGTAGGTATAGCATGGATACAGGCAGACCCCCTCTCAGAAGTAACTGTAACTTTCCAGTGGAACGATAATATGGGTTTCCCCTTTAACAATAGTAAGAACCATAGGTGTCATAAAATATCCCTTTCACAGACATGGAAACAAGCCCGGGAACGGGTAGTGGGACAAATGTACCAAATATTAACAGTCATGGCAGAAGGAGGGAATATAACCGAAGGGATGTTTAATCTGACAGATATTACCGTTAATCAATCCAGTACTTTCCTCTGTGCATCTTGGTGGAGGGAAGAGAGAGTTGATGGGTGGTACTGGATGGTACAGACCTATGGGTTTCACATACAAATGGAGGAAGAAGTAACGCCAACAATTGAATCTTCCATATTAACACCCGTACCAAACACTTGCATAAATGTATCAACATCACAACAGAAAACAAAAATAAAATTCAATATCACCTTTCCCCCGATACCGGAGTGTAGGTATAAATGAGAATGGTACGACACACTATTGGGACTGACAGGTACAGGGATGGGAATTTTAAACTCGGTCGAAATAGAAGAAATGAACAACAGATGGAAGCATGCAGGGGGACACATAGCTGACAGCTTGACTATCACAAGCAAATGGTTACCCACCACTTTTGAAACCCAATTGCAAGAAATACCCCTATTACAATTTTTGGGAGGGTTAATAAATCACACGATAGGAGCAGAGCTCCAGCTGTGGAATCAAAATCAACAGTTTGTAAATTTCACACAGTGCTCTTTTAACCTCTTATCCTATCATATACAAATAAATAGGGCCAGGACTGAACTACAGTTGGGAAATTATCATACCTGGATGAAATATTTTAAGGGTTTAACTGACGATGGTGTATGGTTCCAAGTAAAAGGGGATAAGATAGAATGTGAGGAGAAATGGTGTGTAGGAAGGTTCGAAGCATACCGGGTAGCAGATGTAATGGAAATGTGTAAAATAGTGGTCATGCCACTAGTAATTAAAGACGAGTTTTGGTATCCAGAAATATATGGGAAATATGTAGATAAAGGAAACAGAACCCATGATTTAACTCTATGTGAAGGAACCAATAAGGGAATGGTATGTGGCAGAAGTTCCCCAGTATATGAACCTTGCTTGTTAAAATACCAAACTAGCATATGCAAAATGCAAAGAACACCGATAAATGTGAACAATAGATTCATAGAAATAGGACCCCAGCATATTTGTATCATTACTAATGATAACCGCACCATGTCAGCATTAAATAAATCGGCGCCGTTTGCGGGATGTATAAAAAAGATTAAAATATTACAATGGGGTAACGACACCTATCTTTTTGAACCAGACGCCGATAAGATATTCTCTTCAGTCTATGAGATACATAATCTCACTGACACTACACCCTTTATAATTTCTTTAGACCCACTAAAACAGGTTTTGGAACAATCAGAGTTGTTAAGACAACACATAGAAACACTAGAACATACCCTACAAAATAACCTTGTATCTGCAATTATTGACAAAGGTAGACTAGTACATCTTTCCTCACAGATACAACAGGATACTGCACCACATTGGTGGGATATATTTAGTGGAATGTCTTCTACAGCAACCAATACCTTTCACTGGTTGTTAAGTCCAATGGTAATTATTATTCTAATATTAATATCACTTACATTCACGAATATATGTGTATACAGGAAAATAAATAGGAAAATTAGGAGAATAGACAGGGCATACCAATAAATGTGTATTGACATCACCCTACTCCTATAAAACGCCTCTTCTTGAATTTTAAGATGTTGGTAATACCTAGGGGGATGGGTTCTACCCCTCTGACAACTCGCGGTCAGGGAAAGGACTCTGGGGAAAAACTGACTAGAACTTATTCATGAGGACCCAGGGGGAAGGAGAGGATGATGTCAAAGGGGGAAATTGATAAGGTCAGGGATTTAATTTAGAGTTCTCACTTAATATAATGCCTACGTGTAAATCTGTTATGAATGTAACTTTTGGCTGTTGAACTCAGTTGAAGCTGCTTTTGTTTTCTTGTAACTGTATTGCCATGGTGTTGAAGCTTGTGTTCGTAGCCCAGGTGACTCCTGTTGTTGTTTACCCTTGCCCTTTGTGGGGGTTGTGCTAATGCTATTGTTTGTATAATTGCTTATAAAAGGCCTTTGAAAGAGTAAAGACAGCAGTCCTTTATGCTGAGAACTGTGATACAGACATACCTGACTCCGTGTCATCTTCCTTATAGAAGCAATAATTTGGCAAAGCAATATAAACTTAAGCAACTTGTTTAAAAGTTGAATCTAACAATGACAACTAGCACAATGGGTTGCATTGCATTTAATTTATTTTTTCAAAAAAGTGTTCCAGAATAAAGAGTTGCACTACTTTACAGTCCTGTTTAAAAAAAACTTTCTTTTTTCAATATATTTAACGTTATCTTAGCCTAGTCTTTCATTTGTCCATGGACACACTACTGATCCAATATAAGAAATGTATTTCTATTTCTCCCCAGTGGTGTACTTTCTAGGCGCCGTTGCGACAGGCTACGTTACCATATTTCCAAAATTAACACCAATAAGAATACTAAAGTAGTCAGGCATTTCAAAATCCCCCTCCTCCTACCTTTCTTTCCTCCTTTCTTCCCTCCTTTCTTCCCCATTTCTTCCTTTTTCCCCTCCCCACCTCCTTCTTTCCTCCCCCCTCTTCCCTTTGTTCTTTTTTTTCCCCTTTTTTTATTCAGTCTTAAAAAATAAACTGCCTAATGGGTTCCACACACACATTCACATATTTTGTAGTATTTCTTCAATTGCTTTTTCCTTAATTTTTTCCTACTTTTTCTGTTTCAATGGTTTTTATTAATTGTTTTAGTAAAACAAAAAAGGAACAGTTGGTAGAGCAGCAAACAATCCTTGCTTGCTCCAACTGTGCCAGATAAACAAGTAAACAAACACATAAACAAACAAATGTGGGGCTTAATAAAAATTAATGAGGAGCCGACATGCAGGTTAGGTCTTCTATGTGCCCCCCCCCCCCCCCCCCCCAACACATTTTAAATAGAATATAAGGCAGGACAGTAAAAAGTACTGAGATACTGGTAGAACGTTTGAACTACACATACTCTAAGATGGAATCGTTCTACCAGCCACCTAGTGCGTTATGTGTATGCAAGACAATGTGGACACTGATACACATCATTGCTAAGGTAAAACCTCAGCACGTTAGTCCAGGTGGCATATTTATGTAATAAGTAAGATTCTTTCAGCAATCATTTATTATAAATAATAAGGTGATTCTGCTCAGATATTAAAATAGTGCCAAAGTAATAAATTAAAATATTTTTAGGAGAGTATCTAAATTATGTCCATATCGTATAAAACCACGTGGTGTTTAGGAAAAAATATATAAAGTATATAAAAAATATATAAAGTATATAAAAATATTTAAAAATATTATATCTCAAATGGGAAATATTTAATCAATAATCTATATGGCAATAATAATGTCCATATGTGAATTCTCAGTGCTTGGCAGGCAGTAGTATCAATAATAAACAAACAAATATATATCCAAACATATGGAATAAGATGGATGAAGTAAGTATAGTCTGGACTTGATAAGTTTCACTTTAAATGTCTATGACAGTGGTAAGGGGCAATCTGTAGGAAGTCCAACCAGTATTATAGTGGGTAGAGGATAATAAAGTCCTATGAATATAAGATGAGGTAAGGATGATTGTTCCAAATGTTTCTGCTGCAGCTCCTTTATGTGTCTGGTCTCCCAGAACTCTTACCTCGAGATTAGTGATAGCATGCAATTACCGCCGTCACCACTGGGGGGATGCCTCGGTTTTCCTAAGCAGTGATCATCTCTCCTCTGGATGGCATATCGTGATGCTGTTTCCTCTCTCCTAGCTACGTTCAGTCTCTCTCTCCTGTTAGATGGGATGGTACCTCCGTGAAGAGGAGACAGGGAGAGAGAAAAGGGGGTGGGGGGGGCTCCAATAGTGCAGTATGTCAAGTTATGTCAAGTTACTATTGGAGCCCCCCTTTTCTCTCTCCCTGTCTCCTCTTCACGGTTCCCCCCCCAGTGGTGGTGTAGTTCCCCCCAGTGGTGACGGCGGTAATTGCATGCTATCACTAATCTCGAGGTAAGAGTTCTGGGAGACCAGACACATAAAGGAGCTGCAGCAGAAACATTTGGAACAATCATCCTTACCTCATCTTATATTCATAGGACTTTATTATCCTCTACCCACTATAATACTGGTTGGACTTGCTACAGATTGCCCCTTACCACTGTCATAGACATTTAAAGTGAAACTTATCAAGTCCAGACTATACTTACTTCATCCATCTTATTCCATATGTTTGGATATATATTTGTTTGTTTATTATTGATACTACTGCCTGCCAAGCACTGAGAATTCACATATGGACATTATTATTGCCATATAGATTATTGATTGAATATTTCCCATTTGAGATATAATATTTTTAAATAATTTTATACACTTTATATATTTTTTATATACTTTATATATTTTTTCCTAAATACCACGTGGTTTTATACGATATGGACATAATTTAGATACTCTCCTAAAATATTTTAATTTATTACTTTGGCCCTATTTTAATATCTGCGCAGAATCACCTTATTATTTATTTCATTTGAAAAGTGGTTTGTGTCACACTAATAGATTTTGCTGCATTTATTTCTGCACTTTCACTATTAAATTGTTTATGAATATTTTGCACTTATCCAGAGTAGCGTGAAGGCACTTTGCTCACTAATCATTTATTATAACTGTCCCCTATAGGGGACCCTATTCCCAACTATATACCCAGGAATGTCTGGGTTAACCAAAGAGAAGAGAAGTGAGAAAAACATAGAAACACGATATCATAGCAGACATCCCAACCTGCAAAAACTCATTTCAGGGAGGTGGCAAACTCATTTCAGGGAGGTGAGGCGCCGGCGCCCCCTCCCTCCCCCCCCCCAATTAAATGCAGCCTGATCAGTACCAATTAAAGTTTGCCGTTTTTGACATAAATAGGCATTCTGTGTCTCTTATTTTTCTTTTTTACTAGTAAGACTGCTTTCACACTGAGGCGCTTTACAGGCGCTATAGCGCTAAAAATAGCACCTGTAAAGAGCCTCTCCTCTCACTCCAGTGTGAAAGCCCGAGGTCTTTCACACTGGAGCTGTGCGCTTGCAGGACAGTAAAAAAGTCCTGCAAGCAGCATCTTTGCAGCGCTGTAGGAGCTGTATACACCGCTCCTAAAGCACCCCTGCCCATTGAAATCAATGGGCAGTGCTGGCAAAGAGCCGCCAAACCACCGGCAAAGCGTCGCTGCAGCAGCGCTTTGTGGGCGGTTTTAACCCTTTCTCGGCCGCTAGCAGGGGTTAAAAGCACCCCACTAGTGGCCAAATAGTGCCGCTAAAGTGACGGTAAAGCACCACTAAAAATAGCCTCATTGTGAAATCACACTAAATGTTATTTGAATGAGTACTATCTGCATCAGAGAGAAGGGAGAGTGTAAAACTAAGTGCTGGAACATGGAAGCTTCAAGTTAAATTTGCATAAAATGTATAATGTCATATTAAGGCAAGTTCTCCTGCCATATCCCCAGCAATCAGCTCTTCACAGAGGAATCTGCTAGGACTGCCATTGTAACATCAAATATTATAAAGACTTTTGGCATAATCTACTGAAAACTTCTATTTGCAATATACATTAGCAAACAGTGGTATACCTTAGGTGTAGGTAGGACATGAAGAACAGTCAGCCTTGGGTAGAGCAAACTGGGGATGCTCTAAAATCACATTCCAATTCACCTGCATATACAAACAGCCCCCAGTGGCAGGAAGGGAGAAGTGCACGTCTAGAGGGAAGCCAGGGGTGCTGTCTACTTTATAACACTGGGAAGGGAAGTGGCAGCGTGTCAGCTCAGTAACATTCCACCGCTCGGGTTGCTCTGCCTTTCTGAGTGACAGGCTCAGCCGGGAGATCGCCCGGCGCTCCCGGGTGTCCATGAGCCAGCATCCAAATGCGGGAGTCTCCGCGATTTGCCGGAGACTTGAGATGTCTGTCATAGGTAAGCATGAAATAAAGAAATGAATGAAAAGAAGGAAAGAAAGAAGAGAGAAGGGTGAATCCATCTGGGAATCCGTAGTCGGCCATCCAAGTGAACATCTTTATGAATCAGGGACCTGTAGGTATGCAAGCCAGGGGGGGCATATTTTCTCAAAAAGAGCTTGTTTGTCATGCAGAATGCTCGCTATTTTTTCGTTCAACAAGATTAATGTCAGTTTGCATTTCATCAATGCTATGTCTATAATAGGGCTTTTCCAAGCTGACGCAATGGCAATTTTGGCTGCCAAGAATATAAAATATATTAACGACTGAGTATGTCTAGGGATTTTTTCCACTGGTTTATTCAGTAGGACGACACTAGCGTCTTTAACAATATTGACCATTGTGATTGAGAATATGAATGAATGAACCCTCATCCAGAAGCGACGAACCTTGGGGCATGTCCACTATACATGTAGTGGTGAACCCACCTGTCCACAACCCCTGAAGAAGGAGGCTGAGGCACCTGGATACATTTTGGAGAGGCACTCTGGTACCAAGTACCACCTGGCATATACTTTGTATCCCGCCTCAATCAGAGCAACATTGAGTTTGCGCTAGTCATCTACCTCAGGGCTTAGATCCCTTTCCCATGCCACCTAATATGTTTGGCAGGAGGGATAATAAACTGTTTATAGAGCACAGAGATGCACCCTTGTTTTCAAACATAGTGCGTACTGCCAGGTAAGACCCATCTTTCTGTAATGATTGAAGAAAATGTTGAATTTGTTGTAAGTAGAAGCTCTCCACGTGGGGCATCCCCAAACTGCTTGTGAAGTGTGAGGGAGGACATATTCCTCTGTCCCAGATGTGTAAGGAATGAGAAAGCGTTGAACTCAAAATAGCTTTACAGTGCTCTGGAGAAGTCCAAAGAATAAGGTCCATTGCTAGCAGAGTGCACGCCTAAGACACCAGTGGGACCCAATCGGGGCGATAGTGACAGCTGTGGAGTTGGAGTAGTTGGGTCAACTGCGCAGCCATATAATACTTCCAAAACTCGAGCACCCCCATAACCCCCTTTGCTCTTTGGGAGCATACATCATAGCCCAAGCTTTTCTAGGACCTTTGGTACCCCAGATATAATGGAGGATTTTAGATTGGAAATGGCACCAATGGGGACTTGGATAGACAGAGTTCGAAGATAATATAATAACCTTGGTAGGACTGTCATTTTAACAGATGCGATTTTTCCCATCCAAGATAAACTCGTATCAGATCACGTCTTCTAATAAATGAGCGTATTAGATCATGTCTTCTAATAAACAAGCAAACAAGGATGGGTAATTGGCTTTGTACAGGGAGGTTACATCGGAAGTCAGTCGGATACCCAAATAAGAGAGGGACGACTATTGCCATGAGAAGGGGAATTGAGATATGATACTCTGAAGTGTTGAAGTTGGTAAGTTGACATTCAACGCTTCTGAATTAATCGTGATTGACTAACAGGCAGGAAATTTTTCTGAATCGATGTAATAGGGACAGAAGATTTGGTAGTGTGGTGTGGGGGGATGTGATAAACAACAAAAGGTCATCTGCAAATAAAGCACACTTATGACTCTTCCCACAGCTTTCTATATGCAAGATATCTGGGTTATGGTGGATCGCTATCGCCAGTGTTTCAATGGCTATCACAGATAATATAGAAGATACTGGGCATTCCTGTCCGGTGCCCGACAAGATGGGTATCGAGTCCAACCTATGGCTCCGTAAAAGTATCTGAGCCGAGGACGAGCTAAATAGCGAGTGCATCGAGGCCAGGAACATAGGATCGAAATTCCACCTAGTCAATAACTGAAAGAGGAAAGGCCATCAGAGCAAATCAAATGTGGATATCAATAGATAACAACATCCCCTTCCTAAAAAATCCACCATCCCATGATGAGTGTAGTATGGATACAGTATAAGGTCAATTGCTCTCCTGACCTGACTGGCTGCCTGTCTGTATGGCAGAAAGCTGACCTGATTGGCGTGAATGTAGTCAGCCAGGAACGTCAACATCCTGTTTGCCAAATTTTTTGTGAATAGCTTCAAACCCGTATTAATTAAGCATATGGGTCGGTAGTTAGCTACATCACTGTGATCTTTGTGGGGTTTGGGAATAAGCGTGATGAAGGCTCTATTGGAGTCAGTGTCTATTGGACCGCCTTTCTGTATGTCCCTGAAGAAGTGTGTTAGGGAGCAGGCAAATAAAGCTGAGAATTTTTCACAGTACAGATTTGTAAACCTGTATGGGCCCGATGCTTCTTCCATAGTTATATCTTTATCGAAAAGGCTCTATGTTCATCTTTCGAGGTCGAGATAGGCAAATGGTCAACAAAATCACAGAACTCCTACTACTTTAAATGTTCACATATTATTATCTTTTTTAAATGTTATTATCTTTATTATTTTTAATTTCTTTATTTTTTTTCTTACTTTTTCACCATTTTTTTCTATCCTCTTTTTTCTTTCTTTTTTCTTTTGAGATATTGTCATGTTTTTTGTTTTTTTTTTATATTTTTTTATATTTTTTCTCATTTATTGCATTTCTTAGGTTTCAGTCATTTTCAGTTTTCTCACCTTCACTTTTGTTTACAGACATAGGTTTAATAACAATTAATTCATTCAGCTGTTTCTTCACATGACCCTCTCAGTTCACACATCAGTATTTTACTTGCGGCTGATGATGCAAAAACCTCTCGTGCTGCTTCATGGTTCCCACCCAATTACTAAGCCCCCAGTGGGCAGGAGAATCCTATCAGGGGAACGTGGTTTTGGGGGAGACATATAGGCTGAGGCTGCCTCTTATTTTCTGTCTACACGTGTTGATCGAGAGAGAAGCCATCCCTCTATCCATTTGAGTTAACCTTCTGGAGCGGTACACAGACATGCCAGCACCCTGTCTTCCAGTGGATCCAGGGAAGCAGTCCTCTTTGGTTTGAGCAGCACCACAAACTTTGCTTATTAGGTATCTGTGGTGTTTGGTCGAAAATGTATAGTTCCAAATACTTCTATTTATAGAATATAGACTTATTTTCACTTTGCAAGGTCTTTTTAGGACGAATAGTGTTTTTATGCTGCTTTAATTAGTTGCAGAGAAAATCAAAGAATGCTATTAGTAGTATATATAATTCCATATACAGTAAAATCTTGGATTGCAAGCATAATTGGCATGCTTGTAATCCAAAGCACTTGTATATCAAAGCAAATTTCCCCATAAGAAATAATGCTACTTGTATATCAAGACATTACTTGTTTATCAAGTCAAAATTTATTTAAAAATGTTGCTTGTCTTGCAAAACGCTCTCAAACCAAGTTTCTCTCAAACCAAGGTTTTACTGTATTGGTATTTGTAAACATCCTTTCACCTCTTAAATTTTTCTTTATTTTTGCAGCATTTTGAAATTTAATTGAATGGGGCCTTTTTGTAATTTCTATAAGTTTTTGACTGGAGCCTCAGGGAGAAAAAAAAATGTGATTTTACATGTTATGCCTTTTTGTTTATGTAGATAAATATGACTTTTGCAGTTATAGTGAGAAAGTGACTGCAGACTAATTATAATTAGCATGAATAAATGAGTAATTAAGAATAGTTTGAATACAATTGGGTGTAATTTGGGTCAGCTTTGCCCAATACATTTCAATTACTTAAAGCTAGCAAAGTTCAAGCTGGGAAAATAAATATTCTGAGGCACATCATGACCTGCTCACAGGAAATTTCAGAAATTCTCAAGACAGTTTTCAAACACACCTAACTGAGCAGTGCAACACAGTTATTTCTATAGTTCAGAAATTTAGCCAGTATTATATTCTTCAAATTGAGAAAATTGAAAAATAATGACTCTACCTGGTAGTGGATGCAGTGTGGACTCTTCATTTCTCATGAAACTTGTTTTTCTGTCCAGGTACAGTGCTTTCTATCTCTGTCTATGGTGGGATCAACCCAACCACTAACCAACATCACTTATTTATTGAGGATTTACTTGCTTTCTAATAAGGAATTACATAAATACAAAAATTACAAATGCATAAAATATGGCCCATAGGTACAGCTTTTTGCTGTGGTCCTTGGAAGCTATGGTAGATAACAGGGTTATTTTAAGATACAGATGGACTCATGGCAAACATCTCCGGAGTAGACTTTCATCCCATCTTTTAATTTCCCCAACACAAACAAAAAACACATTTAGAAAGTGCGAAATTTTTTGGGTTTGGGAAACTTTAAAGCAGTATTAAACCCTAAACTAAAAATGTATTATTTTAAAGCTCACCAATCATTAGATGTGGTGGCTGTATTAATTTGGCTAAAAAAAGAAGCACAGGAAGCAGTGTTAAGAAACGTTGTGAAGTATATTACAAGTTCTGAATGTATGCAAGAATAAGGAAAGATGAAGAGATGGAGAGGGTGGGGAAGGGAGGGGTCCCAGTGGTGTGCCTGCGGAAAGAACGAATAAGAGCGATACCCTGCAGGCACAGAGAGGCAAGGAAGTAGGTTAAGGCGTAAGCAAAAAATTATCAAAGCCAGTAGGGAGGAAGTGGGCCACCCAGGGCCACAGTAATTTAATTTATGTGGGTAGGTGTTTTCCAATAACAAAATAGCAGCAACGCTGCTAGGATGACCATAAATTCATTCACTCTCTGTTAGTAATGATATTATAAAGTGTTTGCTGCCTCTCCTCTAAATAAGAGTTTCTAGCCGTAGCCAATAGCATATACATATATAATGAAAATTCTATCCCTGGGGTGGTCTATGAGATAGGCCTCCCAGGGACAGGATAGACAGCTACTTCTGGTCAGAAAGGGCACTCTACACACTTATATAAAAAGTTTAGTAACACATTTTATTATGGTGATATACACCCGAATTGTTGATTTAAAAGACAGTCAAGTTGCTTCCTTAAAAGCTGATACAATAGTATCTTCTAACAATATGTTATTCAAAACTATACTGACACTTTAACTATGTTGCAAGTGACTGACATCCGACAAACAATACTCACAAAAAACAATGTACAAAAAACATATAATGCAGGCGCCTGAAGTTTACCACTACTGTTCGGCAATCCCAGTGGGCCAATCGCCTCTATGTTTTAATTTTAAATAATTATTATTGGATCAAATCCAATTATTTAGTTAGTTACGGGGGTGCCGAGCAGTAGTGATCCCCGGGGGATATAATTTAAGTTCACTAAGTTGGCCGGGGTTTTAGTTGGAAGAGCGGGGGGCGGTAATTGGGGCGGTAAAAAACCAATTGTATTACTAAATTGTCTTAGTTCGTACTGGGTCCTCTAATGCCGCGTACACACGGTCGTACTTTTCGTCTACAAAAGTCGGACAGCCTGTCCGACAGACTTCCGGCAGACTTTCGGTGGACTTGCGGCGGACTTGCGGCCTACTTTCTAACGACCGGACTTGCCTACACACGACCACACAAAAGTCGGTCGGATTCGTACGTGATGACGTACACCGGACTAAAATAAGGAAGTTCATAGCCAGTAGCCAATAGGTGCCCTAGCGTGGCTTTTTGTCCGTCGGACTAGCACACAGACGAGCGGATTTCGGGGTCCGTCGTAGTTACGAAGTAAAGTTTTAAAGCATGTTTCAAATCTAAAGTACGTCGGATTTGAGGCTAAAAAAGTCGGTTGAAAGTCCGGAGAAGCCCACACACGATCGGATTACCAGCCAGCTTTAGTCCGTCAGCGTCCGTTGGACTTTTGTAGACGAAAAGTACGACCGTGTGTACGCGGCATAAGTTACAATGGGGAGTCCTCTTTGAGCTGATCCATGAAAGGGAAAAAGTAAGTAAAGGTATGTAAGGGATTGCTCTAAGTTCAGATCCTCTTTAATCTCTGTTATTGCCGTAATTGGCTATTATCTTCGTGGGAGCGGAGTGCTGTAATTCCAATATTGAACGGGTGAGGGTGAGGCTGGATTGCCTTGACTGTTGCTAATTACTGAAGGATTCCCTGGAAAGTTCATTCAAAGCCCATCCGTGAATGAATGCAAGTGATTATATGAGAAATTAATTTAAATTCAGATCACTTTGACTCACTGATTAGATAAAATAGATGTGCTTCCTTTATGTGACTATTCAACAATAATGAGAGGGGCATTAAATTGTTAGTCCCCTATTTCTCTGATCATGTAGGTATTAACACAATCTATGAATAAAGCAGAGTATCGGTGGGTAAATGTCTGTCATATTAGCAAAACACGGGATACTGTGGGTTAAATGAAAAAGATATTGTGGTTACTTTACCAGTTTCTTTTCTTGTGTGGACTTCTGTGAAGTGAACCTCTTATCTCTCCTTGCTGTTCGTGTTTAAGTTGTAAAACAGCTACTGATGTGTGTTAGTTCATGGAGATCAGGTCTTCACTTGTCCCGCTGTTCAAGATAACTGGTGATTTGCAGGTAAATCGAAAGATCTCCTAGTTATTAGCCGCTCATCTGTCACTTTTCTGGATGTTTTTCCAGCTAATTGCTCTTCAGTGGTGAGGCATCTGTTGATGGGTTTTAAATCCTTGCTGTTTGATCGTGATTTACCTTGTATCCCTGTATAGATGGTCATATATACACCGATCCGATGGACGATTTTAGTTGCTCCCAGCTTCCGCTGTACTTGCGTTTGATTTCTACTCCAAGTGGGCTTGCTATAAGCTCTTCTTTTGTTGGTATCCTATATGTAGTAGGACCCTGCTACACCGCTCCTCCGCTACCCGGCATTGGTACAGGGGTCACTTCACATGGCTGCCCTGCCTGCTGTTAACGTCGACGCGTTTCGCAACAGGTAAGTTACGTAGCTTCTTCTGGATGTTCTGAGGGCTGATCCCCACCTCTCCTTTATAGTGATTCCAGGTGCGGTCGCTCCTCCTATTATTCTCATTAAAGAACAGTTAAGGACAAACTTAAATGGCAGCTTGGACAATTGTCTCTCATTCATCTGCAACATTTATATGTTTATTTCCTATTTCGCCAAGATCACTATGTTTATCTGATTCGCTTATAGTTAGAATTTCCTTTTGCTATTTAACATATTTTTCAACTAGGAAATATTAGGCATTTTTCCCTAATGGTAGATTTATATATTGGGAATTTTTGTGGAGGGTTTTGTACAGTTAGTATTTTATATTCGGGGGGACAAAATATACAGACAAATAAGACATCAGTAAATGACACTAGGAAGGTAAAGATTTTTGAGGAGAGATTGATCTCTTATTTTTGGCCATTTGTTTGTCTTGGGGGGGGGGGAAGGAGAGGGAATAGGGGGGGTTGGGGTTTAGTTTTTGGGGTAGGGGGGAGGGGGAAGAATAGTTGAGGTTGGGGAGGGAGGGTAACAAAGCAGAAGGAAAGAAAAAAAAAGTAAAAAAGTAAAAAAAGTATTTATAAGACAGATATATTAGTTGTCTATAACACCAGAGAGACGTTCATCTTTCTTCAGGAAACCCCTTTATTTATTCAAAAATGGCTGTAGATTTAACTCGGTATTCATACCAAGGGGTGCTAAAGATTTCAAGGTGTAGATCCACCATTTTTCTTTTTGTAATAGGATGCTATCAAAATCTCCTCTTCTCTCTGGTAATTTCAAAACATATATACCCTTCACTTTCAGACCTTCTATTTCACCTTTATGATACCTTGCGAAATGTTTGGCTACTGGGCGATCTTCCTTTTTTTCCCCAAGTTCCCCCTTCAACATTCTTTCCCGCTCCTTTTTGATATCCCTCAAGTGTTCCCCTATTCTGACCTTTAGGGGTCTCTTAGTCTTCCCAATGTAAATTTTTGGGCACGGGCACGTAATCATATAGATCACCTTCGAGGTGGAACAATTTATTAACTCCCTAATTTCAAATTCTTTTTCACCTTTTGCGTCATTAAAAGTATCTGTTCTTTCCACATGTGAGCATATCTGACATTTCGTACATGGAAACATACCCCTACTACGTGGAAATTTACATAACCACGTGGGGTTACAGTGCCTAGTGAATTCTGAATGTATGAGTATGTCCCCTATGCTTTTAGATCTTCGAGCTACCATCTGGGGTCTCTCTCCTACTATTTTTGCTATATTTTTGTTTTTAAGTAGGATGTTCCAGTTCTTTTCCAATATTTTACGTACGGAGCCCCATTGTGCTCCATAGGTAGTAATCAGTCTTACTGGGCTAGATTTAGTTGTTTTTGGTGATGTGAATTTTTGATTTATTGTCAACAGGCTTTCTCTTGTTCGTATTGCTGCTTTTTGTTTTGCTCTACGAATCTGACGGTGGGAGTACCCCCTTTCCCGGAATCTTTTATATAATTCTTTTGACTCCCTAATTAGATCTTTGGTGTCTGAGCAGTTTCGCTTTATTCTTATGAACTGTCCTGTAGGGATTCCATTTTTAAGCCAGGGGGGATGATGGCTGTCTGCTCTCAGTAGTGTATTTTCTGCCGCCTGTTTCCGATAGGTGCAGGTGTTTACTTTACCCTCCTCAAGTCTAATGGTTAGGTCTAAAAATGGCAATTGGTGTTGTTCATATGCGTAGGTCAGCCTTATGTTACGTTGATTAACATTGAGTTCTGCGATGAACTCATGCAGAGACAGTATGTCACCTACCCACACGACCAGCACGTCATCTATGTACCTCAGCCACGTGTGCACGTGGCTGAGGTACAAAGGATGGGTATACACTTCCTCTTTCTCCCAGTATCCCAAATGGAGGCACGCGTAGGCTGGTGCCCATGATGCTCCCATTGAGGTGCCCTTTATCTGTTGATAGAACTTACTTGAAAACTGAAAGAAATTGTGCTGTGCTGAAGGGAATCCTTCAGTAATTAGCAACAGTCAAGGCAATCCAGCCTCACCCTCACCTGTTCAATATTGGAATTACAGCACTCCGCTCCCATGAAGATAATAGCCAATTACGGCAATAACAGAGATTAAAGAGGATCTGAACTTAGAGCAATCCCTTACATACCTATACTTACTTTTTCCCTTTCATGGATCAGCTCAAAGAGGACTCCCCATTGTAACTTAGAGGACCCAGTACGAACTAAGACAATTTAGTAATACAATTGGTTTTTTACCGCCCCAATTACCGCCCCCCGCTCTTCCAACTAAAACCCCGGCCAACTTAGTGAACTTAAATTATATCCCCCGGGGATCACTACTGCTCGGCACCCCCGTAACTAACTTAATAATTGGATTTGATCCAATAATAATTATTTAAAATTAAAACATAGAGGCAATTGGCCCACTGGGATTGCCGAACAGTAGTGGTAAACTTCAGGCGCCTGCATTATATGTTTTTTGATGATTGTTTTTTGTGAGTATTGTTTGTCGGATGTCAGTCACTTGCAACATAGTTAAAGTGTCAGTATAGTTTTGAATAACATATTGTTAGAAGATACTATTGTATCAGCTTTTAAGGAAGCAACTTGACTGTCTTTTAAATCAACAATTCGGGTGTATATCACCATAATAAAATGTGTTACTAAACTTTTTATATAAGTGTGTAGAGTGCCCTTTCTGACCAGAAGTAGCTGTCTATCCTGTCCCTGGGAGGCCTATCTCATAGACCACCCCAGGGATAGAATTTTCATTATATATGTAGGTGTTTTCCAAGCCTTTGCCAGTGTCTGCTTAGCAGATGTGGTGACCTGCAGGAGGAGTTTAAACTGCGTTTTAGAAAGCTCAAATTTATTCCTGTTGAGAAGCGCTATGGTGAGCTTAGGAGCAAGACGTCTATCAAACAGCTTGGAAAGCTTCCCAAACACTATAGTCTGAAAATCACACACCAGGGAGCCATATATGAGGGGGGGAGGAGGCAAACAAGCAGAGCTTCCCCTTTTGGGTGGAGCTCCGCTTTAAATACAAACTTGTATTCTGATTTTTACATTGAAGATTGTTTATTTAATCATGTCTAAATGCATGTAAATAACATAAAAAGCTAGAACTTTTTCTTTCTTACACTCCACTCCTAAAAAAAAAATCGAATTTAATGTAGAAATCTAGAAAAATAAGGAAAATACATTTTCACTGCACTTTATCAACACAATAGTTTTTTTTTGGCTCTGTAAATGCACAAATACATAGCTAACTGTTAGAAAATAAGTAAGGAGTGAGAAGATATGAACTCCTGTTCATTAAAAATGTAGCTGTTCATCATTTTAATTGTATGGGATATAGAGATATTTTTCATACTGTATTAATTGCTAACAGGTGCACTTGCTTCATCAGACAGTGTCTGTCAACAAAAGACTGGGAAACAATAAGCCGCTTTGCCTTAAACATGATTGATGTAACTTGCAGAGCTATTTTACAGAGCTGAAAACTGAAAAAAAGACCACCAATATTGTGGCTTTGAATATTGAAGCAACAATATACTGTCAAAATTCTTGAAATGTACTGAGGCTATTTAAGGAAACTTGTACGAAGCAACATTGTTCACTTTTATTTCTAAAACATACATATGGCTTAAAAAGGATATATTATGATTACAGCTCTAGTGGCTGTTGTAGACAACATCAACTTTATTTTAATTATATTCTCAGATTATATTTTCTAATAAATTCTTTGTTCAGCTTTTTAAATACAGTAAAAATGTACGGACTTAAACATGGACTTAAATTTTCCTGCCCTACTGGTATTGGAAAAAACTAAGCAGATTAAGTGTGCACATACATTTCAATAGTTGTGACATTTTGGAATCCTCTGCTGAAGATTTACCTACATCCCATAGTGTCAAGATATGAGCGAATGCAATGAGCATTAATAAAGCAAACATATTCCTCTGTCTTGGTGCGATTCGGAGCTGAACATAGGGATAATCTTGAAATTGTATAATGCAATTCTAAGTCTAGGTTGGTTTTTAGCTTTGAATACAGAGAACCTCTCAATTCTGCCAGAAGGTTTAACGTGGGGAGTGTACATCACCTCCAATGGCTTGTAATTTATTACAAATGAAAAAGCCTGTAAATATATGTGTAGAATCATTTCCATCCCCAAACAATAGCTAAAGCCTCTTTTTCAAGCTAAAGGTATTGTCTCTCCACATAAATATGTTTTCTGATGTCATATATACCTACAATCCCCAGCATGTTATTTCTGAACTAGGATGATAGGAAACTAGAATGATAACTTGCAGCAATTGTATCTAAAGTTATTAGAGTTAATGTGGCTGGATCAAATTAAGCTAGGGCCAAGTAAGTTATCTCATCAGTTTATTAACTGCATGCTGTTCCATGAAACTCCACTTTTTAAGGAAGTTGATTGTCATAATTGTTAAATTAGTTCATTAACATCTGCTAAATCAAGAAAAAACTTACACTTACTTAGTACAGTAATTGGCTAACCCAAGAAAATGACTTGTTTCTGTAAGGTTCTTTTTTTTACTTCTGGCATCAGAAATATCTTTGATTTTACTATCCTGTAGACCAACTTTTTTCAACCAGGGTGTCCAGGCACCCTGGGGTGCCTTGGCAAAATGCCTAAAAATTGCCCCAAATGTATACAAGCCAGTGCATGGATAATGCCTGCTTTTTAGTTACACAAAGCCACAGGTTTTTATTGTGCACCATTGCAACCTTCCAGCCACTGGCGTCCTAACATCCAGTGATGTCATCAGTGTTGAAAAGAAGGGTGGTTATCGCCTGAACAGCATCCTTGTTGGACCCTCCCCTGCCCCACTGAGGTCACATTAGCTGAGTGAGGGAGAGAAACTGAGGGAGAAGAGAAACATTGGAATACTAGTCGTATTAGTGTGAAAAAGTGTACTTGCTTTCGAAGAATAAAATAGCTCTAATTATGTGTGTCCAATGTGTGTTGATGTTGCCCAATAATGTAAAACTATTAGAATAGTTTTTACATTTTAGAATGGGGTGCCTTGAGACTGTCCATAATTTTAAAGACTGTCCTTAATATAAAAGGGGCCTTGACTAAAAATAGGTTGAGAAACACTGCTGTAGACCAATGTTTGTTCTTGGCCCATGGAAACCATTTCATTCATTTTAAATGTGTACATTTTGGCACTGAATTAAAGTATTTAGGACTGTACAAAGTTGCTTAGCATGCACATGGGTGACTTTGTTTTTTTTTTTTTCTGTAACTTACGTTTTTGGTCTACAGCTCTCCTCAAGCCATAAAGGATGACAGGCTAGTAAATTTTCGTCAGACAACGGTTTGACTTCAGATTTTCATATGGTCAGTACGCAAATCCGTCACACAAAAGTCGAAAGTACAAACATGCATGCTCGGAATCAATGCTCACCAAACATAAAATTAGCAGAAGGGGCCCAAAGGGTGGCGCTCAAGAGCTGAAATTCCTCGTAGTACGTCACTACGTTCATGTTTGTTGCACGACAATTGTGTACCATTAGTATGCAAGGCAGGATCCTGGCACACGCACTTTTGACAAAAATCAGATGCTCGGTTGGCCAACAATCGTACCGTGTGTACGAGGCTTTACATGTGAATCTTTAACTAAAAATCTTTTAACTTTCCATTTAAGAAACTAAATACACAGAGGAAATTCATACATGGGAGCTAATAAACCTACAAAAGGATTTGTATTTCTGTCCATACAGTCCTGAGATTTACAACCCTTTTTGGCAAGACAGAAGACTTGCTTTTTCTCTGCTGCAGTTAAGTGACATCTGAGACTGGACAATGAAAGGAGAAGCAACAGACTGATGAGCTCATCTTGCTGTCACTCTCCTCCTATCAGCATATTCAACGTTAACACATGAGCACTGCAGCACAACTGATTTGCTCCTTCTGTTTCTCCCCAACCCAGTCTAGGTTCTGCTGCACAGGGACTTCATAAGTCCGATACAAAGTCAAATTCAGGTACTTACAATCCTTAAAGTGGAGTTCCACCCACTTTTACAACTCTTCAGCATCCCTCACTAAACTGTGCACTGTAAACAAATTGGATATTTTTTTCTTTTTTTCTCAGCACCTACTGTATATCTGCTGTATTCATTTTTTCTCCCTCCTCCCTGGCCGCGGCCCATCATATCATTTCCTGTTTGCAATGCCTTCTGGGAAGGGGTGGCAACTTCCTGTGAAACTGCCATTGCTATGGAAACCTGACCTGAAACCTAATACACTGCTTGTGCTGCACTGAGCAAGTGCGAGATCTGCAATGATGAGATCCAGGAAGAAATACGGTCTGGCTTCAGATGCCCACACTTAAGATGGCCACGGCCTGCTGTAAGTTTATAAAATCACAAACTACTGCTATAAACTAACAAAACAGACCTTAGTTTACAGACTAACTTTACTAGAATACATTAAACTTGTGTATTATAGGGGTATTTTTAAAAAGTATAATTTCGGCCGGAACACCACTTTAAAATAAAAAAATGCATTTAAGTATATATTGATAATTACAGAGCTGCAATAACCCGTGTCTTCTTTAATCTGACTGGAGTTCATACCTGTAAATACAAGCTTGAATATATAGAATGTACCTTTCCTGCCACTGAAAGGGAAAGCAGTGATATGAGGCCAGCAGGAGAACTGCAGGAGAACCAGTGAGGGTGTATGGGTCGCCATATGTGACGAAAAAGGGGCTGTGGAGGAACCATGCAGATAACACTCCAGAAAATATTGGTTTGCCAGCTGGTTTGGACTAGTTGAAATACTGGAGTGACATTTAGAGGGGTACTAGACCTATGTGTGTAAATCTGCTTGTTGGTGTTACACAGTTTTTTCACACCTAGCCAGTTCCTTATGAGGTCAGTTCACACCACCTCCATGGATGCATGCAGCACAGCATGGTGCAATACAGTGCCTCAAACCATGCTGCTGGCAATAGTACTGAATGGAATGTCCCTTGTGACATTTCAATAAAGTTTTTACATAAAAAAGTAAAACTGTTTTCTCCCAGCACACATCAGCAGCCCTGCATTCAATGCAGCTTGCTGGTGTTAACAAGTCCTAAGATGTTTTCTTCTTGCTTTAAAAAATTCCCAGGATGCATACATACTATTGCATATATATGCTTCCAACAGCAAACGCTGGCATGGATTTCTTTATCAATATTAATTTGGTAATGGTGGTTGGTGACTTTTATAGATTTTACTGTGGCAAATAGTTAGTGCAGTTTCCATAAATAGGACATTTTGGGTACTGTGATTTCTTGCCCTTGGTTTATTATACATTGGAGATTGCATTACCTGATGCAGACTTTTTGTTCCCAATAAACAAAGGTTGCAATATATTGCAAACTACTAATTATAAAACATGTGTTGGATGAATTTTACAAGCATCTATCCATACTGCATGAATTTCCCCCATATTTTTTTTATAGTATGACTTCCTATGACTGCCAGCTCCATCTAGTGGCTAAAATGTGTTATATTTTTCTGTAAAATCTCAATCAGAAAATACATGGTATTTTGGCCTCTAGGCAGAGCAGTCATAGTTTTAGAAAAAAAAAACAGGGACATTTTGTGCAGCCTGTTTGTGACATCTGTCCTATGATTGTTTTATAAATAAATTGGGTTCTGTAAGTTTTCTCCTTTTGAGCTGTTGAGGTAGATTTCCTAATAACTTGTCTATTTTCTCTGTTAGTGTGCCATAAATACAAGACTTTCCTGGACATATGAGCATACAATTGTTTCACCCACTCATTGTTCAGCTTGTCTAAACATATACGCTGCCAATTAATGTGTTTCTTTGGCTCCCAGTATTCTATTATTCTGCTGATAGCCAATTCATAATGGAGGAGAATTACTAAAACTGGCACAATTGTGCATGGCTAGTGATCCCCTCCAGCTCTGTGCTGTCAAGACTCCTGATGGTCTGCAAACTTTTCTCGGTTTCTTCGGCCACTTAGTTGGCTGAGCTGTGATGGTATCACTCCCGCCCATGGGCATGGAAGTCACATTGGGGAGGTTTACTAAAACTGGTCCACACACAATCCGGTGCAGTTGTGCATAGTAACCGATCAGCTTCTAGGTTTATTGTCAAAGCTTAATTGAATAGGCTGAAGTTAGAAGCTGATTAGGTACTATCCACAACTGCATCAGATTCTGTGTGCGCCAGTTTTAGTAAATCTCTCCCCAGTGTCCTAATTTGGGCCTTCGCCAGTTTCATCAAGGCTTTAAAAATCTCTCGAACTTCAGCTCTCACCAAATAAAACAGAAGAGTTTTAGAAATAGAAATAGTTTTGTAGTGTAGGAATTCGCTCTAGCTCTAGCACCATCCCACCCAAAATCCTTTGATTGAAAATGCCAAGGAGCTAGGCAGAAGATTGCAAGCTCAACAGAATTAATCCAATTAAATGCAGCCGCTGATTGGCTGTTCTGAAAGTTGCAAGTGCCAGCTATTAGAATACAATAACAACAGCAGAAGATTCCTTCATTTCCCCTTTGGGCATGGATAAATGATTCTATTACACAGTTACAAAGTAACTGTAATGTATTACACAGATAATAAAGTAGATTAATCAGGTTGAAAGAAAAATCAATCTAGCTCAACCAATAGAAATAAAAATAAGTAGAATAAATAGAAAACCTCCATATACAGAATCCTATACCCACTGCTGATACAAAGGAAGGCAAAAGAAACCATATAAAGCATGGATATGCAATTAGCGGACCTCCAGCTGTTGCAAAACTACAAGTCCCATCATGCCTCTGCCTCTGGGTGTCATGCTTGTGGCTGTCAGAGTTTTGCTATGCCTCATGGGACTTGTAGTTCTGCAACAGCTGGAGGTCTGCTAATTGCATATCCCTGATATAAAGCATGGTCCAACTTGCTCCAGTGGGGAAAAAGAAACAAAAAACAAATCCTTTCTGATCCCCAGAAGGCAACCATATATCCATTAACCATAGATTGTCCAATCTGGTTAGAAATGGTGCCACATCGCATAGATTAGATTTGTCAAAACAGGAATTACAAATATCAGGATTTTAGGGGCACTCAGAAAGTATCAAACAAAAAAATAAGCATTTATCAAAATAATAAACATTTCAAGTTTTATTTTTATTTTTTTGGTATTTTCTGGGAGCCCCTAAAATCACGATATTTGTTATTCCTGTTTTGACCAATCATATATTCTGTTTTTTTTTTTCATTTTAGCCTGCGATCCAGCTTTTACACATTGGTAACCAAGAACCACTCAACTCTGTGACCAAAGTCTTAATTTTAAAATACTGACAGCAATCTGCTGACCTTTAGTCGTTCTCTCCACCCCTCACACACACCGACAAATATCCATTGAAGAATGGCAGATTAGTTTCCATGCCTGGATCTCAAGCTGTTAGAATTGCTGTTATTATAGATAAAGAAAACATTTATTTTAGAATCAAGATTCATTCAATCAGACAATCTGTTAGGTGCAGTGGTGAAGAAAAAGTAATATTCATACACATTAAATGCACCCCATCCCAGCATAATTAACATAAATGGATGTGTAGCTGTTTCACATTATATTCTCTATAAAATGAGGAATTCTACAATTGCTTTGACAGCTTGCAAGGCTTGAACAAGCTCATCTGTATGCCAAAGCTGTATGATATGTTTCACGCTGGTTTTAATATACAGTAGGTAAAGTAGTAACTAGTCACCATGCTGTGATTTTTGCTAATCATGTTCATGTAGTCCATTTTATTTAGATTTGCTTCTACTACCATTACCAGTAGTGTTATCACTACATAATTAGTTATAAAGTGATCAAATTCCTGCTGAAATGAAATTATCATGAAAGAAACATGTAGGCTTCCATTGCTGCCCTCCCCTTTAAAAATGCTAGTTATCTGATTATAACAGGTGTTCAATATGTCCTGAATCATTGTGATGGAATGAGTATAAAGTTATGAACTTTTTGACTTTTCTCTTGCTTCCATGGTTGTTCCAGGTATGTAAATGACACCAGGCACAGCCAAGTAACTTACAATTTTAGAACACCGGCACTGGTAGCCACATATATATGTCCTGTTAGTGCGTACTGTAAAGCATTTAGTAGACAAAGGTAGGTTAACCTCTTAGCGCAGGCGCCTCCCGCCCCCTTAATAGGTTTATGACACCGGGAGGTGGGGCAGGACTTAAGATCATGTGACCGCTGTGTTTGGCTGTCACAGCGGTCACGTGATCTGAAAAGCTTTAGTTTAAGTGGTGGCAACTGTGCCTGGAACGGGCAGGGCGCCCGCTCTTGGCACAGATGTATTGGCAACAATTCACGTAAATATGCAGCCACTTGGCGCTAAGAACTAGACGCCGAGAGGCCACATATTTGTGTACGCCCAGGGCCAAGGAGTTAAAGCAAATCTAAACCCGGGCACTGAAATTTAAAGTAGAAGTTCAGTCAAAACCAACTAACTCTAAACCTACTCTCTGCCACACTCTAAGCCCAATCTATCTAGCCCTGTAAAGAAATAATTGCTATACTTCCCTGTTCTGTGGCCTCTTCCGTCCAGGCTCTGGCTGCTTCAGTGTGTGGGAGTATGTAGGAGAGGCAGCTGACAACAGAAGCCCCATAGTAAGTCTATGGGTGACGTCACTTCCCAGGCATTTTACAGCCGTTGTCAGTTTTTTCCTGCACACAGCAGCCGCCGCAGGAGAGCAGACCAGAGCAGCTGCAAAACATGTAAGTATATTATAAAGAATATTTTTTTCTTTACAGGGTTGGAAAGATTAGACTTAGAATGTGGCACAGAGTAGGTTTAGCGTTAGTTACGTTTTGACTAATTTTACACTTTAAAATGGTAATATTTTAAAAGTTGTTTTCAATCCTGAGTTTTCAGGTCCTTGCTCATACACTTTCTGTTATTGGGTGACAACTGTCTTTTAGTTGTGCTCCTGCTTTGTCATGGTGTCACATGCACCCCTGCTTGAGACTATAACCAGATATACATGCATATATTGTGAGGGCACAATGCACAGGATGGAGCTTTAGATCAATGATGTTCAAGTGTCTGAAAAAGGCTGGTGGAGATTAGCAGCCTTGAGATGCAAAAAAAGATCATTTAAAGTGATACTAAACCCGGGACCCTGCATTCACTATATCTGGTCTCCCACAGTACACAGAAAATGGGAATGCAATTATTTTAGTAAATAAAAAATGCTAAATACCTTTCCGCATCAGCAATGAAGAATAATGTAGATCGGTGGCCGACTGTAAGGTTGTGCCACATCCAAAATTAAAACCATACAGAAAAAAGGGGGTCCCCCTATTAGTGGACTTTTAAGGCACATATAAAAAAGTGTAGAAAAATATATAAAGTACAAATATAAGCAGTCTTGTGACTTCTATCAGTGTTCAGCTGAGCACTGGTTAACGCTAAACAAGACAAGGAATGAGTATAAAGTTATGAACGTTATGAAGTTATGCATGTGGGTGTACATTTATATGTATTATATATATATATATATTATATATATATATATATATTATATTCCATATCTTTTCCTATTTTGTCACTGCTGCGATTTGCACATTCTGATGTTTATATTATTCAGCGGAATTCAACGTTTTTTGTTACAATGCTCCTTTTGTTTTTATTTCCTTCATAGATTTGACTTTTGATGGCTATTTTTTCATCACCAGTCAGCTCTATGCATTTTTTACATCAATAGTCCAATTACACTGAGGTTCAGTTTAGCTGAACAAACTGAAACTTTAATACCCAATGAGATTTTGCTATATACATCTATTTTACATACACACCTATGAATGTTCATAATGTGTGCATAGATATTTTGCATTTCATATATATTTAATGAACAGGTGTGCTTTTGGTTAACCCTTTTTGGGCATTTACAAGCCTGGATTTGGACACTTGGTGTCTTTTTTTTTCTAGGCTTTATTGTCCTTTTCTTTACTTTTTCTCCTTTTTCATGATTTGCTTGTGATTTAACTTTGGATACTTGACCGCAAGCTTACTTAGATATATTTTTATTATGACTGTTATTGTTTTTGTGTGCATTCGTTTAGACATATGTATGCGTTTTAAACGTTGCAATGTTTTTAAAATGTTGGTTGAAATGTTGTTTGTATGTGGCACTATTAGAGCCAGGTGTGTTTTTTGGGTGTATCCCAATTTGGGTGGACTCCCTTAAAAGACCTGCCTGTTTAGTGTTACATTGGTTGTGAACAAGCAAGCTATCGCTTGTGAAAACGTCTACCATTGCCTGTATCTGTCTAACCCTTTTTTGACAATAAAGATGACATTGAGATAATTTGGAGTTCCAGCGTGCGACCCATTCCTTGTCTTGTTCGTCTTCCACGGTGGTGAGCCAAGGTCTTCACCTATGATCCATCCTGCACTTGAGTTTGCCTGGAGCGGTGTGATTCTCTCTGTTCTTCACTGGTTAAAGCTTGTAGGAGGATTTTTTATTCTTGTGCCAATCACATCCACCCTTCCCCAAAAAAACCAAAAAAAAACTCTCCACCAATACACACCAAAGCATGTGCCTCCTAGGGCTGTGTACTATCAGCACATGGATTGGGGACAGTAAAAGAAGGGGGAATCAGAAACAGCCTTTTTACGCAATGTGGAGGATTAACCCCTTAGGTGCCACAGTGAGTATAACAAGCATGCTTTACTGCATATACAGGCTGATCTTACTGTGGTGGCTTTAGTAACACTTTAATGCCCCCTTCCCTGAGGGAAAAAACTAGCCATTCCTTTGCTGCCCCCACCACTCCATTAAGCCCCCAGGTGTGAAAAACTGCACAATGTGAGCTATAAGGCACTTCAGAGCTTTCACAACTGGGGACTCTCCCCACCCTCCAGATGACCATGCTGGATCAATCACCGGTACTGTCACGTGGACTGAGTCACATGCTCCTGATATTTTCTCACTTCCCAGAGCAGAATGGAACAGCGGGGGAGCAAAGGAAAGGAGAGTATGTGCAGCTGGGGAGTGGGTAATAAAGCAAACTCATCCTGTAAATATAATTACACCTATCAGACGGAAGAGCTGCTATACCAATTTCAATTTTTGGTAACAGTGGACTTGTATTATTTCTGTTAGTAAAAATGTCTAAATAATTCATTAACTTTTGATTCTGCAACTTGGAGTGGGATTAAACCTACAATAAAATGCTGTCACGTAGGATGTTTAGGACAGAAGAGACCCTAATGGTCTCCGCTGTCATAAACCCTTCTCCCTCCCTGTCAGCATTTCTGTACACTGAGCCGTACATGTTCAACTCAGCGTACATTTAAGGCACGGATCTGTGTCGAGGCAATGGAGGAGATTTACTAAAACTGGCCCAAACAGAATCTGGTGCAGCTGTGCAAAGCAACCAATCAGCTTCAAACTTCAACTTGTTCAATTAAGCTTTGACAATAAAACCTAGAAGTTCATTGGTTACTATGCACAGCACCAAATTCTGTGTTGATCAGTTTTAGTAACCCCCCCCCCCAAATGTGACTTCCATGCCATCACAGTGATACCATCACAGCTCGGCCAACTAAGTGACCGAAGAGTTGGAACCAAGAAGGAAGATCAAGAGAAGATTGCAGACTGACAGGAGCATTGACAGCGCGGCGCTGGAGGGGATCACTAGCCAGGTAAGTCTGTTATTATGATTTAATATTCTGTTTACACTAGCACATTATGGCTAAAAGCTCCTGGGGCCCTGTTTAAATTATATATACTTTTTCTGCAGAGGTTTAATTCCTCTTCAAACATGCCTTCGATTTCCCACACAAGGGAAAGCAACAGATATTTTTGTTATACTCTGTTAGCTGAGGCATTTCAGTAATATTTTACGAATTAGTGCGCACATCCACAGACATGAACTAAAAATTAATGTTGGGTTTATTGTTTTGCTGTATTAGGAGTGTAATCATTTGCCTAGAGGAACATATACACAAGCTTAATTGCCTAAGCCTGTGTACAGTGAGCATTGCTAAAGGATGGAACAAATGATTGCTCTGCAATGTTGTGATTTCTCCCTATATGAGATGTTCTCTATGAGACAACTACTCCATCTAGTGGTCATCTAATGTGTTTGTTCTGGTTACATTCCAGCATGTTTGGGGGGGGGGGGGGGGATAAAGAATTATTTATTATCTGATGACAACACATTTATTTGTATTTAGCAGCTTTTGGAGCATATTGAGAAGAGAATATGTGGTTTATAGTTGTATTTGCAAATAGTTAGAGTTAGTCTGTCATATGTAAATATATATTAGGCATGGCTATTTATGATTAAAAAAGGATTGTTGCTTATGGTGTCTAGCTAGGGTTCATCATTTATTTTCTGGGAAAATGAATCAAAGAATCTGGTTGGTCATTAAGGGCAACAAGTCCCAATTTTTTCTGCATCGTTTTTCTAAATAACTCTTAACATGTTGTAGAAAACACAAAACCAGCTGTGACAACCATGTTGCTGCTGAGTAGTTAGCTGTAGAAAAATAGGCTGGATTGGTGTATTCTTTTTACAGCCCTTTTACACTTTTCTGTCCCGGTGTGTTGCGGTAATATGTGCGATAACATGCATATTACTACAATGCACAATATGTGCATTAGCGTGTGTGGTGCCATTAATTTTGAATAGCACTCTTACTCTCTAACACGACAGCCCTCTGACAAACATGCGTTACAGCACATCACAATGTACAGTCTTCCTTTGCACGCACCTAAACTTTAATGGCAACCCAGTCTTAGTCCATGAGGTTCAATATTGAGTTGGCCCACCCTTTACAGCTATAACAGCTTCGATTTTTCTGGGAAGGCTGTCCACAGTGTTTAGGAGTGTGTCTATGGGAATGTTTGACCAGAAGCGCATTTGTGAGGTCAGACACTGATTTGGACAAGAAGGCCTGGCTCGCAGTCTCAGTTCTAATTAATCTCAAAGGTGTTCTGTTGGGTTGAGGTCAGGACTCTGCGCAGGCCAGTCAAGTTCCTCCACCCCAAACTCACTCATCCATGTCTTTATGGACCTTGCTTTGTGTACTGATGGACAGTCATGTTGGAACAAGAAGGGGCCATCCCCAAACTGTTCCTACAAAGTTAGAAGCATGAAATTGTCCAAAAAGTCTTGGTATGCTGACGCTTTAAGAGGTCCCTTCGCTGGAACTAAGGGGCCAAGCCCAACCCCTGAAAAACAACCCCACGCCATAATCCCCCCCTCCATCAAATGATTTGGACCAGTGCACAAAGCAAGGTCCATAAAGACATGGATGAGTGAATTCTGGAAGAATGGTCAAACATTCCCATAGACACACTCCTAAACCCTGTGGACAGCCTTCCCAGAAGTGTTAAAGCTGTTATAGCTGCTATGGACTAAGCCTGGGATGCCATTAAAGTGGGAGTAAACTCCCATGTATGACTTTTGCCTATAGGTATGCCTAGAATAAGGCTTACCTATAGGTACTGTAAATATCTGCTAAACATGCATCCTTTAGGAGATATTTACTGTAAATGCAGCCAGTGACACCACTGGCGCATGCGCTTTGAAGGAATTGCCATTCCTTCAGAGTCCTGTGCCATTAATGGCTCTCGCACGCATGCACGTGAGTGACATCATCGCCGCTCCGGCCAGTCACACAGCCAGAGTCCACGAACCCAGAAGAAAGATGGGGGCAAGTGGAAGCCGTCTCAGCAGTGACAGCTAGCCGCTGGAAGAGCTTTGTTCTAAGATAAGTTTCACATAATGTGCTAGTATGCAATGAATACTAACACATTATGGCTTTACCTTGCAAGTTATAAAAAAAAAATTGTCAACCGTTTACTTCTGCTTTTAAGTTCATGTGCATGTAAAGGTAGGCATCCCAATACTTTTGACAATATAGTGTATCTGCATGTTGTCATGCACTGTGTCGAAAAAAATGCTTCAAATCTGCTTTTTGCCTATTCCGAAGCTTTGGCAGCCCATTCATTAAAAAAGGGTTACCTTAACCTACGTGTGTTATTGCAACACCCCAGAACAGCAAAGTGTGAATGGGCCTTTAAATTGTGAGACCACGGCCTGTCGGATATTATATACACTGGTCTGTGTCTGGACACTGGAGATTATCATTTAAAAGAGCAGCACACATAATCAATTGACCATTGTTGTCGCATTAAAAATATAGTGAATCTAGTTGCAGCCAGGCTTAGTATGAGCCGCATTTGCAAAACCCCCATTTGGAGCTGTCACAGCCATGATACAGTTAAAGCGAAGTTACTATCATCACATGTATGCATAGAGATAAGTTTCGCTATAGTGTGTATTTATACTGTATTTGGTGCTGGTAATTGTTTGTACTAAAGCATGCAAATGTGTCATGTGTCAAAAAACTCAAAACAAATCTCATTCATTTCTTGGGATTGATACTTTGCAGGTTGAAAAGTGAATCCTCTTATTTACTCTGACTTTCTGGGTAAGGCTCTGTAATGAGCCCAGGTTCACACTGAGCTGCGGCAATGAAGCCATATGAGTTCAGCTGAACACGCACGATTTCACTCCCTCATGTCAGCCCCAATTTTGGCCACGATTTCAGAGACATCTGTGCAGGTTTCTGCACAGATGTCAATGTAAATCGCAGCCCAAAATTGCAAAAAGTAGTACAGAAACTACTTTTTGAAATTGGTGCCGCGCCGCAGATGCAGCGTCGCACCGATTAGGACAGTGCTGTTGACGGCAATTGCCGCACATTTGACACGTCAAACTGCTCCAGTGTGAACCAGGGCTTAAAGGAGTTATTAAAAGCCCTCTTATCTCTCCTATCTCATTAGCATGTAGGAGTTATTTAACGCAGTATGCTATCTTAAAGCTGGGCAAATTCCTTCTAAATGTTCCGTTCATGAACATAAATATCACTAAGCTGCATAATTTTTTCATTTGAGTCACTATTGTTATTTTTTTCTCATGAAGAAAAAACCCTACACTGACCAGCGTCAGACCAGAACTAGAAGTTATTATTATTATTATACAGGATTTATATAGCGCCAACAGTTTGCACAGCGCTTTACAAAATGAAGGTAGACAGAAACAGTTACAATACAATTGAATACAGGAGAAATCAGAGGTGCTTGTTAGAGCTTACAATTTAAAAGGGAGGGTCAAGTGATACAAAAGGTAATAACTGTGGGGGATGTGCTGATGGAGAAAATAAAAGTACAGTTGTTAGGTGGAGACAGGAAAGGCTTCTCTGAAAAGAAGGGTTTTCAGGGACTGCCTGAAAGTGGACAGTGTAGGAGATAGTCTGACAGATTGGGGTAGGGAGTTCCATAGAATGGGAGAGGTTCGGGAGAAGTCCTGGAGGCGAGCATGGGAGGAGGTGACAAGAGAGCTAGAGAGCAGGAGGTCTTGGGAGGAATGAAGAGAACTGTTTGGTTGGTGTTTTGAGGCTAGGCTAGTGATGTAGCTGGGAGCCAGGGCCGGTACAAGGGGGGGGCGTAAGGGGCGGATGCCCTGGGCGGAACTATTTACTGGAGGAAAGGGGGCGCATGTGAAGTGCTGGCTGTGTGCTTCTAAAACTGTCTGGACACACCAGCCGCTAATACCTACACCTGCAAAGATGTGCTGAGTGCTCTCCTGCACCCAGCACAAGCCTAGAACAGATCAGCGCTTCACCTATTCACTCCCCTGTCAGTGGAGATACTCCCCCTGACAGGCAGTTGGTATTCCCTGCCCAGCGTCACCGGAGGCGGGATGGGAGCAGTGGCGTGGTGTTGCTATGGGGATGGGGGTGGGGGGGCGACCGCACCTGGGTGAGGCCATAAAGAAAGCTGGCAGGTGTAGTGGGTGCTGTCAAGCCCCCCTCCCTCCACCCCCCATCAGTGAAGCTCTGATAGCGGCGGTGTGACAGGGGAGAGGCGAGCTGTGGGATGTCAGAATGTTTCCCCCACTCGCCCCCCCTTTCACCTGTCAGCAGTGCGGGAGGAGAGATATCACAGCGACCCATTGCTCTCCACAGGGAAGAGACTACAGCTCCCAGCATGCACTCTGCTGGGAGAAAAAAAGA
Source organism: Lithobates septentrionalis (assembly GCA_037952835.1). NCBI lineage: Eukaryota > Metazoa > Chordata > Amphibia > Anura > Ranidae > Lithobates > Lithobates septentrionalis. The sequence goes on from JBBDGP010001952.1 coordinate 1,250,391, forward strand.
GAGAGAGAGCCCGGAACCCAGAAACAAGCTGGGGGAAATGAGTGCTATACTTTAACTGCTCCAAAAGACAGAAACAGAGAGAAAGGAGTGTACCTGGGGAAGCCAAACAGAGAGCCATGCTGCTAACCAGAGAGAGCCACGCTGTCAACCAGCGCCACCAGAGAGAGCCACGCTGTCAACCAGCGCCACCAGAGAGAGCCACGCTGCCAACCAGCGCCAACAGAGAGAGCCATGCTGCCAACCAGCGCCACCAGAGTGAGCCACGCTGCTAACCAGCACCACCAGAGAGAGCCACGCTGCTAACCAGCGCCACCAGAGAGAGCCACGCTGCTAACCAGTGCCACCAGAGAGAACCATGCTGCTAACCAGTGCCACCAGAGAGAGCCACGCTGCAAACCAGCGCCACCAGAGAGAGCCACGCTGCCAACCAGCACCACCAGAGAAAGCCACGCTGCCAACCAGCGCCATCAGAGAGAGCCACGCTGCCAACCAGCGCCACCAGAGAGAGCCATGCTGCCAATCAGCGCCACCAGAGAGAGCCACGCTGCTAACCAGCGCCACCAGAGAGAACCACGCTGCTAACCAGCACCACCAGAGAGAGCCACGCTGCTAACCAGCGCCACCAGAGAGAGCCATGCTGCTATCCAGCGCCACCAGAGAGAGCCACGCTGCTAACCAGTGGCACCAGAGAGAGCCACGCTGCTAACCAGCGGCACCAGAGAGAGCCACATTGCTAACCAGCGGCACCAGAGAGAGCCATGCTGCTATCCAGTGCCACCAGAGAGAGCCACGCTGCTATCCAGCGCCACCAGAGAGAGCCACGCTGCTAACCAGCACCACCAGAGAGAGCCACGCTGCTAACCAGCACCACCAGAGAGAGCCACGCTGCTAACCAGCGCCACCAGAGAGAGCCACGCTGCTAACCAGCACCACCAGAGAGAGCCACGCTGCTAACCAGCTCCACCAGAGAGAGTCACGCTGCTCACCAGAGCCACCAGAGAGAGCCACGCTGCTATCCAGAACCACCAGAGAGAGCCACACTGAGTGACTACCAGAGTACAGACATGCTACACTACTGACCAGAGTCACCCTGGGCAACACAGAGTGAGCAAACATCTAGCTGGAGGGATCCCTGCGGCGTTTTCCCTGGGTCTGGTAAGAGGGCCTGTCGGCCATTATCCTTTACTGATCCTAGGGACTGAGCCATTAGGAACTGCCTAACCTGCTATCCTCTAGCCCTAATACTGCCTCTGCAGGCTAGAGGATAGCAGGTTAAGCAATTACTGACTGCCACAATGAGCTCCAATGCTGTGTTGCTGGCTCGAAAATATTGTGTATGTGTGTGTGTGTTTGGGGGGGGGGCGCAGTTTGCCATCTTCACCCTGGGCACCAAATGACCTTGTCCCGGCACTGCTGGGAGCAGAGTTGTGGATGGTTTTGCAAGTTGCTGTTATTATTTTAAATGTATTTGTTGGGTGGGTGGAAGTCATTGGAGGAATTGGCAGAGAGGGGTAGCAGACACTGAATGGTTGGTGAGGTGGATGAGTCTGGTGGCAGCATTAATGATGGACTGACGGGGGGATAACCTACATAAAGTCAGTAAAGAGGGAGTTGCCGTGTTTGAGGTGGGAGATGACCAGGGAGTGAATTAGTGGAAAACAGCAGGAGCAGCTACTATTGAAGTGGAAATAAGATTAAAGAAAAAAATAAAATATTATGGTTGCATAAGTGTGCACACCCTTAAACTAATACTTTTTATTTTTACTTTCCACCCCTACAATATTTCAGCTTGATTTTCAACTGAGCTGTACAGTTTATAGGTCACCTTAAAGGTGTAAAAAGTTCTGAAATTATTTATCTTTGTCTCATTTTTTTTACAGCACAGAAACCTGAAATTTTAACAGGGGTGTATAGACTTTTTATATCCACTGTATATATGGAGCTATGATATTATATCAGGCTTATGCCAACTTGAGACGTTGTAGAAAGGCCCACCAGGAGACACAGGTTGTGGGGTGGGGATTGACAATCATCTCTTGTTTATCGTGAACCAGCCAAGCAATGTGCTGGTAATTGCTTAGATTATATACCAATATGGGTATTCAGATATAAATGTAGTAGATATTTGAGAGCACATTCCGTTACGGAATTTGACTGCTACAATAATATTTCAGGTCATCACAGGAAACTTTGAATTTATCTGTGATTGATTTCTGCAAAAAAATGTGATTTGAATATTTGGAAGCAGAGTTAAAAGGAGAAAGAGAAAAAGACACAGCGAGGTTAGGTTCATTATTTTTCCTACATAGTGAAACCTAGAGATGATTATTTTAACATTTTTTTGTCATTTTATTTAAGCAGACATAAAGCAGCCTATAGCATATGTTCAGGCATAAAATATCCTCCCTTCTTCTGCTTTGGTGCCCCAAGTGCCTTGGTGTGTTCTTTTTTTTTTTTCTCTCTGTAAGGAAAAAAGATCTCTGTGAAAGGAATGATTCTTAGAACAACAGTTTTACTTTTACAAATAATTTGAATTTTAACATTTTTCTTAGTCATAGCAACACTGCTGATCCAGTTGTGATTTTTAACCTAACCCCATAATAATGTCTGTGTCATGTAACATTTTAAAGTCACGTCTGGTAAAATGGTGAATCTTGATAAAGGGTCATTTCAAATTCAAATTTCACACCAGTAGACTTAAATTCATATACTTTATGAAAAAATAACTATTTCATAAAATTGCAACACTGACTGAAATCGTTAAAATAATAATACTACCCAGAGGCTTGTGTTTCCATAGAGATGACTGACTCCACGTTGAATAGTATCAGCAAAACTCATTAGGATTTTTTTACTAATAGAGCAAAGTATGTTCAATTTGCTTAGTGAAAAAGGTTAAGCTATAATCAATTCAGGCATTTCATTATGTTCAGGTAAAATCCGTTTTTTTTTTTAACTTGCACATGATTGGGTATTGAAAATTAATACACTTTCTCCTTATTCATTAAGGTCAATTAAAATTCTCTTCTCCTTTAGTAAATTGACTCCATTGCTATAAGATGCCCATACTTGTCACAATGGCGGCACAAAAAAGAGTAATAAGGGCACTTCAGATGAAGTAATATTCAATATCCCAATAGAGGGGATATAAGGCACTAGAAGGACCCCTCTCATGGAACTGTAGAAGCCTCAATAAGTTTCTGTCTTCCTCACTCCCTCTTTCTTTTCCACCTTTCCACAGGTAATCAAAGCATTCTCTAATGCCCCGTACACACGGTCGGACTTTGTTCGGACATTCAGACAACAAAATCCTAGGATTTTTTCAGACGGATGTTGGCTCAAACTTGTCTTGCATACACACGGTCACACAAAGTTGTCGGAAAATCCGATCGTTCTAAACGCGGTGACGTAAAACACGTACCTCGGGACTATAAACGGGGCAGTGGCCAATAGCTTTCATCCCTTTATTTATTCTAAGCATGCGTGGCACTTTGTCCTTCAGATTTGTGTACACACGATCGGAATTTCCGACAACGGATTTTGTTGCCGGAAAATTTTATATCCTGCTCTCAAACTTTGTGGGTCGGAAAATCCGATGGAAAATGTGTGATGGAGCCTACACACGGTCGGAATTTCCGACAACAAGGTCCTATCACACATTTTCCATCGGAAAATCCGACCGTGTGTACGGGGCATAAGGCTACTTTCACACTGATCTGTGGCAAATGTGTTTTTGCCGCAATTTTACCGCGTATGTGGTGCAGTGTTTAAAGGACACTGACTTAAAAACCACATCAAAAATGCACCGCGGGTGCGTTTTTGCCACGTTTTCCATTGCTTTCAACGGGAAGGTGTGTTTTTGGTGCGTTTTTTTTTAACTCACCCAAATATGGTCCAAAAATGCAGCAAGCAGGATTTGTTTCACTGCTCACCACCCCAGTGTGACCACATCCATTGATTTTAAAAGAAAGTATATTTCTTGAGCTTTTCAGGCGCATTTTTAACGCAAAAGCGCATGAAAAACTCCTCAGTATGAAAGCAGCCTTAAGGATTTTTATCCATGCATCTCACCTAAGTGCCTGATGGATCCCATTTAAAGCCTCAACCTTCCAGTTGTGTGGCAGTAATATTACTCGTCAGCCCCTGTTTTTATCCCTGGGATACTTGCAGGTGCCAGTTTCGGGCTCTTAATTGGCCAGTGGGGAATGACATCATCCCACGCGTGTGCACATTAGTCAGATATTTTAGCAGTTGGGCTGTGCCAGTATGCCAGGAATGCACCCTGGGCTGCACATGCGCTGCTCAGTGTACATTAATTAGAAGACTGAGACCTAGCAGGTAAGTTTGTCTTATTGCATAGGAAACACAGTGTGTCTCTTCTGCAATAAAGAGTTGCCCCCCTTGTTATTATTAATATTTTTATTTAATCTTATTTCCACTTCAATAGCAGCTGGTCCTGCTGTTTTCCACATAATTGTTAGCTCCTTGGCCACCCCCCACCCTTTGCTGCATCATTTGTTGTGTGGTTTTTCACCTGAGAAAGAAAAATTTGATGTTAATTATGCTACGGTATACTTGGGCTTTTCTAGCCAAGCAGTAGTTATTTGTGGACTGTTTTAAAGGCAGTTTACTGTTTTACATTTAAGGGGTATACAGTATCTCACAAAAGTGAGTACACCCCTCACATTTTTGTAAATATTTTATTATATCTTTTTCATGTGACATCACTGAAGAAATGACACTTTGCTACAATGTAAAGTAATGAGTGTACAGCTTGTATAACAGTGTATAGCTGCCCCCCTCAGAATAACTCAACACACAGCCATTAATGTCTAAACCACTGGCAACAAAAGTGAGTACACCCCTAAGTGAAAATGTCCAAATTGGGCCCAAAGTGTCAATATTTTGTGTGCCCACCATTATTTTCCAGCACTGCCTTAACCCTCTTGGGCATGGAGTTCACCAGAGCTTCACAGGTTGCCACTGGAGTCCTCTTCCACTCCTCCATGACGACATCACAGAGCTGGTGGATGTTAGAGACCTTACGCTCTTCCACCTTCTGTTTGAGGATGCCCCACAGATGCTCAATAGGGTTTAGGTCTGGAGACATGCTTAGCCAGTCCATCACCTTTACCCTCAGCTTCTTTAGCAAGGCAGTGGTTGTCTTGGAGGTGTGTTTTTGTTCGTTATCATGTTGGAATACTGCCCTATAGCCCAGTCTCCGAAGGGAGGGGATCATGCTCTGCTTCAGTATGTCACAGTACATTGGCATTTATGGTTGCCTCAATGAACTGTAGCTCCCCAGTGCCAGCAGCACTCATGCAGCCCCAAACCACGACACTCCCACCAATATGCTTGACTGTAGGCAAGACACACTTGTCTTTGTACTCCTCGTCTGGCTGCTGCCACACAGGCTCGACACCATCTGAACCAAATAAGTTTATCTTGGTCTCATCAGACCACAGCACATGGTTCCAGTAATCCATGTCCATAGTCTTCTTGTCTTCAGCAAACTGTTTGCGGGATTTCTTGTGCATCATCTTTAGAAGAGGCTTCCTTCGGGGATGACAGCCATGCACACCAATTTGATGCAGTGTGTAGCGTATGGTCTGAGCACTGACAGGCTGACCTCACACCCCTTCAACCTCTGCAGCAATGCTGGCAGCACTCATACGTCTATTTCCCAAAGACAACCAATGGATATGAGGCTGAGCACGTGCACTCAACTTCTTTGGTCGACCATGGCGAGGCCTGTTCTGAGTGGGACCTGTCCTGTTGAACCGCTGTAGGGTCTTGGCCTCCGTGCTGCAGCTCAGTTTCAGGGTCTTGGCAATCTTCTTATAGCCTAGGACATCTTAATGTAGAGCAACAATTCATTTTTTTCAGATCTTTAGAGAGTTCTTTGTCATGAGGTGCCATGTTGAACTTTTAGTGACCAGTATGAGAGAGTGAGAGCGATAACACCAAATTTTTCACACCTGCTCCCCATTCACACCTGAGACCTTGTAACACTAATGAGTCATATGGCACCGGGGAGGTAAAATGGCTAATTGGGCCCAATTTGGACATTTTCACTTAGGAGTGTACTCACTTTTGTTGCCAGCGGTTTAGACATTAATGGTTGTGTGTTGAGTTATTTTGAGGGGACCGCAAATTTACACTGTTATACAAGCTGTACACTCACTACTTTACATTGTAGCAAAGTGTCATTTCTTCAATGTTGTCACATGAAAAGATAAAATAAAATATTTACAAAATTGTGAGGGGTATACTCACTTTTGTGAGCTACTGTGTATACTTCTTATTAACCAACAATAAATGCCACATTCACATTTTTGCCACAATTGGTGATGTGTGTATTAATTTGTGATGTGTAAATTTTCAGGTTTGGTTGGTTGAAAAAGAGAGTGTTGTTTGCAGTTCCAAATTCCCCATAAGAAATAATGGAAACTCAGATTATTTGTTCCACAACCATTTATTCATAAGTCCTTCAGTTTATAATCCATATAAAAAGCTTATAGCAATGTGACCAGGTTGTGTAACCATAAAATGTCCATCCACAAATGGAAGCCTCCACAAAGGGGATTAGAAGCAAAATCCAGTAGGAGCTACAGGGTATAAAAGAGAAGAGAGGCACCTGTAAGTGTAGCAATATGATTACATTAAATTAAAAGGTACAACATTTAGCAACTCACATGGTTGATGATAAAAGAGGTACATCTACAGTATGCACTCATCCAGGGTAAAGCTGTCCACACAGACCATCCTCCACACCGTCGGCTCTCACTGCTGTCAGTCTGAAATCGTAACCGGAAGACTACGTTTCAGTAGAGGGATCTGAAAGCGAGGCTTGAAGCGCTTGTGGAGTGCAGCATTGAAGGGACGACATAGATGGTGGTGCGGAGGACTGTCTTTGTGGACAGCTTTACCCCGGATGCCTGCTTTCTTAGATGTGCCTCTTTTAATCATCAACCATGTGCGTTGCTAAATGTTGTACTTTCATTAAATGTCACCATATTGCTAACCAAGTCAAAATTTATAAAAAAAAATTGCCTATCTTGCAAAATGCTCTCAAACCAAGTTACTCTCAATCCAAGGTTTTACTGTACTGTATTGGAAGGAGAAAATGGCATTCGTAACTCTATGCAAATACTATTTTTCAGAAAAAATAGTTCTACATTTTTTTTAACGGGGCTCCAGCAGCACTTTTCTGCTTGTCTGGATCTTGCATATGCTTCTACATTAATGCTACAACAAGGACATACAAGGTAAGGAGGTCATACACAACATTAAAGTGGCACAGTATAATAAACAGGATTACCTACACGCACTTGTGAAATCTTCTTTCTTGTTACTTTTGCACGCAAGAATATGCCTATGTTTATAAATATATCTGTTTCCTTTTCTTTTTCACAGCAGCTTAATGCTGTATATCATTATGCACCTTATGTTTCGCTTGTGCTTGTTTTCTTTCTAAAATTTGTATAATACCATTGTGCCTTTATTTATATGTGTGCATGTTCCAAGAATGTCTCAGTGTAATCCTCATTAAAATGAACAAAATATATATAAAAAAAACACTTGGCAACCATTTCAAGTCCCCAGGATTCCTGCCAATAAAAGGAAACACAACATTATCCCAAGAATTCTCCTCTTTCAGCCTTCTAACTTGTCCCATAGGCAGAGATCTCATTTTTCAGCTCTAATGACCAAAGTTCTTATGGACCCTTATTCAGTTTTCCATATAAAAGCAAATGTTCTTCTAAAGAACTGAATAAAGCCTACAGCGGATGTACTGCATCATTTTTTCCTTGCCACATTAAATCAGAATTTGCATTTACCGTAATATATTATAGAGGATGTTTACTGTTTTCAATTTGTTGGTCAGAATCGATTATTGTTCTTTCACTATTATCATTGGGAATATAGAAATAAAGGGCAGATATTAAACATGAAAGATGAACTAGAAAGAAAACAATGACACAACAAACCCTGTTTTTTTTTTTGTTTTTTTTTGGTATTTCATTTCGGCCTTTACTTTCTAAATGCATTCAAGTCAACAATGAAATGAAAGCTTGACATACTCAGAGAAAGCAGTCTGCCTGCTTAGTTCTTCAATTTTTCCAGCCATCTTTTTTTCCATAATCTAGTAAATATTAGGAGAAAACAAATACGTTGTGCTGGCTTCCGACTTGCTTATAAAAGCAGAAGAAAAGATAGTTCTTCTTACGGGATCCTTGGATAGCTCTGGATCTCAAATCTCACAAGAAGTTGCTCTGGCTTTGTGCAAAGGTGACTTTTCACAAAATTTGCATTCCTCGATTTTCCCCAGCTCCTAGGACAAAGTCCATTGTTTTTTCGTTTTAATTAGTTTGTAATTTGTAACTGTAATTTGTTTTTTATTTGAGGGGCGGGGGAGCAGGCAATAAACAAACCTTTCATTTTTCATGTAAGGTCAGCTTTTTTTATTCTCCTACACAACCCAACATGGTGGGCTTTACAGCATATGATTCCTCTCTAGAAAAGATAATGGAATACCACACTATGCAGTTTGGAAAATAACAGTATCTGATTTTAACTAGCCAGAGAAAAATGGATTTGTCGCATAAGTGAGCAGACTATCATAACCAGGTAGGCTATGTTCATAGTAAAATTCATACCATCGTGACCTTTATTTGCTTATTTGAGTATTAGAACCTGTTTTTGTGTTATATATTGTAATATTTTGTACTTTTTATATGCTGTGTTAATAATATATGATTTAACCTGTGACAAACCTGGGCAATTTAAACTGAGAATTCTTTCATGAAAAATGTATAAGTAAAGATTGAAAACTGTTGGGAAAAAACAATCAGTATCTCTTTTTAGTGTACATCTCAAACTATATTAAACTCTTGACCTTTTCTGAACAAAGGTAGACCGTCCTTGCCCTATCTCTTGCTGCTTCCCAAGCTTTCTTAGTTTGTAGTGTGAAGCCTTATTGACCAAGACAAGGGAGATGGGAATAGTTAGAACTAGTGATGGTTCATAAATAGATAATTGAACACATTTTTTGGCCTTTTTAAGACCAATTTGCAAGGATTGGATAAAAAAAAAAGTATAGTTAGCTGAGCACATAGATGACATGTACCAATGCATTCAACAGTGAGTGGGTTTAATAATAAGGCTTAAAGGGCAACATTAAAAACACACAATTCCTATTTGTAACATACTCTATGTGGGGATGCCTTAATCTTTTCGCTGCCAGAGCCTGTTTGCATTTTTTTGTACGCATATTTAAACAATCCTTTTAGCCCTGAAGATGATATAAAAACCCCCATACATTATATATTTTCTGAAAGCAGACATCCTAGAGAATAAAATAGTGGTAGTTCCAATTTTTTGTTACCTGATATTACCGCAAAGGTCTAGGAAACGCAAAATTTCAGTAAAAAACACACTAAAGTGAATTTTAGGGCAAACAAACGCTACAAATTATCCAAATTTTTAGTAAGATATAAAGACGAGGTTGCACCAAGAAAATAGATACCCAACATGCCAAACCTTAAATGTGTGTGCGCCCATCAAATGGCAACAAATTTCAGTACTCTATATTTTCTATAGGCAATGCTTCAAAAGCCCCCTATAGGTATCAGTTTGGTGTTACGGAGGAGGTCTTGTGCTAGAATTATTGCTCTCAATCTAGCATGCGTGGTGATATGTAATATGTGTATTGCAAGCAATGTTTTCACGCATATGTACCCCCGATGCATGCGTTTACATTCGCACATGCGTATATGTGGATGTGGGGGGGCCTCAACATTTTTGGGGGGGTTTATGTGCTTGGGTCTAACTTAAATTTTTTGCACAAAGGGGTGCAAAAAGTCCCCTATGTGATATTTTTTAGGTGACAGGTTCTCTATAAATTTGAGACATGCAGGGTCTAAAAGACCCTGCATGTCTCCTCTGGGCTCCACTGAATGTTTTGCAATGGAGATCGGATTGCAAAACATTCCTTCCTGGCTAAGCTAGCCAGGGACACTGAGAGGCTGACCCAGATATGACGTCATGGATGTCGTTTTCTGGGTCACAGAAAGAAGGGGAGGAGAGCGGATGTGTTTTCACCTTTCTCCTTCCCCCCAGCCACCGGCAACCGCCATGTCAGCTTCGGGTCCACTGTTGGGCAAGCGGAGCCTGGAAAACATGGCAGGGGCATGCACATGGGGGGGGGCGCCGGTACCTGGGGTATGTGTGAGCAATTGGGCAGCATCACAGCCATCCGAATGCTTTCAGCTGATGGGCAGGAGTCTGCCTGTCAGTTTCTGCAGCCACCAGGATTGTGTGTGAACCCCCCCCCGCTGTCAGGTCTGTGCGACATACGGACCTGGCAGTGAATAGTTTAAACCTGCAAGTGAAGTGGCATGCCTGTAGAATGTACTAAAGCAAAACTTACATTCATAAAAAAAAAAAAATGCTGCTAAATGCAACATTCTTGCCTTGCCTTGTTCTGTTTGTAAACCAAGCAGTCAGGGAGTCCCAGGTGATGTCATTGACCAAATATAGAGTATCTCACAAAAGTGAGTACACCCCTCCCATTTTCGTAAATTTTTTATTATATCTTTACATGTGACAACACTGAAGAAATGACACTTTGTTACAATGTAAAGTAGTGAGTGTACAGCTTGTATAACAGTGTAAATTGGATGTCCCCTCAAAATACCTCAACAAACAGCCATTAATGTCTAAACCACTGGCAACAAAAGTGAGTACACCCCTAAGTTAAAATTTCCAAACTTGACCCAGTGTCAATATTTTGTGTGCCCACCATTATTTTCCAGCACTGCCTTAACCCTATTGAGCATGGAGTACACCAGAGCTACACAGGTTGCCACTGAAGTCCTCTTCCACTCCTCCATGACAACGTCAAAAAGCTGGTGGATGTTAGAGACCTTGCGCTCCTCCATCTTCTGTTTGAGGATGCCCCACAGAAGCTCAATAGGGTTTAGGTCTGGAGACATGCTTGACCACAAACGCTTGACACCATCTGAACCAAATAAGTTTATCTTGGTCTCATCAGACCACAGGACATGGTTTCAGTAATCCATTTCCTTAGCCTGTTTGTCTTCAGCAAACTGTTTGCGGGCTTTCTTGTGCATCATCTTTAGAAGAGGCTTCCTTCTGGGACAACAGCCATGCATACCAGTTTGATGCAGTGTGCGGCATATGGTCTGAGCACTGGCAGGCTGACCCCCCCCCCCCCCACCCCTTCAATCTCTGCAGCAATGCTGGCAGCACTATTATGTCTATTTCTCAAAGACAACCTCTGGAAATTATGCTGAGCACATGCACTCAACTTCTTTGATCGACCATGGCAAGGTCTGTTCTGAGCGGAACCTGTCCTGTTAAACCACTATATGGTCTTGGCCATCGTGCTGCAGCTCAGTTTCAGGGTCTTGGCAATCTTCTTATAGTCTAGGCCCTCTTTATGCAGAGCAACTATTCTTTTTTTTCAGATCCTCAGAGAGTTCTTTGCCATGAGGAGCCATGTTGAACTTCCAGTGACCAGTATGAGAGAGTGAGATCGATAACACCAAATTTAACACACCTGCTCCCCATTCACATCTGAGACCTTGTAACACTAGAGAGTCACATGACACCGGAGGGGAAATGGCTAATTGGGCCCAATTTGGACTTTTTCACTTAGGGGTGTACTCACTTTTGTTGCCAGCGGTTTAGACATTAATGGCTGTGTGTTGAGTTATTTTGAGGGGACAGCAAATGTACACTATTATACAAGCTGTACACTCACTACTTTGCATTGTAGCAAAGTGTCATTTCTTCAGTGTTGTCACATTAAAAGATATATATTAAAATATTTACAAAAATGTGAGGGGTGTACTCACTGTTGTGAGATACTGTAATTGTAATCATATTTGTTAAATGACATCTTTTACCAGCCAGTTTGTTAACATGTTGCTGTAGTTTTCTGTGAAAACTTGGCAGTAGAGGATCGTCGGCACTAGTCATGTTTGTGTTGCCAGGTTGTCATTCATTTTGATTGACAATGGATTTACATAGTTACATAGTTACATAGTAGGTGAGGTTGAAAAAAGACACAAGTCCATCAAGTCCAACCTATTTGTGTGATTATGTGTCAGTATTTCATTACATATCCCTGTATGTTGCGGTCATTCAGGTGATTATCTAATAGTTTCTTGAAGCTATCAATGCTCCCCGCTGAGACCACCGCCTGTGGAAGGGAATTCCACATCCTTGCCGCTCTTACAGTAAAGAACCCTCTACGTAGTTTAAGGTTAAACCTCTTTTCTTCTAATTGTAATGAGTGGCCACAAGTCTTATTAAACTCTCTTCTGCGAAAAAGTTTTATCCCTATTGTGGGGTCACCAGTACAGTATTTGTAAATTGAAATCATATCCCCTCTCAAGCGTCTCTTCTCCAGAGAGAATAAGTTCAGTGCTCGCAACCTTTCCTCATAACTAAGATCCTCCAGACCCTTTATTAGCTTTGTTGCCCTTCTTTGTACTCGCTCCATTTCCAGTACATCCCTCCTGAGGACTGGTGCCCAGAACTGGACAGCATACTCCAGGTGCAGCCGGACCAGAGTCTTGTAGAGCGGGAGAATTATCGTTTTATCTCTGGAGTTGATCCCCCTTTTAATGCATGCCAATATTCTGTTTGCTTTATTAGCAGCAGCTTGGCATTGCATGCCATTGCTGAGCCTATCATCTACTAGGACCCCCAGGTCCTTTTCCATCCTAGATTCCCCCAGAGGTTTTCCCCCCAGTGTATAGATTGCATTCATATTTTTGCCACCCAAATGCATTATTTTACATTTTTCTACATTGAACCTCATTTGCCATGTAGTCGCCCACCCCATTAATTTGTTCAGGTCTTTTTGCAAGATTTCCACATCCTGCGGAGAAGTTATTGCCCTGCTTAGCTTAGTATTGTCTGCAAATACAGAGATTCAACTGTTTATCCCATCCTCCAAGTCGTTTATGAACAAATTAAATAGGATTGGTCCCAGCACAGAACCCTGGGGAACCCCACTACCCACCCCTGACCATTCTGAGTACTCCCCATTTATCACCACCCTCTGAACACGCCCTTGTAGCCAGTTTTCAATCCATATACTCACCCTATGGTCCATGCCAACGGACCTTATTTTGTACAGTAAACGTTTATGGGGAACTGTGTCAAATGCTTTTGCAAAATCCAGATACACCACGTCTACGGGCCTTCCTTTATCTAGATGGCAACTCCCCTCCTCATAGAAGGTTAATAGATTGGTTTGGCAAGAACGATTCTTCATGAATCCATGCTGATTACTGCTAATGATATCATTCTTATTACTAAAATCTTGTATATAGTCCCTTATCATCCCCTCCAAGAGTTTACATACTATTGATGTTAGGCTAACTGGTCTGTAATTCCCAGGGATGTTTTTTGGGCCCTTTTTAAATATTGGTGCTACATTGGCTTTTCTGCAATCAGCTGGTACCATTCCAGTCAATAGACTGTCTGTAAAAATTAGGAACAACGGTCTGGCAATCACCTGACTGAGTTCCCTAAGTACCCTCGGATGCAAGCCATCTGGTCCCGGTGATTTATTAATGTTAAGTTTCTCAAGTCTAATTTTAATTCCGTCCTCTGTTAACCATGTAGGTGCCTCCTGTGTTGTGTCATGAGGATAAACACTGCAGTTTTGGTTACTGAAGCCCCCTGATTCACTCGTGAATACTGAGGAGAAGAATAAATTCAATACCTTTGCCATCTCCCCATTCTTTGTAACCAGATGTCCTTCCTCATTCTTTATGGGGCCAATATGGTCTGTCCTCCCTTTTTTACTGTTTACATACTTAAAGAATTTCTTGGGATTTTTTTTGCTCTCCTCCGCTATGTGTCTTTCATGTTCTATCTTAGCCGTCCTAATTGCACCCTTACATTTCTTATTGCATTCTTTATAAAGTCTGAATGCTGAGGATGATCCCTCAACCTTGTATTTTTTGAAGGCCTTCTCCTTTGCTTTTATATGCAGTTTTACATTGGATATAAGCCATCCAGGATTTTTGTTCGCTCTTTTAAATTTATTACCCAATGGGATACATTGGCTAATGCCCTTATTTAATATGCTCTTAAAGCAAACCCATCTCTCCTCCGTATTCTTTGTTCCTAATATTTTATCCCAATTTATGCCTTTTAGCAAGGTTTGTAGTTTAGGGAAGTTGGCTCTTTTGAAATTCAGTGTCTTTGTGTTCCCTTCATGTTTCCTATTTGTGTGGTTTATACTGAAACTAATTGACCTGTGATCGCTGTTACCTAAATTGCCCCGTATTTCCACATCTGTGATCAGGTCTGTATTGTTGGTAATCAGTAGATCCAGTAATGTTTTATTTCTAGTTGGTGCGTCTACCATCTGACCCATAAAATTGTCCAATTTACAATGTGGCACTTTCGTTTTTGTTTTTTTTAATAAAATACTTTGTTAAGGCGACTTCCATTGAAATTAATGGGTACAAGTCGCCTAGAAGTCGGATTGAAGTAGTACAGGAACCTTTTCTGAAGTCGGAGCGACTGCACTAGTGTACATTAAGACGGATTCATGCTCTATCATTGATTTTTTCAGCAAGCGCGACCTGAGGCGACTAGGGGCGACTTGGGGCGACTTGGAGTCGGATCCAAAGTTGCCCCTGTGTGAATGGACTCTAACTGTACTTCTGTGTTTATTTACATTGTGCATTTTTTTGTATGAAAGATTAACAAGAGGTACAATTTATTTCTTACTGTATCTGGGGGCCCTATTATTCTAAATGGAGGCCTTCACATCCATCAGGCCAGAGGTGTTAGGATCCTACGGATTTTGGAAGGGACCACACATTTTTTTAGTTTCTTAGTGCCTGGGGTCTCCCTCCAAATCCATAACAGACTATTATCAAAGATAAAGGTCTGGTATGTTTTTTTGGGGGAGGAGGGAGCCCTATGACACTTTTTTTTTTTTTTGCACAGGGTCTCCCGAAAAAGCTATACCATATCCTTATCCAGGTATGCAGAAGGCTAGTCAGGTGAGGCATACTAATGCATACTATGCCCCGCAGATGGAAAAAAAAATGTCATTCTTATACTTTGAGATGATCATAGTTAAGATACAACCAGATACGCAATACAATATAAAAGCACCAGTAGGTATTTTATGATGTAGCTTTTCAGTATGTACCATTTTATTTCCTTTTTAAAGTACTGTATATTTGATTCAAGCATTTAATTCTGTTCTTATGAAAAAAATCTTTATTTTATAAAAATGTAATTCTAGAAACATACTACATACTACTTCTTTTATTTACCAAACAGAAATATAGACAATACATTACAGTTTATGTTCTTTTGACTAATAGTGAAGGCCATGCTTTAAAAGCATTTAAAAATAAAATGTATATGTAATATGAAAACTCATGTCTTATGTTCTTGGCTGTACTCCCAGAATCAGCATAATATTACTTCTTCAATGTGTAACTGGTTTAAGGTGAAATGTGAATTGTGCTATGTTTAATAAAATGCCCTTGTTGACGATGACATTGTTCTAACCCTTCTTCAGCTTTATGCAAACTAATTTCATTCCCCACTAGCAAGACCTTGAAAAATAGGCAACATGGTAGCTGATCCAGCATCCCTGGCTTTTTGCCAGTATAATTTCAAACATTGTAGTTTAGATAATGTAACCTCAATATTGTGCTTAGCAGCTTTATACTGTATATAAATGAATTTTGAACTAAAACAAACATAATTTAGGCTTGATTCCCACTAATGTGATTTCAGATGAGACTTAGGTAGCACCGAATCGCATGACAATGAAAAAGACATTGCTTCCAATGGTGCCTGTTCATATCAATGCAGCTGCAATTTGACTTTGGAGAAGGGTCATGTGCTTCTTTGGTGTGATGCAGTGCAATTTTGTGCTCCACATACTTCAATGGAAACACATCAAAATCACATCTATAAGTCTTTTTTTTATGCGATTTTGTGTCCACCAGCATCCTAACAACCAGTGACTCTCCCTTCTGTGAGTAGCAGGGACAAGTAATTGGTTGTTAAGGAGCCGGCAGCACCTACATTCTAACAACGATAAGTCATTCCTGCTGTCAGCGGGGGATTCCCCACTAACGGCAGAATGCAAACAAGACAGCCTGCATTAAAATAAAAAAAAAACAGCATGGGGGTTCCCCAAAATTCATACTAGGCCCTTCAGGTTTGGTATGGATTTTAGGGGGGACCCCATGAAAAAAAACAACCCCACACTGAAAGAAATGGCATGGGGTTCCCCCCCAAAATCCATACCAAACCCTGATCTGAGTATGCAGCTCAGCAGGCCAGAAAAGGGGGGATGAGTGAGCAACCCCTCTCCTGAACCATACCAGGCTACATGCCCTTAACATGGGCCCCCCTGGCAAACCCCCTTGTCCCTATGTTGATGAGGACAAGGGCTTCTTCCCCACAACCCAGACTTCGTGGTTGTGGGGGTGTGAGCAGTATCTTATATTTAATAAGGGGACTACCAGATCTCACCCCCTCCATGTGACTGTGTATGGGGTACATAGTAACCTACTCATTTACCAATAAAGTTTCAAAAGTAAATAAAAACACAAGACAGTTTTTGACAAGTCCTTCACTAAAAAATAAAAATGTTCCCAGATGTAAATCCATCGTCAATCAGGATAAACGCCATCCACCGACCCACACAAAAAAAGCTCCACCACCCTCTGAGCACGTCCACTCCTGTCACTTGACACTCACCAAATGATAAAAGCACTGCTTCCCCCCACCACTAATTAAACAAAGGGGCAGGGTCACCAGATGATACCCAGTGTGCTGTGGAATGGGGGACCAGTGAAGCACACAGGGGATCCTGGGTAGCAGAAGGAAGGGGTACAGGAGGGGTGGAGGGGATGGCATTTACTGGATCTAATTCCATGTAGTTCCTACCTGCAGCTGAAAGCAGCGAGGTGGAGAAGAGAAGCCAGCTTTAGGCTGCTGCAGGTGAGAACTACAGGGATTTGGAACCATTAAATGATGTTCAGGTTCCCCTTCCTGTTCAGGTTCCCCTTCCTTTGGCTTGTCAGTTGCCTAGGCCCCCCCTGTTGACCAGTGGTACCCCTTTATCCGTGGTCCTGCATAGTATATACATTCACTCCTATAATAAAGTTAGGTTTATGGCTAGGGTTATGTAAAAAGGAAATAATAAATAGATGTTTGACATTCCTGTAATCAAGACAGAAAAAATGTTGTGGGTTATCTCTGGGCAGCAAAAGTGAGACGGAAATGTATTTTTTATGTTTTCAGCAATAAACATGAAATGTGAATTAACCCAAAATAGTTAATGGATGCTACCAAGGGTAATCCAAAATTCAAAATAGCAAATTTGTATATGGCTGCAAAGGTATGAAAAAACCTAGTCATGACAGGGTTAATAGTGATATACAAATTGTCTTTGATTGAGAGATGTTTTTCCTATGATTCCAGGCTCAATTGCAAAGAACTACACAAAGTAGTGAGTTAAATTCACAGATCTATAGTAGTCAATGATGAGCACCCGATAGACCACGTGCATAAGCATTTCACATGACTATTATTCCCCACGTCTATAGAAAAAAGTTTAATAGTTTTATTTCTAATTTTGTAAACCTGTATATTTCTGTCCTCTGTAAAGAAATATGTATATCAGATCTCAGGATTCACGTAAGCCATTCTTTTCTAATATCACAAGAACTCAAGAATTTTCTACATGCACAAAAAGGATGGTATGTGCCCTTCAGAATATATATATACAAAGTTACAACATTGTAGTAAAGAAAAAAAGATTCCAAGCAGAAGCCAAGCAGTTTACTGTGTGGGAAGCTGTCCATTTCATCTGCAGGTTAGAAGGTTAGGATGGATCCAAGCTCACGTCACTCACAGTGTGTTATAATAAAAGCAATGGAGAGTGCCCATAGTGCATTAACGTACGTTTATTCAAAATCAGAATGCACTTACAAAACAGTTGCTTGTATGAGGCAGACAAACATCAGTAGTGCACGGCCTACCTGTAGAACGGTCTATGCGTGTTGATGTCACGCTACTGGCTCCTACCTAACACGTTTCCTGTGAGTGACAAGAGCTTGGATCCTTCCTACCTTCTGAGGCCGGCTGGCAACCAACCCTAAGTCTAGGTTCACATCTATGCAGCTGTGATTGATGCGTTTTTCAGGCACGTTTTACAGTGTGTTTTGTGTTCTTAAACCCTCATTTTTTTATGCATTTTGCATGCAGTTTTCATGCATTTTGCGTTTTACGTTTTTTTTTTCTCTTTAAACACACTGTAAACACACTGTATATGTGCAAAACCTACTAAAAAAAACACATAGGTGTGAACCTAGGGTTAGATGTAATCTTGTTTATGTGCACACGATCCCCTATGTGGGATCAATTTGTCTGCTAAGGGGCCAACCTTTTGTTTTGAAGCATAGCGATGAAGCACAAGCACTTTTGAGTCATTTATTTTGCACAAAGACACTTTTTTTCCTCTTCTCGCACGTGGGGGAATTTGGAACTACATATCAATTTTATACAAGGGGATTATATGAACTGTCAAAGCACATTTTTATGTGAACTCTGGAACACTTAACTCCATTTGTTGGAGCACATTTTTAACCATATGAATTCTAGAACATATGTTTAATTAATTGCTTTTATAGCACAGCATAAAAGCATCATTGATCATTGCACACAGCACCTTATATAAATCATAGATTATTACTATTTTTATGAACTAATAATGGTTTGATATTTAGTATGATGGTTTATTTGCTGATATAGTAAATGATGAATTAATAGAAACAACGCGCCATTACATGGTTATATTCATTGCACATAATTGCACTGATTCTGCACTGACTTTGCTCCAGGAATTGTAATGCTTTTTATCTACTGCTAAGAGCTACAGTCAAGCTGGAATCCCACTGTGACTGGTAAATTCTGTTTGGATGATATCAAACTGCAAGTGATGCAATTTGGGCAAACATATTCAGCATGCATGGGAGGTTCATGATGCTGAGTTCCTACCCTGTGCACACTTTGTGCATTCTTTTCATTTTTTGTTGCAAACACTTGCATTTGGCCTTCTTTATACCAGTCTGCAACCAGCATGTGGACTGTATGAGACCAGCTTGTATCTAACTACTGTACTTCTCTGAAAAATATATCTGGATTTGACAGGTATTTCCTGTGGGCTGGGCAGTGCTTGAGAGACCAGCTTCCTAATGGAAAAGGTGGTTGCATATATTTGAAATGATAACCTGTGTCCACAATAAATTGGGATTCCTGTCCAAGAATATTTGAATTATAAACTCTACATATATGGATATGTAGGTGCAGGAAATGATTTAGGCTAACTGCACACTGCTACAATCTGATTTTGATCTGACTTTCAGCCCAGGTTAAGACTGAGCTGCGGGAATGAATCTGATATGCGTGATTTCACTCCCTGCATGTCAGTCCAGATTTCGGCTGTGATTTCAGAGACATCTGTGCATCTGTAAATCGCAGCCCGAAATCGCAAAAAGTAGTACGGAAACTACTTTTTGAAATCGGTGAGGCGCCGCAAGTGCAGCGTTGCACTGATTAGGACGGTGCTATTGCCGGCAATTCCCGCCGATTTGACAAGCAATTTGACATCACATGTCAAATCATATCAATGTGAACCAGGGCTCAGTGCGATTATGTGGTGCAACTTGAATGCAAATTGGATGCTATTTTGATGCTAATTGACGTGGTTTATTCTATGGGACCAAAATCATGCTGGAAGCACACTGAAGTAGTAAAGGAGCCTATTACAAAATTGCACTATGCTGAGTTGCATTGATGTGAACAGACACCACTGAAAACAGTGTGATTTCCATTGACATGTGATTCATTGCGATTCAAGTGGGGAAAGAGGCGCGCTGTCTGCATTTATTTGTTTTTAATCTCTCAGCCAAGTGGTATTTTATTTGTATTTTTCTTTACTTTTCATTGATTTGTATAAATAAAATTATTTTGTAAGCAACATATCACATTGGCATGTGTACAGTTGTTTCATATATTTATTCACATCTTAGCCAGGTTTGTATCTTTTATCTTTGGTTCTAAAATTGAAAGGCAGGCATCTGTTATTTACAACAAATCTCGAGGCGGATTTAAAAGACACACATAAATAGGGATCTGTATTAATTAATACCTAATTGAATGTATTTTACCCCTTTGCATCTAGGCAGATTATATTACGTTTCTTTCAGGACACATTGGGCTTTCATTAGGTGGTAAATGGTAATGGGCATCTCCTAAATTTTCATTATTATCAAAGGAAAACTGGCCCAAAATAGTAAAAAAAATCTTTTTTTTTAAATTTAGCTGTAGATTTCTTGCTACTGAACCTCTGAGAAAGCTCATTGGGCGCTATGCGTGAGATGAGCGGAGACAAAATCACGCTGGGACTAGGTGGAGCTGTGTTTAAAGAGGATTGTATTGTGAACTTTTTGTTTTTTACTTGTGAAATGTGAGTGGATTTTTATATGAAAATAAATATTTTTTATTAGCGATTTGTACTATGGTTCTTTACTCTTGCCTTCTATATGATTGACACCATGCTGAGAGCTGCTGAGAGCCATGGGTTTGGAGTATACAGCCAGTGGGAGTGGTGCCACTTATAACACTGCAAAGCGCATATAGACCTCCTGTAATTAGTGAGGTCCATTCAAGCAGGTGAGAAGACACCCGTAGGTGGGGTGAAGGGCACTGTGGTGATCAGAGGCAATTACTAAAGAGCTGTTGGTGTATGGGACTGCACTTTTTTTTTTCACAGACATTGAATAATTTATTGATGGACTGTATATATATCTAAAAGAAAAGATGGACTCACATATATTTATTATATACAGATGATTTTTACACTGTTTTTAGATATTTATTTATGCACTATAATTTGAATGCTCTTTATTGAAGGAGAGCGCTGCACTTTTTTGTGACTATATATTTATTGCATATTTATTGCATTTTGTACAGGTGGTTGGATGCTTAGTGGTGCTAGCTGCTTCCTATAGTACAGGGATCCTCAAACTATGGCCCTCCAGCTGTTGCGGAACTACACATCCCATGAGGCATTGTAAAACTCTGACATTCACAGAAATGGCTAGGTATGATGGGAATTGTAGTTCTTGAACAACTGGAGGGCCGTAGTTTGAAGACCCTTGCTATAGTATATAGATTTGAGTAATAGGTGTTTTTTACATAGGGATAGGACGGAATTTTTTTTTCACATTTATTTCTTGCTACTACAATAACCTTCCACCAGGGAACAACCAAAAAAAATTTCCCCTGCTCCTGACGTCCGCAGCGATACCACATATGTGTATATTAGTTGTTGTCTGTACCCGTAGTACAGCCCAGAAACAATAGTGCGCATTTTGCTTCTTTTTTTTTATGCTACCTAAAGCACATTGACGCTGACACTAGCTGACACTGATACTAATTTAAAAAGAAAATCCTGCCCAAACAAACACTGACCCTGACTTTGACCTTTGACCCTGACCTTGACCCAAACACTAACCCTGGCACTGACGTAGATTAAACTCTGATCTAGTTATTTTTTTGTATTTTTTTATTTTAGTTTTTTATTATTATATTATTTTTACACACGGTTGTTTGTTTGTTTTTCTCTCTAAAAGTAGAGAGAGATACAATGCATCTCTCTCCTCCATTTAGAGAGAAAAACCACGGGGGTGAGCTTCACAGTAACTGATCACTATGATAGCCAATCAGAGGCTATCACAGTAGTCAGGTGACCCAGAATCAGGTATTTTGGGATCAGGACAGTTAGGCTATGTTTCCACTATTGCGTCCCCAAAGTCGCGCGATTTACACTGCGATTTTGCTATGCGATTTGTGATGCAATGTCATTCGACCGGTGAAAACCATGTGAGAACAAGTTGCACCGATGTCGGAACAAAGTAGTGCAAAAACCTTTTTTGGAGTCGCTGCCACTTGAGTCGCAACAATTAGAACGGGGACCATTAAAATACATGGGTTTTGACTTATCATGCGACTTCACATGTGTCAAGTTGCACAACAACTCGCAGTAGTGGAAACAGAGCCTTAGTACGGGGCCCGGGGATCTCAGTGAGACCACAGTCTCTGTGCTGGGAGCACGCCATGGGTGGCGCTCCCAGCACGAAGAGAGATATGTAAATTTGCGTCCCCACAGAAAAAAGCCCAGTCCAGTGTGGCCGCATATTTGCGCATGCTCAGCGCCAAGGAGTTAAATAATTTAAATTTAAACTGTGCAAGTACATGAGTTTGACTTGGCACAGCACAGGGATGTGCTTTGTGACATAGCTGAGTTATTGACCAAATCCAAATCCTTTGCCAGGTAAACAAGTCCCATATATATATCTCATCTATTATTTAGTCGTTTGCCTGGAGTTAAAGCCAGCTTTAAATTTATTTAGAAAATACAATGAAAAAATGTTGTATCTCATTTCATAGCCCCATTTTAACAAACAGATGATAAACACCATCATCTTAACTTCTCCTCCATGTTATGAGTAAGTCAATGAACATTTCATTGCTAGTCACATTTAATTTATAGAACTTGGAATAAGGTAATAATCTCCTTGCATGAAGTTCGTCTTAAATGGCAAATTGGAGTGACACAGTCTATTTACTTCCAACCAATTAATATATTTTGTTCTGGTTGGACTTGCATTCAGTTCCCAGGCAATCTCATAAAATGAAAAAATATACTCAACTTTTAGCAACTTTTAGACTCAGATGTCAAGCTGGGGAAAATATATACATATGAGATGTGCCATCTGGGCATGTGGCTAGATGCTGCCAGCCTACTATCTTCCTGAATAATAACCACAAATAAAGGCATGAGCTAAATCATTGTGAGAGATAGGCACAGCTTTATTGCATTCAATGATTTGTGAATGTTTGAGAACATGAAGGAATCCTGGTGTAATAATGAAATGCAGCATAGCTGGGGCAAACAGAGCATCATTGCTTCAAAGTTTTCTCATAAAAAAGTACTTTCTCTTTTCTATTTTTATGTAGCTGTAGGTTCTTGTAGTAATGGAGGCAAAGAGAGAAAAAAGACAGCAGTCCTATCTCCTCCTATTTTGGGCATTCATGCCTTTAAAAATGTGTCATTTGTATATTCCATTTTTTTTTTAAATAAAGTTTTTTGTGGAGCAAAAAACATATATCATTTTTTACAAGGCTCAAATGGGATGTAGCACCATCTAGAAGTGTGTTTGGGTTACCAAATATGCTCAAATATAAGCCGAGTTTTTCAGCACATTTTTTTTGTGTTGAAAATGCCCCTCTCGGCTTATACTCGAGTCTGTGTCCATCTGCAGCCTTGAGCACCTGATCTCCCGGCACTGTGACATCAGTCTAGTCAACAGCCGTGCAGTGCAAGGGTCTTCAAACTACGGCCCTCCAGTTGTTCAAGAACTACAATTCCCATCATACCTAGCCATGTCTGTGAATGTCAGAGTTTTACAATGCCTCATGGGATGTGTAGTTCCGCAACAGCTGGAGGGCCATAGTTTGAGGATCCCTGGTGCAGTGTAACAAAGCGCCGCCTCCGTCTCCTCCTCGCCTGTGATAGGCGGGACACTGACTCACTGCTTTAAAGAACTGAATCAATGTTCTGTAACGGACAAGGGACGAGGAGGAGGTGGGGGCTGGGCAGATCAGGTAGGGAGAATGGGCACGGTGAGACAGCCGTGCAGTGTAACAAAGCGCCACCTCCGCCTCCTCCTTGTCCTCACCTGTGATAGGCGGGACACTGACTCACTGCTTTGAAGAACTGAATAAGTCTTCTGTCACGGGCGAGGGAGGAGACGGAGGTGGGAGTGGGGCTTTGATACACTGGCCGCCGACTAGACTGACTGCATGCATGTCACAGCGTTGGGAAATCAGGTAGGGAGAATGGGCACAGTGAGGCATGGGCACAGTGACAGTGAGGCATGGGTACAGTGAGGCATGGGCACAGTGAGGCATGTGAGGCATGGGCACAGTGAGACATGGGCACAGTGAGGCATGGGCACAGTGAGGCATGTGAGGCATGGGCACAGTGTGGCATGGGCACAGTGAGGCATGGGCAAAGTGAGGCATGGGCACAGTGAGGCAAGGGCAGAGTGAGGCATGGACACAGTGAGGCATGGGCAGAGTGAGGCATGGACACAGTGAGGCATGGACACAGTGAGGCATGGACACAGTGAGGCATGGACACAGTGAGGCATGGGCACAGTGAGGCATGGACACAGTGAGGCATGGGCACAGTGAGGCATGGACACAGTGAGGCATGGACACAGTGAGGCATGGGCACAGTGAGGCACGCACATGGACACAGTAAGGCAAAGTGAGGCACAGTGAGACATGCAGATGGACACCCTAGGCTTTTACTCGAGTCAATAAGTTTTCCCAGTTTTTTGTGGTAAAATTAGGTGCCTCGGCTTATATTCGGGTCGGCTTATACTCAAGTATATACGGTAATTTAGGTCTGTTAGGACAGGCAAAACATTGTTAGCTTAGGGCTAAGCCTTAGAGTCAGGGTTTAGTGACTCAGGGCTGGGTAACTCATCCTAGCAACTTCTCTGGTACCTCCCCCTGTTCTCTGGGACATTGGAGAATGTTCTAGACATAGTGGGTGGAGGTTAGGAGGGGCTGCTTGGAATATTTATGAGGGCCTTGTCCAATCCCTAGTAAAGGGCTAGCAGGGGGCAGGGCACCTCATAAATAGGCATGAGTCATGCCAGGGAGGGGCAGTCGGGTTGAAGATGGAGATGGAGTGCTAGGAGGCTGCCGGTGGACTTTAAGGGTGCCCCCTAGTCTGGGGGGGTGACCTCGGGCCTGGGGCTCAGGTGCTGTAAGATTCCTACCAAAACACAGGGAGGAGACCCTTTCTGGAGGCAAAGAGAGAGGATATCAGGAGCAGGTCAGCATGTCTCGGAAATCTCCTGAGAGTCAGCTGGGTGGGCTAGTGAGAGGCAGTCTGGAGGACTGTGGGGAGAAGTTATCCTGAAGGGCTAGGGAAAGGGGCAGCTGCAACCAGGTGGGCTGGCAGTGCCTGAAGAGGTGGCGCTGAGATCAGTAGCCACAGGAGTGATGCTAACTGGACACTGAAATTCTGCTACACAACTAAGGGGCCTCGGGTTCCTGCCTGTAATGAGCCATTGCTTCATCTGACTAAGCAAATGTCATTTATTCACAGTGTTCCAGCTAGGTTCTGCAAGCAAGTGTGTGTTGGAGGAAGAAGAGGAGCTGTATATAGAGACTGTATATAGGAAGATAGGAAGAGTTGTCCCTGAAGTTATTGTTGAAGTGGCCATCCCATGGCCTCCCATCCCTATCAAAGTTATTTGACCCTCCCTCCTAGATTGTAAGCTCTAACGAGCGGGGCCCTCTGATTCCCCCCATATTGAATTGTATTGTACATGTACTGTCTGCCCTAATGTTGTAAAGCGCTGCGTAAACTGTCGGCGCTATATAAATGCTGTATAATAATAATAATAATAAATACCCCTCAATAAAACAAAAAAAAAAAAACAAAGTCATGGCCTGTTCTCTGACTTAAGTGTGCCTGTAAAGATTCGGTGTGCCTGGCTGTGCAGGGTGGCTGTACTTGTGGCTCCCTAGGGGGTGCACTAGAGGGATATGCTCACTTTGCACCTGCACCTTAAATGATCTGTAAATGCCATGTGGCACATTTCAATAGAAGTGAATGGAGGCATTTGCAAAGCATCAGCACCTGCCGAACTCTGCAGGCAGCATTTGTTTTTTATTGCTGCAAAGCAAGGCAATGCAAACTTTACAGTGTGTACACCTTCACCCACTCTCTATTTTAACAATTTTGAGTTAATAGGCAGTCAGGAAGTATTAAAAATGTTACCCAGCTGTTTATTTTCAAAACCTGTATGAAAGAGCACTTATAACTCTTGGTAGATCCTGCCATGGCATCAAAGTTAAGTCAGCACTTTACACAGGTACTTTTGACTGGCTCACCAGGACCGAAATTTAAATCGATATTAAACCCAACAGCAAACATTTATTATATTGCAGCTTACCAATTCTTAGATGTGATTGGCTGCATTCATTTTCTTTTTAAGGATTTCTTTCTTCTGTTCTGGACTTGTAGCCATGTATGAACTTAGGTTTTTTTGGCTGGACCATGTCTTCCTTGGAATTCAACTGAGGCGTCATCGTGGATGGAGGAAAGACATACACATTCTGTTCATCTCTCCTTTTTAAGGCCAAAATCTCTTCATTACGCAAACTGGCTGTCTTCTCCTTTTAATCTTTGTAGTGACCAATCTTTGTGGGAAGTTTTTGCAGTTTGGCCACACTGTCCCACAGGCCACAGTTTTCTGTAGACAAAGATGGTGGATTAATGGGAGACTAGTGTAAAAATTATCCACGTATAGGTGGTACACCTTTTGGAATGGTGGTGTTACAAGGTCCCATGCAATTTTTCCACTGCTCCCCATATAGGTTGGACATTCAGGGGATTCCAGCTGGCTGTCCTTTCCTTCATAAACCTGGAAATTATACGTGTACCTTGTGACCCTCTCACAAAGCTTGTATAACTTCACTCCATATTCAGCTCATTTACTTGATTGATGCCCAGCCTGCCAGTAAAATGGACGAGGGACTCATCAATACAAATATCTTTGTCGGGAGTATAAATTTCAGAAAAATTGTTGGAAGAAAAAGGAATGAGTGGCTGAATTCGTTACAGCTTGTCGCAAGCAGAATTATTTTGAAGACACAGGGAATTATTATTGAAGTCTAAAAAGGTAATGATTATTGCATAGTGTGTTCTGGGCATAATAGAAGAATAGAATGGTATGTGATGAATAGGATATGTGAAGCAGTAGGAGTGGACTTTGTTTTTGTTTTTTTTTTCAGTCCCATATTCAGTGTAAGTCAAAGAAAAACGTGTGATAGTTTCCACTGAAATGGATGGTCATAAGATGAATTTGGATTGTTGGCAATGTATTGGTTTGCATAAAGATTGCACGGGTCCGCAATTAAATTCAATAAAGCATTGGTAAAAAATAAATTAAAAAAATGAATTGGCATAACATTTTTGGTTACTATCCGAGTGCCTGGCTGCACTATAAGTGGGTGGATTGTAGGTGCTGCTGAAATATCTGAAAGCCATAAGGGATTTAAAATCACCTCTGGGATACTAGTGTGGGCCCTATTTTTTGTGGCTGACATGACTCCCCATTACTTGTAATTGGCCTATCATCTGGGTGTATTGCACTGCTGGTGCTTGTCACATCACCAGGATGTACAGCACTGCTGGTGGTTGCTTGCTGCCCTTCTGATCAACTGAATCTCTTTGTTGAGACCCCTTCCTTCTTTGAATCGGTTACTGACCCATTGCTCTCAAATGGGTTAATATTCAGAATCTGAGTTTGACAGTGAGAATTCCCCGCTACTCTGATCTGTTATGCTCAGAATCTGGAATGCATCCTCACTGGTGTACAATTTTTTGGACATGGCAGCATTCAGATATTGATGCTGCACTGCTGACAATGTATTTGTGACGCTATGACAGATGTTGATGGTGCACTGGTGATACTATGACAGATATTGATGGCGTACTGAGACACCAAAAATAGATGTTGATAGTGCACTGGGACACTGTGATAGATGTTGATCGTGCAGTGGGGACACTATGACAGATGTTGATCGTGCAGTAAGGACACTGACAGATGTTGATGGTGCACTGGCACACTATGACAGATGTTGATGGTGCACTGGGACACCAACAGATGTTGATGGTGCACTGGAACACTATGATAGATGTTGATGGTGCACTAAGACACTATGACAGATGTTGTTGGTGCACTAGGACACTGTGACAGAAGTTGATGTTGCACTGGGACACTATGACACATGTTGGTGCACTGGAACACTGACAGATGCGAATGGTGTGGCGTGGCCTAATCTGTGCTTCCCAACATTACTTACCTACAACAGCTGAAGGTTAACCGTGACTGTTTTCTACTTTGCTTGATTCATACTGTGAAATTGTGAGTACCTCTCCATTTGTTTAAATAAACCTTTTTACAAAACGATTTTACACTATGGGCACTCCTTCTCTCTTTTCATATGATACACCACGATCCTGAGTTTGCCAGAGATTGCCGTACAGTGGCGCAAAACTGTAACTGCCTGATACCCCTGCAGGGGTGAAGTGATCTGATGATACACCACGATCCTGAGTTTGCCAGAGATTGCCGTACAGTGGCGCAAAACTGTAACTGCCTGATACCCCTGCAGGGGTGAAGTGATCTGGTGAGTGGCTGCACTTTTAGAGCAAGGATTCTCAAACAACCGAAGGATTATAATCACAACATCACATGCACTAAGATATCGCACAAGATATACACCAAGATATTGCACTAAGATATCGCACAAGATATACACCAAGATATTGCACTAATAAGGATTAAAACGACTTTGACAAAATGTTTATTACACAATAAGGACCTCTTTGAACTTGATAGCACGCTTGCACTTTATTAGGAGTGATTTTTGGATACTTTTCAGTTCCTTTACCACCGTTTGACCTCCCACACCCTCCCTTTCCCCCTCTCCCCCCCCCCTTTTTCACCCCCACCCACCCCCCTCCCCCTCCTTCCACACCAAATGCCATTTGAAATATAAACCAGCAATACTATGTATGGAATTTGATACCACCATTATTATTTTATACATATATTTATAGTTTGTTTAATATTGTGAAATATTTTTTAAGGATACCACCATCTGATACCTGTACGTCTTGTTTATACTTAGGAATATATACCTGTACGTCTTGTTTAAAACTAGAAATATATAAACACGCAGGTAGGGAACTATCAATTAGATAAAGGAACAGCGCCATACCCTTCTACCACACCAATCAACTCAGCTGTCCCATTTATGGTGACTGCATGTTGGGCGGCAGCAGTTCCATAGGTTTCACCAATACATCTCCATTTCCACTGCGCGGGTCCACTACTCTTTTCACTGTGATTAATGTTAATGTGCACTGGGACACTGGGACAGATGTAAATTGACTTACAAATGGGTGCACAGTGTGCGATCTATGTATGAATCTACTGTAAAAGCACTGTAAACTCACAGATCCTGACTGACAGGCACAGATCTGTTCTCCTTCTCCTCACTCCCGCTTGATTGTATGAGGAGGAGGAGAGCTGATACACAGACATGCAGCTTTTGTTTGCATTTTGTGATGGCTGTGATTCACGTGGTACAAGGGCCAATCAAAGCAGCCCTTTACGGATTAGAGATGCACCGTGTCTAAAAGACACAGCCATCACAAGACCACACAGCTGCGCAAACCAGAGGTCATGCATGGGAGCCAAAAGTGGGGGTACATCCACCTGGAACAGAAACTTGTCCTGCCTGGCCCTATATATTGTATCAAAAACTAAGTTTAAAAAAACTGATTTAACTCAACCCCCAGAGGAAAAGACAATATATCTATGGCAATTCACTGGACAATATTAAATTGTTACTTTATAGATTATCAAGAATAATTAGAATATACAAATCCATATATTAAAATTGGTACCACACATAAACACACCTAAAATCACACATACACACCTCTTTCTCGTGACACAAAAACATTTCCCTGTATGTAAATTAGCTATAATCTCTAATACATACAGTATCTCACAAAAGTGAGTACACCCTTCACATTTTTGTAAATAATAGGATTTTAATAACAGCTTACTTGTAAAATCCTTTTCTTTTGAAGTACATCACGGGACACAGAGACATAGTAATTACTATGTGGGTTATAGT
This sequence comes from Lithobates septentrionalis, assembly GCA_037952835.1. Classification (NCBI taxonomy): domain Eukaryota; kingdom Metazoa; phylum Chordata; class Amphibia; order Anura; family Ranidae; genus Lithobates; species Lithobates septentrionalis. The sequence goes on from JBBDGP010001952.1 coordinate 1,280,292, forward strand.
CCACCTTCAGGTGCTGGACACTGGCATACCCTATACAGGAAGTTGCCTCCCTATATAACCCCTCCCATACCAGGAGCATCTCAGTTTTGTAGCAAAGCAATACACGTGTATACTAGAAAGAGGGGCGGGACCTCTGTGTACCGTGATGTACTTCAAAAGAAAAGGATTTTACAGGTAAGCTGGTATAAAAATTCAATTTTCTTTAATCGTACATCACGGGACACAGAGCCATAGTAATTACCAGACATGGGGGTAAGTCACACATGTGCAAGTCACAAGCAAGTCTCAAGTCTTAACCTTCAAGTCATAAGCAAGTCCCAAGTCACTGTGGTGAAAAGCAAGCAAGTCAAGTCGAGTCCCTGCTAGAAGTCAAGCAAGTCAAGTCAAGTCATTTATTTTGGTCAAGTCACAAATTAAGTCAAAATACTGATCTACCCCATTTTCATCCTTTAAATGAGTTAAAAGTCAGTTTTCAGGAAAGATTTTGTTTTATTTTCAACATTAACAAAACAGCTTAGTGCTTTTTTCTTGGCATATTAAAGAAACACTTTGAATGCCCAAATAGCAGACAAGGAGCAGAACACTCAGCAATTAAATGGCCAACAAGCCTGAAAAAAATGTAGTCCTTGCTGAGGGGGAAAATAACTAAGCTCAAAGTTTGAACTTGACACAATGCCAATATCTGGACACTTGAATGGTGATGAGAATAATAGTATTCCCATCACCATTCTTCAAGTGTCCAGATATTGGCAATTTGGCATTGTGTCAAGTTCAAACTTTGAGCTTAGTTATTAGAATAGAAAAAAGAGGGAGAAACACCCGCGCAATGGGATGCATGCAATGGAATAAAAATTTAAAAATTAACCACTTGACGACCGCTCACTATATATGTACGTCATTTTTTTGAAGATGGATATCTCGGTAACGGCAGCAGCTGCTGCCACAACCGAGGTATCCATCTTTACAGTGAGCGGTTCTGTACACGATAACGGTGGTCTCTGCGGCGGGTTCGCCGCGAGATCACCGTTATCGGCGGCGGGAGAGGTGCCACCCCCCTCCCGCCGCTTACCGGAGCCGTCGGTAGCGGCAGAGGAGATCGGGACCTGTCACTTCCTCGGTACTGAGACGAGTGAGGCCAAGATGGCCCCCACCCGTCTCTATACCACTTGACGGCCGGAGCGACGTCGTTATGACGGCTCCGCCCACTTCTCTTAAAGGCACAATTTTTTGTGTCATTTTTTTAAACGACTTTTTTTTTTTTTTTTTTTTGCATTTTAGTCTAAATATGAGATCTGAGGACTTTTTGACCCCAGATCTCATATTTAAGAGGACCTGTCATGTTTTTTTCTATTACAAGGGATGTTTACATTCCTTGTAATAGGAATAAAAGTGATCCAAATTTTTTTTTTTTTAAAACAGTGAAAAAATAAATAAAATAAAGTAAAATAAATAATAAAAAAAAAAAAAAATTTTAAAGCGCCCTGTCCCGACGAGCTCGCGCGCAGAAGCGAACGCATACGTGAGTAGCGCCCGCATATGAAAACGGTGGTCAAACCACACATGTGAGGTATCGCCGCGACCGGTAGAGCGAGAGCAATAATTCTAGCCCTAGACCTCCTCTGTAATGCAAAACATGCAACCTGTAGAATTTTTTAAACGTCGCCTATGGAGATTTTTAAGGGTAAAAGTTTGACGCTATTCCACGAGCGGGCGCAATTTTGAAGCGTGACATGTTGGGTATCAATTTACTTGGCGTAACATTATATTTCACAATATAAAAAAAATTGGGCTAACTTTACTGTTGTCTTATTTTTTTATTCAAAAAAGTGAATTTTTTCCAAAAAAAGTGCGCTTATAAGACCGCTGCGCAAATACGGTGCAAAAAAAAGTATTGCAATGACCGCCATTTTATTCTCTAGGGTGTTAGAAAAAAAAACATATATAATGTTTGGGGGTTCTAAGTAATTTTCTAGCAAAAAAACCTGTTTTAAACATGTAAACACCTAAAATCCAAAACGAGGCTAGTCCTTAAGTGGTTAAAGAATGTTGTTGGAACAGCTGCCACTACCGATTACTTCCACTAGGTGGAGTAAGATATAAGAAAAAAGGAATAGAATTAGATAGCGCTGTTTCCAAGCCTGGTGAATTCAAATGTGTTATAAAGGTCCTGGATGTGCATAAGTCAAGTTGGTTGTCTGACTTAATAAAGTGCAGTGTGTGCTCTAAAAAAGATATAACTTAATCCGTATAAATATAATATATCCATATATAAATGAACCCTATTTTTAAATTAAAAATATTTGTGCAAAATTATGTGATCCATAACGTAAATCGATAATGTACATATGAAGTGAACAAACAAATATATATAATCAAGTGCTTTCAGTGCTGCTAGGATCTGGTGAGTGCAATCAATCACTATTAGAACACGGATTAAGGCACGCACTGAAAGCTTTGGAATATCTATCAGAATCCAGGGGTTTTCTTTGTAGCAGCACTGAAAGCACTTGTTTATATATATTTGTTTGTTCACTACATATGTACATTATCGATTACGTTATGGATCACATAATTTTCCACAAATATTTTTAATTTAAAAATAGGGTTAATTTATATATGGATATATTATATTTATACGGATTAAGTTATATCTTTTTTAGAGCACACACTGCACTTTATTAAGTCAGACAACCAACTTGACTTATGCACATCGAGGACCTTTATACACAATTCCACGGGATAAACATTTACTGAATACTATAGGCAACATCTTTACAATCTTTCCCACTCCATACTGCCCTCCCACTAAGGGAATAACACATTTGAATTCACCAGGCTTGGAAACAGCGCCTATCTACTTCTATTCCTTTTTTCTTAGTTATTAGAATAGCCACTTAAAATGCATTGCATTTGCAAAAAATAGTATTCTCACTTCTCAGAATCCAATTTTTTGCAAATGCAATGCATGTTAAGTGGCTATTCTCAGAATAGCCACTTAACATGCATTGCATTTGCAAAAAATTTAATTGGAAAGTACTTTCTCGCTCAGTTGTGAGCCATGGTGTCGCATTATCACCCCACCATGGCTGAACACACGTTCAACAGGTGCGCTTGATGCAGGGACTGACATTACTCTTACCGCTACCCTGAACAAAGAGGGGAGCATGTGCCTGTTCATGGCCCAAAACTGAAGGCAGCTCTGTCCATCACAAATGTGTAAATACTCGTTCAGCTGAATTTGGGGACTGGAACATGAATCTCTCTTCTGTTTTTTGCGGTATGCTGTGAACAGCCCAGATTGACTCTCTGATTCTGCCACTGGCATTTGCTCGTCTTCATCGGTGGTTGTTGGGGTGGGCTTGCAGTCCTCTTTGAGAATCAAGTCTGAAAAACACAAGCATAAAACAGTGACTCAATGCACTCAGGTGTTATTACTGCAAACGGGTTATTTCCAAAAACATAACATACTTTTTATCATCGCAGACACAGCCTCCTTGACATTTTCGGTAGCCAAAACATCATGGGTCAACCACATGGTGCCAAATGAAGGATCCAGCAGAGCAGCTTTTAGGTATAGAGGGTCAGAGAAGGGTAAGGTTGCTACATCATTCTGTTCATCTGCCATCCTCACATTGACAAAGATCCCTTCGAATAGTCTTTGGAGTGATTCTTGCAGGCTACGGATCAAGCCACCAAGGTAGCGCACGCTCTCTTTATGATTTTCCAAGTGGTGATTCAGAGAAAGGATACAGGGTACAACAGCACTTATTGTCACAAGTTTTTCTCCCTGTGAGAGGTCTGTGGCTTCTCCAAAAGGCATGTTGCAGTTTATAATGAGGTCTGACAGGATTGAATTTGTAATTGCCTTTTGCTGCTGGTGGTTGCAGTGGTATAGCTGCACAGTCCCCTGTGCGATGAATTGTGAGATTTGAGGCTGGGTATCATCAAAAGTCCCTTTGGTATGGATGTACTCTTCATATCTATAGAGTAAACAGAAGAGAGATAGAAAAAAAAGTTAGCTATGTAATTTATTGATTTGAACAACAATACACTCTGCTCCCACCTAAAGTGGGATGTAGGCCTAATTTTCATATATATATATATATATATATATATATATATATATACACATACATACACGTGATGTTACTGTACCTACTTTTCTTTGTGGGTTTTGTAGTGACGGATGAAGTTGGATGTTGTGGTGGACGTGTCTCTTATTTTTGAGTTGCAGACCTTGCATATCGCCGTTCTCTTCTTTTCACCAACATCTAAAACATAATCCTTAAATCCAAATTTAATTATTTTTGGAATCGCTCCCTCCATTATAGCTGCCTTGTGCGTTGGTCTGTCAGGGGCGGATTCAGAGTTTGCTGTCGGGACAGCCCGGGCACTGCCAGAAGATAAGGTGTTGCTGCTTAGTACACTAGTACTTACAGAACTATTTTTAATGTATTATATATATATACGGCCCTAACCTAACCTTGTTTAAAACAGTGACACGTTTATCATTCCAGATTAGAATATTACATTAGTGACTCACAGTGACACTTTTTGGGCACCAGTGACACCAATACAGTGACCAGTGCTAAAGTTTGCATTGATTTCAGCATGCATGGAGCACTGCAGTACATGAACTTTCACTGGATGTGGACTGTTTAATGAGTTTGTAGTACGCATGGAGCACTTAATTCAGCAATATGATTTTTATGTAATATTCACGTTGAGCACTTTGTACTTCGCACAAGTAATAGTTAATTAGTGAAGGATTTAGGGAGGAACTGGTCTGGGACTGGGGGTCAGTGCAGTGGCTGTCGCAGTGCAGGAGAAAAAAGCACAGAGCCGAGGAGGAGGAGAAAACAAGGAAAGAAGGTTTGTACCTACCTAGGTTTCATAGTTTTAGCATGTGCAATGATATTGATGATTGATTGCATCTGCAATCATATCTGCATCCTGCAATCATCAGTACAGGCCACTGGCCAGGGCCCTGCTAGCTGCTACATCACTAGTGCCGATTTGCAGAAGCTGCAGGTCTGTTTGATGCAGTGCCAAGCAAGCTAATGCTAAGTTTGGAGGGAAGTTTTCAGGGAAGCATTTGCTTGGCACTGCATCAAACAAACCTGCAGCTTCTGCAAATCTGTTTCCTCCTCCTCGGCTCTGTGCTTTTTCTTCTGCGCTGCGACGACCACTGCACTGACCCCCATTCTCAGACCTGTTCCTCCCTGAGTCGTGTGACTGTCCCTGCTCCAGTGCCCCCTCAGTAGAAGAATAATAGTCTGCCATGACTTACTCTATGGCTGCTGGACTGGACACCACTCAGATTCAGTCAGTCGGCTAGGCTTGGCTGGCTCCTTGGGCAACTTCCAGTTCCTTCTTCCTCCCCCACGTGAGGCCCGCGACTCACGCTGCTGGCTCTGCACATTTGCACAGAAGCCCAGCCCCTCCCTCAGAGATCACTCCGCAGCAGGAAGGGGGCGGTGCCGCGGCCTGGCCGGACGGAATACAGAGACCTACAGCCTAGGTGGAGAGACTGCAGTGCAGTCATCATCAAATAAAAAAAAAGTCTGCTGCGGCCACGAACCCTGCTCGCGGACACCTATCCGATCCCCGCCCACAATGTTAGCAAACTGTATTTGTGCGGGCAGAAGCCGGGACTCGGGGGAGCTTTCTTTTGTGGGGGCGGCTTTTGCCTAGGCCAAGACACAGCACTGGTGGTGCCAAGTCATTGCAAGTCATTGCAAGTCAAATAGCCCAAGTCAAAGTCAAGTCGCAAGTCATTAGTGGCAAGTCAAAGTCAAGTCGAGTCATTTATTTAATTTTGTCAAGCAAGTCGCAAGTCCTCAAACAGGTGACTCGAGTCCGACTCGAGTCAAGTCATGTGACTCGAGTTCCCTACCTCTGGTAATTACTATGTGGGATGTCCCAGAGCAATGCCAACTGAGGGGAAGGAGACACAACAAAAGTAGGGCACCATGAGGTCAGATGACTTATACTGCTGCCTGCAGTACACTGCGCCCAATGGCGACATCCTCATGTCTTTTTACATCCACCTGATAGAATCTGGTAAATGTATGGATTGAAGACCAAGTTGCAGCCTTGCAGATTTGAGCCATGGAGGCTTGGTGATGCACTGCCCATGAAGCACTGACAGCCCTAGAGGAGTATGTTTTGATTTGAGAGGGTAGAAACTACCTCTTTAAACCATAAGCTAGAAAGATTACTTGTTGAATCCATTTAGAATAGTAGATTTCCATGCTGCCTGTCCTCTTTTTTGCTCTCACCACATCAAGAGAATGTAGTGATTTTTCTTCCATAGAACATAGTTCTGGAAAAAGTGAAGATAAAACAATATCCTGGTTTAGATAAAAACCTGATACTACCTTCGGTAAAAAGTTAGGATGAGGACGCAATACTACCTTATCCTTGTGAACAATAATAATATGGCTCTTTACAAGAAAAAGCAGCCAATTTTAAAAACCCTTCTTGCAGCAGATATGGTTACCAGAAAAAATAGTTTCCTTGTCAAAGAAGGACCAAGTGAATATGTCGTATCGGTCAAAAAAAAAGGCTGTTTTGTAATACCCCCAAAACTAAATTCAAGTCCCTAGGGTTCAGGGGTGACCTAACCGGGGAATAAGCCGAACCAAAGAAAGCGAAGCAAGTGGTCATTGAAATAATACCGATAAGGCCGAGTCCTGCCCTTAGAAAGCACTCAAGGCCAGCTTTATTTCTCACCCCATCTGCAGAAAGTCAAGGATTCTACCTTTGACCTATTTCCTGGGGTGAAAGCCCCTGGTTTCACACCAGGAGACATATGATTTAGCATTTGTAAAGTAGGATGGAATACCGGACCTTGCGAAAAAAGGTCTGGCCGTAGCGGTATGGTCCATGGTTCCCTACTGTCATCTTTACGATCTCTGCATACCAAGATTTCCTGGGCCCGACTGGGGGCCACAAGAATCACCGACTTCCCTTCCTGCTTGATCCTGCGAAGAAGTCGTGGACGCAGACAGAATAGGAGGGAATGCATTAATCAGTGAGAACCGATTCCACGGGAATAGCAAGGCATCTGTTCCGCATGCTAGCGGACCCTTTGTTTTTGACACAAAGTTGTCTATTTCTTTGTTGAACCTGGATGTAAACAGATCTTTGTTTGGCAACCCCCATCTTTGACATATTGACAGGAAGATATCGGGGTGAAGGAACCATTCTCCCGGGAACAACTGCTGGCGACTCAAGTAGTCCACCTGTCAATTTTCTATTCCTAGAATGAGGACTGCCGATAGGCAAAGTACATTGTTTTCTGCCCAAGATAAGATAAGATTCACCTTTCTCTGGGCCGCACAACTTCTTGTGCCCCCTTGGTGATTAATATAGGCCATTGCTGTGGCATAGTCGAATTGAATCCTGGCAGGACAATACCGTAAACTGAACGTTCAGGCCCTCAGAACCAAGTGCTCTGCCTGAATTTCTAGAATGATAATGGGCAAGGCCATTTCTGATCTGGGCCACTTCCGTGGTAACTGAAGGAAGGATTTTCCCCTTTGCAGATTTTTGGATATTAACCCCCCTTTGCAGATTTTTGGATATTAACCATAAACTGAGGCTCCAGCGTACCCAGCCTACATCATCTGGTATTTCCAGGTGGTCCATCTGGGTACTAACCAGGCCCAACCCTCCTTAGCCAGACAAGATCAGGCTCTTTCAGGGTGATGTGGCCATAGGCTTTGGAGTCAGACACATTGGGAATCTAGAGCTTGAACTCTTCGTTCCAAGCCGATAGGATACTGTTTTGCAGCAGTCTCAAATGAAACTGAGCATAAGAAACGGCCTCGAATAAAGCCACCATCTTTCCCAACAACCTCATGCATAGTTGAATAGAAGAATTCTATTGAAGAATCTTGCTTCGACCACCTTAATCACTTCCTTTATGGGGCTGATCTTTGCCTAGGGCAAGAATACCCTTTTCTGGGTGTACCTATGATTAGACACAAGTATTTTAGCCCTCTTCATGGTTTTAAAGAAGATTTCTCCTAGGTTGAGAATCTGACCTAAATATTCCAGGTAGTTGAATGTGGTGACCATACTTTGGTCTAAGCGGGCTACCGACTGGACTATCAAGAACAGATTGTCCAGGTAAACCATAATCATTATACCTTGGGACCTTAATCTGGCTAGAAGAGGGGTCAGAACCTTTGTAAACACTCAAGGTGCAGTAGCTAGACCGGAAAGCAGAGCTACACACTGAAAATGAAGATTTTCCACCTTGAAAAGTAGGTATTACTAGTGAGCGAGGAAATAGGCATATGGAGGTAAGCATCTTTGACGTCGATTGACGACAGAAGCTCTCCTCCTTGTAGGATGGAGATAACTGATTGGATTGACTCCATGCAAAAAAAGAGTGGTTATATTTAGGAATTGAATTTAGATTTTGAGATTCAGAATGTCCATTTGGATTTAACCAAACCCCAACCTCTGCTCCTACATGGGGGCCAAAATGATCACTTTTTGCCAAAAGATGGTCCAATGCTTGAGAGAAAGACTTCTTTTTCTCTGGATCCTTAGGAACGTTTGATCTGAGAAAACGAGGAGACGGGAACTCTTGGAACTCCAGTTTGTACCTTGGAGCTATTGAGGAAGTCCATCATTCGTCTTGACACTCTTCCTGCCAGATCCTTGAGAACTGCAAAAGAATTCTCCCTATTAAGCCAGCGGGGGCGCCTTCTCATAAGGAGGCTTCAGTATCTTGTAGGTTTCCTCCCCCAAGACCTCTTTTGTCCCTGGGGTTAACCCTGAGGATTACCTTTTGAACCTGATGACAGAAGCCATCGTGACTGCCTGGAAGCTGATGCCCCTGGCACAGAAGAAGGAGCTTTAAAACGAAAAAGGGGTACTTTTTCCACTAGAATTTCTTTGGATGAATTATCCAAAACTCTCCCAAATAGATGTTTCTACTCAAAAAGGAAGACTAGCCAGGAGCTTCTGCATGGTGCATATTGAAAGGTGCAAGGCCTGAAGGAAAGAATCTCTCATAGCAACTATTTCAAACATAAAGCTGCCAGATCCTGGGCCTGCTGAGCAGGATAACCTTGAACACTTGTTTAAACTGGTCTCTCAACGATTAAGCAATTACTGTCAGCGCAGGCTAAGACACTCAATCTGCCAGATACAAAAAAGCTTTTCCAACAATGAATGGACAGGAAAAGGCATGCACAGCTTAAGGAGGCTTTAGCAAACCCAAACACTCAGTTAAGGGTACATAAATGTGGAGTGGACAATTCAGCAAGAAATTGCACCATCAATCTTAAGATTGAAACAGCTGATTCTCCCGCATTTGACACCTCAGAAGAGGAGTCATCAGCCTCACCACGGTCCCCTGAGGGAATTCGTCTTCTCCTGCCCCTAGTTCCTCAGTTTGAGGGTCCTGGGTAATGGAAGAGAACCTGTCACATTTTCACCCACACTGGGATTCGATTAAAGTCACTAAGCTTTTTTTTTTTTTTTTTTTAAACCTATCATGGCTAAGGAAAAAAGATTTTTTTAGTAAAATAAACAGGGGCTGCAGTGTTAAACACAGTTGCAAACATTTCATGGCCCTGATGCTCACTCTGACCAGCCACCCCCTCTCAGGGGAGGATGCCATTTGTAGAGATGAGTAGGCTTTTCAGAGCTTGAGGGAGACATTTTTAGCTCTTTTTTGGGGGTGTTTCAACCCCCCCTTCTGACCTTAGCCCGATGCACAAAGCAGAGGTACTATCAGAAGAAATCGCATCCACTGCTTGAGCAATAGTCCAGCCACTGCCGCTGCTATTAACACTCAGCCTGATGCAAATATTAAATGTGTCAAATAGGAAATGCCTGGGTCACCAAAACCTCTTTCATGCTCCTCTTTGCTCTTATGTCTCTCTGACAATTTTGCAGCCAGCACAAATGGAGTTTTTTTTTAAAACACACTCCCGCGTTGGAGGACGCCAACGTCGCACTAAGCCCCGCCCCCACCATCGTATCGTGCCCCCCTCTTTTCTCTTTCAAAAAAAGAGTTTTCCTGCGCAAGCACGGGCCTCCGATCCGACGGGATCGGCTTGTGAGTGAGGGAGGGATGGCGTGGAGGAGACCTGGAAGCTGCCGTCGAGTAGGGGCGGTGAAAGAAAATGGCATTGCCGATCATTTTTAGTTTTCCCTTATACTTAGCCTCATGAAGAGGGGGACAGTTCAGCCCAGGTGGGCGTGTCTGAAGGAAGCAGAACCCCTCAAACTTACTGGAGGTCTGCCTGCTAGCTGGAGGAAAAAAGTCTGCTGCTTCTGTGACACAGCGTGATCTTCTGAGCAAAGCATGAGAAGGTACGTGCTCCATACAGCTCCCAGTGGTGACACTTAGGCATGACAACATTTAATTCAAAGAAGACATTTCATAAGAAAACTCTACTTACCTTTCCTGCCGCAGGGGAATGGATCCGACTGCATAGCTAGCCCCAGCCAGATTGCTCCAGTGGACCTCAGCACAGCACATCTTCACTCCTGACCAACACCTTAGACACTGGCGAAAAAACTGAGATGCTCCCGGTATGGGAGGGGTTATATAGGGAGGCAACTTCCTGTTTAGAGTGTGCCAGTGTCCAGCACCTGAAGGTGGACTATAACCCACATAGTAATTACTATGGCTCTGTGTCCCGTGATGTACGATTAAAGAAATTTTATTATATATTTTCATGTGACAACACTGAAGAAATGAAACTTTGCTACAATGTAAAGTAGTGCGTATAAACAAAAAAGTCAGTGCTACTACCCATACATCACATAGAAAACAGAGCTCCCGGGTGCTCGATCCACACTCACTGGCTGAGTAGAGAAATGAGGAAAAGATGATCCGAACTCCGGTGATTGCTCTTAAAATATGTTGTATTTATTGTCAAGCCACAGTGATGAGAACAGTTAAGTAGTGAGTGTACAGCTTGTATAACAGTGTAAATTTGCTGTCCCCTCAAAATAACTCAACGCACAGCCATTAATGTCTAAACCACTGGCAACAAAAGTGAGTACACCCCTAAGTGAAAATGTCCAAATTGGGCCCAAAGTGTCAATATTTTGTGTGGCCACCATTATTTTTCAGCACTGCCCTAAACCTCTTGGGCATGGAGTTCACCAGAGCTTCACAGGTTGCCACTGGAGTCCTCTTCCACTCCTCCATGATGACATCACGGAGCTGGTGGATGTTAGAGACCTTGCACTCCTCCACCTTCCGTTTGAGGATGCCCCAGAGATGCTCAACGGGGTTAACCACCTCAATACAGGGCACTTTTACCCCTTTCCTGCCCAAGCCATTTTTCAGTTTTCAGCGCTGTCGCACTTTGAATGACAATTGCGCGGTCATGTTACACTGCACCCTAATGAAATTTTTTATCATTTTTTTCCCCCCACAAATAGAGCTTTCTTTTGGTGGTATTTAATCACCTCTGTGGTTTTTATTTATTGCGCTATGAACAAAAGAAGAGGGACAATTTTGAAAAAACACAATATTTTTTACTTTTTACTGTGGGGGGAGGGGACTGACTGGTGGAGGTGACCGATCGGTGTCCCTATGTACAAGGGACACACCATCGGTCTCCTCTCCTCTCTGACAGGACGTGGATCTGTGTTTACATGCACAGATCCATGGTCCTGCTCTGTTACCCGGCAATCGCAGGTGCCCGGCGGACATCGCGGCCGCCGGGCACGCGCACCCCCTAGTGGCTCGGGAGGGCGATCACGTCATATGACGTCCACCCAGAACAAGAGAAGCCTCGTCCCGCCGTCATATGACAATGGGCGGTGGCTTAGTGGTTAAGGTCTGGAGACATGCTTGACCAGTCCATCACCTTTACCCTCCTTTAGCAAGGCAGTCGTCTTCTTGGAGGTGTGTTTGGGTCATTATTATGTTGGAATACTGTTCTGCGCCCAGTCTCCAAAGGTGGGGATCATGCTCTGCTTCAGTATGTCACAGTATATGTTGGCATTATATAATCTATAGCTCCCCAGTGCCGGCAGCACTCATGCAGCCCCAGACCATGACACTCCCACCACCATGCTTGACTGTAGGCAAGACACACTTGTCTTTGTACTCCTCACTTGGTTGCTGCCACACACACTTGACACCATCTGAACCAATTAAGTTTATCTCGGTCTCATCAGACCACAGGACATGGTACCAGTAATCCATGTCCTTAGTCTGCTTATCTTCAGCAAACTGTTTGCAGGCTTTCTTGTGCATCATTTTTAGAAGAGGCTTCCTTCTGGGATGACAGCCATGTATAGCAATTTGATGCAGGGTGCGGTGTATGGTCGACAGGCTGACCCCCCACCCCTTCAACCTCTGCAGCAATGCTGGCAGCACTCATACATCTATTTCCCAAAGTCAACCTCTGGATAGGACACTGAGCATGTGCACTCAACTTTCTTGGTCGACCATGGGGAGGGAACCTGTCTGAGCACCTCCTGTTCTGAGTGGAACCTGTCCTGTTAAACCGCTGTATGGTCTTGGTCTTGTTTTTGAATTCTCGTTTCCATTTCGATCACAGCTCTTTTGAGTTTGCTGATTAGATGCCATTAATCAATTTCCTGAACACATGGTTAATGGACATAGGTATAGATGTAGCATTCATTTCTGTGTCATCTAGCTATGATTAAGCACTACAGTGTGAAAAGCGTTAGCTTTCCTGCATTTTTCTGCTGTGGCATGTATTTTTGTTGATCTACATTCAATAAAGGCAAACATTGTTTTGAGTGCGGCTATCCAGGACTTTTTCTCATTACTTCATTGTACTAGCATTGCCGGCACCTGTCGCTTCCAGCGTGGAGGGGATGTGTGTTCCTGATTTGATCCTCCTAGAGCGGTGATATCTTTCTTTTCTTGTATGGTCTTGGTCACCGTGCTGCAGCTCAGTTTAAGGGTCTTGCCAATCTTCTTATAGCCTAGGCCATCTTTATGTAGAGCAACAATTCTTTCTTTCAGATCCTTTGCCATGAGGTGCCATGTTGAACTTCCTGGGATTTACCACACCTGCTCCCCATTTACACCTGAGACCTTGTTACACTAACAAATCACATGACACCGGGGAGGGAAAATGGTTAATTGGGCCCAATTTGGACATTTTTACTTAGGGATGTACTCACTTTTGTTGCCAGCGGTTTAGACATTAGAGGCTTTGTGTTAAGTTATTTTGAGGGGACAGCAAATTTACACTGTTATACAAGCTGTATGCTCACTACTTTACCACTTTTAGCAAAGTGTCATTTCTTCCCATGGAAAGATATAATAAAATATTTACAAAAATGTGAGAGGTGTACTCACTTTTGTGAGATATTGTATATGTATGTGTATGGGGTAGGGCTGGTAATCCTAATGATAGATGGGATTAAATTCTAGTCACAAATGGGTTCTTATGCAAACATTTTTTAAGAACACGGTGACAGAGCTAGCCTCCATTTTGCCTCTGAAGCAGTCGACTTGAGTCTGGCGAAACTGGTCAGGCTTGAATTCACATTCCACATCCACCCTCTCTCCTGGGGCATTGGTGATCCCCATATCTTTGACTTGGGATTTCAACATCCAAGCAGGAATCCTCCTGAAATGGCAATTCTGGTCTTATATTGTCAGAGACGTCTGGACTGATAACTATAACCTGCATGCACCCTAAGGAACATTCCATGACAATCTGGTCTCTGTGACACACATGGACATTTAAGACATTGAGGATTCATTTCCAAGTTGGTGGTGGAACATACTCACTCTGTGCTACCTGGAACATGATTTATGTGTGAGGGAGGCGATATACATGTTCACACATATCTCTTGGCTGATTTATTATTGCTCTGGCTATATTCCTACATACCTACAGAGCTGATATAATTGTACACAAACGGTAAACATTGATCCTCCTCTAGACCACATCATACATTAATTCACAAACATATATCTTGGGTCAATCCTGGAACTACCCCACACACACACACACATTATATATAATACGGAAAGTATTCAGACCGCCTTTAAAAAAACACAGAATTGTTGACATTTTTGCACATTTATTAAAAAGGAAAAACTGAGATATCACATGGTCCTAAGTATTCAGACCCTTTGCTGTGACACTCATATATTTAACTCAGGTGCTGTCCATTTCTTCTGATCAGCCTTGAGATGAATGACTGCAATATAACGAAGACTTGCAATATAACAAGACTACTTTCCGTCCCCACTGTGTATGTATGTATGTATATATATATATATATATATATATATATATATATATATATATATATACTGTGTGTATGTATATATATATATATATATATATATATATATATATATATATACTGTGTGTATGTATACATATATATATATATATATATATATATATATATATATATATATATATATAAAGAAAAGACGTGGATCAATGCTTGATGCAAAAAGTGTCCTTTACTGGAAATTTTTCAATCATATAATACAATGCAACACTGTACAGTTCCGAGCGCAAGTCGCTCTTCGTCAGGCTCTTCTGGCTGTGTCTTCACATACAGGGGTATGTTTTTTTGCCATGAGAGAGAGGTGCGTATGTGTGATTTTAGGTGTGTTTGTTGTGAGTGGTACCAATTTTAATATGGATTTGTACATTCTAATTATTCTTGATAATCAATAAAGTAACAATTTAACCACTTGCCGACCAACCGCCGTCATTATACGGCGGCAGGTCGGCACGATCCCGCAAACTGTTGTAACTGTACATCAGCCCTTTAAATGCCTATAGCAGGCGCGCATGTGTCGGCTGCACAGCAGGGGAGCCGATGCGTGTGGCCGGCGGTCACGATGACCGCCGGCCATGTTAAATAAATAATAAAAATGCCATAAAACTATCCCATAGTTTGTAGACGCTATAACTTTTGCGCAAACCAATCAATATATGCTTATTGCGATTTTTTTACCAAAAATATGTAGAAGAATATATATTGGCCAAAACTGATGAAGACATTTAATTTTTAAAAACATTTAAATATTAAATACAGCAAAAAGTAAAAAATATTGTTTTTTTTTTTCAAAATTCTTTTTTTGTTTATAGCGAAAAAAATAAAAACCGCAGAGGTAATCAAATACCACCAAAAGAAAGCTCTATTTGTGGGAAAAAAACTTAAATTTTGTTTGGGTACAGCGTCGCATGACCTGTCAGAAATTGCTAATAATTATAGCCATCTTTTGTATGTTATACACAGCAATTAATGGTGCACTTTAAAGAAAACGAATTCTCAAGAATTATAATAAATGGCTAACAAACTAGAGAAGAAATAGAGAAAAGCCAAGGTCCTATAGCTATGTTGACCACTTTAAACACATTTTAAACAACATGACAATACAGAATACACTGTACACAAAATAAATGTGAAAATATATAGGCAATTGACACATAATATAATGATTACTAATTCAAATATGTCACCATCCCGTTTCTTATAATGTCTGTATCATAATTTTTACCCTGTTCAAGTTAAGCCTAAAGCTGTGAAGCTTGCCATGATATGGGTATTACTATGAAAAATGCTGGTAAAAGGGTGTGTGCTAAAATAGGATTCCCGGGATTATGACACTGCAGCCCTTGGGCTGATTTACTAAAGGAGTTGAGAATCTTTACTCAAAAATAGTGTGAATATTCACTACAGTTATACAATCATTTGAAAAGCACCTGCTCATAATTAGGTACTTATTCACACAGTTCTATTTGTCCTACACAAAAACTATTTAACACCGATTAGGATAGATTTCGACCCACCCACAGCCAGTTGTGCCCAAAATGCACTGGTGACCTAGGTACCTTTTATCATTTATTGTTGGCTTGTCCCATGATTCAGGAGTATTGGACACAGATAGTAACGTTCCTGCTTGACAAGATGGGGTCTTCGATATCCTTGGAACAAGCACTAAACAATGCTTACTGGGTCTCTTTAGTGACAAATTATTAAATTCCCACCTTTATTCTTACATAAAACATTATTTACAGTCTCAAAACTGATTGCACGTACTTGGATACACGCTCTTTCTCGAACTGTTAACACTTGGATATCAGAAATTAATAACACTCTTCCTCTTATGAAAATCATTTATGATCATAGAGGATGCTCAACCAAATATCCAAAAATATGGGACCGTTGGCTACAACACCCCGATACATGTACTATACATGAAACAAATTCCGTCACATTGCAGCCTTCACAGGGAATATCTTTTTCAAATGCTTTTTTTCTTCTCCAATTGTTATACTACTATCTGAGCTGACGCAATAGCTTGGTATGGGCTGTTAGACATCTAGATCTGAGAGAATGTGATGCTATTTTAATACATTATATGCCACCGGGCTTCTTATGGACCACTGTTTACTGGTAATTTGTAAGTTACGAGTTGATTGTACTTTTTTTTTATATTTGACCCACTAAACTACCCCCCGGATGTGAAATATTCAAATAATTTTGAGTCAAAATGTTCAACTTCTTTAACAAATCAGCCTGTTTACATGAGGTAGGATTAGGAATAGAGAAATGTATATCACTGCATCTATCTCATAATCCAATAACCTACAACTGCTATTTTGAAAAAAATAGGTGTAGCTTCAAGGGATCTCTCGATGTGGCTGAAAGAATCAGACCTGTCATTTGCAAGTTTTGACACTTCATGGTTTTAAAAGAAATCTAAGCTACCTTAAAAGATTCCAACGAATCTTACATTATCTTAAAAGCTCACAATTTTAATTTATTCAACCAATAATAGGTATCTCTTAACCCTACAGTTTCCTTACTGGCATTTACTGTAAATAACACTGTGATAAATCACTTCTTACATCATCTAATGTTCATGCTAGAACTACTGGAATTAGATTTACAGTTTGAGAAATTATTGCATCAGACAAAATTGTCTGACCCAAAGACACTAGATAATGAATTTAAAGAGATTACAACAGAGGAGATACCTTTACAGGTCTCCAGACTGTGCCAGAAATATACCTCTAGTATTACAGATCCAGGGACAATCCTCATAATGTGCTTAGTAACTAAAGCGTTTTTTTATATTGTTAAAAAGAAATAGCAAGTTAGTCCTAATTAGTGTTGAAGGATGGGAGTAGATTTGTAAGCAAGAATTTAGAGCCTTGTCTTTAAGTAATTTTGAAAATCCAGATAATATGTACAAATCTACATGGCTGAATATCAAATCTTCAAATGTATAATTTGTAAATTTGTAGATATTGCAAAACACATTACCTTCGTCTACAATAACTTTTGTCATTAGTGGTAGGACCTTTCTAACTTCTGGCTATATAGATTGTAAAATGCACAAATTATCTAATTGCCTGTACTGGATATTTATTATGGTATCTGCATCATGAAATCTGAAATTTCTAAAAATAATTGCTATTATATCAACAACTTCTGATGACACCAATGTTCTATGAGCTGTAGGTGTGAACATTATTTCAGGGATTCCCTGAGATCTCAAACTTTTCGCCAAGGGTTCCTCCAAGGTTAAGAAGCCCTGTGCTGGTCCAAATAGTCAGTGGCATTAAACTGAGTTGGAGTGTAAGATTATGAATTTAAAAAGCTAAAATTTGTCTACTCCATTGTAACACTTGAAATTGTGTTATTATATGCTCATGGGGGACTTGTTGAACTCCTAGATTTCATATAAACTGATCCATTGTTTGTATTTCCACATATATCTTTGTATCAAAAACATAGGAAATGCAGCTGAGTTTTAGTATTTGTTTTTTGTTTTTTTGGGGTTTTTTTAGACATTCTGGTTGCTTGTTTCTGGCGTCCACAAATTGTTAATAGCCTACATACATGGGACTGTAAACTACTACAAACGTTGAATATGACCACTGAGACACATATAAATAGTACATCATAATAGCATCTAGTAAGTGTCCACTATTTTCAATAGTGTCTCTAATTAAGGCTTTCATATATTGATGTTAATATGTTTTAGGAGAAGTGGGAGAAAAAAACTGTTCATAGCGTTATAGCAGCTATTAATTAGTTGGTCCTACATACATACAAGCATCAACGCCACACAATGTAAACCTTTAACAGGTTCTGCTTCTAGCTTAAGTAATGTGATGATAATTAATGTAAACAGCTCATATCATACAGTATGTGTAAATTCCCCCATGAATATACTGTTCCTTTTTTTCAGGATGAGAATTGAGACTTGGGAATCTAACAATATCTTATATAAAAAAAAAGGGAAATGTCCCCCAGAGGTGGGGTTTTCTAAGCAGCAAAAATTATGAAAGTAACTCGTATAGAGTAAAATTAATAGCTTTATTAATCTCAGTCATATCATGTTGACAATAGCAGTTAAAATATAAGCTCTGGTACCGGGAGTGAAAATCAATACAATTGATGCAGACACAGTAATACACAACATTCAATAATATAAATTCTGGTTGTGCATGAATCCTGACGCGTTTCAACCCAAAAGGGTCTTCTTCAGAGGTTTTGGTCTGCTATGGGAAAAATTTACATTCATTGATTATACTTTGTAGCTAAGAACATAATAGCATTAGCCACACATCATTAATATATAGTTACCAATAGCAACGTATTGTGGAAGTTCTCCTGACCAGAGATCCTCTAAAAACCTATTCACCTGATCCCACAGAAACAGCTCAATCTTTCGACACTCCAGGAGGTGGCTCGCAGTATAGTCATGTCTTACAAGGAGTCACATTATCGCAGTAAACCCCCACACTCAGGCAAGGCACGAGAGCAAAAAACCTTATATCTAACAATACCTTATTAGCCACATGCAGACTGTCAGTTCTCTTTGCTTTGCTTTTTTTTTTTTTTTTTTAAAGTTTAATGCTCCAATGCTTTAAAAATATATTACAAAACAGGTAAATACTATATGTAACATTAGCATATTTTATATCATACAAATGCATTTAATTAGCAAAATGTAACAACAACATGCAATTTTTCACGTTATCAGTGGCAGGCAAAGTATGCAGAGAATCCTAATTGAAGAGAACAGTATAAGCCTGTTGCTTCATACCTGCTCTCTTGCTGTTGTGCCTCCTGCATAGCATTTCTTCAGTAGGAACGTACAGAGCACTTACAATTTGTTAGTATAAATACAGGTCCCCAGTTCTATTCTGTTTCCTATCCATTCCCACCAAGCGCCCTTACCTGCATAATGATTATTACTGAAACCTCTCACTGTAGTATTACTGTTAAGCCTGGTACACGCTTTAAAAAATTTTTGTTCAACCCAGCGAGCTGAATAAAAAAAAAACTGAGGAGCTCGCTGTAATAACTATGCAATGTTAGTACAACAATCTCCCCGCTGAGCTACTGTGTTCTAATAGGGGGACCGCCCCCCCTGCCAGAACACACCGGTCAGCGCTCGCAGTCATTGGCTGCCAGCACTGATTGTATGCCGATCAGCTGCTGGTTTTCCAGTATTCCAGAAGCCAGCCATTTGGACAGGCTGATGTACACACAGGCTGAACTTTGGCCGGTTTCTGTTGAACCGGGCTGACACTGGCCAATATTCAGTCCGTGTGTACCAGGCTTTAAGCATCAACATGAGAGTGAAGTACAGTGCCTTGAAAAAGTATTCATACCCCTTGAATTTTTCCACAATTTGTCATGTTACAACCAAAAACGTAAATGTATTTTATTGGAATTTTATGTGATAGACCAACACAAAGTGGCACATAATTGTGAAGTGGAAAGGAAATGATTTACAAATAAATATCTGAAAATTGTGGCGTGCATTTGTATTAAGCACCCCTGAGTCAATACTTTGTAGAACCACCTTTTGCTGCAATTACAGCTGCAAGTATTTTTGGGTACAGTGCCTTGCAAAAGTATTCACCCCCTTGGCATTTTTCGTGTTTTGTTGCCTCACAACCTGGAATTAACATGGATTGTTTGAGGATTTGCATCATTTCATTTACAGAACATGCCCACAACTTTGAAGATTTTTTTTTATTGTGAAGCAAACAACAAATAGGACAAAATAACAGAAAAAGTCAATGTGCATAACTATTCACCCCCCTAAATTCAATTGTAGAGCCACCTTTTGCGGCTATCACAGCTCCAAGTCACTTTGGATAAGTCTCTATGAGCTTGCCACATCTTACCACTGGGATTTTTGCCCATTCCTCCCTGTAAAACTGCTCCAGCTCCTTCAAGTTGGATGGTTTGCACTTGTGAACAGCAATCTTTAGGTCTGACCACAGATTTTCTACTGGATTGAGGTCTGGGCTTTGACTAGGCCATTCCAACACATTTACATGTTTCCCCTTAAACCAGTCAAGTGTTGCTTTAGCAGTGTGTTTGGGGTCATTGTCCTGCTGGAAGGTGGAAGGAAGGTAAAGTTTCATTACCTTGTTAAGCAGGGCTTTTCACTGTTCTTTTCTACCTCCTTGTGGTTCAGGGTCTAGCCTGCTTTGTGCATCCATGTGAGAGCTAACAAACTCATTGACTATTTATACACAGACACTAATTGTGATTTAACCGGTTCCCGACCGGCGCACGCCGATGTACGTCGGCAGAATGGCATGGCTAGGCAAATGGACTTACAGGTACGTCCATTTGAATTCCCTGCTGTGCCATTGCGTGCGCGCCGCTGGCGGCACAGAGCTCCGTGAGTCGGGTCGCGGGTCCCGCGGACTCAATTGCCATGGGGATACCCGCGATCGCCTCACGGAGAGGACGAACGGGGAGATGCTGATGTAAACAGCATCTCCCCGTTCTGCCTAGTGACAGTGTCACTCGATCTCTGCTCCCTGTCATCGGAGCAGAGATCAGTGACGTCACACACACAGCCCATCCCCCCAGTTAGTAATCACTCCCTTAGGACATAACCCTTCCAAGCCCCCTAGTGGTTAACCCCTTCACTGCCAGTGTCATTTACACAGTAATCAGTGTATTTTTAATCGCATTGATCGCTGTATAAATGACAATGGTCCCAAAAATGTGTCAAAAATGTCCAACATGTCTGCCATAACGTCGCAGTCACAATAAAAATCGCTGATCGCCGCCATTACTAGTAAAAACAAAATTATTAATAAAAATGCCATAAAACTATCCCCTATTTAGTAAACGCTATAACTTTTGCGCAAACCAATTAATAAATGCTTAGTGCGATTTTTTTTTTTTTACCAAAAATATGTAGAAGAATACGATCGGCCTAAACTGAGGAAAAAAAATGTTTTTTTATATATTTTTGGGGGATATTTATTATAGCAAAATGTAAAAAATAATGCGTTTTTTTCAAAACTGTCGCTCTTATTTTGTTTATAGCTCAAAAAATAAAAATCGCGGAGGCAATCAAATACAACCAAAAGAAAGCTCTATTTGTGGGGAAAAAAGGACATCAATTTTGTTTGGGAGCCACGTCGCACGACCGCACAATTGTCAGTTAAAGTGATGCAGGGCTGAATCGCAAAAAACGCTCTGGTCAGGAAAGGGGCAAAATCTTCCGGGGCTGAAGTGGTTAAAAAGCCACAAATGTGGGAAATTAACCTTTAATTGCCATTTTAACCTGTGTGTGCCACCTTCTGTGTCTGTACCATGGCCAAACATTCTAGGGTATGTAAACTGTTTATCAGGGCCATTTGGGTGATTTCTGTTATCATTATTATTTAAAAAGGATCCAAAATACTATGTGATAATAAATGCCTTTGTATTATTGCTATCCTTAAATAAAAGACAGTTTTTTAGCATGATCAGTCATATTTTTAATATGAATGCCAAAATTTCACAATTTCTGCCAGGGTATGCAAACTTTTGAGCACAACTGTATAAGGACTTTTCAGGTGCTAGTTAGTAATGTAAACTCTATTAAAAGTTTCAAAATTTGAATTGATGTGCTTAAGAACAATTCAGGTAATTAAAATTAATTTCATACAATAGAGTTTGTTTTCTTTACAAATAACATACAAGGAGACATTGTGCAGATAAATCTCCCAAGTATGACTACAACCCTTATTTACATAACATTACATTATCTTTGGCCCAACCTGAATCTAGACATTCTTGCAATAATTGAATGATTTGCATACTGGGAATAGTCCAATCATAATGTGTTTTCCATGTAGCTTAAAGTGGTGTTTCACCAAAAAAAAAAAAAATTAGATGTCAGCAGCTGCAAATACTGCAGCTGCTGACTTTTAAAATAAGGACACTTACCTGTCCCGGGGTCCAGCGATGTCGGCACCCGAGACCGAGCCGTCCCTCGATCCTCGGGTGCTGCCGCCGCCATTCACACTGAGGGAATCAGGAAGCGAAGCGTTGCCGCTTCACTGCCCGGTTCCCTACTGCGCATGCGCGAGTCGCGCTGCGCGTCTTCACTGGTCCCCGTTGTGTTGTGGGAACTGTGTATTTCCCACAACACAACGGGGGTGGGCGGGGAGTCTGCGGCTAGCTGCGGCTAGCTGTACCCGGAAGTGGGTGCAGATACCTGTATTATACAGGTATCTGCACCCCCCTCCCCCCTGAAAGGTGCCAATTGTGACACCGGAGGGGGGGAGGAATCCGATGAGCGGAAGTTCCACTTTAGGGTGGAACTCCGCTTTAAAGTGGTTTTAAAAACAATACATTTTAACCCTAATGCATTCCCTGCATGAAGGAAAAAATTATCTCCATAAATGTATTGCCCTCTCACCTCCCTATATACTTACCTAAGTCCTAACTCGATCCAGCTCTCCTTCTTCACATAGGCACAGCCCACAGGTGTGCCACCATAACAAGCAGTTTCCTAAGGTGGTGCAAGAGGAACAGTCAGTGCCTAGAGTGCCAGCAGAGGACCCCAGAAGAGGAGAATCAGAGACACCCTGTGCAATTTTTTAATAAGCATTTATTTAATATTTAAGATTTTTTCAACTCATATAAAAGGAAATAAAAGTACAACTATTGACATCACAACATGTCCAATGGCAAAAAGGACACACACACAAAGCCTAAATGAACATAACCAGCATACATATGGTATTGTACACAATTGTAAGAAGAGAAACAAACACGTACACATTCCCACAAGCAAGCACACAAAACCACTGCTCTCCCCCCTTCCAATCACAAGACATATACATTCATCAGCGGTACAGATTCAGCGAAGTATTACGAGCTAGAAAATTGCAAGATAGAAAAATCGGCCCATTGAGAGGCAGAGATGTCAAGCCAGGGCTGACATATTGTAGTAAAATTTTATAGGGCAATACATACCCATGTAAATCAAATTTAGGCAGGGCGGAGCTTACCAGACGGTAAACCTGCTGTATCATAAGGGGATTAGCATTTTTCCAATTCTGTAAGATACCCTTAAGGCATATGCGACTATGGATAAGAATACCCAGCAAACACACCCCAGGGCTTTTTTATGCCCAATTTTTTCTTTTATTATACCAATTCCCTATATGGATGTGACAATAGGAGTGTGCTCTTTATATTTTCCATACCTCAGGGGTCTTAGGGACTGCAAGGTGAAGGCTAGTTTCCAGAAAAATAAGTAAGTCGCTCCAGATGGTAGAAAGAAAAGATTGAAAATATATGTAGGAGGCCAGCAGAACTTTCCCCACATCAGGAACAACAGATCTGTACATATTTTCACATTGTCTTTACTAATATCACAGTGGGGGACAGCAACCCAGTAGGTAACTCCAATGGAGACCAATGAGAGCACAACTGTAGCTGATCTGTACAACTTTATATCCATTCTTACATTAGATAGATTGTTTTTAAGAACATGAATTCAAAGTTTAGTTTATTAATATTTAAGACATATACTTTTACACAATTTCTACATTGGTAGATCCACAACACAGCAAGCAGTTTTTTATTACTGTTTGACTTTCCAATAGAAGGCATATGATTGTATGCAAACACAAATATATTAGTTCTTTCTTCTTGTCAAAACATAACATAGTGAACATTTAGTAGTACTGTACACCATGTTAGGACAACAGCCTTTGATCAAGTCTGTCACTACGTATCAATGATTTTTTGGTTGGCTCTTCGAAGCCTTACGGCATAATGTCTTAAAAAAGCTGGTATATGAACTTGCATATTTAAATCAATACACTTATTCATATTCTAGCAAGTGAAGATTAATCATTCTCTGTTTGGCAGATGTTATTTCATAATAGTTTACAACTAGCTGCTACTGGCAGTCAGCCACCCACCACAATAAACAATTTTGGGCATAAATAAAGAGACATAAATAAAATACACCTGCGGCATTGCTGGCACAAAATGGGCCGTGATAAAATACAGTAATAACTATGAATTAACACTACAACCCAGATGCTTAGCTAGTTTACATTATACACATAAATAATTTGCTCACAATATTTTAAGACAATTTATTGGTTGTTCAGCAGCGTAATGCACCATAAACTCTGCATTGCCTAATGCGTAAAAGTGTTCCACTGGTACGCATTTATATGCAAATATAAACATTACCACTGTGTAACTTAATGGTAGCCTATCATTAATCACAGAAAATCATTAGGCTTTTGTCTATATACGTGTCCACTAAGAGGTATTTTTAAATTTTGATTTAAAAGGAACCTCTACTGTACTGAGAAAAATATGAAGGCTGCTTTTCTTGACTTTTCACCTAAAAATGCTAATTGCCTGGCTTCCTCTATCTTCTGTATTTTTTGAGTTACTGACCTGGAAAAAGCATTTAGTCAGTGAAGCCAGGTAAAGTAAGAGCTTCTGATCTGCATAGCTGTCCGAGGACATTGACTTACAAAAAATTAAACCTTCAGATTACCATAATAGACATACAATTAGCATTCCCAAAGGTATAATTAAAGTGATATTAAAGTCATTTTTATTTTTATAAAACAGATACTAATATAACATATTTACAAAATTTACTGAAATATAAATGATTTAGTATTCTTTACAAAAATTTCACTATATTCACTAGGCTCTGGGGTAGCTTCCCTTGCACAGTGTAACTTCCCTTGCAAAATGAACAGCCTATTTTTCCTTAGCTAATCAACCCCTGTGCCTGAGTTAGTAGTAAATTTCATAGGCAAGTTGTGGTCTCTGACCATTTACGTCCAGCCCTAAATTCTCTGTAGATGCCTGCTAATTGGAGAATGTGTAGTTCATGGATTTGGAACTACAAATAGAATTATAGAGTTGGTCCTGTGTAGGTGGGGCAAATTGCTTAAAGATCAGATGATATGACCTTGAGGTTTGTAACCACTTACAGTAAGTCCAGCACTAAAGTCTCTGTAGATGCCTGCTGATTGAAGAATGTGTCCGGTTCAAGGATTTGTAGCTACAAATAGAGTTATAAAGAGTTGGCAAGTTGCATAAAGATCTGAAGCTGTGGTCTCACCCTTTAGGAAGTACAGACGACATGGAGTACTGCATTGTAGTTGTAAGGCAGCAGTAGCATCACTCAAAAAGCAGCAGCCTTATACTTTTATTATGTTACTTTGTAGAGTCTAGTCTAGTGAAGAGCCTATTTGCCTTTAGTAAATCAACCCAAAGTGAAAAACATTGCATTCACTTCAGATTTCCTAGGACAGGGAAGACGCCGGGCACACCACCCCTCGATGCACAGACAGAACTCCCTTGGGTACCAAGCACCTTCCTCTTTTTACTTTCCAGTACACACACAATAGTGTCCAGTTGGGTTTGGTTCAAGAAACCTTAAATTTTACTTTAAAGGGTAACTCCACTTTCGGAGCAAATAAAGATAAAAAAAATATAGTGTGTACAATTGCGATACAAGTCATATTGTAATTGAATGTTATTAAAAATTACCTTTCCTTTTCAATCCGCAGCCTCTGTAATGTTCTATGAATGCAAAGCAATATGGCTACATGGAGTTGTTCTGTATACAGAATGTGTACTGACCACTCCGAAGAAACATAATTTCCTGCTTATGTGATTGGATCACCAATTTTCCCAGAAGTCTGCCTCAGATACAAGTCAGATTTCAGGCATCCCCTGCAATAGAAATGTAATTTTTGGTGAGATATTTCCAATTGGAACATGTCTAAAGGGATGCAGGCCCAGAAGCTTTTCTCATTAGTGCCCTTCAGCTGCCACAGCTGACTGATAATTATGAAACCACTCCCACTCCACTCAGCCCAGAGGCACAGACAAACGCACATGGATTTCTTCAGAATAACAAAAGGTAGGAATCTGCAACAAAGGTTGTTCTAATCCTTGCAATGTACATAGATCACCCGGGGGGGGGGGGGGGGAATGTTTTCTTCTCAACACAAGAGGAGTTACGCTTTAAATAGGTTCCAACATAAAAGTTATTTAAATAATCCACCAGAGAAAATCATGTCTTTGTTGCCAACATCGTCATAAATAGAAGAAGAGTAAGTATCCCCCAAGTACTGGATGGGACTTTAAGGGCAACTCATAAACCGTAACTTAACCACTTGCCGACCGCCTAACGACGATATACGTCGGCAGAATGGCACGGGCAGGCAGAATCACGTACCCATACGGTGCCAGCGGCGTTCGGCATTTGTCTGGGAGCGTTGAGAGGCGAGGGGGAGGCCATCTGATCGTGGCCCCCCCCTCGCGATCGCTCCCAGCCAATGGGAATCCTCCCCTGCCTGTGTGTAGTACACACAGGCAGAGGATGTGATGTTATCTCTCCTCGGCTCGGCAGTTTCCGTTCCGGTGCCGAGGAGAGAAGACATGTGAGTGCACAACACACACACACACAGTAGAACATGCCAGGCACACATTACACCCCCGATCCCCCCCCCGATCGCCCCCCGATCCCCCCCCCCAATCACCCCTCCCTGTCACACTGACACCAAGCAGTATTTTTTTTTTTTTCTGATTACTGCATGGTGTCAGTTTGTGACAGTTAGAAGTGGTAGGGCAGTGAGTGTTAGCCCCCTGTAGGTCTAGGATACCCCCCTAACCCCCCCTAATAAAGTTTTAACCCCTTGATCACCCCCTGTCGCCAGTGTCACTAAGCGATCATTTTTCTGATCGCTGTATTAGTGTCGCTGGTGACGCTAGTTAGGGAGGTAAATATTTAGGTTCGTCGTCAGCGTTTTATAGCGTCAGGGACCCCCATATACTATCTAATAAATGTTTTAACCCCTTGATTGCCCCCTAGTTAACCCTTTCACCACTGATCACCGTATAACCGTTACGGTTGACGCTGGTTAGTTCGTTTCTTTTTTATAGTGTCAGGGCACCCGCCGTTTATTACCGAATAAAGGTTTAGCCCCCTGATCGCCCGGCGGTGATATGCGTCGCCCCAGGCAGCGTCAGATTAGCGCCAGTACCGCTAACACCCACGCACGCACCGTACACCTCCCTTAGTGGTATAATATCTGAACGGATCAATATCTGATCCGATCAGATCTATACTGGCGTCCCCAGCAGTTTAGGGTTCCCAAAAACGCAGTGTTAGCGGGATCAGCCCAGATACCTGCTAGCACCTGCGTTTTGCCCCTCCGCCCGGCCCAGCCCAGCCCACCCAAGTGCAGTATTGATCGATCACTGTCACTTACAAAACACAAAACGCATAACTGCAGTGTTCGCAGAGTCAGTCCTGATCCCTGCGATCGCTAACAGTTTTTTTGGTAGCGTTTTGGTGAACTGGCAAGCACCTGCCCCAGGCAGCGTCAGGTTAGCGCCAGTACCGCTAACACCCACGCACGCACCATACACCTCCCTTAGTGGTATAGTATCTGATCGGATCAATATCTGATCCGATCAGATCTATACTAGCGTCCCCAGCAGTTTAGGGTTCCTACAAACGCAGTGTTAGCAGGATCAGCCCAGATACCTGCTAGCACCTGAGTTTTGCCCCTCCGCCCGGCCCAGCCCAGCCCAGCCCACCCAAGTGCAGTATCGATCGATCACTGTCACTTACAAAACACTAAACGCATAACTGCAGCGTTCGCGGAGTCAGGCCTGATCCCTGTGATCGCTAACAGTTTTTTGGTAGCGTTTTGGTGAACTGGCAAGCACCAGTGGCCTAGTACACCCCGGTCGTAGTCAAACCAGCACTGCAGTAACACTTGGTGATGTGGCGAGTCCCATAAGTGCAGTTCAAGCTGGTGAGGTGGCAAGCACAAGTAGTGTTCCGCTGCCACCAAGACGACAAACACAGGCCCGTCGTGCCCATAATGCACTTCCTGCTGCATTCGCCAATCCTAATTGGGAACCCACCGCTTCTGCAGCGCCCGTACTTCCCTCATTCACATCCCCAACCAAATGCAGTCAGCTGCATGAGATAAAAGGTTTAGCCCCCTGATCGCCCGGCGGTGATATGCGTCGCCCCAGGCAGCGTCAGATTAGCGCCAGTACCGCTAACACCCACGCACGCACCGTACACCTCCCTTAGTGGTATAATATCTGAACGGATCAATATCTGATCCGATCAGATCTATACTGGCGTCCCCAGCAGTTTAGGGTTCCCAAAAACGCAGTGTTAGCGGGATCAGCCCAGATACCTGCTAGCACCTGCGTTTTGCCCCTCCGCCCGGCCCAGCCCAGCCCACCCAAGTGCAGTATCGATCGATCACTGTCACTTACAAAACACAAAACGCATAACTGCAGTGTTCGCAGAGTCAGTCCTGATCCCTGCGATCGCTAACAGTTTTTTTGGTAGCGTTTTGGTGAACTGGCAAGCACCTGCCCCAGGCAGCGTCAGGTTAGCGCCAGTACCGCTAACACCCACGCACGCACCATACACCTCCCTTAGTGGTATAGTATCTGATCGGATCAATATCTGATCCAATCAGATCTATACTAGCGTCCCCAGCAGTTTAGGGTTCCTACAAACGCAGTGTTAGCGGGATCAGCCCAGATACCTGCTAGCACCTGAGTTTTGCCCCTCCGCCCGGCCCAGCCCAGCCCACCCAAGTGCAGTATCGATCGATCACTGTCACTTACAAAACACTAAACGCATAAATGCAGCGTTCGCAGAGTCAGGCCTGATCCCTGTGATCGCTAGCAGTTTTTTTGGTAGCGTTTTGGTGAACTGGCAAGCACCAGTGGCCTAGTACAACCCGGTCGTAGTCAAACCAGCACTGCAGTAACACTTGGTGATGTGGCGAGTCCCATAAGTGCAGTTCAAGCTGGTGAGGTGGCAAGCACAAGTAGTGTTCCGCTGCCACCAAGACGACAAACACAGGCCCGTCGTGCCCATAATGCACTTCCTGATGCATTCGCCAATCCTAATTGGGAACCCACCGCTTCTGCAGCGCCCGTACTTCCCCCATTCACATCCCCAACCAAATGCAGTCAGCTGCATGAGAGGCATTTTCTTTATGTCCTCCCGAGTACCCCTACCCAGCGAACCCCCCCAAAAAAGATGTCGTGTCTGCAGCAAGCGCGGATATAGGCGTGACACCCGCTATTATTGTCCCTCCTGTCCTAACAATCCTGGTCTTTGCATTGGTGAATGTTTTGAACGCTACCATACACTAGTTGAGTATTAGCGTAGGGTACAGCATTGCACAGACTAGGCACACTTTCACAGGGTATCCCAAGATGCCATCGCATTTTGAGAGACCCGAACCTGGAACCGGTTACCGTTATAAAAGTTAGTTACAAAAAAAAGTGTAAAAAAAAAAAACCACATACAAAAATATAAAATAAAAAAAAATAGTTGTCGTTTTATTGTTCTCTCTCTCTCTCTATTCTCTCTATTGTTCTGCTCTTTTTTACTGCATTCTATTCTGCAATGTTTTATTGTTATTATGTTTTATCATGTTTGCTTTTCAGGTATGCAATTTTATATACTTTACCGTTTACTGTGCTTTATTGTTAACCATTTTTTTGTCTTCAGGTACGCCATTCACAATTTTGAATGGTTATACCAGAATGATGCCTGCAGGTTTAGGTATCATCTTGGTATCATTCTTTTCAGCCAGCGGTCGGCTTTCATGTAAAAGCAATCCTAGCGGCTAATTAGCCTCTAGACTGCTTTTACAAGCAGTGGGAGGGAATGCCCCCCACCGTCTTCCGTGTTTTTCTCTGGCTCTCCTGTCTCAACAGGGAACCTGAGAATGCAGCCGGTGATTCAGCCAGCTGACCATAGAGCTGATCAGAGACCAGAGTGGCTCCAAACATCTCTTTGGCCTAAGAAACCGGAAGCTACGAGCATTTTATGACTTAGATTTCGCCGGATGTAAACAGCGCCATTGGGAAATTGGGAAAGCATTTTATCACACCGATCTTGGTGTGGTCAGATGCTTTGAGGGCAGAGGAGAAATCTAGGGTCTAATAGACCCCAATTTTTTCAAAAAAGAGTACCTGTCACTACCTATTGCTATGATAGGGGATATTTACATTCCCTGAGATAACAATAAAAATGATTTTAAAAAAAATGAAAGGAACAGTTTAAAAATAAGATAAAAAAGCAAAAAAATAATAAAGAGAAAAAAAAAAAGCACCCCTGTCCCCCCTGCTCTCGCGCTAAGGCGAACGCAAGCGTCGGTCTGGCGTCAAATGTAAACAGCAATTGCACCATGCATGTGAGGTATCACCGCGAAGGTCAGATCGAGGGCAGTAATTTTAGCAGTAGACCTCCTCTGTAAATCTAAAGTGGTAACCTGTAAAGGCTTTTAAAGGCTTTTAAAAATGTATTTAGTTGGTCGCCACTGCGCGTTTGTGCGCAATTTTAAAGCATGTCATGTTTGGTATCCATGTACTCGGCCTAAGATCATCTTTTTTATTTCATCAAACAATAGTGTGTTTTAGTGCATTAAAATTTTAAAAAGTGTGTTTTTTCCCAAAAAAATGCGTTTGAAAAATCGCTGCGCAAATACTGTGTGAAAAAAAATGAAACACCCACCATTTTAATCTGTAGGGCATTTGCTTTAAAAAATATATATAATGTGTGGGGGTTCAAAGTAATTTTCTTGCAAAAAAAAATAATTTTTTCATGTAATCAAAAAGTGTCAGAAAGGGCTTTGTCTTCAAGTGGTTAGAAGAGTGGGTAATGTGTGACATAAGCTTCTAAATGTTGTGCATAAAATGCCAGGACAGTTCAAACCCCCCCCAAATGACCCCATTTTGGAAAGTAGACACCCCAAGCTATTTGCTGAGAGGCATGTCGAGTCCATGGAATATTTTATATTGTGACACAAGTTGCGGGAAAGAGACAATTTTTTTTTTTTTGCACAAAGTTGTCACTAAATGATAAATTGCTCAAACATGCCATATGAATATGTGAAATTACACCCCAAAATACATTCTGTTGCTTCTCCTGAGTACGGGGATACCACATGTGTGGGGCTTTTTGGGAGCCTAGCCGCGCACGGGACCCCGAAAACCAAGCACCGCCTTCAGGCTTTCTAAGGCCGTAAATTTTTGATTTCACTCTTCACTGCCTATCACAGTTTCGGAGGCCATGGAATGCCCAGGTGGCAAAAAAAAACCCCAAATGACCCCATTTTGGAAAGTAGACATCCCAAGCTATTTGCTGAGAGGTATAGTGAGTATTTTGCAGACCTCTCTTTTTGTCACAAAGTTTTGAAAATTGAAAAAAGAAAAAAAAAATTTTTTTTCTTGTCTTTATTTTCAAAAACAAATGAGAGCTGCAAAATACTCACCATGCCTCTCAGCAAATAGCTTGGGGTGTCTACTTTCCAAAATGGGGTCATTTGGGGGGGGGGGGGGGTTGTGCCATCTGGGCATTCCATGGCCTCCGAAACTGTGATAGGCAGTGAAGAGTGAAATCAAAAATCTACACCCTTAGAAATCCTGAAGGCGGTGATTGGTTTGTGCCATCTGGGCATTCCATGGCCTCCGAAACTGTGATAGGCAGTGAAGAGTGAAATCAAAAATCTACACCCTTAGAAATCCTGAAGGCGGTGATTGGTTTTCGGGGCCCCGTACGCGGCTAGGCTCCCAAAAAGTCCCACACATGTGGTATCCCCGTACTCAGGAGAAGTAGCTAAATGTATTTTGGGGTGCAATTCCACATATGCCCATGGCCTGTGTGAGCAATATATCATTTAGTGACAACTTTGTGCAAAAAAAAAAAGATTTGTCACTTTCCCGCAACTTGTGTCAAAATATAAAACATTCCATGGACTCAACATGCCTCAAAGCAAATAGCTTGGGGTGTCTACTTTCCAAAATGGGGTCATTTGGGGGGTTTTATGCCATCTGGGCATTTTATGGCCTTCAAAACTGTGCTAGGTAGTGAGGAGTAAAATCAAAAATGTAAGCCCTTAGAAATCCTGAAGGCAGTGATTGGTTTTCGGGGCCCCGTACGCGGCTAAGCTCCCAAAAAGTCCCAAACATGGGGTATCCCCATACTCAGGAGAAGCAGCTAAATGTATTTTGGGGTGCAATTCCACATATGCCCATGGCCTGTGTGAGCAATATATCATTTAGTGACAACTTTTTGTAATTTTTTTTTTTTGTCATTATTCAATCACTTGGGACAAAAAAAATGAATATTCAATGGGTTCAACATGCCTCTCAGCAATTTCCTTGGGGTGTCTACTTTCCAAAATGGGGTCATTTGTGGGGGTTTTTTACTGCCCTGCCATTTTAGCACCTCAAGAAACGACATAGGCAGTCATAAATTAAAGGCTGTGTAAATTCCAGAAAATGTACCCTAGTTTGTAGGCGCTATAACTTTTGCGCAAACTAATAAATATACACTTATTGACATTTTTTTACCAAAGACATGTGGCCGAATACATTTTGGCCTAAATGTATGACTAAAATTGAGTTTATTGGATTTTTTTTAGAACAAAAAGTAGAAAATATCATTTTTTTTTTTCAAAATTTTCGGTCTTTTTCCGTGTATAGCGCAAAAAATAAAAACGGCAGAGGTGATCAAATACCATCAAAAGAAAGCTCTATTTGTGGGAAGAAAAGGACGGAAATTTCATTTGGGTACAGCATTGCATGGCCGCGCAATTAGCAGTTAAAGCGACGCAGTGCCAAATTGTAAAAAGTGCTCTGGTCAGGAAGGGGGTAAATCCTTCCGGGGCTGAAGTGGTTAAAAGTTTTTTATCTAAAATATTACATTTTTTTCATCCATAGGTATAAAGGTGTAAGAGGTATAAAATCATCAGAATATCATTAACCACCGCCATATTGACAAATGACGTGAGCAGGGTGGCTCTATTGGTCTGTTCTGAGACTACGTCATATGATGTCGTCCCACTCTAGCGGGCGTGCAGCGAGGCGATCGGTGGTGCGCTGTGTCCCTGGGACTCGGCGCATCAATGATCTTGGTAAGGAGCTGACGACGAGGCTCTTTAGCCATGTGATCAGCTGTGTCCAATCACAGCTGGTCACATGTAAACAAGGAAATGCCGGTTATCAGTTTTCCTCTCCTCACACTGACAGCATGTGAGGAGAGGAGAGCCGATCAGCAGCATTTACTCATAGGGGAGATCTGCACAGATAATCAGGGCACTGATCATCAGTGCCCTGATTATCAGTGAAGCCCCAACAGTGCCCAGCAGTGATGCCAATCAGTGCCCATCAGTGCCGCCTATCCATGCCACCTATCAGTGCCCATCAGTGCTGCATATCAGAGCCCATCAGTGCTACATATTAGTGCCATCTCATCAGTGCCCATCAGTGCAGCCTATTAGAGCCCATCAGTGCCGCCTCATCAGCGCTCATCAGTGAAGAAAAAAAAATACTTATTTACAAAATTTTCTAACAGAAACTAAGAAAAACATATTTTTTTTCAAAATGTACTTAATTCTGTCATAGGGTTCCCCTTAACCACTTCAATACACTGAATTATATACTCTGCACTGCACTATAAACCCTACACTGTATTATATATACTACACTGACTGCACTATATACTCTGCAATATATTATATATACTATACTGATGACACCATATATTATCCACTGTATTATATAAACTACACTGACTGCACTATATACTCTGCAATGTATTATATATACTACACTGATGGTACTATATACTCTCCAC
This sequence comes from Lithobates septentrionalis, assembly GCA_037952835.1. Taxonomy (NCBI): domain Eukaryota; kingdom Metazoa; phylum Chordata; class Amphibia; order Anura; family Ranidae; genus Lithobates; species Lithobates septentrionalis. The sequence continues at coordinate 1,314,256 of JBBDGP010001952.1, forward strand.
TGTATTATATATACTACACTGACTGCACTATATAATCTGAACTGTATTATATATACTACACTGACTGCACTATATACTTTGAACTGTATTATATATACTACACTGACTGCACTATATACTATCCACTGTATTATATATACTACACATACTGCACTACTGTATATACTCTGAATTGTATTATATATACTACACTGACTGCACTATATACTCTGAACTGTATTATATATACTACACTGACTGCACTATATACTATCCACTGTATTATATATACTACACATACTGCACTACTGTATATACGCTGAACTGTATTATATATACTACACGGACTGCACTATATACTCTGAACTGTAATATATATATACCACACTGACTGCACACTACACTAACTACCTGCCTAATCTTTATTCATTCACTATATATGGCTGCCGTGTAAGCAGCAGCCTTATATACTGTGGGGCGTGGTCTTAGCCCTTGAGATCAGTAGCAGGACTGAAGTTGGCAGAAGTGCAACCGCAACCTGTCATTATGGCACTATATATGGCAACGGACGCTGGCGCATGCTCAATGCGGCCCGGTGTCCCCGAAATGGCCATGCACGGCTCCAGCCCGACATGATGTGGGGTGGCATCATGCATGGATGGCCGCCAGCACACGACAAAGCGACCCCAGAGGCACCTGAGAAGAGGAGGATCTGGGCTGTTTTGTGCAAATCCACTGCAACAGAGCATGACATGTTTGTTATTTTTATAGAAAAAAAATTAGACTTTACAATCACTTTAAAAATACATAGGCAGCATAAACAGAAAAACTCAAAATAAAGTACATGTTTTGAGGAAAGGAATACAGGAGCATGTAAATCAAAAGTGCACAGATCATATTAAAGAGGTTGTAAAACCCCGCCGGTCATGGCACGCGGCTCTGAAGAAACGTCATGGGCGGCCGTTACTTCAGAGCGCATGGGCTGATGACGAAATCGGCGGGGTATGCAGTGAATATCTCCTAAACTGTGCAAGTTTAGGAGATATTTACAGAACCTATAGGTAAGCCTTATTATAGGCTTACCTATACAGTGGATATAAAAAGTTTACACACTCCTGTTAAAATGTCAGGTTTCTGTGATGTAAAAAAATGAGACAAAGATAAATCACTTTCAGACCTTTATCCACCTTTAATGTGACCTATAAATTGTACAACTCAGTTGAACAACAAACTGATATCTTTTAGGTGGAGGGAAGTAAAAATACAAAAATAATATAATATGGTTGCATAAGTGTGCACACCCTTAAACTAATACTTTGTTGAAGCACCTTTTGTTTTTTTACAGCACTCAGTCATTTTTGGGTATGAGTCTATCAGCATGGCACATTTTGACTTGGCAATATTTGCCCACACTCAAAATCTGTCAGATTGCGAGGGCATCTCTTGTGCACAGCCCTCTTCAGATCACCCCACAGATTTTCAATTGGATTCAGGTCTGGGCTCTGGCTGAGCCATTCCAAAACTTTCATCTTCTTCTGGTGAAGCCATTCCTTTGTTGATTTGGAGTTATGCTTTGGGTCGTTGTCATGCTGAAAGATGAAGTTCCTCTTTATGTTCAGCTTTCTAGCAGAAGCCTGAAGATTTTGTGCCAATACAGACTGGTATTTGGAACTGTTCATAATTCCCTCTACCTTGACTAAGACCCCTGTTCCAACTGAAGTAAAACAGCCCCAAAGCATGATGCTGCCACCACCATGCTTCAATGTGGGTATGGTGTTTGTTTGGTTATGTGCAGTGTTGTTTTTGTGCCAAACATATCTTTGGAATTATGGACAAAAAGTTCACCCTTGGTTTCATCAGACCATAACACATTTCCCCACATGCATTTGGGAGACTTCAGATGTGTTTTTGCGAAATTTACCTAGGCTTGGATGTTTTTCTTTGTAAGAAAGGGCTTTCGCCTTGCCACTCTACCCCATAGCCCAGACATGAAAAATACGGGAGATTGTTGTCACGTGTGCCACACAGTCAGTACTTGCCAGATATTAAAGCGGAGGTCCACCGAAAAAAAATAATAAAAGCTAGCAGCTACAAATACTGCAGCTGCTGACTTTTAATATATGGACACTTACCTGTCCAGGGAGCCTGCGATGTCGGCAGCCGAAGCTGATCTGTCTGTCGGCTCTCGGCTGCTGCCGCCGCCATCCTCAGTAAGGGAATAAGGAAGTGAAGCTGTGCGGCTTCACTTCCTGGTTCCCTGCTGCGCGTCCTCTCAGGTCCCTGCTGTGTTCTGGGACCTGTGTGTCTCCCAGAATACAGCGGGGGAGGAAGGGGTAGGCGCCGGAAGTGGCGTAGGTCACCGCAAGCGCCGCGGTGATCTATGCCAGGAAGTGGGAGCAAATACCTGTATTAGACAGGTATCTGCTCTCTCCTCCCCCCTGAAAGGTGCCAAATGTGACACCGGAGGGGGGGAGGAATCCAAAAAGTGGAAGTTCCATTTTTGGGTGGAACTTCACTTTAATGCAGCTCCTTTAATGTTGCTGTAGACCTCTTGGCAGCCTCCCTGACCAGTTTTCTTCTCGTCTATTCATCCATTTTGGCGGGACTTCCAGTTCTTGGTAATTAATGTCATTGTTGTGCCATATTTTTTCCACTTGATGATGACTGTCTTCACTGAGTTCCATGGTATAATCTAAAGTCTTGGAAATTCTTTTGTACCCTTCTCCTGAAACCTTTTAACAATGAGATCCCTCTGATGCTTTGAAAGCTCTGTGTGGATCTAAATAAACATGAAATTTCCCACATTTTGTCATGTTACAACCAAAAATGTAAATGTATTTTATTTGGATTTTATGTGATAGACCAACACAAAGTTGCACATAATTGTGAAGTGGAAGGAAAATGATAAATGTTTTTCAAAATTGGCACCTGGGGCGGATCCTATATCAGGCATCCCTCCCCCCAGGTGGACAGGCAGCGCACCGTACATCGACATCAAGTGATGTTAGGGTAGTATACTGGCAGATTGGGGTGATACAGTGCCAGGTTAAGGTGATATACAATAGTGCCAGGTTAGGGATATACAATAGTGCCAGGTTAGATGGTAGTGGCAGGCTAGGTGGTAGTGCCAGGTTAGGTGATATACAATAGTGCCAGGTTAGGTGGTAGTGGCAGGCTATGTGGCAGTGCCAGGTTAGGTGATAGTGCCAGGTAGGGTGGTAGTCCCAGGTTAGGCAACAGTGCCGGGTTAGGGTGGTAGTGCCAGGTTAGGCAATAGTGCCAGGGTTAGGGTGGTAGTACCAGGTTAGGTAATAGGTATATAGTAGAATGAACCACTGAAGGTCAAATATGTTGCCTTCAGAGTGTTGCTAACATCCCGGGTCAGTACGAAAAAGATAAGACCCTTGGGTCAGGGAACTTATATATCCCCCAGTATAATGGGACTTTATAGGCGAACCATACGATCAAATTCGATAAAAAGTGTTTTATTTATTTAGAAAAACATAAAAACAAGATACATTGGACATGAATCTCAACAACAGTACTTATACACTATAATTTGCTTTCATATAGTAATTTTTGTATACTTCCATTTGTAATAGGATATTTTCTCTAGATGCCTGACATGTTTCAGGACGATGTCCCTTCTTCAGAGGCGTATTGTAGAGAGAAAAAAATCATATATGTAGGAGATACATTCTGAAATAACAAATGAAAAATTGTTTGCACAATGTAACAATATACAAGAGGAGGTTTAGCAACCCAGCATCCCACAGTGTCCACCATACATACCATTCAAGAGTTTTCTAAAAATGAAAAATATATATGCATGAGTATGCACAGGCATCCAATTTTGGATGCAGCAGCAAATTATGTCTTTTGGATAAAAACGCACTGGCTGTCGGCTGACCAGCCAGTGTAAAATAGTGGTTATCCCTCGGCTTCAGAGGTGACTTCGCAAAGGCCCCCAAATGGGAGGACAGCCCTTCTGGGTCCCAATTTAACCTTTAAAAGGAAAAGAGGAGAAAGCCTTTGAGTAATGCCGCGTACACACGAGCGGACTTTACGGCGGACTTTGCCCGGCGGACTGGATTTCGTCGGACAATTCGATGTGTGTGGGCTCCAGCGGACTTTGTTTTCTCAAAAGTTGGACGGACTTAGATTTGAAACTTGTTTAAAATTTATCCGTTGAAATCGAGTCCGGTCGAAAAGTCCGCTGTCTGTATGCTAGTTAGACGGACAAAAAGCCACGCTAGGGCAGCTATTGGCTACTGGCTATGAACTTCCTTGTTTTAGTCCGGTCGTACGTCATCACGTACGAATTCGACGGACTTTGGTGGATTGTGTGTAGGCAAGTCCGTTCATTCAGAAAGTCCGTCGGAAAGTACGTCGAAAAGTCCGCCGGGCAAAGTCCGCCGTAAAGTCCGCTCGTGTGTACGCGGCATAACTTTCAGAACCTATCAGTTAATTCATTTCTATCTTTATCATTTCGTCTCATTTCATTTTATTTTATTTCACTTCCCATTTGCCATGAAAAGAAAAGCCTGACTGTTTGTGTGCAGGACTGGAAAGACCATAAATACAGCCAAAACGCCCTGACAAACAAGCGCAGAGCAGGAAATAAATGCAAAAGAAAAAAGGAAAAGAGGGGGAGGGGTTTTTTTTTAGAAGGGAAGGTTTGCCTATCTCTATCTCCCACAAAGTATATACCACACAGAGATGCATCGCCCGTCACAGGGGAAAAGAGAAAAATTACTCACTTGTGGGGTGCAAAGATGAAACACAGGCTGTTAGAGCAAGGAACGCTGGAGCCTAGATGATGGGATGACACACTGGGCAGGACGCCATGACGCGGCTTAGATAGCCGCCGGCGCAGTGAGATCCGCTGACACTTCTGAGATGGATCTCACTGCGCAGGCGCCGGCGGCTATTTAAGCCGCGTCATGGCGTCCTGCCCAGTGTGTCATCCCATCATCTAGGCTCCAGCGTTCCTTGCTCTAACAGCCTGTGTTTCATCTTTGCACCCAACAAGTGAGTAATTTTTCTCTTTTCCCCTGTGACGGGCAAGGCTCTGATGAAGAAGGGTAACCTTCAAAACGCGTTAGCCAGCAGTAGTCCGTATGCCTCCTTCCTGGGATCTGGAGAACTGCTACCACTGGAATATTTGCCTCTGTGCCATATACCATGCGATTTTTTCTTCGACCTTTGTGAGTAGTTTTTATCTTGTTTTTAATTAATAAATCTGTCAAGGATAATGCACTAGGCTGGTGCGCTCTTTTTCTTCTTTTCATTTAACACTAGGACAATCCCATCCTTGAGAGCAGCAAGGCCGAAATCCATAGTCCTCCTTGAACCTTTGGGACTTTTTAGCCAATACACCTGTGCGCAAGAGTATTTTTTGCTTCTTCTTATCCAAAATTGGATGCCTGTGCATACTCATGCATATATATTTTTCATTTTTTGAAAACTCTTGAATGGTATGTATGGTGGACACTGTGGGATGCTGGGTTGCTAAACCTCCTCTTGTATATTGTTACATTGTGCAAACAATTTTTCATTTGTTATTTCAGAATGTATCTCCTACATATATGATTTTTTTCTCTCTACAATACGCCTCTGAAGAAGGGACATCGTACTGAAACATGTCAGGCATCTAGAGAAAATATCCTATTACAAATGGAAGTATACAAAAATTACTATATGAAAGCAAATTATAGTGTATAAATACTGTTGTTGAGATTCATGTCCAATGTATCTTGTTTTTATGTTTTTCTAAATAAATAAAACACTTTTTATCGAATTTGATCGTATGGTTCGCCTATAAAGTCCCATTATACTGGGGGATATATAAGTTCCCTGACCCAAGGGTCTTATCTTTTTCGTACTGACCCGGGATGTTGGCAACACTTTGAAGGCAACATATTTGACCTTCAGTGGTTCATTCTACTATATACCAATTTATTAGGGTAGCAAATACCCATTCCCCCCCTCTTTCCTTTTGAACCACATCTACTAATAAATAACCTTTTGTGCCTTTTCGCTTTTTGTATACAACATTTTTTCTAACGTTTATATCCTTGTATTGATTTCGTATAGATTGTTCATATAGGTTTGATACCTTACTTTGCAAGCAGCACTGTCTGCTAGGTGAAAATTTAAGATCTTCTGATAAATAACTTTTGATTGCAAATATTCTGTGTTCAAAAAATCACTTTAGAATGTTCCAAGGCAAAGAATGGGATAATTTAATGGCAGGCCTCTCCAAAGATCATAATCAGAAAACATCTTCCCAATCGGAGATCTCTTCTTTATTCTTCCAACATGGCAAAATTGTTGATAAAAAAGTAGCATGTTTTTGGCATGCAGACACGTTTGACAAATATATCCAGGAGGGAATTAACCCCCTAGGATTACGTATTCAAATCTACCCAATGCTGGAAGATGTTGACCCCAGTTTTAAAAACAAGTGGGAAAACAATCTACAACTATGTACTCAAACTATGATGGCATTGCTAAGTGAAGAATATAAGAAGAGAATTACCAATTTGGACAAAAATATTGATGCGATTTATGTTAAACTACTCCCATTTAAAGATACGCCTATCTTTAAAGAATATGAAGAAAAAATTAAAATTCGATTGAATCTAAAATCCCAGGAAAGGCTAACAACCAGGGATAAAAAACTCTGGAGAGACAAAAGAGCCTTCCAGGAAGGCACCGCCTACAAATGGCATCAACCCTCTGTAACTGCACGCCCATACAGGGGCAACACCAACAGAACTCCCAGGGATTCTGAATCCAATTCCTCGCTAAACTCTTCTGTTTCATCTTCTTCCCATAACAGACAAAGGAATCGCAAACCACGAAAAAACAAAAGACCACCATCTGGAGACGATCCGGCATACACAAAGAAAAGAATTACAGACACGGCCAGCACTCCTTCCACCACTAATCTCTTTCCTCTTGGTAAAGGTAATTCACGGGGTGTAAACCAGCTTTCCTCAACAGGATCTATTGGTGCAGGGTCTATCCCATCCACATCTATGGGTGACACTTCCTTATCATCAATCACTACCACACTTCTTCGCTCCGATCAAGATTTTTTAGCTCATTAAACGGAGACTCCGTCTCCGAAACCATCAAACCACCATCTTCTTTGTCACCTAACATTTTAAACATTGTCAATCTTTCTAATCACTCACTCACACAAGCCGAAAGTGACCTACTACACAAGGGGCTTAGTTTCTGCCCGGATGCAGATCTAGATCCCTTTGAAGTCATTAAAGACCTACATCTCTTTGTAAGAAAATTGTACTATAAGAGTACCCTTTCCAAAGAGAAAGACAAAAATATTTCCCAAACAGAAACTAAAATAGCAGATGAGGCACTCGAGGACCTCTTAACCCTCCTTGAGGAGCAGGACCCCAGTGACCTCATCGATACAATCGATATTGAAAATCTTTTAGAGGAACATATCAAAAAGGAAGTTCCATCTTGCCCAGACAAACAAGGCAAATTTAAGAAAAAATCAGATAAATTTCCACCTTTTACAACTAATCTCAATTTAGCTGCATTCATAGCATCCACCACATCAGAAGTCAAGAAATTGAAAATTAGAAAATCGAAAGTTTCCCAAGGCAATCTCTCTAGTGATGAACTATTGGCCTTAGAATCTCTAAAAAAGGAGCACTCTCTCACAATTAAGCCATCAGACAAAGGTGGCAACATTGTCATTATGACTAATGAGCAGTATAAAGATATGTGCCTAAAGGTTGTAACCAACCTATCATGGTATAAACCTATTTCAAAAAGTATTGTAGACAAATTTCATGTTGCCTTCTATGATTTGGTTGACAAGGCATTTTGTAATGGAGCTATTGACAAAGACATCTGGGAATACATAAGAACCCCATATCCCCGTACTCCCACATTGTACTGTCTTCCCAAAATACACAAAAACAAAGAAACCCCTCCCAGACGTCCCATCATTTCCGGAAATGGGTCCTTAACTGAAAACCTGAGCAAGTTTATAGACAGCCACCTCAGACCCTACGTTGCAGGTCTGTTTTCATATACCAAGGACACCATCCATCTGTTGCAAAATCTGGAAGAACTACATATATTACCGCACTCACTCTTAGTAGCCATTGACGTCGAGGCACTATACAGCTCTATCCCGCATGACGCTGGACTCTCAGCTATCAGACATATTCTGTCACAATCTCATAAAGATGACCGCAAACTCAATTCCTTCCTTTTGGAATCTCTTGATTTCATCCTCACACATAATATTTTCACGTTTGACGGCTCCCACTACCTCCAGGTGCAGGGGGTTGCGATGGGGACTTGTTGTGCCCCATCGTATGCCAACCTGTACCTGGGGGAGTGGGAGCGGTCGCTTTTGTCAGATGACAACCTCTCGCTATATACCACCCATGTAGCAGCATGGTTCAGGTATATAGACGATATATTTATGATATGGAATGGTACATCTGAGGCCTTACACTCTTTCATACAAGTCATGAACTCAAATAACTCCAACCTGTTTTTCACAATGACTTCCAGTGACACTTCAATTACCTTTTTAGACCTAAGTATAACCAAATCCACAGATGGGTCTCTTTCCAGCGGTCTCTATCGCAAAGAGACCGCTGGAAATACATGCATCAAGCTCACATCCCAAATCATTAGTTGCATCCATTCCGTATGGGCAATATCTAAGACTCAGACGTAACTGCTCAAAAGATGCTGACTTTGTGAGGGAAGCCAACAACTTAAGAGAGAGACTCCTTGAACGAGGATACTCGCCAACATGCCTAAAAAAAGCATTTAAAAGAGCCCGAGGACAATTAAGGCACAACATCTTGTTCTCTAAAAAAAACACCTCTACCTCCCAACCAGCTATTAGAATAATTACCACCTATAATAAACAGCACGGGATCCTCAAAAGTATCCTACAAAAACATTGGCATCTACTACAAATAGACCCCAACTTAAAACCACACATATCTACTACACCTACCATCACATATAGGAAGGCCCGATCATTGGGGGATTGCCTTGTAAAAAGTGAATATACAGGCACCTTTCGCTCAGATATATGCAAATGACCAGGAACTTTTACATGTGGTGGATGTTCATGTTGCCGTTACATGAACACACAAAAGAATTTCAAACTACCCAATGGAAGAATGTACAGGCCGAGACATTTCTCTAATTGCAAGACCCCTGGAGTTGTCTATTTACTTAGTTGCCAATGTAAATGCTTTTACGTTGGCAAAACCAAATTGGAGTTTCATAAAAGGGCGGCACGACATATCAAGAGCATGAGGCAGGCGGACCCGGACCTCCCTCTGGGGCGACACGTGCGAGACCACCACACGGGAAAGTTTCCCCATTGTCCATTTCACCATCCTCGACCGTGTCCACCCGGACACGAGGGGTGGTGATTGGAACAAGGTCTTGCTCCAGAGGGAGGCCCATTGGATCGCAAGCCTTAATGCAACACAATTCCCAGGTTTGAATACCCAGATCAGCTTTCGCCCCTTTTTGGAGGGCTTTGTCTCAGGGGGGTGCGAAAAAGAATGAGAATCCGATACTGCACACCTGACACAACGTCGGGAATCTGCATCCTCATGGGATATTCCTGAATTACCCAGAAGCCTAATTAGCTAATCAGGTCCTTGATGATGAATTCTTTGTAGATATCCTTTGATGATGCCGCCTGTATCTATAGAACATAACTCTAACATAGCTGCACACATACTATGACTGATATATTGTATCTAGCATTTGTATGTCTATATAAGCATGTATACAGCTTTTACAACTTCTGTTATTTGAGGTTATCTGCTATTTGATTCGATGTATAAAATATATCACATATGCGATATTTATTATCTGTCATGTATGTTTATCCATTCACTGCCTACCCAGCTATGTCCACCATGCTTAACTTACCAGAGTGGTTTTTTATAATCACTTTATTTTAAGATATTCAAGAAAATCTTTTGGTTCAAAACTTTTTCACCCAGTTTATAAAATTTCTTGTTTGCCCGGTTTTGGATCCTCCTTCGCCCGGCGCACGTGGGCCACGTCGAACCATCCGTGATGACGGCGTGGCACCTTTCTACACTGCAGACTCGTCCGGTTACGGGCTTGTCATGACGGTGTTGTCGTGCGTCGGTGGGGTGGACCTGCATGACGCTCCCCCAGCACTTCGGCTCTGGGTGGGCGCCGTGCAGACCCTCCCCTGGGGTCCCACCCTTGGACGCCCTAGGTCCCCCCCCCTCTTTTTTCATTTATCATTATTGTCATTACCATTATTTCTATTTTTATTTTTGCTTTCCAAACAAAGGATGAAGGGGAGTCAGTTGGGTGATTCCTTTCTTATTATTATTTTTGTTATTTAATTTTTGATATGCTCTCTCATGGAATTTTCTTTTTTGCACACGGTTGCTATAAATCATTTACCTATTGTCTCCCTCTCTCTCCTTCTATTTATTTATTTTTTTCTCTTCTTTATCCCCTTTCTTTCTTTCCTTTTTTCCTTATATAGGTGACCGCGCTCCCAGTTGCCATAGCAATGGCCGTTTTTCTTCATTGCCTTTTACCCAATCCTATGCTATCATTAGCATTGTTTTGACAGACACTGCTATGCTTTGCGTCATGCGTGATGACGCCACCTCCCAGGGACGGCGCGGCCTCGGAGCTTCTTCCCCCTCAGGATCCCTGGGTGTCCGCCCTCCCTGTGTGCGTCGTTTCCGCTCGACGCATGCGCCCTTCGCAGAACGGTATTTTCTCCTCTGCTGACACTTCTGAGATGGATCTCACTGCGCAGGCGCCGGCGGCTATTTAAGCCGCGTCATGGCGTCCTGCCCAGTGTGTCATCCCATCATCTAGGCTCCAGCGTTCCTTGCTCTAACAGCCTGTGTTTCATCTTTGCACCCCACAAGTGAGTAATTTTTCTCTTTTCCCCTGTGACGGGCGATGCATCTCTGTGTGGTATATACTTTGTGGGAGATAGAGATAGGCAAACCTCCCTTCTAAAACCCCCCCCTCCCCCTCTTTTCCTTTTTTTCTTTTTCTTTTGCATTTATTTCCTGCTCTGCGCTTGTTTGTCAGGGCGTTTTGGCTGTATTTATGGTCTTTCCAGTCCTGCACACAAACAGTCAGGCTTGTCTTTTCATGGCAAATGGGAAGTGAAATAAAATAAAATGAAATGAGACGAAATGATAAAGATAGAAATGAATTAACTGATAGGTTCTGAAAGTTACTCAAAGGCTTTCTCCTCTTTTCCTTTTAAAGGTTAAATTGGGACCCAGAAGGGCTGTCCTCCCATTTGGGGGCCTTTGCGAAGTCACCTCTGAAGCCGAGGGATAACCACTATTTTACACTGGCTGGTCAGCCGACAGCCAGTGCGTTTTTATCCAAAAGACATAATTTGCTGCTGCATCCAAAATTGGATGCCTGTGCATACTCATGCATATATATTTTTCATTTTTAGAAAACTCTTGAATGGTATGTATGGTGGACACTGTGGGATGCTGGGTTGCTAAACCTCCTCTTGTATATTGTTACATTGTGCAAACAATTTTTCATTTTTTATTTCAGAATGTATCTCCTACATATATGATTTTTTTCTCTCTTTCCATAACGCTCTGAAGAAGGGACATCGTCCTGAAACATGTCAGGCATCTAGAGAAAATATCCTATTACAAATGGAAGTATACAAAAATTACTATATGAAAGCAAATTATAGTGTATAAGTACTGTTGTTGAGATTCATGTCCAATGTATCTTGTTTTTATGTTTTTCTAAATAAATAAAACACTTTTTATCGAATTTGATCGTATGGTTCGCCTATAATGTCCCATTATACTGGGGGATATATAAGTTCCCTGACCCAAGGGTCTTATCTTTTTCGTTCAGGTTAGGTAATAGTGCCAGGTTAGGGTGGTACTGCCAGGTTAGGTAATAGTGCCAGGTTAGGTAATAGTGCCAGGTTAGGGTGGTAGTGCCAGGTTAGGTAATAGTGCCAGGTTAGGTGATAGTGCCAGGTTAGGTAATAGTGCCAGGTTAGGGTGATAGTGCCAGGTTAGGTAATAGTGCCAGGTTAGGTAATAGTGGCAGGTTAGGGTGGTAGTGCCAGGTTAGGTAATAGTGGCAGGTTAGGGTGGTAGTGCCAGAGTAAATACATGACAACATGAATAGATAAGAGTCCTGTCCCCCTCTTCCTCCATCACCTGCACTAAAAGCATGACTCTATGACTGTCCCTGCTGCTGCAGAACCTCCTTCTCCCCCCTCCCTGAAGTAAACATAAAGAAAAAAAAACACACATGGGTGCTGGCAATCTGAGGATTGATTCTGGCTTCTTCTTCCTGGAACTGTAATCAAAATGTGGCGCCTTACTGTGCCCTCATTGCAGCCTCACCATGCAGCCTCACCATGTCCTCATTGCAGCCTCACCGTGCCCATCTCATTGCCGCCTTACTGTGCCCTCATTGCAGCCCTTCACATGCCCATCATTGCAGCCTCACCGTGCTCATCATTGCCACCTTACTGTGCCCATCATTGCCGCCTTACTGTGTCCATCATTGCCGCCTTACTGTGTCCTCATTGCAGTCTCACCGTGCCCATCTCATTGCCGCCTTTCTGTGCCCTCATTGCAGCCTTACTGTGCCCACCATTGCCGCCTTACCGTGCCCTCATTGCAGCCTTACTGTGCCCTCATTGCAGCCTCACCGTGCCCATCATTGCCGCCTTAATGTGCCCATCATTGCCGCCTTACCATGCCCTCATTGTAGCCTCACTGTGCCTTCATGACAGCCTCAACATTGTTGCAGCCTATACGCTGTGTCACGGAGCAGAGTGTGAAATCATGTTCTGCCGCCCTATGACAAAAGTCCCGCCCTCCTCATAGACCAGCTCATGTGATAGACAGAACACTGCGTCTATCACATGAGCTGGTCTAGGAGGAGGGCGGGACCTTTGTCATAGCGCGGCAGAACATTTCACAGCTCCATGACACATCGGTCCCCCGCTGTGCGTGAGAAGGAGGGAGGGGAGCACTGCGCTGTGTTGCAGCCACGCACGGCATAGATCCAAAGTGGCCCCAGGGCAGGCAGTCTACCGGGAAATGTCCCGGTATCCCGGTAGGCCAGTTCAGGCCTGTTGGGGGGGCACATGGGGGGCTCAGTATGATGTTGGGGGGTCAGGGCCCCCTGTGGCCCCAGGCTGGTGACGTCTCTGCCACCCACAAGTCTGGACCTTCTTACTGGTTGTTTGGTTGTTTTAGGTGGACTGATACCATGTCCCTCTGCTATGCAGTTTTTGTTTCAGGAAAAAAGCTCTCAAGTGTATGGGTTTGGGTAGTTTTTGCTTTATCCTGGTTTTTGTTCTCTCAATTTTTCTTCTTATTTCAGTGATTGTCCATTTATGGTGTATGGTTGTACACCCATATTCTCGGTGTATACATTATATATAAGACAAGTTCTCTTCTCAATGGCTCACCCTGGTTACTGGTCATATCTATATGGGTGCCCATCGCATCCTTTTGGTGCTATCCTACTTTATGAGTCTTCAGTTTGTTTATCAAGATCTGGCTCGACATAACCCGCAGGCTATCCTTCTCTAGGAAACGCACATGAAAGGCTCTAGCGTTATTGCACTTAAATGTGCTTGGATACCTTTTGCTCCTTTTCTGATTTTCGTAGCGACTTTAACCTACCCTCCACAGCTTATTTCTGATATCTCTACTTACGACATACAGCTGCGGCTCAATTTGGTCTACTTAATATTTCTACACACAAATAAATACAAAAACACTGAGAAAAGAAAAATAAGTCCAAATGAAAAGACAAAAATCCAGGATTCCTCCACCTTCACCGAAGAAGAAAAGGCGGGGAGAAGAGATATGAAGAAAGTCCCCAGTTGGAGATGAATCCCACTTAGTATGTAAGGGCCCTTACCAGAAAAGGTGGACCCCCTCAATGGCGAGGTCTTAAACGCAAGCAGATACAGCCCTCTGCAGGGACAGATGGATCTCCTTTGTCTCTGGGATCTCCGTGTTGGATTCAGACCTCCATGGTGCCCAGAAGGAGGGGAACTGGAACTCCAATCTAAGGATATGTCAGAGATAGTACTCACCGAGGCCGAGATGCCGAGAGCGGTTTCGCCTTTGCGACTAAGCACAGTCCGCCCCCTGGAGTTGGGACAGGGAGTGAACGGCACAAAGAGGCACAAGCTCACCAATGGACCGTAGGTGGCTTGCTGGTGGGGTCTTGATAGAGAGGAGCCGCTGTGCAGGTACTGGTAGGCAGGTGCAGACAGAGACAACAGGCAGGAGGTCCAGAGCTGGGCAGAGGATCAAACACCAGGATGGTGCTATGGCACTGCAGGATCTGCAAGGTAAGGTGACAAGATCAAGAGAGTCCAGGTACAAGCAGGAGGTCAGGCTAGGAGACAGGAGACAGTCCAGGTAACAGGCCGAGGGTCAAACACAGGAGATTGGTGGGAATCCGATAAACAGGCAGAGGTCAGGTCCAGGAGAGAGGCAAGAGAAGTCCAAAGGCAAATCCGGGTCACAACAGGTAGTCAGGCAGAGATACAGGATACAGGTTCAGGTACTACAGGAAGCTGAGACAAACCAGCAATTTGTTTGATCCTCTGAGCGCCTTTTATAGGCTGGCCAGGGAATCACGTTGGGTGTGCACCAGCACGCGTGCGCGAGCGCCATAACGCCGAGCCGCGAACGCGCATGCGCCGAAACGCCGTTCCGCCGGGAATACGTGAAAAACGACCGGACCGGAACGAAGGCTTCTTCTGACAGTGCCCCCCCCCCCCCCCCGAGGGGTGGCCTCTGGACACCCAAGGTTGACATCACTTCTGGATGTTCTCGGTGAAAAGCCTGGAGAAGTTGAGGAGCATGTAGATTCCTGGCTGGTTCCCAGGAGTTATCCTCAGAAGGATACCCCTTCCATTTGATTAGATACTGCAGCTGTCTGCCATTTTTCCTGCAATTTAGAATTTTTTCTACCTCAAACTCGTCTTCTCCGTCGATTAGAACCGGTGGTGGTGGAGGTTTTTCTCTGTCAGGAAAAGGGCTGGGAGCAATAGGTTTTAAGAGGGATGCATGGAAGACTGGGTGTACCTTGTAAGCATCAGGAAGAGCTAATTCAAAAGCGACTGGGTTGATTACCCTTTTTATTTTAAAAGGACCTATAAATTTTGGCCCCAGTTTCCGGGAGGGAATTGGCAGTCTGAGATGGATAGTTGATAGCCACACTTCTTCGCCTACTTTAAAGGCCGGGTTCTCCTTCCTTCCCTTGTTGTAGTACTTTCGGTAGTCATCCTGAGCTTTTTGCATCGCTGCTTTGATCTTTTGATAATTTAACTGGATAGAGTTTACTCGGTCCTGCACTGCAGGGACGAATAATTCAGGGATGGAAACTGGAAGAAAGGAAGGGTGAAATCCGAAATTGGACCAGAAAGGTGTCTGGTTGGTAGCGGAATGGATGGAGTTGTTATATGCAAATTCTGCATATGGCAGGAGGGAGGACCATTCATCCTGGGAATCGGAACAGAAGCATCGGAGGTATTGTTCCAGGGTTTGATTTGTCCTCTCTGTCTGGCCGTTACTTTGAGGATGATAAGCAGAAGACAAGCAAATTTTTATTTCCAAGGTCTTGCATAATTCCTTCCAAAATTTTGAAGTAAATTGAACCCCTCTGTCAGAGGTGATGCTCACTGGGGTACCATGAAGCCTGATAATTTCTTTAAAAAACATGCTAGCAGTAGCAGAGGCAGAGGGAGTACCCACCATAGGCAGAAAGTGTGCCATTTTTGAGAGTCGATCAATTACGACAAAGATAGTCGTGAATCCCCCTGATGGAGGTAAATCCACAATAAAGTCCATGGAAATTTCCGCCCATGGGCGTTCAGGGATAGACAAGGGTTTGAGCAGACCCCATGACTTTGTATTTGAGCCCTTGCTGCGCTGGCACGGGATGCAGGATGAAACATAGTCTTTGCAGTCTTGTCTCCAGCCTGGCCACCAAAAGAAACATGAGATCAATTCCATGGTCTTTTGTGACCCAAAATGGCCTGCTAGCTTGTGGTTATGAAAGGACTGTAGGGTTAGGAGCCTAGATTCCAGCGGGACGAAGATTTTTCCATGAGACCAAAATAAATCATTGCGTTTCTCCATAGAAGATACTTGGGGTTCAGAGCATTGAGCGGATGTGGATTTGATTGCGGACATTAGGTCTCCTTGAGTAACCAGAAGGAAATTTTGCGGAGACAAAATGGTACTTGGCTCTGTTACCTGGGAAGTTTCATGGAACATCCTTGAAAGTGCGTCCACTTTTCCGTTCTTTGAACCTGGTCTATAAGATATGTGAAAATTAAATCGGGAAAAGAAGAGAGCCCATCGGGCTTGCCTGGGTCTTAGACATTTAGCAGTTCGCAGGTACTCCAGGTTTTTGTGGTCAGTAAAGATCATGATAGGATTGGACGCTCCTTCCAGCAGATATCTCCACTCCTCTAAGGCGAATTTGATGGCCAGTAACTCTCTATCGCCTACATCATAGTTTCTCTCGGGAATGCTTAATTTCCGGGACGCAAAAGCCACGGGATGTATAGAGCCTTGAGCCCTTGTCTCTGTGAGAGGATGGCACCAGTAGCGGTCTCTGAGGCATCAACTTCCAGAATAAAAGGCAGGGCTGGATCCGGGTGTCGTAAGACTGGTGCAGACGAGAATAGTGCTTTCAATTTTAGAAATGCTTCCTGAGCCTCCAAGGACCATTGAAAACGACTATGCTGGCGTGTCAATTGAGTAATGGGAGCCACGATAGTTGAAAACCCTACAATGAATCTCCGGTAGAAGTTGGAGAAACCTAAGAAGCGTTGTTCCTCTTTTCTGTCTACAGGAGCTGGCCATTCCTGGATTGCTTTGACCTTCTGGGGGTCCATCGCAACGCCGTCAATTGAAATTATGAATCCTAAGAATTGCACTGTAGTCTTCTCAAATTCACATTTCTCTGCCTTGAGGTATAATTTGTGTTTTCTGAGAATCGAAAGAACCAGTTTGACATGCACCCGATGGAGTTCCAGAGTGGTTGAAAAAATGAGAATGTCGTCAAGGTAGACTACTAGAAAGTTGTCAAGATATTCACAAAAGATATCGTTCACTAAGTGTTGGAACGTGGCCGGGGCATTACAGAGTCCAAACGGCATTACCAGGTACTCATAGTGTCCAAACCTGGATCTAAAGGCGGTCTTCCATTCATCGCCTGCTCGGATCCGGATGAGATTGTAGGCGCCACGCAAGTCTAGTTTGTAAAAGATGCGGGCGGATCTGAAGCGTTGGAATAATTCCGGGATGAGAGGAAGCGGGTACCGATTCTTGACGGTAATTTTATTTAATTCCCTGTAATCGATGCAAGGTCGGAGGGATCCATCTTTTTTTTCTACAAAGAAAATACCAGCTCCAGCCGGTGATGAGGAGGAGCGAATGAACCCTTTTTCAAGATTTTCGTTAATGTATGTTTTAAGAGCCTTTAATTCTGTTTCGGACAAAGGGAAAATGCGACCAAAAGGAATTTCAGCACCCGGCAACAGGTCTATAGGGCAGTCGTAAGGCCGATGAGGTGGTAGACAGTCTGCCTGTTGTTTATCAAATACATCTCTGAATTCCAGGTAGCTTTCGGGTACATGTTGCAGACTATCGGACGTGGTTGCAATGGTAGAAACAGAAGCTGGGGCCGGGAGAAGGCAATGTCTGGAGCAATATTGGGATGAGAAAGAGACTTCTCTCTTATTCCAGTTGATCTGTGGTTCGTGGGCTTAAAGCCATGGGAGTCCCAGGATTATGGGGAACATTGGAGAAGAGATAATATCGAAGCGGAGGTATTCCTGGTGGCCAGTATCAGTGGAGGTAAGGATGGGTCTGGTTTCCTGCGTGATGGGCCCAGAGCGGGGAAGAGACCCATCGGCTAGGTGGATCCGTAGACTTTGGTTCTTCGTGGTCAAAGGAACATGCAAGCTTGCGGCTAATGAGGCATCCAAAAAACAGCTACACGCTCCAGAGTCAATTATAGCGGGTAGGTGAACCTCCTTTTCCGGGAGCTGTAAGGAGACAAAAAGAGTAACATAAGGTTGAGAAGACCCGGTAACTTGTTGATTAATAGCAGGCCGTAGGTAGGACTTACTGGGTCTCACAGGGCAAGAACAAAGGAAGTGTCCAGAACCCCCACAGTAAAGGTACAGATTGCCCTGGCGTCTACGTAGTCTTTCCTCTGAAGTGAGTGGGGCACGGACTAGGCCAAGCTGCATTGGTTCAGCTTCAGGAGTGGTAGGAACCGGTGGAGCTGTGTAAGGTGGATGGACAGGAGTTTTAGGCATCATCCAGGTAGGGCGAGGAGTCTGAAAGCGCTCTGTGCGTCGCTCACGCATGCGACGATCCAATTTAGTGGTAATTTCGATGAGGTCTTCCAAAGAATCAGGGGTCTCAATCCTGGCCAGCTCATCCTTCAGTGCTTCAGACAGCCCTTGACGGAACTGGTATTTAAGGGCAGGTTCATTCCAGCTAGTATCAGCTGAACATTTCCGGAACTCTACGATATAGTCCTCTACAGGCCTTCGTCCTTGGCTCAGGTTATGCAATAAGGTTTCGGCCGTGGCCGTGCGCTGGGGGTCGTCGTAAAGTTGTGCCATACCTTCGAAGAAGGCATCTACTGAATTCAGGATAGGGTTCCTCTGTTCCATTAGGCTATGAGCCCAAGCTTGTGGTTCATCGGCCAAGAGAGAAATGATGAACCCAACTTTTACCACCTCTGACGAAAAGGTCCTGGGTTGCAGAGCCAAATACAGAGAGCAAGCGTTTTTAAAAGCCCTGAACTTCTTGCGATTGCCGGAAAAACGCTCTGGTGTGGGAACCCTAGGTTCTGGAGCGGCCATGACCACAGTGGGATTAGTTGGCATCTGAGGAGAGGAAGCTCCACTGGGAGGTACAGAAGCCGCGGCAGGAGCTGGAGATGGTCCGGAAAGCTGCTGAAGGCGGCCATCAATTTGGGCGTAGCTGTCTTGCAATTTCTGGACGGCCTCAGTAAGGGCCGAGACCTGCTGACACAGGATCTCCAATGGGGAACGCGCTCTGTCGGCCTCAGACATGGCTGGTTTGTACTGTCAGAGATAGTACTCACCGAGGCCGAGATGCCGAGAGCGGTTTCGCCTTTGCGACTAAGCGCAGTCCGCCCCGTGGAGTTGGGACAGGGAGTGAACGGCACAAAGAGGCACAAGCTCCCCAATGGACCGTAGGTGGCTTGCTGGTGGGGTCTTGATAGAGAGGAGCCGCTGTGCAGGTACTGGTAGGCAGGTGCAGACAGAGACAACAGGCAGGAGGTCCAGAGCTGGGCAGAGGATCAAACACCGGGATGGTGCTATGGCACTGCAGGATCTGCAAGGTAAGGTGACAAGATCAAGAGAGTCCAGGTACAAGCAGGAGGTCAGGCTAGGAGACAGGAGACAGTCCAGGTAACAGGCCGAGGGTCAAACACAGGAGATTGGTGGGAATCCGATAAACAGGCAGAGGTCAGGTCCAGGAGAGAGGCAAGAGAAGTCCAGAGGCAAGAGAAGTCCAAAGGCAAATCCGGGTCACAACAGGTAGTCAGGCAGAGATACAGGATACAGGTTCAGGTACTACAGGAAGCTGAGACAAACCAGCAATTTATTTGATCCTCTGAGCGCCTTTTATAGGCTGCCCAGGGAATCACGTTGGGTGTGCACCAGCGCGCGTGCGCGAGCGCCGTAATGCCGAGCCGCGAACGTGCATGCGCCGAAACGCCGTTCCGCCGGGAATACGTGAAAAACGACCGGACCGGAATGAAGGCTTCTTCTGACAGGATATCACTCTTTAGCTCGAAGCCCGTGAGTGTAAAAAAGGAAGAATGCCGATAGTGTAATAAACTCACTAAAAAGCCTTTATTGCTTTGAATTTAGCAAGCGGAAAAAAGGGCAAAATACATTTAAAATTAGCCGGCAAGCTTAAAAACAAACAAACGCCCATGTGCGTCAGTACGTAGCACCGCCCTACATGTTTCGTCATATGTGACGTCTTCCTGGGGCACGGGCAATGCACTGAACCATCACCTTTATACCGCAGGGCAGCAACCAGACCTCGCTTTTATCTGGGCGCCACCCCCTGGTTCACAACTGAGAAAACAATGCGTAGAACACCAAACCTCGATCCGATGGACGTAACGCATACAGAGCGCTATGAAAAAGGAAGGAAGGAAGAAATCTAACAGACCTGGATGTGTGTGGGGTTACACCACAATACAAACACCCATGTAAATACACAAAAATAAAAACGTAAAAAGTCTGGATATATATGGAGAAAAAATGAATCGTACATATACCAGAAAACTAACCTAAAGTTTCTAAAATACATTTACAAAAATGTTAGTTTTCTGGTATATGTACTATTACACATCTCTTCTCCCCTCCTTTTCTTCTTCGGTGAAGGTGGACGAATCCTGGATTTTTGTCTTTTCATTTGGACTTATTTTTCTTTTATCAGTGTTTTTGTATTTATTTGTGTTTGGACTTAATTTTTCATCACTCAATAAGCTTTCTTCGTCACGTTTATAGTTGGCATTTTTTTGAGTGTTTATAGTTACAAGCGCAACTTATTTTTTTTTGTATTGTTGTTCACCATAGAGATATTTTATGGTTTTTGTTGCAGCTGTATTTTAGATCTCTAGCGCGGTATTCACTCTCTTTACATTTAATATTTCTACACAGCCTTCCCCTTTGGAATGCCTTTTGAACGACCCTGTTCATTCTAAACTTCTCATTCTAAACGTAGGTCTGGCAGGAAATTCTCCCTCTGCAAGTCCCCATGCTTAACTCTTCTGGGAGAAAAGTTATTCAGACCAAGTTTCTATATAGGGCCTATTATACTCCCTGTCTCCTTTTCCATCTAAATAGGTCTCCCTCCGCTGTCAGTTCCAGATGTTCCTCAGTAGATGGCACATTTTATCATATGGTATGGGAATGTCCAGCCATTTTGGTCACTGCTTTCATCAGTTCATTTTCCCAAATACCTAACATCTGTAACCCCTTAAGGTGCCTTCTCTGATATATTGATGACGAACCTCTCTTCAAAAACTCCCGCCTATTTCTACGCCTAGCTCTATTTTAGGCAAGAAAATCTATAGCCATGCACTGGAAGTCTTCAGCTCCCCCTACTATAGCTTCTTGGCTTACCCTTGTTAATCAGGCACTCCTGTTGTACAAACTGACATATGAAGCCAGAGGTTGCTCCGTAAATTCCATAATATCTGGGACATATGGGTAAACGCAGACTGCACTATACCGCCTAGTACTTAGGGTAATGACTAGAGCCAAGGGTCTATTGCTGAATCCTTCACTTCTCTTTGCTTGTTTTATTTGTATACACTGTTATATTGATATTCTGCATTCTATATCTGTAGACGAATCTGTGTTGCATAGGTGTTCCTTCAGTCCCTGATCCAAGTGTAATGAATGGACATTCTGTACATTTTGTATTGTGATACCTGAGCACTGCTTGCTCTAACTTCTTTATACTATTTCCTATTTTGTACTTGCAAATTTTATGTACAATTTTTATGTACAGAAAAGTTACCTTTAGGGGGCGTGGCTTGGATGGCTTCCGGATCGGACGTGTTTCCCTGAAGCTCCCGGCCAGGCCTGCCTGCACATCGCTGAAAGCTGCACAAAAGCACCGGCAACATGGGCAAACCTCGCAAAAATAAGGAAACAGACCCCAGGGGACATGCTATGAGGTCTTCCTCGGCTCCCCCACCGCTCATCACAGAGTACTTCGGGCACGGAGCTCCGGCAGGACAACACGAGGCCAAGATGGCGCCGGCTCCGGCCACATACTCAGCAGCCCTCTCCTCCACCGCGGACCTCCACAGGACTCAGGACCAACAGATATGCCTCTGAGGGGGACCTGCTGACAACTCGCCCCCCAGCCCCACCAGATACCATCCTGATCGGTCCCCCCGCTCCCTCTAGGGAACGCATGCTGGGAAGCCTATCACAGCCGTTCCCCTGCCTCGTGGAGCCCCCACCATCAGCGGTCACTAGCCAGGCATCTCCCTCCTGGGACTCTTCTGCCCTTGATTGGGACCCCCGCTCCCTTCCACAAAGATCCCAGGCTTCCAGGGACAGACTCCCCTCTCTCTCTCCACAGCACAGGGACTCATATCAGGCCCCAGCACCTCCCCAAACTTTACAGTCAGCAGAGTTTCAGGGGGCTCATTCACATAATGAATGTCTGCATGGAGCATCCAAAGCAATGAAGCTTAAAACCACTGCTCCCCCCAAACACCCCAGGGAGGCTATCCCCCACCAACCACCCATTTGGCCACAATGCAGGACTTTTACACCCACACTGTAATGGACTCTGATCCTGAACCTGAGGCGTGCACGTCTTGGCGAGACTATGTTCGCTGTATGCCCACAAAACAGGATTTTCGCATGCTCATCCAAGAAGTATGCGATACCCGCAGATCTGAGATTAGCATGCTACGCACCGACCTACACCAATTATTTACCAAAGTCACCTCTCTAGAAGAGGACGCATGTGACACAAAGCTCGAACTTTCACAAATACACGATCGCCTGACCTCACAAGCTTCTGCTCTCAGAGACTTTCAACGCCACCTGGAAGACCCTGACAACAGAGGCAGGCGTAACAAGATCAGGGTCCGCGGCCTCCCAGAGGCCACCCAGGATGAGGATTTGCATGTAACTCTGCAAGCAATTTTCAATAATATACTGGGTCGCCCGGAAAACCAAAGAGTTAAAATGGATCGAGCCCACCGTGCTCTCCGCCCCCGGGGACCGGGACCCAGACCACGCGATGTGATTTGCAGGGTTCACAACTATGCCCTTAAAGAAGACATAATGCGAAAAGCGTGCAACATGCACACCATTGACTTTGATGGCGCCACCATACAGCTCTTTCTGGACCTGTCATGGACCACCCTTCAGCAACGACGATCACTGCAACCGCTCATCACCTCCCTGAGAGAACATGACTTTCGCTACCACTGGGGTTTCCCTTTCAGCCTCACAGCTAAGAAAGATGGGAGATCCACCACCCTATGGTATCCTGAAGACCTTCACTCTTTCTGCAGGGAGCTGGATATCCCGGTTCCACCCACCCCTGGTTGGGACCCTCTCCCGGCCCCTCCATCTCGCCCAGAACCATGGATCCAAGTAAATGGAAGAAAACATCCCGCTGGCCCTCCCTCATCCTCTTACCAGAGATAAATCTACGCTTCTTTGAGACCCTTAACTACATTGATGCTCACCTGGTTCACCTCAACCAACTACCTTTGTAGAACTCCTGGATGGGCCCTGCTAGCCCCTTTACCTAACTGCTTGGATATACCTATCAAGACTATAGGTTTATGGTCTCAATTTGTATACTGCTATGATTAGACCAACTTGATAGATCTTCTTCAAACTACGGAGGTATCCCCACCTATCCATCTTCCCCCCCTATTTTACCCTCTCCTTCCGTTCCCTTCCCCCCTCCCCTTTTCCCTTCCCCTTTTCCCTTCCCCATTCCCTCCTTCCCCTCTTTCCGTCAAACAAAAGGCTAATGTTCTAAACCTGGGAGGACCCTCACATCCCTCCGGGGCCCCTTTACGGGGCGCCAGGATAGGTGATATATTTCTCTCATATTATGAGGCCTCTGGGCTATTCCTTTCCCCTGGGCACATAGTCATACCAGTTTTTCCTCTCTGGGGTTATAGTTATTGATATACCGGTTAACAGTTGGTAAACGCAGGTTCTCTGTTCTATTTTGCTGTGCTGCATACTCAATTAAACGCAGACAGGCCTGGGAGAGGGTTGCACCCATCCTAGGTCTATCCTATCCTCCCCTCAGGGGATCTTCGAATGGCTTCCTACTCCTTTGGTGGTAATTCCTCTACCCCCTCTGTAAGGGGGGGCCCTTCGGAGATCTCCAACCCACCACCTTTTTTAGGTGGGTTATACTGTAAATGGTTAATACCAGATTTTGTACTAAACTTTATGTTTTTTTTCTTATGCCTCTCTCTTCTTTTTTCTTCTACTGGAACTTCTCCTCCTCTCTCTTTCCCTCTCTACAATTTCATGGATGCCCCCTGCCCCTGGAGCCCGGACTTCACTCATAAAATCGTGAGTCTTTGATGTGAAACTCCTCCGGGAACTCGATCAACCTCCTAAACATCAGGAGTCCATCAAGTCGGCTGGGTAAGCTACTGTTTCCCCTTCCAACCCGTCCACCATGATTGACATACTATCACAAAATGTGAAAGGCCTCAACTCCAACATTAAACGGAGCCTAGCACTACAAGAATTTAGGCAGTCCAAAGCTGACATAATCTTTACCCAGGAGACACATTTCACTAAAACTGGTACCATGGCATTCGCATCCAAACACTTCCCCCAAATATACCTAGCCTCTAACCTGCGTAAACGAGCAGGGGTAGCAATCCTTTTCAAACAAGGTTCACCCTTCCAGTTACAATCTATATACTCCGATCCACTAGGGCACTATCTCATTCTTAGAGGTACATGGAAAGGTACCAATCTCGGACTACCATACCTCTACTACAAAACCTTTTTACCACATTTACTTCCCCATATGACAACCCTGTTTAATTAATTTCTCTCTGACACACCTGTCCCAAGGGATATGCAAACCTCCTTTCTCACATTGATTCCCAAACCGGGAAAAGACCACACTCTACCACCCAACTATAGACCTATAGCACTCCTCAATACAGACTTGAAAATTTTTACAAAATTATTAGCAAATAGATTAAACAACTTCATGCCGTCACTGATCCATAAGGATCAAGTGGGATTTTATCCCCTCCGCCAAGCAGGGGACAACACCCGGAGGGTCATAGATCTTGTGGAGGTTGCCAGCAGGACCAAATTAGAGGCAATACTGCTCCGCTCGACGCTGAAAAAGCCTTTGATATGCTGGGCTGGCCCTTCCTGTTTGCAACTCTCCATCGGGCTGGAATTGAGGGCTCTTTTCTCCAAGCCATTTCCCACTTATACTCGTCCCCCTCGGCTCTGGTCCGTACCCAATTCGCCTCTTCCTCTACCTTCCTGATATCCAACAGGACTCGACAGGGCTGCCCACTCTCCCCTCTTCTTTATGCCTTATGTATTGAACCTCTAGCAACCCATATTAGAAAGAACCCAAACATTCACCGTATCCCAGTTCGTATCAGAGACTTTAAGATTTCCCTATATGCTGACGATGTCCTCCTTGCCCTCACACAACCCCATGTCTCTCTCCCGAACCTACATGTAGAGCTAGACCGATATAGTGCCCTCTCAGGGTATAAAATTAATAATTCAAAAATGGAAGCCCTCCCCCTTAGTATACCTCACTGGACACTATCGGTGCTTACGCAATCATTTAACTATTCCTGGAAGAACTCCTCCTTAAAATACCTTGGGGTCCACCTCACTCCCACATATGATACTCTTTATAAAGCCAACTGTCCCCAACTATACACCTCCATCAAAGCCTCCTTGGCCAAGTGGAAGTCCCTAAAATTGTCTCTTTTTGGCCACCTAGCGACCTTAAAGATGACAATTCTACCTCAACTCTTTTACCTTTTTGAGACGCTTCCTATTCCCATCCCATCCTCACACCTTAAGTGGCTCCAGGGCGACTTGATAAACTTATTTTGGAACTATAAGAAGCACTGGATCGCTAGATCGGTCCTATATGCTTCCCGCAATCAAGGCGGCCTAGCATTTCCTAATATAGCCAAATATTATCTGGCTGTCCAACTATGCCCTGTAGCCTCTTGGTGCACTCTTCGCGCATTCAATCGACGGACGCAATTTGAGAAGTTTTGGCTAGCCCCTGCCCACCCGAACTCCATGTTATGGAGCTCTGATGTACCCACTGACAGCTTACAATTATTAGGGCCAATGACCATCCTGCGTTTGCTGTGGCAATGAGCCAAATCGACATACCTGCTTACCACCACCTCTTCACCAGTCACTTCCTTCCTATTCACACCTAATATCCCAGACAGTTTGACCTTGCAGATATCACATTTCTGGATGGATAAGGCCCTATTTCGATACGGCCAGTTGAACCCTAGACCCTAGAACCAGATTGCTAAGATCTTTCCAAGATCTGCAAAACAACTTTGATATTCCCAAACCGGCTTTCTTTAGCTACTTGCAAATACGACATTATGCACAATCCCTGGTACCGAATCTTCAATTCTCCCCTTTAACTGAATTCGAAAAACTATGCTTGGAGGGCTCGTCCCCTAAGGGTATGATATCAGGCACCTATCAACTCTTGACCATGGATTTATCACCAACCGGACCACGACATGCCTATATGGGTAAGTGGGAGCGGGCCCTGGGTGTAGATATACCTTTGCACGCATGGCCTCCAAGAGCTCCATTTGCACGCTCTATAAAGAGAATCAATACAAGATTCTATTTCATTGGTATCAAACTCTGGACCTGCTCCACTCCATATACCCTTCAGCCGATTTCCAACGCTGGCGATGTTGTAAAGATAGGGGGACGCTATTTCATATCTATTGGACCTGCCCTCTAATCATCCCTTACTGGCAAATGGTTCCTTGCTCCAGTCCATCTTTGATGCTGAAGTGCCCTTTGATCCGAAAGCCTCCCTGTTAGGTCTCCCACCGATCTCTCTCTCTCTAAAGTGTCCAAAAAGCTTATGTCCCATGTCCTAACTGCAGCGCGATGTCTGGTGGCCCTAAAATGGAAGCAGAAGGAACCTCCCTCATTATCCGAGTTGCACTCCAGGATCAGAGATGTCAAAAAAATGGAATACCTGACAGCCTCTCTGAATGACACTCTTGAGAAGCATAATCGAATATGGGAACTTTGGCTCCTCTTGGAGAATCCCATACCCTAATGCTTCGTATCCCTCAATCGTCTTCAATTGTTTTTTTGTCAAGAGATTCCGGGCTCTGGCGGTGGATGGTTGTCCTTTCTTTTTCTTCACTCTCTACCACTTTCCTATTCTTCTTATTCTTTCTGTTTTACTCTCCCCCTCTTCCATTTATTTATTTATTTTCTTTATACAAGGTAAAAAATGCTGTACTATCTGAGTAACGCTATGACTATGCAGTTACCCAACGGTTGTTAGTCAAGCTAGTTATGCACCGATCTATTCCATTAATCATCTGTTTGTTGATTTTATACCGGAAATACCTATGCTACTACAAAATGTACTTCCTTGTATCTTTTGTTGTCAATTCCTTATTTTCTTGGAAAATCAATAAAAATTGTCAGTTGAAAAAAAAAAGTTACCTTTAAAAAAAAAAAAAGGGAAAGAAGTTTCAGAAGAACCCATAGAGAGTCTGACAGGAGTCAGACAATGTTCGAGTACCACATCTGCCTGGCAACATTTGATGCAAAGAAAGGCACTGGAATGTCATGCATTCCAATACTGTGGAGCAGGCAACAATAATTGCTTTCAGTTTACTGGAGGCAGCTATCGGTAAATCCATGGAGCATCCATGGGTGCCCTGTGGGCACCTGCTTATGCCTGCCTCCACCTTGGATGGTGGGAGGAGGAGGTGGTTTACCATTTGTCTATGAACGTGAGGTTGTGGCTGAGGTACATAGATGGTGTCCTGATGCTTTGGATAGTTCTGCCGAGACCCTGGGGGAATTCACGTGATCAGTAAGAAAAACACATTGATGCTATTATGTAACTAGGCCCACGGTTCCCAGCATGCCATGCGGTTGAACCACCGTGCCCCCAGCTCTGTATCTCAGGCTGAGGAGACATCCGAGCGTCTGTTGAGTGTCAGACTGACATACAGAGAGCCGAAATAGCAGTGAATCACTTCAAATGTGTACTGACTGTGACCAGGAGACTTAGCGTGCCGGATGACATCTTTATACTGTGGTTTAAATAGGTGGTGCAGCGCTAATCCTTAACAAAAATTAAAATACAATAAAAATAAAAATATATTCTATTAGATAGAGTACACTGAGGTGTAACAAGAAATCTCGAAACTAGAATGATTGCTCACTAAACCGTGAAGAACTAATCACTCAAACAACAGAAAGAACATATTACAAGTGCACTCATAAATTGTGAAATAATTGATGAATATCAGTGACTCTACATATCAACAAATTACTATAAAATGATAGCAGCAAATGTGGGAGTGCCAACTCTTAATAAAGTGCAAAAAATACAATATATGGGTGGATTGCAACGTGTGGCATACATGCAACACACAAAGTGACTATGTGCAACGGTGAATAAACATAATAATGCAGCAAAAAAATGTCCAAACAATCAAAGTGCTTCAGCATATAAAATCTTCCTTCATAAAGTGACACCAGCTTCCTAACATGCATCAGTTGCAGTGTAGTACTCAGATGAAAACATAGTGCGCCTCTTCGTGTTCTCACACACACTGGTAGATAATGGCCCCTTACCTTAAGGTAATAGGGTAAACGTATATGACCAGAATTGGGAGTACCATCCTTAAGATTCCTCAGCTATCCTCACGGTCCTAGTCCCAGGGCATAGTTCCCTCAGATGTTAGGGGAGGCACGGAAATGACAAGAAGGAAGGTCGCAAATAGTGTAATACAGTATGGCTAAAAACGTCTTTTATTGATAAAAGTAAGGGTACTCACAAAAACCAATAACACAGTGACTTATCTCTTTATACTGCGGCTATATGCAGCAGCTTTCTTGTCACTGGTTTCAGCTGTTGGTCTGCCTTATGCACTGATGTGAGGGAGTCGTGAATATACCAAAAAGGGCCTGTCATCTAACACTGCTATTATAGCCTGCACGCATGTAGACATGTGCAATTCCTTTTGGTCCAAATGCAAATTAGGACGAATTATTGGTTATTTGGAGATTCTGATGTATCCAAATCTCCGAATGAAATAGTAATGAATTTCGTTCACAGTCACTGAAATTTGTTTTGTAACAAACTTCAAATTTTTGGAGCGATTCGAATTTGGATCGGTCAAAAAATTATCAACTGATTCAAATGCCGTGTAAAGAATAGCTGGTTGTTGAGGAGCGGGCCAGGAAGTCGGGTGCCGCATCCTTAACAACTGATGACTCAGCAGCTGTCAGCGGGCTTCCCTGCTGAGAGCGGAAATGTAAACGAAAGAATGCCGGCAATAGAAAAATTTGAAAATAACAGCGTGGGGTCCCCCAATCCATACCAGGCTCCTCAGGTCTGGTTTGGTATGGATTCTAAGGGGAACCCTATACCAAAATATGGTCCCCCCCCCAAAAAATTTATACCATACTCTTATTCGAGCATGCAGCCTGGCAGGTCAGGACGTGGGGGGACAAGCGAGCACACCCCTCCTGAACCATACCAGGCCACGTGCCCCCACCCCAAAGCACCTTATCCCCCCCATGTTGATGGGGCCAAGGGCCTCTTCCCCACAATCCTAGGTTGTGGTTGTTGAGGGGGTCTGCAGGCAGCTTATCGGAATCTGGAAGCTCCCTTTAACAAGGGGCCCCCAGATCCCGTCCCCCTATGTGAATGCGTATGGGGTATATGGTACCCTATCCATTCATTAACCAAAAAGTGTAAAACATGAATAAGGACAGTACACGTTTTTGACAATTCCTTTATTAAAAATTAAAAATGTCCCCCACCAGTGTAGATCTATCATCAATCGCCCTGCTCGTCATACCCCCGGATGCAAAAAAAAACAAACTTCGGCCTCGTTAAGGCTCCCTGCCAACTGCCTGCTCCTCCATCTGCCATTTCTTAACCACTTCTCCTTAGGTGGACATCATGACTTCCTGGAGTTTAAGTGGTTAAATCTGAATGATGCCTGCACCTACAGGCATCATTCAGATATCTTCTTTTTCTGTCAGCGATTCCATATCATGTAAAAACAATCATAGCGGCTGTTCAGGCGCCTGATTGTTTTTACAGGCAGCGGGAGGGTACTCTCCCCAGTGCGATTGGTGAGACGGAGAATGAATTGGCCGGCAGCGCCCATTTACCATAGAGGATACCACGGACAGATGGTCTCTTTGACCTTCGGAGGCTAGGAGCGACGATATCACGTCACCTCCGGCATCGGCAGATGTAAACAGGCTTTCCAGCCTAGAGGGGGAATCTGGGGACTTATAGACCCCAGATCTCGCTGTAAAGAGGACCTGTCCTGCCCTATTCCTATTACAAGGGATGTTTAAATTCCTTGTAATAGGAATAAAAGTGATATAAAAAAAAAGTAAAGGGAAAGTGTTAAAATAATTAAAAAAATAGTAAAATAAAAAAATTTAAAGCGCCCCCGTCCCCACAGGAGTGAATGCATACGTACGTCATGCCCGCATATGTAAATGGCGTTAAATCCACACGTGAGGTACTGCCGCGAACCTCAGAACGAGAGCAATAATTCTAGCCCAAGACCTCCTCTGTAACTCTAAAGAGGTAACCTGAAAAAACCAAGTTAGAGTTACCGGTAACTTGTTTTCCAGAAGTCTTTCAGGACAGCACCTGAGAGATAGTGACTCCTCCCACTGGACCTTAGGAAACACCTTCTTCCTCCAGAACTTTAAAGGGAGGCACCTCCCTACCATACCTCAGTTGTAGAAGAGAACCTCCGGCCCCAGCTGGAACACATAAACACATACGTTAGTCACAGCATAGTATATTAAATACAATAGGGCGGGATGTTGCTGTCCTGAAAGACTTCTGGAAAACAAGTTACCGGTAAGTCTAACTTTAAGTTTTTCCCAAGACGTCTTTCAGGACAGCACCTGAGAGGATAACAGAGACTTACCCCCTTAGGGCAGGACAACAGCTTGCAGGACCTTTCTGCCAAACGCCTGATCACTAGCAGATGCGAGATCCAGCCTGTAATGTTTCATGAATGTGTGAAAACTTGACCATGTTGCCGCCTTGCAAATTTGTTCAGGGGTGGCACCAGCTCTCTCTGCCCAAGTGGCTGCTAGTGCTCTGGTTGAGTGTGCACAAATTCCTGCTGGTGGAGACACACCTGCATGCGAATAAGCCTCTGAAATGGATAATTTCAGCCATCTTGCTAAAGAAACCTTAGAAGCCTGGCAACCTTTCCTGTTGCCCGAAAATAGCACAAATAGTGAATCTGAACGTCTAAAGAGCTTTGTTCTTTGCAAGTAACACAACAAAGTCCTCTTGACATCCAACATGTGGAAACAAGTTTCCTTCTCCCCTGCTGGGTTAGGGCAGAAGGTTGGAAGTACAATGTCTTGAGCACGATTCTGCACTGAAGCTACCTTTGGTAAGATTTTCTGGTTTGTCCTAAGTATAACTCTATCTGGAAAAATAGACAAATAAGGTTCCTTAATTGATAAAGCGTTTAGCTCACTGATCTTGCGTGCAGAGACAACGGCAATCAGAAACACAGTCTTAAAAGTGAGATATCTGAGAGGCGCTTCTTCCAAAGGCTCAAAGGGACTCTTTGTTAGAGACTGCAGGACTACCGACAGATCCCATTTAGGAAAAGACTTAAGCGGTGCTGGTCTAGATCTCGTAAGAGCTCTAAAAAAATCTGATTACCAACGGATTTGAGGCCACAGATTTTTCCAAGAACACTGCTAGCGCAGCAACCTGCACCTTCAGGGTACTAATTGCTAGCCTCTTGTCAGCTCCAACTTGTAAAGATTCTAGAATGTAACAAGACTCCCTGAGTCCTGGGCAGATGAATTACACCAGGCCTCTGGAACGCCCGCTCTGTCTGCAACAAACTCACTGCTGTTCATGACCTCTTTGTCACCAATTCCTTTAATCTACTTGCTCTCACCGAAACCTGGCTCCACGAACATGACACTGCTTCTCCTGCTTCCCTCTCCCAGGGTGGCCTTCACTGGACTCACTCCCCTAGGCCTAATGGACGCAAGGGAGGTGGAGTGGGATTCCTCCTATCACCCCAGAGCACTTTCCAGATTATTCACTCTCCTCCCTCTTTTTCCCTCTCATCATTCGAAGCCCACTGTATACGCCTATTCTCTCCTACCTTTCTCTCACAGAATTGCTGTGATCTACCGGCCCCTGAACCATTATCGACTTTCCTTGATGTGTTTTCTGCCTGGCTACCCTACTTTCTCTCTTCGGAAATTCCCACAATCTTTCTCTGTGATTTCAACATCCCTGCTAATACAAACACTCCTGCTACTTCTAAACTTCTTAGTCTAACCTCTTCATTTGACCTGAAGCAATGGGTACAGGCTTCTACTCACTCTGATGGCAACACCCTTGACCTTGTATTCTCCTACCTATGCACTCCGTGCAACTTCTCAAACAATCCTTTTCCTCTCTCCGACCACCACCTTATTAGTTTCTCTCTCCCCCTGTCTTCCACCACCTTTCCCTCCAATCGCCTAACCATCACCCGTAGAAACTTTCGCAACTTCAACTCCTCTCTCCTCTATTCTGCTACTGACCACCTCCATGACAAAATCTCTCCCCTGTCCTGCCCCAACCAAGCCACGTCCATCTACAATAAATCCCTGTCCTCCACCCTGGACAAGCTCGCTCTCCTCAATACACGCAGAATCAGGCCTTGACCCCTACAACCCTGGCAAACAGATGACACTAGAATTCTCAAAAAACATAGTCTCGCTCTTGAGCGTCTGTGGCACAAGACTAAGTCTCTCAAAGACTTCAACCAATACAAATCTGCCCTCCAAAAATACTATTCTTTCCTCCACACTACCAAGCAAACCTATTTTACAACTCTTATTAACACCTTCTCTTCCAGTCCCCGTAAACTCTTCTCTACCTTCAACTCTCTACTTCGTCCTCCACCCACTGACTCACTCACTGCCCAGGAGATAGCTAATCATTTCAAAAACATGATTGATACAATCCGTGATGAAATCTCCACTCTACAGGTATCTCCCCCAGCTAAGACCCCATGTCAACAGGTACAAACTGACACTCCCCTTTTTCAAATCTGCTACTACAGACGAAGTTGCTAAACTCCTTTCTATCGCCCACCTAACCACCTGTCCCCTGGACCCTGTCACGGAACGTCCCTCACTTCGCTTGAGTGCTTCTGTCAGTATACCACTTCCTAAGTTCTGGAACACGAGTCCAATGGATCCAGCTATAGGAACCCCCAAGAACTAGACAACACCAGTCTTGGAGTACATCAGGACTAACTCTTTATTTGAGATCTCATACAAATTTATACACCAGGATGGCTCAAAGCTAACCTAATTAACATGAGCTAATTTACTACAAAATTTACCCAGACCAGATGACTTAGAGACATGACCTGTAGGACAGACTTGTGGGCACCGAGCTTCACACAGTAGTATAAACACAATAGCAGGAGCTAATTACAATTAACAATACAAACAACAATCTCCCCCCTCCTCAGCCTAGACTGTTCGTCTCCTAGCCAGTGCTGGTGGCTAATGTGATCAGCTCATTCAATTAACACACATTACCATAAACATCAACACAGGGTTAATTAGAACAAACAACAATGAGTTGAAAACCCTTAGAACCTAGACTAAACTCATTTACATTAAACACATTATAGCTGACATCAGACAGGTGAGTGGAGTTGATGACATTAGCATCTTCTCACAGTATGAGTCCCAACAGTATGGCTCAGTAACTATTGCTACTATGGCAAATACAGGGTCCCCAGAGTCTGTGTGTTTTGGGGGGACATGGAGCTGAATCCAAAGTAACACCAACCCCAGGGTCCCCAGGCATACAGCTCACAGAGAGCACCATTCCCCCAAATGCCAGGGCCCATAATCTGTCGGCAAGAGGCTAGCGTTCAGTCCCCTCCTATCTCCTTGCTCCCCTTTTCCTCTAAACTACTTGAGCGCCTGGTTTACAACCGAGTGACCATCTCATTAAAAACAACCTTCTTGATCCCCTTCAATCTGGATTTCGCCCTCAACACTCCACAGAAACTGCTCTTTTAAAACTCACAAACGACCTACTAACTGCAAAAACCAACGGACACTATTCTGTACTCCTACTTCTCAATCTTTCAGCTGCCTTTGACACGGTTGACCACCCCCTTCCTCCTCAAAAAACTTTACTCCCTCGGTCTCCGTGACTGTGCTCTTCAGTGGCTCTCATCCTACCTATCCCAACGCACCTTCAGTGTCACAATTCTACTTCCTCCTCTCCCCTTCTCTGTCGGGGTCCCCCAAGGTTCTGCTCTTGGACCTCTTTTATTTTCAATCTACACCTCTTCCCTGGGTCAGCTGATAGCCTCTCACGGCTTTCAATATCATTTCTATGCTGATGACATACAAATCTATCTCTCCACCCCTCAACTCACTCCATCAGTCTCCTCACGCATCACTAATTTACTAACTGACATATCTGTTTGGATGTCACACCACTTCCTCAAACTCAACTTGTCCAAAACCGAGCTTATAATATTTAGTCCCCCACGTGCCTCTTCCCCTGACTTCTCTGTCAAGAGCAATGGCAAAACCATCCACCCGTCTCCACATGTCAAGGTGCTAGGTGTTATCCTGGACTCTGAACTCTCCTTTTGGCCCCACATCCAATCACTTTTCAAAGCTTGCCGCCTCAACCGCCGCAACATCTCTAAACTACGTCCCTTTCTAACCAATGAAATCACAAAGCTCCTGATTCACTCCCTGGTTATCTCTTACCTCGACTACTGCAACTCCCTCCTCATTGGCTTACCTTTAAATAGGCTATCCCCCCTTCAGTCCATCATGAATACTGCTGCCAGACTCATCCACCTTACAAACTGCTCAGTGTCTGCTACCCCTCTCTGCCAATCCCTCCATTGGCTACCACTCACCCAACAAATTAAATTCAAAATACTAACAATAAGTTAAAAAGCCATCCACAACTCTGCCCCCAGCTACATCACTAACCTAGTCTCAAAATACCAACCTAATCGCCATCTCCGTTCCTCCCAAGACCTCCTGCTCTCTAGCTCCCTCATCACCTCCTCCCATATCCGCCTCCAGGACTTCTCACGAGCCTCGCCCATCCTCTGGAATTCCCTACCCCAATCTGTCAGACTGTCTCCAAATTTATCCACTTTTAGGTGATCCCTGAAAACTTTCCTCTTCAGAGAAGCCTATCCTGCCTCCATCTAACTGCACTATTTTCTCCATTAGCTCATCCCCACAGCTATTACCCTTTTGTATAATTTGACCCTCCCTCCTAGATTGTAAGCTCTAACGAGCAGGGCCCTCTGATTCCTCCTGTATTGAACTTGTACTGTCTGCCCTAATGTTGCAAAACGCTGCGTAAACTGTCGGCGCTACATAAATCCTGTATAATAATAATAATGTATTATAAACCTTCCAGACCGTGGAATAAATGTCCCTAGTCACCTTTTTCCTACTTGATATTAGTGTTGAAATCAACCGGCTGGAAAACCCCTTGCTTTTTAGGAGCTGCTCTTCAGATATCAAGCTGTGAGTGCCAAAGTGGCTACCTCTGGATGACTTACGGGGCCTTGTAACAGTAAATCGTGCCTGAGGGGCAGATGCCAATAAGGCTTGACCGCCATTCTCAGAACGGTTGAAAACCAGGCCCTTCTTGGCCAAAAGGGCATGATTAAGATGACTGGTACCATTTCCTTCTGAATTTTCCTTAATATTAATGGAATTAACTGGAATGGGGGGAAAGCGTAGCAAAGATGGAATTTCCATGGATACGCCAAAGCATCTGTCCCTAGTGACCCGTCTTGATTGTTTAGGGAAAAAAAAAAATTGAGGAACCAGGGCATTCTCCTTTGAGGCGAACAGGTCCACCTCTGGCAGCCCCCATTTTTCGGCAATCATAGCGAAAACCTCTGGGTTCAGAGACCATTCTGCTTCTAGAATGGGGTTCCTGCTCAGGAAATCCGCCACCCTGTTCAGAGACCCCTTTAGGTGGACTGCTGATAGAGACAGTAAGTGTCCTTCTGGGGCGGGCGGAAGCCGAGGGTTGAACATATACAAACCCAGGACGCACAAGCCCGGGCACACAACTAGCGGCACGGACGTGCATATGGTGACCCCGGATGGGGAAAAAATAAACAAAAAGGAACGACGGAGTGCAAAGCATATGACAATGGCCATGTGACCAAAGTGGCAAATGAAAAATATAAAAATATATGTCACTCAAAAGTGTAACTAGCAATATGATTGCTAGTTAGAGTGAAGCTATAATGCATGTAAAAAATATATATGAAAAAATATATATGTGTGCATATATAATGTAAATAGTATTCGTATTAAATGGGCCTGGTCTTAAACAGACTCACATGGTGATAAAAGTGCACCAAATGCGTGCATAAAACTCATGTACTAATACATGTATATACATTAAAATATATAAATGCTGTTGAAGCTATGAAAAAATAAAAAAGGGAAAAAATAAAAAAGAAGTATGTCAAACATAAAAGGAGAGAGAAACACAACAGGGGCAAGGGGACATCCAGTTATCATAGATGGAAACATTTATGGCCGTAATGACTTTACCACATATAGAAAAGTGGAGACACAGCCAAAGCCAAAAAAGTCAAGCCTGACTTCATTCTTCATGTTCGGTCATCCAATGCTCCGGGATTAGAACTACAGTTATGTGCCGTTCTAACCCAGTTGTGATAGCTCAGAACAAACACTAGGCAGGCTGTATGTAAGTTCAACCAGGAATCTCTTTTATTGGAAAATACAGGCCCTTTTATACACTAAAAGTGGAGGTGCATACCTCCGGCTCATTTTACTCTGAACATACACCTGTGACCAGAAACCTAATTAACATGGGCTAATTAACTAATCCCTTTAGACAGCCTAGATGACTCAGACATGACCTTTAGGCCAGACTGGCCGTCTTGTAGTTCAGAAAACACAATCAACATAGACTCTTCTTCACATAGAAGCAGAGTTAATTAACACAAACAACAATGGGGATCGAATGACTCTTAGATCCCATAGTAGACTTATTTACAATACACATTTTAGCAGACAACAGACAGACAGATGTTGGAATTTACATCAGCATCTCCTAACAGTATCTGTCCCAGCATTATGAATCGGCCACTATTTCTAATATGGCAAATCCAGGGTCCCCAGAGTCTGTGTGTCCTGGGGGACCAGGACCCGAATCCACAGTAATACCGCCTCAAGGGTCCCCAGGCATACAGCTCACAAAGAGCACCGTTCCCCCAAATGCCAGGGCCCACGATCGATCGGCTAGCATACAGTCCCCACCAAAACTCTCTCTCCCGGCTAGGTCTGGCACAGGAGTCAGTAGATTTCTGACAGTGAAAATTGAGTCCATCTTGAACTTTCTGCATTTGATGGCTTCGTTTAGTGGCTTTAGATTGAGAATTAATCAAAATCTTACGGTTGTTTTTTTTACCAAGACGACATGAGAATAGAACCTCTCCTGTCGTTCTTTTAGTGGCACTGGGATTACTACACCCTGCTGCATCAGTTCCTCGAGAGAGGACTTCATGGCCAGGGCCCTTACTGGATCTCGTGGGGTAGCCCTGCAAGAGAGTGGTCAGAATAAACTGATTTGAAGTTATCCCTGACCACTGCGGATGAAACTCTCGTAATCTTCCGCCAATCCGCAGGGACGAGTCATTGCGATTTCTCGGCCTGTGAAGGAGGACAGAAGAGAATTCCGCCTTCACCCTTCGCTTTTTGTGCGGACACATTTTTACTCCTCCCTTGAAACTTGCTGTCTTGCTCCTGAGCTTTTTGAGGTTGAAAAAGATGTTTTGGGACCTGCTTTTTCTTTTTGACCGGGAAGGACCTCTTTTTATCTGCAGTTCTGTCTAGGATATTATCTAGATTAGGGCCAAAAAGAATGTCACCTGAAATGGGAATTCCACAAAGCTTGCTTTTAGAAGCTGTATCACCTGGCCAGGTCTTTAGCCATAAAGCTCTTCTTGCAGCATTTGTCAAAGCTGCTGATCTAGCTGACATTTTGATTGCCTCAGCCGAGGCATCCGCAATATAAGCAACTGCAGAAATCAGGGTAGGAAAGGAATCTAAAATCTCCTGCTTAGGGGAATCTGCCACTATATGTGATCTAAGTTGGTTCACCCAGTATTCCAGATTCCTGGCTACACATGTGGCCATTGCTGGCTTTAAATTGCTCATGATTGATTGCCACGATCTCTTGAGCAAAAGATCCATGCGTTTGTCCATTGGATCCTTCAGAACCCCCATGTCTTCAAAAGACAGGTCTGTGGATCTTGAGACCTGGGAGAATGCAGCATCTAACTTGGGCACCTTATTCCACACCACAGAGGGGTCCTCCGCAAAAGGAAAACGCCTTTTGTGGGCTTTGGAAAAAAAAAGCGTTTTCTCTCTGGATCCTGCAATTCCTTAGCAATGGCGGGAATGTTTGTCCCTTAGGTTCGTTTAACCCTGCATACATGCGGTCATGAAGAGATAATTCCTTCTTTTCCTCACTTGAGCCCATCTACCTCTTCTAGGGATAGCTTAAATTTGGAGGGGGCTACCTCAGCCTCCTCACCCTCCTCTTCCGAGTCTTTAACGGAAGGAGCAGGGGACTGCTCTTTCCTGGTTGAAGGGTCTTCAGGTAGAGCTTCCACCACGGGGATAGAAAGGGAACCCTGGGAAGATTCAGAAGTGGATGGCTGACTAGACGCTAGATTAACTAAAGAGTCACGAAAAGTTTGAATCATGGCATATAGTTCCTTCTTTACAGAGGCAACCAGGTCATCACAAATCAAAGCCGATTTCTCCTTGACTAAAGAAGTGATGCAAGCATGCACAGGGCTTTTTTCCAATCCTCCCCCATTTTGGCCCTGCAAGAAGGACATCTCTTTTTTGGGTCAGAGCTTTTAGCCTGCGAGAAAAAAGACAAAAAGGGAAAAAAACCAGGGGACCTTTTAGTGAGACCCAGGCTCTGCTTCACAAGGATCACCTCACAGGTGCACTAAGAAGAAACCAGTCAGCCTCTAGTGCCCAGACAGACCCCTTGCCACTAGGGGGTAGAAAAAGAGACAAAACCCCAGGTAAAGCATAAAGGCAGACTTTAAACCGGCGCAACCGCCGGCAAATATGGCGCTGCCGCTTCCTAGGACCGTGCAGGCCACCGAATCTTCGGCTCTCACCGAGCACTAGGAAGAGAAGAGGAGCCAGATTGCTACCACTGCTGATGCCTGGGTAGGCCGGGAGGTAGGGCTGGGAAAAAAAATCAATTTAAATCTTGAATCGAGTTGAGAGGTCAAATCGATTCAAAATTTAAGCAAATCGATTTTTTTAGTTTTTTTTTTTTTTTCACCGCGCCGGGCCTGAAGAGCTGCGGGCAAGGAGTTTTTAGGTGAGGCCGCGGCTTCGGCCTAGTCCGCGAGGCTGGACGTCACGGCTTCGCCTAAAAGCTCATGCCCGCAGCGGTTTCCAAAAAAAAAAAGAAACTCGATTCGAATCGTGAATCGAGGTTTTTTTTAAGAGAATCGAAGATTTTTTTTTTAAAGAAAATCTCCCAGCCCTACCGGGAGGACAGCGGGTCTCTAGAGGAAAAAAAAGAGAAGGAAGCCCTGTCTCTCAGGAGCACCCAAGAGAAGTGACTCCCCTCCCAAAAGATGTTCCCTCCGGGCCGGAGGAAACACAAAAACTGAGGTATGGTAGGGAGGTGCCTCCCTTTAAAGTTCTGGAGGAAGAAGGTGTTGCCTATGGTCCGGTGGGAGGAGTCACTATTTCTCAGGTGCTGTCCTGAAAGACACCTTGGGGAAAAAAAAAAAAAAAAAAAAAAAAAAAAAAAAAAAAAAACTTAAAAAAAAACCTATGGATTTTTAAGTACCGAAATTTGGCATCATTCCACGAGTGTGCGCAATTTTAAAGCATGACATGTTAGCTATCCATTTAGTTAGCATAACATCATCTTTCACATTATACACAAAAAAAAAAAAAATTAGGCTAACTATAGTGTTTTGTTCTTTAAATTCATGAAACAGTTATTTGGGGAAAAAAAAACAAAAAAAAACACAAGTTTGAAAAATTGCTATGCAAATACCACATGACATAAAAAGTTGCAACAACCACCATCTTAATCCCTAGGGTCTCTGCTTAAAAAAAAAAAAAAAAATGTATGATGTTCGGCCGTTGTGACAGACCTATCCGGGACAGAGGCTTTTGGAGGGGACTGAATGCCAGCCTCTTGCCAACCGATTATGGGCTCTGGCATTTGGGGGAACTGTGCTTGTGAGCTGTATGCCTGGGGACCCTTGAGGTGGTGTTACTTTAGATTCAGGTCCATGTCCCCCAAGACACAGACTCTGGGGACCCTGGATATGCCATTGTGACGGGAGTTAGTCATAGGGGCACAAGGTGAATGAGAACCCCACTATGATCTGTGCTAGTCAGACTCAATGCTGTATATATAATGTGTGCTGTCTCATTGTGTTGTGTACTATTTGCTGTGCTAGTTTGGGGTGTGGCTGTATTCCAATGTTCTATTGTGTCTGTCTGCCTTGAATTATGGGATGTTTGGAGGGAGGGGGGATTCCTCCAGCAGCCACCCTGCTAAGACGGTTTACTGATGAGAAATTAAACACATCTGACCTGTGTGTCTATTGTCATTGGACAGTTTAACCCTGCCTGTTTTCCAAAGGTGGGGGGGGGAGGTGTTTTGAAGAAGGATCTGTATAACATGTGTTTAAATAAAGATTATCATTCCTGGTTGAACCTCAAAACAGAGCATCTTGTCTCGTACTTGGGGGGGGGGGATTATTTGTATGGTTTCCTGTTTCGGCTGATGGAAGTGTTCAGTAGCTCCCTTTATGTTTGCATATGGAATGTCCTAAACCAGGGCTTGACAAATTTGCTTGGAATCTAGGAGCCAGCTAAAAAAGTTAGGAGCCAGGTTTTTTTTAAACGACCGACCAAGCTTTATTTTCAATATAAAAAATAACTAATCTTAAAAATTTACACAGAAAAAGACCGCCCCGCTAGAGGCCCGAATAGCGTCACTAAAACTACGGTAAAGCAGCGCTAAAAATAGCGCCGCATTACCGCCAACGCCCCCCGCGGCTCGGTGTGAAAGGGCTCTAAGGGTCCGATCAGGTCCGCCTGAAAAACAGACAGGCGAACCTGATCAGACAGCCCGTGTGAAAGGGACCAAGCAGGGAGATAACAAATAAATTTTAATTAGGAAAAAAATAAATAAACAGTTTTTATATAAATATAAATAAATAAAATCTATTACGAAAAAAAAAAGGCTATCCCCACATTCACTTCCTTCTCTTCTCCACTTTGGGAAGGAGATGGGCAGTGAAAACAGGCAGGTATTTTGCATTAGCATTGCATTAGCATTGCTGGTTGCAATACCAACGGCCACCACAAGATGGCGCCAGATTTCAGAAGGACTCCAGAACTACCGAAGAAGGCCGCAAAGCCGGGGCCTCAATTACCGGCCGGCGCGGCCCGACACGATCGCACGGGGGGGGGGTCTATGTCCGCACAGAGACAGGATACCCCCAGCTGTGCTGCCCCAGGCGCCAGGTCGCTAATTCTAGTCGCAAATGCGACCTGGCGCCCGGGTTTTGTCGAGCCCTGTCCTAAACAACTAACCCCTTTCATACTCGGGGTGTGATTACAACTAGTGGCAAGGAGCGGGATCATTCCCACAGCCCAGAAGGACAGCTACAAGAGGACACAGGACAATGGAAGCACAGTATGAACGGCTAAAGCGCTCTACCCTCAAGGACTTACTGGAGAACCGGGGCCAACAACCGTAAGGAGAGACATTATCGCAGAACTAGTCGAAATGGATAGAGCCAAAAGACCCAACATAACAGACAGGACACCCGAAGAGGCATGGTTTGATTGGGCTGTTAAAATAAGACTGGCACATTATGGTCCTAACCCTACAGCGGAGATCATAGACCTAGTTATAGTGGCTGTGGATGCAGATTGGCTACAGCAAAGAGGTGCTGCAGCAGCAGAAGTCACAGCAGCACGAACTGAAAGGAGAGGAGAGGTACAGCTACCAGCCACCATGGAAGAGGAATTCAGAAGGAGGTTGCGAGAGATGCAGATACAGCATAGAGGACCAGTATCAGAGCAGGTCCTGCTGGGATGGTCTGATTCTATCTGATGCAAACTCTGAAAGGAAGCGCTAGCCAGTGAGCAGACACCAGGGAAAAGTTCTCCCCTCCATCCATGTAAGGTACTGGTTGCAGTATGAAGTACGAATGCTGTTATTGGGGGAACAACTGAAGCAGGAGTGGACAGCTGAGTTAAGCAGGCTGATCCGGGCAGAGATGCGGTTGGATGAGAGCTACAGAGCCCTCCGGTGGTATGAAGCCCAAGAGTGCCCGTGATCAGCGGATGACAGCCCCACGGAAGGCTTTGACTAAGATGGCCTGGGATTGTTGTATTGGAGGCTGTCCAAAGACCCCGACTTTGGGAGTGGCGTTGAGGAAATAATGGAGCACAGAGAGCGAAGACTGAATGCCTCGGAAGGGCACAGGAAAATTTGGAGTTTCTGGCCATTCAGGAATGGGAGATGGAGATCGCCTACAGACAGCTGCTAGACTGCCCAGCAGCAGGGTGGGGGCTCCCTTTGCCTAGGGCCATCGGGAAATACCAGTTGACAACTCCAAAATCCTGGCTGAAGAATCAGCAGTGGAAAATCTGGAGATTGCCCTGTTGTCAGCACTTCAGCTTTGGGGATGGCAGAGTTCTGCTAACCTCTGCCCAGCACTGATAGCATCTTCTGGGTTCCACGGACATGAGATTGTGAACTTCTATCCCCAGACACCAGTTACAGAGACGGGATTTGATGGACTTTTCTGCTGAAGAAAAACAACCTGATGAGCCTCCAGCAGAAGAGCTGGTATCAGGGCCAAACATTAGTGTGCTCTGCCAAGCACCAACAGCAGTATCTGCGGAGTTGCAAGGAACTTCCCCAGCTGAGGCGCTGGTCACCGGACAGAGGGTCCAAGACCTCTGCCCCACACCTGTGGCAGTTCGAGGCTCATGGTGAGAAGGTGGCAATCACTTCCCAGTGGATTTCAGAGATGCAGGGAGGAGAAGCAGCCATTTTCCCTCCCCAACAAGGGTTTGTGCACCTGGGAGACAATACCAGTGAAAGGGAGTTCCAACAGCAGATGGTGCCCCAGAATGATGACACCAACCCAGCTGAAGCGCTGGCAACCAGGCAGAGTGCTACCAACCTCTGCCCAGCACCAACTATAGAGTTCCAGGGAGCCGGGGGCAGTCGGCCTCCCTCCCCAAGAGATAGCTGGAACAGATGGTGTGGGGTTTCCAGCAGATGGGCTGGCAACAGGGCAGAGTGCTGCTGGCCTCTGCCCTCAACTATCAGAGGACGAATTTCCTGGGAGGTTGGATGGGGCTTCAGTATGATAGAGTGAGCTCAGTCACCCTGTCTTCTCTCCAGCAGCTGAAAGGACTCCAGGGAGAAGGGCCAGTCCAGGCCTCCCCCCCAGCGGCAGGCATGTTCTCTGAGAGAGGCAGAGGTTTGCTGGGTGAGTAATACTCTGTTTGGAACAATTTGTTTGGGGTACTGTGCGGATACCGGCACTGGGGGACTGAAACTACTGACCAACTTCGGAGTCAACCTGTCAGGGGTCTCCTGCCGAAAGGGGAGAAATGTAACAGACCTAGCCGGGACAGAGGCTTTTGGAGGGGACTGAATGCCAGCCTCTTGCCAACCAATTATGGGCCCTTGCATTTGGGGGAACGGTGCTCGTTGTGAGCTGTATGCCTGGGGACCCTTGAGGTGGTGTTACTTTAGATACAGGTCAATGTCCCCCAAGACACAGACTCTGGGGACCCTGGA
Organism: Lithobates septentrionalis; assembly: GCA_037952835.1. NCBI lineage: Eukaryota > Metazoa > Chordata > Amphibia > Anura > Ranidae > Lithobates > Lithobates septentrionalis. Next base: position 1,358,085 of record JBBDGP010001952.1, read on the forward strand.
TATGCCATTGTGACAGGAGTCAGTAATAGGGGCACAAGGTGAATGAGAACCCCACTATGATCTGCGCTAGTCAGACTCAATGCTGTATACATAGTGTGTGCTGTCTCATTGTGTTGTGTACCATTTGCTGTGCTAGTTTGGGGTGTAGCTGTGTTCTATTGTGTCTGTCTTGGATTATGGGATGTTTATCTCTATGGAGGGAGGGGGGATTCCTCCAGCAGCCCCCCTGCTAAGACTGTTTACTGATGAGAAGTTAAAACTCATCTGACGTGTGTCCATTGTCATTGGACAGATTAACCCGCCCTGTTTTCCAAGGGTGGGGGGGGGGGGGGAAGTATTTTGAAGTAGGATCTGTATAACATGTGTTTAAATAAAAATCATTTCTGCTTGAACCTCAAGACAGAGCATCTTGTCTTGTACTGGGGGGGGGGGGGGGTTTGTATAGGTTCCTGGTTCGGCTGATGAAGTATTCGGTAGCTGCCTTTGTGTTTGGTTATGGAATGTCCTAAACTACTTTAACCCCTTTCATACTCTGGGTGTCGTTACAGGCGTTTTTTTGCTAGAAAATTACTCAGAATGATGTTTACATGTAGGAGAGGAGTGCCAGAATAGGCCTGGTATGAAAGTGGTTAAATAGGTAAGGGGCAGAGTCACTTGTATTTTTTTGGTGAGTAAGTACCCTTCTAATCAATGGTCTAATATTTACTTGACCAGTTTGAACTAAAGGTCCATATTATCCAAGTGAAAAGTCAATTTCAGTGCAGATTTCCGAAGGTTTAGGATCGAGATAAACCTGTTTTAAACAGTCTAGATTTTGGCTGTTCCCTCAGTGAGAAGTTGTTCAACTATCCCATATGAATACCCAAAGAAGGATGCAGATCAAGCACAGGGCCTGGACCTTGGGCGATTCCCCAGGTGCTGTAAACAGTCCAAAGGGAAGGGCAATGAACTGGGAATGTGGCGTGTCCACAGCAAGTACAAGAAGAGTAGAAGAACTGGAAAGATAGGAACATGTAGGAAGCCTCAATGTACACAGAAGTGATAAAATCTCGTGAAAGCATTTACAGACCTTGCAAATTCCATGTAGAATTTGTGTACCCAAATAAAGGTGTTGCAAACCTCTAGGAGCCGAATGGGGCAAATGCCTTCACTGGCCATAGAAATTATGAACAGGTTTTGAGTACACTGAACCCTTTCCTCTTCCAGAATTATGGCTATGAACCCCCATCTAAGGAACTAAACCAAGTCAGTGTGGAAGATTGAAAAACATTAGGCAACATGAAGAAAGATCGACAAGCTAGCTAGTAGCCTCTGGACACCCCATATTAGACCTAGGCATCCAAAAAGTCCTGGGACCATGTGGTCATAAGGGCAAGAAACTTACCCCCCCCCCCCCCCCCACCAAGAAGTGGGGGTATCCTTTGAAAGCAAGGCAAGCTTGGGGATTCCAAGATTAGTAGTAGAATCTGATGTCCACAAGAAAAGGCATCAAGGAATGCAATAAAGGGGCATTCCCTATCAAAAGGCATGTGCATCAAATGGTTCTTCAAAAACAAAAAGCAATGCAGCACTACTTCACACATCAAAAATTATTATGTATTCTGTACAAAACCCTGTGCATAAGCATCAAAAAGTCTGCCTTTTTCATTAATAAACGCCTTCCAAGTGCCTTTTGGTTACAATGTCATAAAAGTGTGCATCTCAAGCCTTCCTCCACCTTCCATGCAATCGCAACGGATTTGCTTTCACCTTATACAGTATCTTACAAAAGTGATTACACCTCACATTTATGTAAATATAATTATATCTTTTCATGTGACAACACTGAAGAAATTATACTTTGCTACAATGTAAAGTAGTTAGTGTACAGCTTGTATAACAGTGTAAATTTGCAGTCCCCACAAAATAACTCAACACAGCCATTAATAGCTAAACCACTGGCAACAAAAGTGAGTACACCCCTAACTGAAAATGGCCAAATTGGGCCCAATTAGCCAGCCCCCCCCCCGGAGTCAAGTGACTGTTATTTTCAGGCTCAACATGTTGGGAATCTATTTAGTCAGCATAACCATCTTTTACCAAAAAGTTTATATTGCATCACTTTCTCCAGGATTTTTGCATTCAGAAAATATATAACAGGCTATTTGTAATACTTATTTACTAGTTAATTTTTTTTTTTACATGTCTTCAGTTACTTCCTGGTTTCCAGGCCTAGGCAAATGTCATACATGCCAAGAGTCTTCAGGTGGGGTTTTCTCAGCTAAGAACACCCTCCTGCCAGCATGCCCAAGCTAAAGGTTAGGTGGATTCCAGAAAGTAGATCTTATATGGAACCACTTGCTCTTAAGATGGTCACGGCCAGAAATGTGGTAGGGTGTTTTTCAAAGTGATTTCTCTACAAAATAAACCAGAGACCTGGATGGATAGGGGAGTTTGCTTTGAATATTAAAAAAATCATCAGATAGCGTTTGTGGTGCTCAAATGCAGTGTAGTTCCTCTTCAAGTAGGATGGTGCCAATACGAAGCATTTGCATGAGTACCTGTACCCGCGTAAACACTGATACCTTTTACGTGTGGTGCGATTTGAGCCCATACAAAATGAATGGGCTCAAAAAGCACTGCAAAGAATTGCATGCAATTTGAACAGGAATGCAGTGCGATTCCCGTCCCACTCAAAAGTGGTGCCCACACCACTCCTGTGTGAACCCAGGCTTGTCATGCCACAGTATGAACCATTTCTAGAAGATCTATTTTTTCAATTCCCTTTATATACAACACTATTAAAAGAACAAAGTGTGAAAACTACCAAGCAGTGATTTAGTTGGTGACAAAACGCAAGAAAAAGACTTCAGCTGTACTAATTGTTAATGATTTATTTTACTCATATTACATGAGTTTGGACAAATGGCATTTTCAGTATCCATAGGATTAATAGTCATATGGAGTATGCTGACAAAGTGCTAGAATATTAAAAACAAAAATAGAACATTTGATCACGTTACACAAAACAATTAACACAAAAGCACACAAGGTATTGTAAAAATATTGCACATTTCAAAGTGTTCCACAGCTCTAGCTGGCTTGAACAAAGGTGTATTGCTTGAATTACCATGGAAGCCAATTTAACAGGGAACTTTAGTACATTATGGCAAGACTAGCACAGAGGACTGCCAAACAAAGTAAAATTCTACAAATTGTAGGATGCACATGGCATCCTGCAAAAAAAAAAACTGCAAGGGTAACCTCACCAGGAAAAAAAAAAAAAAAAAAAAAAAAAAGTATTGTGTTTTTTAAAGTCAACACCTTGGAATCCATAAGCTACATATGGCTCTTCAAAGTGTTACAAGGGTCAAAGTAGATGCGACACAAGGGTTATTCAAATGTCAGTTATTCTCTGGCTTTACTACTTGGCAAATAACTGGCTTGCAAAAAAACATGCAGGAAAGGTGGACCTGAAATTTCAGTGACAGCTAATATATTCCATCCCAATAGATTCTCTATTTGAAACCTTGCATATATTTTCTAGAATATATTTCAAACTGGACATTTAGCATAGCAATCGCGTGACATTACCTTACACAAGTAGCCATAAAAAATAAATAAAAAAAAAGTGGGGAGGCAGCTGAAATGAAGACTGCAGTGCAATTTAATGGCACAAGCGTAAAAAAAAAAAAAAAAAAAAAAAAAAAAAAATCCATAGAGAACAAAAGATTTCAGGTTTCAATAGTTGGGAGCAGACTAATTCAGCCAGTTTTACTGTGCAGAACTCCAAAAGGAAATCTTCCCCACATTTAAGCAAACTTAGGGCAACTGATGGACCGATCAGGTCTGCCTGTCAGTTTCTCAGGTGGACCCGTTTAGACCATCCATTGCTCTCTACTGAGCAGCAGCTGTCAAAGGACATGTATCTGTTGACACCCTTATGCTCCATTTTGTAAAACAAATGAATAGCAGTTAATGTAAGGCTCTCATGCTGAAGCCAGCGAGTACAGGCATTCAGATAGACAGTGGGTGATGCAAACTTAAACAATGAATGAAATAAGTTGTGATAATCTGCAATTATTGTAAAAGGGATTTGTAAGAGTATTTTTATATTCCTTGCATTCCTTTTAGATTTAGGGCACTTTGCAGGCCTCCCCACAACGTCTAAAAGGACCACATCACTTTTCCTCCCATATTTACATGCAAAGTGGACAAAAATTAAAAAAATATTTAGGACAGCATGTAACAAAATCAGGGGCATATTCACAAAGGTGAACTTTTATCTTCATGGTTTAAGTCTTAAATCAATAAAAACCCTACAGCCACATTTACTTAAGGTAATGTCAGCTTGTCCCTGTCAGCATCATGTTGGTTGTTCAGCATGTAAATATGGTAAAAAAAAAAAAAAAAAAAGAGATGCCAGTGAATAAAAAAAGTCCCATACTAAATATATGAATTATGTAGTGTTATAGTTGCAATTACGGTCCACTAAAATTAAGTCTAGCACAGTTTGTGGCAGCTCTTCTAAACCCTTAAGCTATATAAACAGAAACATATGCTAAAAAATCATCACCCATACAAATCAAACAGGGCAATTCTTGCCAAAGCAATACCACTGAGAGCCATAACATTAACGGATTTCACTTGTTTTGACAAGAAAAAGCCAAACTGAGAAACTCTAGTTTACATTTTTGGAGGATAATAAATCTAGAAAACAAAACCAAATAAATGCCTCTGCACTTGCTCTTTAACCTCTTGCTGACCACATAATGCATGCAGAAGCAAGGAATATGGGCTGAATACCTAAATGCCACACATGCGACCATGGCGGCTGAGTTTTGGTGCTGAAATTATGGTCCCTGCACAGTGACTGAACTCTTGAAGACTACTTCTGGTCTTCAGTTCTGATCAGGAGCCAAATGGGATGAGCTCCCATCATGTGACCACTGACAGACAATCACTTCATTAGGAAGCCTGTCCCACCCTCTGGTGTAAAGAATCATTTAAAGGGTCACAAGACTTGACAGGAAGCAGTTAAGCATAAAAGCAGCGTGAAGAAAATAGAGCTACTGGAACATACTAAATGCCACATAATTATAGTGAGGAAATGTTAGAACCGGTTTATCCATTTACAATTTCACATAGTTTCCTTGAAATCCTAAAATAAATTATCTGTTAGCAATGTAAATCTATAGCACCCCATTTACACATCTTCTGCAGATTGCCGTGCATCCTCTAGGCATTTTCCTGCTATTTGCTGTATGTTCTGTTGAACTGTACATTGGAGTATAATTGTAAAATAAAGCTTTTTATTGGTAGTTCATAGGCTCTTGCGCAGCTTTGCAGAAACAGAGCTCCATGTGCAGATCACTGCCCTGAACAATCTGTGTAGGTTGTAACCATATTTCCTCTTCGCTGAGTAACAGTTCTGCAATGCTTGCTGGACCCCTGAAACCTCTGGTCAGTTCTTAGATTGTGTCGTGGTGCATCCCCAAAACTACCAAATGTAAACATTTTTTCCATATCTTCAAACATGTCATTAAATAAACCTCCGCCAAATGCAAAGTCATCAAAGTGACGCCTGTGCCTGCTAGAAGGATCCTGGTGGCTCCTAAAATGGTGGTTTTCAAAATGTCTTTTTGATCTAGTGTGCTGAGTCTCTCCAAAAAAGTCAAATTCTTTGAGGAGGTCTTCAAAATTGAAATGCTGATGAAAATACTTTTCGTTGCCGCTGCCTCCTCCTCTTCCACCATTTGTAAAGGCATCATGGCCAAACTGGTCATACTCCTTCCGTGTATTTTCATCCGAAAGGGTCTCATATGCTGAAATACAAAAGTGAAAAATTCTTTGTAAATCAAGGAAAAGGATGTGGTTCTTTAAATTCATCACTCAAACAAAGAAATCCACACACAAATTAAGTGAAGTGGATGAGTTGTTCATATCCATCTATATTTAACCCTTTCACTGCACTGCTTCCAGCTGGCCAGGTCCTTACAGACCTGCATTCCTCCTCTGCTATGAGTTTATGGACACTGAAGTGATCATGAGCTTATAGCAGACTGTGCTGAGCAAACTTGTAGCTTAGATCAGTGGATTACAATCCAAGCTATTCACCTCAAATGTGACCAACCCCCACCCTAATGCCGCCCCTCCGTCTCCAGCCCTCTCCACCTCCTACCACTTCTCTTCCTCCAAAAAGGCTCCCCCACTCTTGCCTTTTACTGCATACCCCCACACCAATGTCCATCTCCACACCGATGCCCCCCCAAACCCAATCCCCTGCAGCTACCCTTGAGTCGCTGGAGTCCCTTCCCTGCCTCTCCCACCAGCTTCAGTTGCTGCAGGGGCTTAGAGGGGATTAATATATTTTCTTCAGTCCCTTTATCAGTCTCAAAAAAACATCAGGGGGGGTCTGTATTAACCTTTCATATTTCAAAGACCAAAAAATAAAGTACAAAATATTAAATTGTAAAAAAGTTTATAATATGATTGTATAGTATGGCCCATTTCACATGGAGTGGACTCCATCTGTCTACTAATCCCCACTGAGCAGGTGGATGGCAGGTTCATGTCAGCTCTGCATCGGCCCACTGTTCTCTATGGGGCGGACGGATGGAAACGGACCACCTGTCCATTTCCATCAGATAGAATCTGCTAGACGGATCCCCATCTGTCATTGGCGGATCGGATGCAGGCAGGTGTAAACAGACACGTGTCGAATTACATCCACCTCCCCATAGAGAACAATGGGTGGTCCGATCAGGCCCACCTGAAAAACAGGCAGACGGACCCGATCAGTCTTGCCCGTGTGAAAGGGGCCTAAGACCTTGTTCACACAGGACATACACAGCGTACACTCCTGCAAGGCCGTGTTTACCTGTACAGGGATGCACAGGTGGTCTGTGCATCCCTGTGCAGGCAGTCCCATTGATTTAATTTGGGATGTAGCAACAGCATGAACAGAGCCCTTGCTCCCAATTAGACATCCATGCAAGTCTGGGTACACGTCCCAAAGCTCACTGTCTGCATTCGGGGTCGTACACCCACATGGATGTTGGATCGGGAGCAGTGGCCGTGTGAAGCTGTTGCATCCTAAATGACAAAAATGGGACTGCCTGCATGGAGAAGCAAAGAACACCTGTGCAGATAAACATGGCCCTCCAAGGCGCACACACTTTAGTATCCCATATATAAAAATGCTTTAAGATGCTTTAGTAGCAATTTAGCTGAAATTCTACAAGTTATATTGTGTTTGTGTGCCAATAATGATTTTAGTGTATGGTTAGTGAAAATAGAGATTTGATGAACATTTGCACAATTATTGCAGAGCCCAAAAAAAAAAAAAAAAAAAAAAATCAGTCATGTGCTTTCAGAAAATGTATTGTTTGTGGGGGTCTTTTAAAATTTTGACATCTGTAATTGAAAAATGGTAACCTCTGGGTTTTTAGAATAAAGGTTTAGTTTGGTGTATTTTCAGTTTTCACCATCTCACAAAAAAGCGCAATTTAAAATTTACAAATATTGTTTATTAACTATAGGTTTTAGCTTTTATTTAGTAGAAACTTAGCCATGTACGAATCCACCAATAATGATTTTAGTGTATTTTTAGCAGAAATATTGTTTTGATAAACATTTGCACAATTTATTGGGCCCCAATAATCTGTAGAACCATTTTATTCTACTGGTCATATGTTTTCAGAAAATCTGGGGTGGGGGGGAATTTTACAAACACTAAAAGCTGTAAGGAAAAAGAAAAAAAAGGCAATGGAAACATTGCAAAAATGGTCTAGTCAGCCAAGTTTAAAAGTGAAGCGCAGGGCCTGATAGCAAAAGGGTTAATGTACATGTTCATACATGTATGCGCAGAAAAGAGTCCTTATTAGTGCTTGCGGCTGTGCCCAGGCCTTTATAAAAGCACAGTTGTGACCATGTCCTTCAGAGACTAAAGGTTGTGTTGGAAGCATATCAAGTAATCATCTGTGGAAGGTATAATCAGTGCTTAAAATGTATAACCATTTACCTGCCAGAATTACCATTGTTAAAAGATGCACCCAAATCTGCTGCAGAAGAAATCAGTTGCCCCTTAACATAGTTGCAAACCATGAGCCCCAAGGAAATTAAAAAAAAAAGTGTTTGGGTTCAGAGGCTTACCCATGGTCTCCAGCGCCCTTGGGGAGAATCTGTATCGGCACCCCCCTTTCATTAAAGAGTTAGAATTTCAGCTTGTTTTTTACATCAATTTCCTTTCATTTTAATTTAATTTTGAATGCAGCACCCACCCCATTGCCATGAATCCATCCCTCAGGGCATTCGACATGCCGAATACCTAGCAGGATTCATCATTTAACCCCTTACATGCTCTCCCTAACTGCTGCTGCCATCTGAGATGGCTCCCCCTCACAGGCTCACACTCACTTTTTTGTTCTCCATCACTCACTGCATGCTGCCACACTGCCGACAGGGAATGATTCCAGATGAAGTCTCACTGCACTTCCAGATCCGCTGCGATCAGGAGGAAGGGTGGAGGAGAAGACAGCGGCAGCTTACAGACACACAGGCGGGTCTCCAGGAGCAGCCTTCACGCATGCTCTGCCTGCGTTCAAGGACTGGCCAGCCCCACCACAGCACATGACCACATTCGCCCAATCACAGGGCGCCAGCTGCCGCAAATGGCAGCTGGATCGCAGGGGACACGGTGACAAACTAGTGTGGGACTCCCCCCCCCCCCCCCCTTTCAATGTTACGCCTGGTGCCATGGCCTGCCAATTTGCGCCCCCCCCCCCCCCCCCGGCCTGCGCCGGTCTCACCAACCACTTGGTACGCCCCTGTTTGGGTTACTCATAGGATTAATCTATTACAAAGGACTGAGACTCTGACCTCCCTCTCCAGCTATCTCCACCCCCCTCCCCCATAACTCCCTCAGGAGAAGGAGGATGCAATCTCACTTTATGGTGGATTTTGTGTGAAGATGTTTTATGTTGGATCTTGTATGAAGATTGTATTTACAAGTAAAGCTATATTGCAATACATAGAAATCAAACTTTTTCTTGATGCAACGATGACGTTATTTCAAGTACCAAACTTACCTTCAGCTATTTCTCGAAATTTAGCCTCTGCGTCTGGGCTTTTATTTTTATCAGGATGATACTTCATCGCAAGCTTATGGAAAGCTTTCTTGATCTGTCGCTCTGAAGCATTTTTTGGGACCCCCAAAATGTCATAGTAAGTCTTTTTTGCCAATATAACCTCAGATATCAATAAGATACAAACTGCAAATGTGAGCACAGATTGAGCTGAAGCCATCACTGAGGTCCCTGCAAAAGAAACGTATGTCATCAAGGAAACTTACTGTATGCCCTCTTACATTGCTAGAGTTGTGTACCTACTGCTATAGCCAATAAAAATCTTAATGTTCATGATTCCTGCAGAGCTCCGTCTGAGCAAGGGGAGTGTTGGACCTCTGCAGAGAACCACTGCTTTCACACCGAGTAAGGGTTATTCTCTGCAGAATACTACCAGGGGCAGGCTTTTCTGTTCAGACCATTTTCTGAAGTAAATAGGCCAAGACTGATACAGCTTTTGTTTTGATGGACCAGGAAAGTATTTAGGCAGTTTTAACTGAGGTTCAGTTGGGCTTAAATCAAACAAGTCACTGTCAATGATTTCTGGAGTAAACTTTAAGCACAGTAATATTTTCACTACTGTCATACTGCCAACACTATAACCACATCTGTATCTCTGCTAGGCTATTTGTGTAAAGAGAACTTTTGCAGACCTTATGTGGGCTACCACTGTTGCCCTCTTGTGAAAATGCTGACTGCTTAGCTTTCATGTTTACCTTGTGGAACAAGTATGCCAATTGGGAAGGTTTGTTCCAGTTTGAGGATTTAGAAAGAAATACAGCTGAGGCAATACCATTTCCAGAAGGTGGACTGAAATGGCAGTCTCCATGTTTCTTGCAGTGCATGTTTCCTACAAATCCCATCTCTGCAAGGATGAAATGTGCATTTATGTCTAGGGGATGGGAAGTTTAACATATCTGATCCCCCATATCCCAGGAGACAGCGCTTTCCTACTACATTCTAGCGGTGGAATGTCCCTTTGTGTGGTCATGTCCAAAGCAGTGCTACAGACCATGCATTGTACTTGACTACATCAGGGGACCTGTGTCCTTCAGAGCATAGAGAAGAGCCTGCAGGGTCCGGTCCTGGAGGTTATAAAACAAGCATTTAACCCTTGCAGTACAGGGGCAGCCACACTGCAAAGAGCATTCTTGTTTCCAAAGTAGAGCTTTAAAGGCCAAGTTCACCTTTGGAACATGTTCCACCTGTATGGTTGGTGGTGGTAAATGCAACATGCCCCTGCCCCCCCCAGTGAGACTGTAGGCATGTACAAAAATGATATGCATATTATCAGTAATGTGTTAAAGTATCAGGTGTTCACATGAAATTCCTCCCATAAACCCCATTAGAAATAATTCTACCTATATTACCCATCAAAAACAGGTCAAATGTAATTTTTCCCATTAGCAAGTGAACAGTTAAAGATTAGCAACTGCTTCTTGCAACATTGTATCAAGCACTGCAGGAAAGAATAACATTGAGAAAAAAAAAATTATAATATATATATATATATATATATATATATATATATATATATATATATATATATATATATATATATATATATATATATATATATATATATATTACACTGACATCTAGTGAGAGTTCTCAGTATTGCAGCCAAAAATCCAATTGTCCCATCAACCCAATATGCAGTTTAGTACATCCCACATTTTAATCATTGAACACAAGGGACTACGATTAGATAAGGAGGCAATTTTGATATCATTGCCTTACCCTGCCACCTCACCCCAATAGAAAAATGCAAAGAATGCTCTGTATGGTAAACAAGTGACCCCCTGTTGATGAAACATTTTTTCCCCTGTTGTAGCAAATTGGATCATGCTTTGCTGGGTTTTTCCACCTTCCTCTGGATCAACTGTGGGTGAAGGATTGTATGTGGGATTGTAGGATTTATTTTAAGCCCCCCTCCCTTTATTACTTGAACTATATGGGACATGTGTCTTAACCAGACTAGCTATGGATCAATGCAACTATGGGAAAAAATACCTAAAATTCAGCTTTAAGAGCATCCCCGTGGTCACTGCGAGGCTAATAAGAAAAGTGGAGGCATGCTTCAAGAGACCATGGTGGGTGATGGGGAATAGAACTTTAGAAGTAATCCAACTTGGCAGCATAATGCCAAGGGCTGTTTTTCTCAGTAATACTGTATACAATATAATAAATATATATATTGGGCACCTACTTTTAATTATGTGACCTTTTTGCTAGGTAAAGCTTCAGGTAAAGTTAGGCAGGCTTGTACCATTACAGCAAGCCCGTTTGTTCATGTGGGATTTGAGTGGCAGGTGGTTTGTATGGAAGTCTCAGCCAATCATTAGTTTGGTAATGCCCTGGGACTCTCTTCCTGGACCATGTGACCAGGATTTTAAAAGAGTGTCCTGTTCGAGCTTGGAGAAGCCAGCCTGGTTCCCGGAGGGAAGCGGTTCCCCCTCCGGGGAGCCAACGGAAGCCCCCCCACCCCGCAAGAAGGGTGGGGAACCAGGCTCCATAGAGGAAGAGACGACACCGTACAGCATGTATTTGCTGGCCGCCCCTGTGGGGAAGGGAGCGTGCCAGAAAGGAGAAAAGGGAACAAAGAATCATTGCGGAAGAAGTAGCAACAAAGCGGAAGGAAACTGGGCGATCGATCGTTTATGAGTGGCACGTGGACTATCGATCACGTGAGTGAAAGCCCAAGGGAAGGCTACTACCAGAGGCTGAGGAATGTTGGTACGCAAGTCAGTGAGACAGGCGGTGATGGCCTGTGACTTTGGGTTCAGCAATGCCCCGGGATTCCAATCAGTCAAGCGGGAGGAGTTATTCAGAGTGACTTTTCTTTAGCTCAACTTGGAAGTACCATGTAGATGGGAAGTAGTGGTAAAAAGGTAGCAGTAAAGCTGCAAGCACACAGAGATACAGACTGTTCTTGAAAAGTTCTGCAGATGAAGTAGTTATTCAGAGTGACTATTGATTATTCTCTATCAAATCTACTTCCATCTTTCCTGATGGAAGAAATCACATAGTGTGATTTCATATTCTGCCCCGAGCTACATCACTAATCTGGTCTCCAAATATCACCCAAATTGACCTCTCCATTCTTCTCAAGACCTCTTGCTTTCAAGCTCTCATCTCCTCCTCCCATGCTCGTCTCCAGGATTTCTCCAGAGCCTCTCCCATCCTCTGGAACTCACTACCTCCATCTATCCCCTACTCTTGCTACCTTCAGGCAATCTGAAAACTCATCTCTTCAGGAAATCCCATTACATCTCCCAACTAATCTCCTACCACTTCCACCAGCTCATTCCCCACAGTTACAACCTTTTGTACCACCTGCCCCACCCCATTAGATTGTAAGCTCTTCTGAACAGGGCCCTCTTAATCCTCTTGTATTTTATTGTATTATAACTGTATTGTGTCCCTTTTATATTGTAAAGCACTGCTTAAACTGTTGGCACTATATAAATCCCGCAATTATTCTAGTTCTTTGCAAGAGAGGCAAGTAAAAAGATGATAAAGCAACAAAAGAGCATCTCAAAAGAAATTCTTCTATCCCAGTTCATGTTACTTAATAAAGCAAGAGAAAAATTCAATATGGGCTGTCTCTGAATTTATGGGCTGCAATGGGTTAGGTGGTAAACATGAATTACGGATATAACAATTAATCAGCAGCTCCTTCAGGGGTAAGCACCACACACATTATATATATATACACACACACTATCCACAAACTTATCACCGCCAGGGGCTCCATCCATCTCAAGGTTCAGTCCTACGTGCAGCCTCAGACATGGAGAACAAGCAAAGCTATGAATACTTCTCACCCCAGCAGAGCACCCACAGAATGCCAGCACACACCAGCCCATAGCAAAGCAGAGGCAACACTATAGCAAGCGGTTGCCCTACGCAACGTATACAAAACCCCATAGCGCCATCGCCCCTTTACTTACCCAACTCCGTAAAGCGACGAGCTGCCCGACACCTCAGGACTTATGTGCACTGAAAGCCCCGGTCCCGCCCACTCAGCCACCAGCTGCTCGGCTACACGACACACTCCGCTATTGGTCGCTGCCTCACCACGTGACCTTAGGCGCACGTGGAAGGCTGTTGTTACTTGAGGGCTGAAGGGGGAGTTACTTCCGCTGACAAGTCCTCGCGCACTGGAAGAGTGTTGGAGATTCCAGAAGCGGACGCGGGAAAGTCAGCTGGGCGGAGCTATGAAGTCAAAGCCACGCTGAGGTTCAGCAACCAATGGGTGAAGAGTAACAATGCCGTTGTAACCAGTTAGACGTCGCAAAGGCGGTTACAGTACCGTGTGCTGTTCAGGCAGCGCTTTACCTGTTCTGCTATATCGTGTAGTTAACAGACATGTGCTGTACACGACTGAGTAGAATTAAATTACTGACGTAGCTATGGGTTAAGCTTAGCGAATGCATACCGTTTTAAAACAGTGCCCGCATCAAAAATGGCGGCGCCAGGGTATGTTATAGTGGCAGCAGCTCCCAGGTAAGTTGCTACTAGTGCTCGGACCACGTCAGGTACCCGGATGCGGAAGAGCTGAGTCGGGGGTTCCGTGTGTAGCGTGCTCGCTGTGCCCTGAGTGACCAAGCTGGGACCCGAGTGGAGTGTATGTAGGTATAGCGCCCGCGCTCTTCTCTATTACAAGGACGATGAATGGCCGGTATAGTAATAGAAGAACGGTGTCAGAACACTAGGATTAGACATGACCTAGAGATCACGTGGTATGGTTTATGTTTGTAGTGATGGAAGCCAGCTGACTGATTTAGTAAGGCAGAGTAAATGGGATGGTACGGTGCTAATTTGGTGTGGCAATTCTCTCTCTCTCCATTTTCTGTTATAAAACACATCCAATTAACTAAAAATGTAAAAATATAATTTCTTCTTAAATTTAGGCCAATATGTATTTTGCATATTTCTAGTAAAAAAAAAAAATCCCAATAAGCATGTATTTGATTGGTTTGCGCAAAAGTTATAGTGTCTACAAACTATGGGATGTTTTTATTATTATTTATTACTAGTAATGGTGGTGATCAGCGACTTATCGCGGGACTGCGATATTGTGGTGGACAATTTGGACAATAAAGCCCCATACACACTATTAGATTTTCTGCAGATTTTTGTCTTTCGATTTACCAAAACCATGTAGTGCAAGGGCCTGTCTGATTGCATACAAATTGAAACTCTTAAGGTTTGACCTCATATATGGTTTTGGTAAATCGGAAGACAAAAATCTGCAGAAAATCTAATAGTGTGTATGGGGCTTTAGTGACACTTTCTGGGGATCAGTG